>OZ035882.1:77464482-78201305 GCA_964034835.1 Muscina levida
AGAACGCCAAAAGTCAACTTGAAGAAAATTCTAGACATAACAAAACGATGGAAGCAATAGCTATGGGAAAAGGTCTTTACCTTAAACCGTATAAGAAGGGATATGGATTATTCATAAATGATGTAACAAAAAACTAATAAAGCAGCTACCTAATAGACCTCTAACTGATAAAGATTTAAAACAATTCGGATATAAAAATATTCCATTTTTTAGAGGAGTATATATGAGGAATAGATTACCAAAGATACCACACTTTAGAGAATGTGGAATTATCAACTTGGACTCCTATGAAGGGTGTGGTACACATTGGGTAGCTTATTATAAATATAATAATGATGATATCGAATACTACGATAGTTTTGGTAATCTTCAACCACCTTTAGAAGTATTAACATACTTGGGAAATAATATTACATATAATTATAAGAGGGATCAACATTTTAATTCCTTTAAATGTGGTCATTTATGTTTAAAATTTCTATGTATTAAATCATAAATTATTAATCAATTTTTCTTCCACAATAAAACCATTTACTACAAAAAAAAAATAAAAATCATGTTTTCTTTTTTAGTTTATTTTTATTTTTATTTATTATTTATTTTTCTTTTTATTATAATTTTAAATTCTGCCAATACTTTGACAACGATTTATAATTCATAATTATATTTATTACTTTTCTTTGTTGTCTATTTTGAAAAGTACACGGACAGAAACTAGTAACGTCTCCAGTATACTCTCCTGCTTTTTGGCGAACGCAAGATTCACAGGGTTGATATTTGTTTGAAATATCTTCAAAGTCGCCATATTCATTTATAAAGGATGTAAGCTGCTCGATGTGCTCATCAAAAATAAAATTTCCAAAATCAGTTAAGAATTGTGTAATAATACCCATTGTATTACTTTCCGTAATGTGTTGTGTATTCAAAGTCTGAATAATAACTGAATTTAAATATATTCTTTATTATCCATTAAAGCTCACATTGTTGAGATTTTAATTTTATATACATTTTTAATTTTATATATAAATATATATATATATATTGACATTTTTATTAATAGGTGGAGTAAAATGTATTACATTTAAAAGATTCATTCAGTTCTAACTTATATGTTGATTCAGGTTTATCTTGATGTATCAAAATCTTGGAGATTGAGAACGTCCCAAAACACATTTTTGCAAGCATATCATCATCCAACGTATTATACTTCTTTGGTAGATATAAGAGTCCATCTTCTAAATGTAGCACGACTGTTTCTCCATATTTTGTTGTTGATCGATATGCTCCATCAATGTGATATGCCTTATTCGGTACCATTTCATTAAGTTTGAAAAATTTTTTTTTTTCATTAAAGGCATTAAATGCGTTTATAACTTCATGGTTGGAAGACATCTTTCTTTAAATATTTTTAAAACACTGATATCGTTTAAGATGTTTCATCCCCTTTTATATAAATCAGATCACACAAATACATTAACACATATGAAGAAATATGTATGTGAAATAATCCAGACACAATTTTTTTATTTTTTTTTTTAATTTGAAATAATTTTATTTATTTTGAGTTATATGAAACCCCCATTTTCATTCCTTTTAATCCACAATCCCACAAAAAAAAAAGCGACAATTTTTTTTTTTATGTTTGAAATAATTTTATTTATTTTTAGTTATATCAAACCCCATTTTTTTCTTTTAATCCCAGAACCTTTTAAATAAAGTCAGTTTTTTTTTGTGTTTGAAATAGTTTTATTTATTTTTAGTTATATAAAAACCCCATTTTTATTCCTTTTAATCCCCCAACCTTTTAATAAAGACACAATTTTTTTTATTTTTTAATTTGAAATAATTTTATTTATTTTCAGTTATATGAAAACCCAATTTTCATTTCTTTTAATCCCAAAACCTTTAAATAAAGAGAAGTGTATTTAATTCTTTTTTTATTTTTTATTTTTATTAATATTAATTTTTATAATGAATGAAATAAATAATCATCTGAAGATGAGTAAAAGTCATCGTATTTAACCTTTACATCAGTATTATCATCCTCGATGATGATGATAACATCCTCGTCCTTCTTCACGTCATCATCGACAATCATTGTCTCCTGCTGTACAAAGTTGATGGGGTCCATTGCATAAAAATTGAATGAGTAATCGTTTATATCATCCACTTGAAGATAGTTATTTCCATCTAGATGATTCCTCAATTCATCTCCCTCAAGGTTAAGATAGAAACCTTGTTGGTTGCAGGGGCTTGCCCAAAACCCATCACCACTGATTTGTATATTCTCCTCCTGCGGCTGCTGCTGCTGCTCATCAGTGAATTGGTCACCTTGATCGTCTAAATGTTTTAAGACTTGTTGGATGTGCGGACAGGACAATGGCCAAACCCCATCACCACTCGGTTGTATATTCTCCTCCTGCGGCTGCTGCTGCTGCTGCTCATCAGCGTATTGATTATCTTCTTCTTCACCATGATCCTCTAAATGAATGAAGGCCTGTTGGTTGCATGGAATTATCCAATATTCCTCCGGATTAACTCTCCTCTTCTTTGCTTCCTGGTCTTCTTGATTGGAGGGAATTGTCCAATCTCCTTTAAAATCGAATAGGTTCTCGTCCGGCTGGAAGACCCTCTTGTAAGTTCCCTCCTCTGATATATTGGTATTATTTAACTTCCTTCCTTCCATGTTTGTTTGCCGTTGGAGTGATTCTACTGAATTGATACCAAAAAACTATCAAACTCTCTCTTTTATAAGATTGATAGATCATCAAACCAAATCTAAACCCAAACAATTTCTTCAATGCACTTTTCTTTTTTCCTACAAACCAATATTTTTTTTTTTGGTACGTGCAGAACAGTTTAACCATATACCAATCAAATATTTATGACATTTACAACACACACACACACCCATCCACAAACAAATCTTAAAGTGTCACCTGCTGCGTAACGTTTGAATTAATTAACTTGACCACCTTCTGCGTAACCGAAGAAGTCATAAACAATATCACTTAAAGGGTCAGTTTTCGCTTAAAAAAAGGATAGACGTACTTTGTGTACTACAAACTGATCCTCAAAACAAATCTTAAAGTGTCACAGCCATAACCAAAACAGTCATAAACATTATCCCTTAATGACATTTTGACACCTACATAGAAGAAACCATAAACAATATCACTCAAAGGGACATACGGTACGCAAAGGAACAGTTTCACCATACACCAAACAAACATTTATCACACGCACACACAACATGTCCGTCCACAAACAGATCTTCAAAACAATTTTTATTTTTTTTTCCACTGAAAAAAATCTCAAAATAAAACATTCGAATAAATTAAATATAATCACAGTTTTTCCCTCTGAAAGAAATCTGAAAAAATAATACATTATAACAAATTATTCACAAACACTATCACTTAAAGGGACCAGGAAATCTCAAAATAAAACACCTGCAATAACTGACCACATACAAAATCACACAACGGAACTATTTTCATATTTCAATTACATCTCAAAATAACAAACTCGAATTAATTAATTTACACACTGTTTCCCCCCCCTCTGAAAGAAATCTCAAAATAATACATTAGAATAAATTAAACACAAACACTCACACTTAAAAACACAGTTTTCCTTCATAAGCAAAAAAAAAGGTCAGACAATACACAAACTGATCTTCAAAACAAATCTTAAAGTGTCACATACATTACCAAAAAAGCCATAAACATTACCACTTAATTATATTTTTGACACCCAAATAGAAAAAGCCATAAACAATATCACTCAAAGAGACTATTTTTCCTTTGAAAGAAATCTCAACATAAAAACACCTGCATTATCGAATTAATTAATACAAACACGTACAGACAAAAGCCATTAGGAATAAGGATTTTGATCCAAAAGCCGTTAGGAATAAGGATTTTGAGATTATGCTAATTATCCAGGAATGGTAATACACTACTACTCGTATCAAATGATATATATATATATAACCCTACGGGTAGGAGGGTATAAAAAAACCCTAAAAGGTGAGAAAAAGTCACAAAATTGAATTTTGGCCGCCTCAAAAATGATTTGTTTTAAAATGTCGTGGTGGAACTTTATTTTCCTCATGCCAAAAGCTTTGGAAAAATCTATGCCACAATATCTATTGCTAAATCGACCCCACCTACTTTATATCATGAGCTCTGAGAGGTATGAAGATGAGATTTGGTATATAATTTGTTAGTTCGTGGCAAAGTTGTTAGTGGCAAAGATTTTGGTTTTCATAAGGATCTGTTAAGGTTTTCACGAGTTTTCCTGCCTATCCCTAAGGGTGGCGGAATAATTACAAACTTTGAACCCCGGAAGCGACCCCTAAACCTTTAAGAAAAAAATTTAAAAAAAATTCAAACGTCTTATTAAAATTTTAATTTGGCCCATCAAAAATTCCAAAAAAAAAATCTGACTCCCTTATATACATGTACTAGCTTTCCCAGCTCGCGTTGCTTCATCCGTACTTACAATGAATCTTTTAAAAAATGTAAACAATCGAGAGCCCATCTATCGGCTATAAAATTCTAATAGGCAGCAATGCTAAATACACCTTTAGGCATTTGATCTGGGCGATAGTACCAGTTTTATCCCTTTTTCGGTATTTTTACACCTAATGACCGAATTTCGAAAAATTACTTCATATCGCACAACTAAAATATTTACTTCAATTTTTCTGACTATACCTGTAGCCGTTTAGTAACCTTTACGGCCTTTTTGGACCTAAAAAGTACAAATTTCGAAAACCGTCCTTGCTTCATTACTCGAAGAGGGGAGCAACCTTTTCAAATTTCATCATCCTATCTACAGCCATTTCACCAAATCAGTTAGTCAAGCAACTTTTAATATATCTATTATGAAAATGTTATTACAATCGTTCTATTAATATGATCGACATAACAATTTTTTCATATGGGGCGTGTGCACCGCCCATTTCCCAGCAAAACGTAATCTCCCATGTACCATTTACATATGTAGCAAATCTCATCTTCATACCTTTAATGGCTCGTGAAATATGACCGATTTAAATTTTGGTTTGTGTGGGCGGTGCCACGCCCCTATGACAAAGTATGTTTTTATGTAGCCCATAACAGAGGCCCTACGGTTAGTACTACACATGAAAATTTCATTGCAATCGATCCATTTATTTCTCCCAGATAACGATTTTTTTAAAAAGGGGAGTGGCACCGCCCTATTTTCCAGCGAGACGTATTTCTCTTTGCATCAGTAACATATGTAGCAAATCTCATCTTCATACCTCTAATGGCTTTTTAGATATGACCGATTGAAATTTCGGGTTGTGTGGGCGTTGCCACGCCCCTTTGTCTAATTAAGTTTTCATGTAGACTATGGTAGAGGCCCTATGGACAGTATCACACAAAGAAAATATATTTGTAATCGGTCCATTTATTTGGCCAATATAACTATTTTTAAAAAAAGGGTGTTGGGCTGCCCACTTTCTGCAAGAATGTAATATTTCTTGTACGACCAACATATGTACCAAATCTCGACATCGTACCTATAATGGTTTAAAAGATACATCCAATTCACAATTCGAGTTGTATGGGGCGGTGCCACGCCCATTTTACCTCTTTGCAGCCCGAATTTCCAAAAATCCCTTCACGGCTCTAGCTTTAGCCGTATGGGCTGGGGAGTGGTCAGTCAGTCACCCAAGCCTATTATATATATAGATAACTATGGGGGTGTTTTCGGTCATTAGCAGGGCTACCGGAAAAATGCCCTAAAAATCGCGTTTAAGGCGCATAAAATATGACCTAAAAATGGCAAAAATATGACCTTACAATAGTAAAATATGACCTAAAAATCAGCAAATCCATGCCGTAAAAAATTAAAGTAACACAAATTTTTCCATATAAATTATAAATATTATTATTTTATATAAAAAAAGAACACTGGAAACAAAAACAAGTAACTTTTTAAACAAAACAATATTATTTTAAATTCAGTCTTCGTAAATATTTTTGGTAAATTTACATACACTAATATTGAGTAAGTTAAATTTAATAAAAAGTAGTATACAATTGCATATATAAGGAACAATTTAAACAAAAAAAAATATCACATGAATTCATTCAACAGTAAAATAACAAAAATCCTAAACTACGTTTCTTATATATCACGGTGTTTTTTGTATGTTGAGCAGAATGTTCTTTCGACATCCACAGATCAAAGCGAATTTGAAGGACAGTATTTCCTTTACATCGTACTTTGATTTTAATGTTGGCGCAGATCCACACAATTCTTTACGAATACTTTTCACCTCTTCTAAGCCAACGTTTTTTGATATAATTTGATTAAATTTTTTTTTCACTATTAAATTAATTTCGGAATTCGATAAATTATTAATCAATTCAGAAGTGTCTTCAATCGCCTGAACTTGTTCAATTAGCGTAAGACCTGCTGTTTGCAAATTTTTAATATGTTTTGCAATAAAACCGTAATTTGCAGCAATATAAATCAAGTCAGATCTAGTTTTTGGGTCTGTCAAGACATCCTTTGCAGTTTTAATGGATTGTGCATCCTCATCGTTTAATGCACTTAGGACCTTCAAAATGTCTTCATAATTGTTGGCATAGTAGTTAACTGCTTCAAGCCATGTTCCCCATCGTGTTGTTATAGGTTCTGGAGGTAATGGAAGGTCTGGAAACATTTTTTAAAAAAGTTCCACTCTGCATGGAGTTTTTAAAAATACGTTCTTCACATTAGCAATAGTTTTATTTACGTTATCATATAAACTCCGGATACATTCACACAATCGATGGAGACCATGAGCAATACATGTCACATGCTTCACTTTCGGATAAAATGCCACTATAGCTTTTGCAGCCTTTACTATGTATGGAGCTGCATCCGTCACAAAAATAAAACATTATTCTTATTGAAGTTGACGTCCAAATTTTTGATGGCGTCGTCCCACAGTCGAGCAATTGTTGAGTAATTTGTCCTTTCCAAGGCTGCTGTAAGAAGTAAAAATTTCTCACTTGCAATTTCTTTGTCTGAACTTAATACACCTGCTATAACGTTTGCCACATTTCTACCTGTTGCATCTATTGTTTCATCGATTGATATCCATATAAATTGATTTTTTAGTTTTGCTCGTATATTTTCCATGCAGTCATCGTACACATTTATTAAATGTTAAGTCCGAAGAACTGTTTCGGATGGCACTTGGTAGTCCGTGAATTCCTCAAATAGTGCTCTTATATTTTGATTTCTCATTTTGTAAAGAGGAATGTCTGCAGACACAAAAACCCCGCCCCGTTTTTCCTGAAAATCTTGTTCTTGTGAGATTCTACCGGAACATTCTTGCAGAAATAATTGTTTGGTCTGCTTACTTTCACTTCTCTGACTTAGTTGTATGTGTTTGCCGCTTTCCACATCTTGCCTCACCTGGAATCTGCGATCTGCTGCTATAACTTTGCTGCAGATTTTACAATATAGGAATCCACCATCAGCTCGCAAGTCAGGAAACTCATCTGCAAGCGCCTTTAGTTTTGCTGCTTTTGTCGGTTTAGCTTTAGGCATTATGTCCAGGGTCGAAATTGGTGGTGGTTGCAAAGCACTTCTATTTTATGTTTTGTTTACTTATTGAAAAGGAACGCACGCGAAAAACAAGATTTATAAACGTTTAAGATTTCACAGTTGTATAAAACAGTATTTGTCAATACACTAACAGAGTTACAAAAATACAGTAGTATTAGAAAAAATCAAAGTTGCAAAGACTCCCTTGTTTTACCAAACAAAAAATTAATGTGAAAAACATAAAATATTCTTAAAAAGGGATATTTTTTACAAAATATGACCTAAAAAATATAAAATATGCTTCAGAAAAGGAGGTTTTTTTAAAAATATGCTCCTAAAACCAAAATTTGCTAAAATATGACTTAAAGGGTAAAATATGCCAAAATATGCTCTAACAAATATGGCTCAAAACACTTGTAGTACCATGAAACATGTAAATACATTACCCATTTATTAATATCTCGTCGTAAAAAAAACATGCTGTAGCATATTTCCGGTTGCCCTGGTCATTAGTATTGAACGTTGAAGAATAAGCAAATGTTTAGGTTCTTAGTAATTTTGCCGGAAGTAATGGGGGCGGGGGCGTTATTAGAAGGGGCCGATGTAGTCCGTATTCATTCCTGAGTCAAATTGTAATAAGCTTTTATCTTGCAAAAAATATTACCGAATTCAGTGTATCTGCAAAAATGTATGTAAAACTATGAGGTATTCGGTCATATGTATAGGCGGTATCAGAGGGGGTTTTGCAAATGTTTCGGTTTTCTCAGTATTTGTCTACTATTGGAAAATAGTTAAACGGACCAAATTCAAGTTGTCCGGTTGGCAGATATGGAAGAAATAATAATTTTACAAAAATATGTAATTTTGTGTGAGAGGCACCAAAAGGGGTGACCCGATATAGTCGATATTCATACCATAGTCAAATTTTGCTAAGTGTACCTGAAGAGGTGTGGCAAAGGTTTTGGTATTCTGAGAGCTTTGTCTATTACACTATTTTAGAAATATTTATTTTTTCTCAGGTCTTTGGATACCACTATTTTTTTATGATAGAGGACGGGTTTCAGATTAAGAAAAAAATTTAAAAAAAAAATTTATCTTCAGAGGCCATTACTTTTTAACCAGCCCATAGATTCTCTTCTGCAATACTTCATTTGATTGCTAAGGAGTTAGTTTTACGCAGAAGGTTTCAAAAAAATTTTATCTCGAGGTTTGGTTTCCATGAAGAACCCAATATCAAAATGGCTGTAAACTAGTAGTTCAGTTGTCCGTTTGACAGTTATTGGAGAAACATTATTCTTACAAAAAGCGGCCATTTTGTATGGGAGGTACCAGAAAAGGTAGAGCTATTCTGCCAATTTACCATCCCATTACTTCGTTTTGAAAATATTAATACAATAATATCCTGCCCACTTCTGACTTAATCCGCTGTCTATACTTATATAATAGTGGTGCTTTCATATGGTGGTCTGCGAGAAGACATGAGGTGCACATTGCACAAAACTTTATTTACTCGTATTTAAACAATAAACAATGTTGTTCTCTATAATTATCTAATGAATTTATTAAGAAATAATGTAATTATATTTCCTTTCCCAAACAAATACACTAACAACCTTACGCAAATAAGTCCTTTTGCACAGCCATTGACTAGAAAGTCTAACTTACATTCAACTTTACTCCAAATACATTGAGGCCAACTTTGTCAAGCTAATTGAACATCTTGTGCAATTAAAAAGACCCTCAAACTATGTAGAGATTTTGAAATGCCAGTGGCAGCAATAACCACAACAATAAGTTGCAAGTAGAACATGCAATGAAGCAGCAGCAATATTGAAATCAAATCGAATCAAATCACATCAAATTACCGAAGTGAACAACAATGCCATAATGTAATGTTAGATGGCATCACGATGCGATAGTAAGTTCGCTACGAGTGTTAGACACGCAAACATTCGCACCAGTAGAGCATACGTGTGTGTGTTTGCGACGACAACATCGCAACACTTTGACTCAATGTCAACATACACGTTGGGGCAATCGAGCGATTAATGCAAAAACCTCAAATACCCTCAAAGCATAAAAACTACTACTACAAAAAAAAAAAACAATAAATGATTGGTAGGCTGGCAACAGCTGCGAATATACAGCGACACTTACATCAGTGTTTGTCAGTGCGCATGCGCAACATATCGTCTAAGCTCATACGCCATCACATGGATCTGCAATTTGGAAAATCAAACCAAATTAAATTACAGCACATATCCATAGTGTAGACTGATCTGTCTGTGTTCGATTGACGGCCGTTGAAGATGATAGTGATGCAGATGATGATGGTGATGATGATTTTAATGACTGCAGTGTTGATGGCATTGGTTGGAAATACAATTCATGCGAATTGAGATGGTGTAAAACTACACCGGCTATGTTGCACACTGCTGAAGTTACTTGTTATTTAAGCAAAATCGAAATTGTTAACAAATATAGCAAACAAATTCAGAAAAATACATCAAATATCCCTAAAAACACTTTGGCCTCAACACAACCGAAACTAACAGCTATGCTGATAAAATTTCTAATGTGACCAAATCAAAACAAAAATATATACTTCCTAAAGCGACAAAAGCCCGTAGGTAGACACCCAAACAGAATAAGATTTACAACATCTACTGCAGGTATTGCAGCATTGAACCATCTACCGACCATATATGATTTGACCGCCTTGGCCTATGCAGAAAGAGACTAGAAACCCTAAGAAAGACTTAAGTGGCATAGAGAACCTAGTATATTTGCACATTGGCAGAATCAACTACTTTTTGTAACCATCAAGTGAACAGATTGGATCAAAACTCCCAATCAACAGTAGACGGAATCTATCACACCCCAAAAAGGACCTAGTTACGTAAACTCATACGCCGAAATCATCGGTTAAAGGGATGCCACAAACACCCAATGGGTAACACAGTATATCCATAGAGACCTAAGTGATACTTTCCTTTACGGAATGATGCCTGTGAGATAAATTTCTCACTAGACTATTGACTATTGGGCAACGTTGTTCGTGATATTTTTTTCATAAATAGCGATTGATAGTGAGCGACGAACACTGATGGCTACCCGCCTTCAGGTCCTTTACTGGCAATGAAAACACTGAAAACACTACAAAGTAACAAACAGATCCTCCCAAATGTTGACGACCCCCGCAAACGGAATAAGGACCATGATTTAAGGATATACATCTGGAACGCCCGGACTCTCTATGTCCTCAAAAATTATAAGGCTGACATCACCGCTATTCTGGAGATAGGATGGACAGGACAAGGAGCTCGCGACGTAAAAATTGCGACATCTATTACAGCTGCCATGCCGAAAAGCACGAATTTGGATGAGGATTGGTAGTTGGCGAGAGACTCAGACATCTTGTCTTGCGATTCAATACAGTTAGTGATCGAATAGCCGCAATCCGTATCACAATATTCCTACATCAAGGTGATTTGTGCTCATGCCCCGAAGGAAGATAAAGATGCATTTTACGAGCACCTAGAGGAAACATAAGACCCCTGACGTGGCCACGACATTAAAATTGTTCAGGGAGACTTTAATTCAAAAATAGGAAAGGGAGATGTTCTTGGTCCATCGATCGGTAAATTCAAAGACACTTAAGACAAAGGGTTTAGGCAGGTTAGCTTCGCAGTGGGAAGGAACATGGTAGTTAGTGGAACCAGATTCCAGCACAAAGATATCCACAAGGCAACTTGGCTATCCCCCGATCAAAACACCAAAAATCAAATTGATCATGTGGTAATTGATGGCAGGCATGCATCTAGTGTCATGGACGTGCGTGTGATCCGTGGTGCTAATATTGGATCGGATCATTACCTGGTTGCAGCCAAGGTTGAGCAGATTGCCAAGATTGAGCAGAGCGAAAAACGCACGTAACCAAACACAAAAAAAGCTGGACATCGCAAAGATGCAAACCCCAGAGATAGCTACTGCCTACTCCGACCAACTTTCCCAACTTTTACGACACAACGCCTCTACTTCTGACGTTCCCGATACACAGTGGCAGCATATTGCGCATTCCATGGCAACCGCCGCAATAACCGTGCTAGGATATGAAAAGCGGCGCTCAGACGAATCCTGGTACGATGAAGAATGTCGCATAGCGTCTGAGGAACAGGATGCTGCTTATATGGCAACGCTACAGCCAATTGTAACCCGTGCTATTAGGGAACGGCATAAGGAGACCGTAAAACAGGCGAAACAGCTTTTTAAGCGAAAAAAACGTCAGATGAAGGAACGGGAGAACGAGGATTTAGAGCGATACAGGGATATAAATAAGGCCCGAAAATTTTACCAGAAAGTAAAAAGAAAAGGCTGCGGTAAAGGGCTCCCATCCTGTAAGGACAAGGATGGAAATCTGGTCACAGATACGCAGAGTGTGCTGCACATATGGAGAGAACACTTCCAGCAACTGCTGGTTCCAGGAGGCAGAGCAAGTGAAGGTATCACGCCAATTGACGACGACGGCTTAGATTGCCCGCCACCAAGTCAAGCCGAGTTAAGAAGAGCAATATCGCGGCTTAAAAATAACAAAGGAGCCGGTGCTGACAGACTTCCGGCAGAGCTCTTTAAGCCCGGTGGTGAGGAGCCGATATCGAGCATGCACTTGCTCCTACGCACGGTTTGGCTCAAAGAGTGCATGCCTGACACTTGGAATTTATGCGTATTATGTCCTGTGCTGAAAACAATGATCCAAGTGTGAGCTCCAACTACTGCGGGATCTGCCTTATACCCATCGCCTATAAGGTCCTGTCGAGTGTGCTATGTGAAAGACTAAAGTCAGTGTTATTCACCCTGATCGGGCCTTATCAGTGTGACTTTAGACCTGGTAAATCAACAACTGACCAGATATATTCACACTTCGGCAATTAATGGAAAAGTTCCAAGAGAAACAGATCGACACGTACCATCTTTTCGTCGACTATAACGCTGCCTTCGACAGCCCGATAAGGCAGAAATTACTCGAAGCCATGGCTGAATTTGGTATTTCAGCGAAGCTGATACGCCCTTGCGGAATGACGCTGACTGACACTAAGTTTTCAGTGAAGATTTGCAAAGACCCTACGGAGCCATTCTATAGCAGACGTGGCCTAAAACAAGATGACGGCCTATCGTGTGACTTTTCAATAAAGTGATGGAGATGATATTGAGGAAAGCTGCAGTAAACACGAGTGGCACGATATTCAACAAAAGCCACATGCTATTCAAAGACAAAGGCTCCGCGATTAACAAAACAAATAATATCAGCCTCGAAATCCGGAGAAGAATACTGCTTGCAAATAAATGCTACTACGGACTAAGCAAGCGATTCAATGACAGAGCCCTCTCTCGACGAACAAAAAATCCAGCTATACCAGAAACTGGTTCTACCTGTCTTAATGTATGGTTCAGAATCCTGGGTTATGAAACAAGCGGATGAATCGGTTCTAGCGGTATTCGAGAGAAAAATACTCCGTAAAATATATGGGCCTATCATCGTTAACTTAGAGTATCGGCGATGTATGAGCGTTGACTAGGTCATGTTGTACTCATGGAAGAAAATGCTTCAGCTCGAAAAGTCTTCGACAATGAACTCGATATAATCCAATGGGATTGCAAAGAAGGGCCAGCTAAGTAAGTTACTAAGACTATTGCGTTATTTGCCATCAACAATCATCTTGCAATCTATACCACCATCCACCGCACTGTAGCGTACATCGAAATGCAATAAAGTTGACGAAATACGATTCTTACCAGTGTTACACATACTGATCTGGTCCACAAGTGAGACTCAATGAAATAAAGATGAGAATTACGCAAAAAATCATCAGAAATAAATTTGGCTTTAATTCTTGCAGCTTATATTCGATTCAATGCTTTAGAGCCATTGAACATAAAATATTCCAAATCCACTAAAATACACAGAAATCACATCAGTCATATAATGTGCATATGATTTGTTGCCTCTCGCGTAAGTCATGATAACAAATAGTGGAATCAATGCGACCGGCGGCGAACGCTTAATTAAGTTTCTTTTTACACTTTGAAATTAATACGTATCAGCTGTATCAAATGCATCACATCTACTAACTAACACGTTCGCGTTGTCTTATTTCGTTGGGATTGCCTCAGTTACGTGCAGCTATGGGCAAGTGCAAAATCAAAGTGCAAAAAGAGCGAACGATGTGTACATACACAAAACTGATGAGCGAAGCAGAGAAAAGAAATTGTGTTTAGTCTAGCAGAACATTTCGAACGAAGCAGACGTGCGTCGCATGTCATGAAATGAGAAAAAAAACAAAGCGTACAAATGTACATGGTAAAAAATTTATTCTAGCAACAAAATTGTTAAGCAATTTATTTCGTCGAAAATAGGTAGTGTTTTTTAACACGTTCGTTTTATACTCATTATTGTGCCTTTATTATTTATTTAAATTAGAGTAAAGATTTTTTAACTACTTTAGTAATTAAAAATGTTTAAAACACAATATGAATATGATTTTTTTTTTGGTCTTAATACTTTTGGTCAACCAGAATGTATGATTTGTTTTAGGGTTTTGAAAAATAATACAAAATTTTGTTTGCGAAGACATTATTTTGCCATCCATAAAGAATATGAGAATTTAAAAAACGAAGAAAGGTTCCTTAAATTATCTGAAATTAAGCTTGCTTTTATAGAAAAGCAAAATAATGTACAACTAAACAACGACACCGATCAACTGCAAAATAGTGTGCAACAAAACAGTAACAGCTGCGAAGAAGACGTCTCACTTGTAAAGGCAAAACTCAAAGCTTCTTTTGTAGTAAGTTTTGCACTAGCAAAAAAAGGAAGACCTTTAGAAGATGGGTCCTTCTTAAGGGAAATAACTGCTGACATGTTGGAATGCTTTGGAGAGAAAGGCAAAGAAATGTCAGAAATCATAAAAAACGTTCCCTTGTCTCGTAGGACTATTGCAAGGCGAACCGAAGATATATCATCTTTTCTGTACCTTCAAACAAAACAAAATATTGTTGATTCTGTATACTTTTCTCTTTGTTTAGATGAAAGTACAGACATAAACGATACTAGTCAGCTTTTGATATGTTATAGATCAGTAAATAGAAATTTTGAAATATCAGAAGGTATGTTGTCTTTAATTGGAATGAGGAGCAATGTGAAAGGCAAAGACATTTATGATGCAGTCAATGAAAAAGTTTTTTCTTTTGCAAATAAAGATAAGCTTTCGTCTATTTGCACTGATGGCGCCAATGTTATGGTTGGAACTAACATTGGCTTTGTGGGTCAATTACATAAGAATGATGTTAATGTTCCCACTTTTCATTGCCTTCTTCACCAGCAAAATCTATTTGCTAAGTCTGTCAACATGAAAGGGACAATGGACGTTGTAATAAAAGTTATACAAAATATAAGAAGTGGTCACAAGGCACTAGTGCATAGGCAGTTTCGGGCATTTCTGGAAGAACTGAAAGCCGAACACAGTGATCTGCTTTTGTATACTGAAGTACGCTGGTTAAGTAAGGGGAAGTGTATTAAGAGATTTTTTAATCTAAGAAAAGAAATAATTGAATTCTTTAAGAAGTACCCGACAGATGCAAATGAAAGTTTAGCAATTAAATTGCAAGACAGTAAATTTTTATTAAACTTATCATTTTTCTGTGATATCTTATTTCATTTGTGTCAGCTTAATTTAAGCTTGCAAGGAAAGAAAAAGTTAATATTTGACCTTATTGCATCTGTCGACGATTTTAAAAGTCGTCTGTCAAATCTTTTTACTCAATTTAAAACAAATGATTTATCTTTCTTTCCTAAAACTAAAGCAACCTGCTTAGAATTTGATATGTGGTCCAATTTACCAGAATTTTATGAATTTTTCAACGATCTAATTGCAAAAATACAGTATTCCTTTCTCGATTTTGAAAAAATTCGAGATTTAATTGAGCTATATCGCAATCCTCTTCTTTGTTCTTTGAATTTCAATGACGAAAAAGCTCAATTTGAACTCGAAAAGCTTCAGAAAGATGCATTCCTTCCGTTAGAGCGCGGAATTCAATTTTGGCGTCAAATCGAAAGCAGCAAATATCCCGTTCTGAAAAACAAAATTTACAACTTATTTTCAATATTTGGAACAACATATGGCTGTGAGTCTGCATTTTCCGAAATGGTTTTTATTAAAAGCAAAAACAGGCACCTATTGACTGATACAAATTTAGAAAATCTTCTTCGTATAAAAACTTCAAACATTGACATAGATTTTGATAAACTTATTGCATTTATTCAGCCTTAAACAAAATATGTTCTACATGTATACACTCCATTTTTCATTTTTGCAAAGTTTTTTAAACAGTTTTTAAATTAAAAAATGAATTATTGTATTTGATTTTGTTTTTAAGTGAAACGTGGGAATTTTTTAATTTTTACGATATGCAAATGAATGTTTTTTTTTAATACAATAACAAGAAACAAAACAAATAATCAGGATTTCCCACAAATTTAATCATCGTTTATTCTGCTTTTTCAATTTGTCATATAATTTCTTTCAGTGCAACATTTTTTTCAATGCAAAGAGCAAAACAACATAAACAAACCAATACAATGTCACAAATGCAAAGCTTTCAATGTAGTGGTGCCCATAGCTGGTTACGTGTGTGAGCTTATTACAGTTTACACATTTTGAGTTCAATTAAGAACTTGAACGACTCATCAGCAAGTGGTAATTAAAATGTTGATGTATCTGTATTATAACGGTGAATTGTGATCTGTAAATTGTTGATTACACTCGGTGTTGCCAAATTTTGTTTTTCTGATGGGGGGGATTAGGCGATTGGGAAATAACCTCTGATTAAAATGACGGCAATGGTAACTGAGATGACTGTGATCGAGCTAAAGATGTGGGACTTGCTGGCATTATTGAGTAACCTCAAAAAAAAATATTAAAGATGTAAAGACGATTTTGTTTCCAGCAGCATACGGATGTACACAAATGTTTAACGATGGCAGTAGCCGGTAGCCGGCCGACTATCTAGTCTCTGTGTTGTGGCGCAATTAAAAACACGTTTCGTTATATCCGCTCTTATGCGCGACGCTCATAGTGATATATTCGTATTATATAATTTACCATTTCCTATATGAACTTTTATCGCATGAGTCATGGCGTCAGTAGCATTCAAGTGTAATCGTAATACTTAATAACAATAGTAATAATAATAATTCTAAGAGTTTATTAAACCATTCTAATTGTCTGGTAATGACTTTTTGTTGCACAAATATTATCATTAGAACTGTTTATATGAGTGCATTGGACATGTAAACGCTGGTTGGTAGTTACAGAAAACTAGGTATTGTACTGCTGCTGCTGTGTTGTTGTTGTGCAGCTTTTGTTAGGTAATAGTATTTTATATGTAAGTTTGGTTTAATTGTATGTTCTAGACTTGGTTGCACTGTGGCATGGACGGGAAGTTATATGTAATTGTATGCGATCAGATCAAAATTGTTAGCAGTGAAAAATTAGAATCGATCTATCCCAGTAGGAAGTGTCTGCAAGACATTCTCAAGGATAGGTGCATGACCATAGTAAATCGTTGATGACATTTAGGGGACCGTCCATACAAATCGTCGACGAAATTTTCATGTCCATTTTGTCATGCACGACCTGATGAGCGTCAATGTCGGTCAAATTGTCGTTGATGCCTATAAAGGGGAGATGTCACCCACTTATACATCACGCCTGTAAAATTGTCGTCACCAGTGCATAATCAGTAAAAATCACAAATTAAAGTACGATACATGAACCGTCACGCACTGCTGATTTTAATAAACTCACAATTTTGTACGTCCTCTTCCTCCCTTCAGGACAACATTATTAATTTATTTAATTTATGATGGTTAAAAAAACGCGATTACCATGTGTGAGATCCCAGGTTCAACTCCTGGCTCCAGTCATCTAAAAAATAAAAAAAAATGTTTCTTTCATTGCCGCCCCCCTCGATGTTGTCGTCAGTAACTTCGCAGTATAAGTGTCGATTTAATCGGCATGTCTAGTAGGGCGTTTCACCAAATGGGTTTTTTGCGATTTTTGCAACTCTTGAAGCGGAATATTAAGGCTTGTGATCTAAAAGAATTTCGAAAAAATTTTTGGATTTTTTGGAGATGGGTATGGGGTCGCTGAAATCGATTTTATCAAAAAAATGAGGTTATGGAGGAAAAATTTTATATTATTTTTTTCTGGTGCTTTTTGTTCATACAACTTAACAATTCTCTTCTAATGGATCCGAACCCACAACAAAAAAATTATTGGTGTGAAAAATTATTATATTATGGACCACTTTGATAGTCTTAAAAGTGAAAAATTATTTTTCCTAGATTTCAAACCTCGATAACTTGAAAAGTTTTCAACATTTTTTCAAGATGTAAAATGCGTTGGAAAGGTCTTTAAATTACCTTTCATTCGGTACATTGATTTATTTTTACTTATTGGAAAAATGTAAGAAAAAAAATTAAAGTTTGAGAAATTTTTTTTTATTTATCAAATTTTATGAAAATTAAAAGAATTTCATTATGTTTCGTCCTTGGTTAAGTAAAAAAAAACCTCTAAAATACGTTGCTTTAATAAAAATATCAAAAACTCAATTCATCAATATATTTGTATTCCCATACAAAATCAAAAGATATTAAATAAACAAAATCAACATATTTAATGAACAAATTAAAATTAAAAAGTAAATTTGTATCTAAAATTACAATACATTAGCCATTAAATGTGGAACAACTGTGGAAGTATTTTCAAATTCGTTTCTTAAGAGCTTTTTCAATGACATTTTTGTTAACATTAGATATAATTTTTTGATTGTTATCAACTCTAATCAATAAGTTTTGAAAATCATCCTCATTCTTTGTAATTTTTTTGTTATATATTGTAGCCGACGCCACGCCTCTTTCTGATAAATCATTCACAACACATAGTTTTTCTAGCTTTTTCTTTGAAGAAACAAAATCATCATCATTTTCCCATAAAAGTGTATCTTTCGAAAAAAAGGAAGTGGGCAACTTTAATTCATCAAAAACCCTTTTACTGTTTGAGGTTACAAAATTATGCATTATGAATTTTGTTACATTTTAAAAAGGGCCTATTTCAAATATTTTAAAATTCAAATAGTGTGAATTTAAAAATAAAAATAATTTTTTTTTGTCTATTTTTTATTTTTTGCAACCTTTTTCACAAGTAAGATATAAACTTGTATATACCAAAATAAAGGTATCTAAATTATCTTTCTAACGCATTTCACATCTTGAAAAAAATTTGAAAAATTTTCAAGTTATCGAGGTTTGAAATCTAGGAAAAATAATTTTTCACTTTTAAGACTATCAAAGTAGTCCATAATATAATAATTTTTCACACCAATAATTTTTTTGTCGTGGGATCGGGTGCTTACTAAGAGAATTGATTAGTTGTATGAACAAAAAGCACCAGAAAAAAATAATATAAAAATTTTTTCTCCATAACCTCATTTTATTGATAAAATCAATTTCAGCGACCCCGTACCCATCTTCAAAAAATCCCAAAAAATTTTCGAAATTCTTTTAGATCACAAGCTTTAATATTCCGCTTCAAGAGTTGCAAAATTTTTTTGGTGAAACGCCCTAATGTCTAGTAAAAGCTTCTCAAACAGTGACGTTCGCATTCGTCGATAAACAAGTAGGTGCCGTTTGATGTGAATCTAAAAAAATATAAAGCATGTTAATTCACAATAACGCGAGAAGCTATCCCATACCTCATCCATGGGGTGTAAAGGAAAATTACGTTTTTTTAAGTTTTTTGTCGACAACCGAGTGTTTTGAAGACAAGATCGATATGTCTTAGGAAGTTTGCAACAAAAGTTACTACACCTCAATACAAATGTTCTTTCCGCGTTGCCAGCCCCAAGAAGCTTCTGACGCAGTAGCCTAATAAAAAGTAGTAGCATATAAAGGCAAAAACAACAAGAACCCACGCAAATGTTGAAAACCCCCTCAAACGCTATAAGGACCAAAATTAAAGGATATGTGCCTATAATGTCCCAACTCTCTACAAAGATTAGTGGACGTTCTCGAAAAGTATTGTGCTAAAATTTTTGCCATACAGAAAATTCGATGGACAGTTGCCATGCAGAAGACATAAATATGGATGCGGTTTCAGTAAGTAACCAAAAAACGGCAATCTGAACTAATTTTACATCACACTGAAGACAAATACTAGGAAGAAGACGACTAGAAAATAAAAGATGTTTTCTATGAGCGCGTAGAGGAAATATATGATCATTGCCCCGCCCTTGACCTTAAATTGTTCTCTAAGATTTAAATGCTAAAATAGGAAGGAAATATGCTCTTGTTTCAGCACTCGGTAAATTCAGTCTATACAACAAAACCTCCGATAATGGACTCAGACTGGTTAGCTTCGCATTGGCAAGAAACATGGTAGTAAGTGAAATCAACCGTACAAAGATTTTCACAAGGCAATCTGAATATCCCCTGATAAAAAAGACAAGAAACCAGATTAATTAAGCGGTAATCGATGGAATTCATGTGTCAAGCATTATGAACGTGCGTGTGATGCGCGTTGTTTATATGCACGCGATTATGTAGTGTTACCAATCACAAAGGAAGCTAGACACAAGAAAGCGATAAACCACAAGCCAATGCATATTCCAACCAACTCTCTCAATTACTTCAAACAAACCCCCCTTATTCTTATATTTCCGACACGCAGTAGCAGCTTATTGCGAACTCTATGACAACTGCCGCAACTATCGTACTGGGTTATGAAAAATCACGTGCAGACAAGCTCCGGTACGATGGGGAATGTCACGTAATGTCTGAGGATAAGGATGCTGCATTCAGAGCAAAACTGCAGAAAATTGCAACGCGTACAGTGACGGAGCGTTATAATGAGAAGAGGAGGAAGATAACACGCCTCTTCAGGCGAAAGAAGCGTCTATTGAAGTAAAGAAAGGGGCAGAATATTGACTAATAAAGGGATATATGTAAAGCCTGAAAATTCTACCCGAAGGTAAATAACAAAGGTTTTTGAACAGGGATCCCCTCATGTAAGGACATAGATGAAAATCTGGTCACGGTAATGCGAATTATGCTGCAAATATGGATGGAGCACTTTCGTACCCTGATCATTCCCAAAGGCAGCATAAGTGAAGACATTACGCAAATCAACGATGAAGGAGTGTTCACTATCAAAACAAAATGTGATGCGATGTGTGATGCTAATATCGCCTCGGATCACCACCTAGTTGCAGCCAAAGGACGCACAAGATTAAGCAATAAGATAAATGCTTGTACCCAAATGTAAAGGACACTAGACATCGCAAAGCTGAATTTCCCCATGATAGGTTATGCCTATTCTAACCCACTAACTCAATTACTGCTAACAAAAGCCCCTTATTCTAATGTTCCCCACACACTGTCAGCATATTGGGCATTCTGTGATCATACTTACGGTTGATACCGCATGAAAAACCACGCTCAGCCAAGTCTTTGTGCGATGAAGGATGTTGTTTAGTGTCTTAAGAAAAGGAAGCTGCATACAAGTAAGCTGCGGAACTCACTGCAAGCAATGGTAACATACAGTCTATGGGAACTATATATGGTGATGAGGGGAGAGAGACGACACTTCCCTTCAAACAGAAGAGGCTTTTGTGGTACAATAGAAAGAGAGAGGATCTTGAAAGAACAGGGATGGAGGAGAAGTCCGAAAATTTAACAAAAGGTAAAATGTTAAAATTTTGGACAGGGATCCCCACAAGTTCGGAACATGTTTGTACTCTGTTCTTTCCCGATAATCATCAATCATGAATGACGGAATAGATTGTACACCACCGAGCCAAAACGAGATTAACACGCCAATTGTACCGCTTATAAACAGGATAGCTAAGGGTGCTGAGGGACTGGCCAATGAGCTGGTAACGTGTATGAATTAGCTCGCAAACACGATTTGGCTCAAGGCATGCATATCCGATGATTGGAAACTGAGTGTTCTATGTCCTGTGTTTGAGAAAGGCGATCCAAATGTGTGTGTACCAACTATAGCGTTATTGCCCTTTTACCATTGATTACAAGTTTCTGTTTAGTTAGTTACGTTAAAAACTAAAGCCCATCATAGCGAACCTGATTGGACCTTATCAGTGTGGATTTAGACCTGGTAAAACGACGACCGACCACACGACAAATCCTGGAGAAGACCCAAGAAATACCGATACCTACCATCTGTTCATCCGATACGACAGAAATTATTAGATGCTATGGATAAGTTTGATATCCCCTCGAAGCTGCGGGGTGATACTGACTGACTTTAAGACTTCAGTGAAAATATGAAAAAATCTGGCATCCTAACATCCCAATGAAGGGGATCCTGCGGAAGGCAAGACATGCTGCTCGCGTACACCGATGATGAAGATATCATTGACCGAGGACAGCGGGATGTTACTGCGGTCTATTCAGGCATTGAAAAGCAGTCGGCAAAAGTAAGGCTGTTGTTAACTAAGGACACACCCAAGATATTTGTTTGAATGAACAAAAAGTCTACTCGTTTGAGACGCTGCTTGAACGTTGACAACTATAACTTTAAAGGGGTAGATAATTTTGTGTAACTTGGCTCCGCCATAAAATAAATTATAATGTCAACCTGGAAATGAAGAGACGAGTATTAAGCAACCGATTTAATGACAAAGTCCTCTGTCGATTAACACAGATCCAACTCTACCAAACACGGATCCTAAGCTCTACATCTCAATCTTTCCTATTTTCTGGGAGTCTTTGAGAGAAAAATACTGCGCAAATTATTTGGACCTATCATCGTAAACAGAGAATATCTCGTCGAAAAAACCATGAGCTGTATAACGACATCGATGTAGTCAAGTGCATTAAAATAGACCGAATGCGCTGGCTTGGCCACATTTTACGAATGGATGAAAATGCTCGAACTCGAAATGTCTTTGGCAATAAAATCGGTAGAAGGCGCAGGATGGGTAACCAAAACTACGTTCAATGGGCCAGATGAAAGAGCTGTTATTTATGCTCGGTGGGACAAACTATCTAAGGAGCGAAAAAACCAAAGAGCTTGGAATTCTTTTCTACATGTAGCTGTTGATGGCTAAATTTCTGTTGCTTCTGCCAAAAAGTAGGACTGAGAAGGTATGTTATCAGTCTCAACGAGCAAATAATCTACTAGTTTGGGGTGCCGTACGAGCGTTGAGAACTATAACTTTGAAGTTTTAGATATAAATATTTCGCATGTACATGTTTGACATAATTGTAGATATATATACAGCTGATGATGTACCATAGTGCATCAGTTCGTCACAAAGGGGTCTGAAGATGAACTCGTCATGGAGTTCGAAACGCGTCATACTAGTGCGTGACACACTGAATTTGACCAAAAATATCAAACAATAAAAAACACTTTTCTGATCGTAAGCCGAATTTGATGTATCATTTGATACACTTAACGTAAATTTAATATATATAAATATTTACCTTGGCTCCGCCAAATACAAAACTTATAATGCCAGTTTGGTAATCTAGAGACGAGTATTCTTCGAAAATCGCTGTTACGTTTCGAACTGTACCACAGTAGACTTTGGAAGTCTTCTAAAGTAAAACTCTCTGATAATCTATGGCCAGAAGACTTAAAGTCTAGAGCAATATAATTCATAGGAAGGCGATAGGAGTGGGTAAAAACTATGTTGGATGGACCAGGCTCCAGTCACAAAATTGTCCTGATAATACTATCTCCTACTAACGCCAAATTAACAAGAAGGTAAACACTCATGATAAATATAGGCAGAAAACAGTCACAAAATTGTCCTGATAATACTATCTCCTACTAACGCCAAATTAACAAGAAGGTAAACACTCATGATAAACATAGGCAGAATACTGCGAAGTTGCTGTCGACAACATCGAGGGAGCCGGCGACGAAAGAAAATGTAGATGACTGAAACAGCAAATGAACCATGAGTCTCCCGCAGACTAGTCGTCTGTTCAGGCCTCTGCCGGCCTATGCAATATCACCTGTTTGATATTTATTTCTAGTTCAATCTCGGATTTATAAAAAGGAACTTTAACTGAGGCCAACATTTAACTCAAGACTTGCGAAGTAATGTTTGGCTAATTTTTTTTACTTTAAAAAACATGTATTAAATACATAAATTTTGGTAATATTTTGAAACCATTTGAAACCTAAGAATTAGCATTAGCACCAATACCCTAACTCCTTCCTGTTGCCGATCTACGAGTCCCTGTATTAACTAAAGCACTAGCAAGTACAAACCACTGTGTACAACGCTAGTTTAATACAAATGTTCTCCCCTTTTTTTGTGCCTGCTTTGTTCTACAATTACTTCTATTACATAAATATTCTTGGCAGATAGACGACGCTTTATTCCAAATACAAATTTTAAAGAGTTACAACAACAAAATCCTTAACTAAAACAACATTCTCTATTCTTACATAATAGTGTTGTTAGCCAAAAGATTAAGTGTTGCCAAGATACGATATGCATATCGACGAAGTAAGCGAACGTGTGTCTAGCGTTACGTTGGACACATACTGCACCAATACGCTCTCGTAGGTTTTTGCACGAATGGTCCAAGAACTTTTAACCGGACAATGACCATGACTAACAACGAAACATTAAAAGGCGGCGTTTGGTGGTTCAGCTCGTTTGTACCGTTTTATTTTTTCAGTGCAGTTTAAAAAGTACCGTTTATTGCTGTGGCCAGAGGACAATAACTGTAATTCGTAATCGATCATAATGTGTCATGCCCCACCATAAAAGTGAGGGCGTGGTGTCGTTATACGTTGCAACAATAACCAATTTGTATGCAAATAAATAATATTTAAAAAACAAAGCCAAACACACAAAAGATAACTCTAAATATGAGTATATGCCTTAAACTAAGTATTGAGGGAGGCATAGCAGCGAACGAGCGAGCGACTTATGATCGAATATGTTGCAGTCAGTTTTACGACAACTACAACAAGAACCCAATGCATGCAGCTAATGTGAGTGTGTGTGTGTCGAAGGTGTCAATATTAATTTTCATTAGGAGGTTGTAAAGGAAATTCTTTTAATTCCGTTGCACATTAAGATCATACCGCTCTTGTTTGTTGAGCACCTCACCCCCACCTTCCTCATCTGACATAGTGTCTGTAGAGATATTTTACTAGTATCTTGGCATTTATTGAGGTGTGACATGATGGAATATTTGCATGTTATATTATTCATCGTTCGTAATAGACAACGACAGCGAAAACTCATTTAAAATTGTTACTACACCAAGAATGCAAACCCCTTTGATTACCTTTTGACATAGGAAACATATTTTTCAATTTCGTCGACAACAATTAGCACTACATATTATGAGTAGACAGTACCACATCTAATGATTCCAATTTGAGCTCGAGATTGACTTATTTATTATAAGTAAGATATAATTGAAAAGGAGTTACGGAGAATGTAATGTCAGATCAGATAAAAAAAGACCCATCGTCGAAGCAAATTCTTTGTCTTCTTATTAGGCAGCAGTACAATAATTTTATCCATCAGTTGCCGCCCGTTGAAAAGAATTACAAGTGCTTTGGTCTGTTGCGTTCTGTAGATAGTTCATCATACCAAACTTAGATAACAGCTCTTTCATCTGGTCCATCCAACGAAGTTTTGGTCAACTTCTTCTGCAGAGCCCATAACCCATTTTCGAGCTGGAGCATTTTTATCCATTCGTACAAAGTGTTCCACTTGAACGCGCTTGACTATGTCGATGTCGTTATACAGCTAATAGTTCATTCGACGACGTTACTTGACGTTAACGATGATGGATCCAAATATTTTGCAAATTATTTTTTTCCCGAAGGCTCCCAGAATAGATTGTTCCGCTTATGTCGTTGCCCAGGATTCTGCGCTCTGTAGAAATTCAAGTAGAATCAGTGTCTGGTAGAGTTGGATCATCGTTCGTCGACAAAGGATTTGTCATTTAACCGCTTACTTAGGGCAAAAATCATCTACCACTTTAAAGTTATAGCTGTCAACGTTCACGCAGCGTCCCAAACGAGTAGACTCTCTGTACGTTGAAAAAAATAACATGGTTTTATCCACATTTATCACCATACCCACATCTTTCGACTCCTTCTCAATGCTTGAAACGGCCGCAGTAACTTCCAGCAGTTCACGGCCAATAATATCTAACATATATCATCGGCAGACGCGACCAGCATGTAACTTTTGTTAAAGATGGTTCCACTCGTGTTTACTGCAGCCTGAAGCATGATCATCCCCATTACGATGTTAAAGGTGTCGCATGACAGACTATCACCTTGTTAAAACCTCACTTGGTAGAAAAGGCTCTGTGAGATTTTTGCCTATTTTCACTGAAGACTTCCTGTCAGTCAGTACGAGTACCATCCCGCGAAGTCGTATCAGCTTCACAAAGATACCAAATTCAGCCATAGCATTTTATAGTTTGTGTCGTATCAGACTGTCGAATGTAGTGTTGATATCGATAAGCAGATGGTTAATCTTGATCTGCGTTTCTTGTGTCGTGAATGTATTTAACATTTTGGTAGGACTTTCGGTCATCACCACTGTCCCGATATATAATACGATATCATGGCTCTCTTCTCTTATGTAGACGTTTTTTCCACCTAACGAGGCGTTTCTTCTCACTCCTATTTTCTTACCATTGGCTGCAGTTTTGCCGATCGTTGCGGTAGTGGTCATAGAATTCGCATAATATGCTGACACAGAGTGTTGGGAACATCTCAATTACGCGCGTTTGTTTGCAGTAATTGAGAGAGTTGGTTGGGGTAGGCATTCACTATCTCGGTGGTACGCAGTTTAGTTATGTCTAGCTTTCTTCCTTTAGCCGTGTTTATGTTTATGCCGGTCTTAAAACGTTTTGCTGGCAGTTCATCGTCTTCTGCAGTTTTATTGTTCTTAAGCCGTTCAATTGCCATGATGGTGTTGTTTTGGCTCAGTGGTAGACAATCTACTCCGTCGTCAATGACTGGCGTGAAGTCGTCACGTATCGCAACCTAAAATCGCAAAGGGTGTAAGTTAAAAATTAAAAACTTTACAGGAAGGACAAAAAACATTAGTTTTACCTTTAACGACTTACTTTTTCAAAACTTTTAATGCAATTATGTGTATCAAAGGTGACAACGAATATATTTTTGGCGGTTTTTTTCAAGCCAGATGAGTTTTTAATATATCTTGCATTCTACTCCAAAAAAATTATTTGGGCTAAAAGTGGACTTACAATCTTTACGACTTAAGGTTGCGGTATGTAACATTTATGAACGAGCTGAGATGCGAAGTAGTCCCCATATTTGCACACACTCTGCCTGTCCGTGACCAGATTTCCATTTCTGTCCTTACAGGTAGGATCCCTGTTTCAAAACCTTCGCTTTAAACCTTTTGGGAGAACTTCATCTCTACCCCTGTACTTTCGATATCAGTTGTCTTCAAAACAGGCGTTTCTTCTCCCTCCTCTTCTGATTATGACTCTCGTCATTGCACGCGTTGCCATTGGCAGCAGTTTTGCCTTGAATGCTGCAGCCATTCCATTCGACAATACACGACATTCCTCATCGTACCAGGCCTTGTCTGAGCGTTGTTTTTCATAACACAGTACCTCCGTTGCAGCAGTGATCATAGAATTCGAAATATGCTGTCACTAGGTGTCGGAAACATTAGAATGAGGGGTCGGTTCGAAGTAATTGAGAGAGTTGGTGTTCGGGATCAGATCTCCATCTCTGTCCTTACTGATGGGGATCCCTGTTTCAAAACCTTTGCATTAAATGTTTTGGGAGAACTTTCGGACTTAACCTCCATTCCTGTAATTTTCGATATCCTGGCTTTTCTTTTCTTCCATAGAAGCTTTTATTGCCTGCAGAGAAGTTTCGTCTACCTCCTCTTCTCGTTATATTGTTCCGCCACCAAACGCTTTTGCATTGGCTGCATTTTAGCCATGTATGCTGCATCCATTTTCTTCGACAATACACAACATTCCTTAATGTACCAGGCCTTGTTTGAGCGTGGTTTTTTATAACCCAGTACGGTCGTTGCGACAGTGGTGATAGAATTGCTGTCATTAGGTGTCGGGAACATCTGAATTAGGGTGGGTGGTTGGAAGTAATTTAGAGAGTTGGTTGGATTAGGCATTGGCTATCTCGGATTAACTGGCTTAACGATATATATCTTCGTTTGCGTTTGGTTACTATCAATTTTTGCTCTACCTAATCTGTGTGTACCTTTGCTGCATCTAGATGGTGATCCGAGTCAATATTTGCCCCACCCATACGCTTGAGGCATGCCTTCCATGGATTACCACGTGATAAATCAGGTTTCTTATAATTTGCTCAAGGGCTATCCCGGTTGCCTTATGTATATCTTTATGCAGATATCTAGTTTCAATCACTACTATATTTCTTGCCGACGTGAAGCTAACCAGTCTGAATCCGTTATTGCTGGTGTTGTTGTGCAGACTTAATTTTCCGACTGCTGAACCAAGAGCATCTTCCCTTCCTAGTGTAGCATTAAAACCTCCCCGAATAATTTTAATGTCATGTGCAGGGTAGTGTTCATACATTTCCTCTAGGCGCTCATCACCAATGTCCTAGTATTTATCATCCATTGGGGCGTGCGCACAAATTACCGTGTTGAATAAATATTTCGCTTTGATGCGGGTAGTGCAAATGCAGTCACTTGAAGAGTTAAAGCCCAAAACCAGATGTCGAAGTCTCTTATTGGCAATGAATCCACATCCAAATTCGTGTCTTTCAGCTTGGCATCTGTAGAAGATGTCACAGTTCGTTCGTCGTGTACATCCCTGTCCTGTCCATCGACTGCTGAATTCCGACTGCTGGGCCAAGAGCATCTTCCCTTCCAATTTTAGCATTACTATCTTCCAGAACAATTTTAATGTCATGTGCAGGGCAGCAGTCATATATTTCCTCCAGGCGCTAATAAAATGCATCTGTAAAATCCTCTTCTTTATCTTCCGTCGGGGCGTGTAGACAAATCAGCGTGTGGAATAAATATTTCGCTTTGATTTGGGTGGTGGCTATTCGATCACTTACAGGGTTTCACCCCGAGACCAGTTGTCGAAGTCTCTTACCGGCTATGAATTCACATCTTTCTGCATGACAGCTGTAAAAGATGTTACAGTTCTTTCGACGTGTGCATTCGTGTCCCGTCCATCGTATTTCATGTAAGGCGGTGATTTCATACTTGTATTCTTCGAGGATATTAACCAATGGGGCCGGCCGTCGCATGATGGTTAGAACACGCGATTGCCATAGCGGCCCCCACGAAGTTGTCGACAGCAACTTCGCAGTAAAGTGTCGAGTCACTCAGCATCTTTAGTAAAAGCTTCTCAACCAGTAACGTTCAAATTCGTAGATAAACAAGCAGGTGCCGTCAGTTGTGAATCTAGAAACAGAAAGCGTGTTTATTCACAACAACACAAGTAACTATCCCATACGTTCTTCATAGGAAGTAAAGGGAAATTAAGTTAGTTTTTATCAGCCCACTGGCACCTTCTCTGTATAGAGATCATTCATTCAAGGATCATATCGGACGTTGTGAGCTGCTTGGGGACCTCCAAAGAGAGAATGAGGTTATGCCCAAGTGAATAACGATCAAAAACTTACCAAATACTATAAAACATTTCGATTTTTTGGTGTTTCAGGATCACTATATAACTAAGTAGAGTGCCACACAGCTATACGCGTTCATCAACTGACTCGTGCTAAAGTACATGTACTTTTCTGCAATGTCTCCATTCTCTGGCGTAGGCTAATGGGTGTTACGAACACACACATTTATGTTAAGATGAAAACAAAACCAACAAGTCAATATTCGTGAATTATCCATATACGGTTACTGCATTCTCCACATTCGACGTTGCATTATGTTTTATAGTTGAGGCACAAAAAACCCCTCAATTTGATTAAACGCTACAACAGAACAGTTATTTTGATTAAAAACATAAATAAATTGACATTTATTGTCGTTGCTGCTAAATTGCCAGATCGATTTGCAACGCAGAGGCGAACATGTGTGGGTGGGTGGCAGTCAGTCTTAGCTTTTTTGAAATAGCGATTAAATATGCACAAAAGACATTAAATTAAAGGTGGTTACAATATAATCGACTTCAAGAGACCCGTAATAAGGTAACAATATTTTGTAAGAGGGCAATTAAAGGAAAGCTAAATTTAATCGCCTCTAATATGAGACAATGAACGACAAATAACATTTGTCCACTTAAAGACAACTTTATGTCTGTAAGTAAAGTCAGTAAAGTGACAGATATTAATCGGTTTGTTGATTGACAATTGCAAGCGGGAGCGAATTAAAAGATTAATACAAATGTTCAAACATGGTTGGACTTGTTGATTTAACCGTAAATTTTAAAACTAATACGTTGTAGGTGTTAAGAAATCAATCAATATATCAATATGTACTATGACGAAAACTAAATAAACGAAGGAAGGAAAGAAATCATTTTGGTCGGGTATGTCAATAGGAGTAAACTAAGTAATCAGAGGACCTATATCCATATTACCTTGGATATATAATAAGGCAAATGTTTTTCTTGCACACCAGCAAAAGTTCTCAGTTAGCTATTATATTTTGATGCCGTAAACTAAAAACTTAAAACTTGAAGAGGGTAAGTGGCTAAATCCGAAATAGCTATACAGTCTACCAATCATTAGGAGATAATAATTTTGCCAGAACAAAATTAATTTTTAACTTGAATAAAAACAAAAAAATATTTTCTCAATATCTATAATTACATTTCGAATCGAATAGCAAGTAATAGCTACTTCTTACATCAACTGCATTACATTTCATTTGAATATCTCCTGGTCAACACTTTATCAATTCGCCTCAATAAATTTGTCACAATAATATGATCTATTGTGACATATCGTATTTTCTAATGGGTGTAACAATGTAACACCTTCCATTTCAAAATTCTTAACACTTATTTTCACAGTTCACGTTACGATTTTATTAAATTCAATCGTATAATTGCATTACATTTGATAGACAGACATGCAATATGTACTTAGAACCAATCATTAACTGCATCAGTTTGTTATTTTACATTAAATCTTATGTTCTATGGCCGTGATTCGTTGGATCACAATAAATCCGTTGGTGGAAACCAGTTATTACTAAATGCCTCCCAAATACACCAATAGAATTAGACGAAAACAAAGAAAGACACCCATCATGTTGGTGGTTGGTCGCACTGCATATTCATGTATGCAAAACTTTGCTATGGGTTTCATAATTTATAACAATTTAATTACAGCAATTAGACTCCTTTATGTCTAATATCGTTTAATTAGAATACAACAATAGTTAGTGGTGTTGGTGGATTAAAGAATTTTTGGAATTTGTATTACATTGTTGTCGATTGGGAGATATAGTGGGGCTCAAGGTACATAAATACATATAAATACACATGCAATACATATATTTTGTGAAGTATGTACTGGGAATGAATGGGGGATTTTCTAATTTGAGTCTTTCTGATCGTTATTTACATGGGAATAACCAGAATCTCGCATTGGAGGTCCCCAAGCAGCTCAGAACGTCCGAGAGATCACGAATTCCACGGCCAATGCCATTGAACATCCGTTCAGTGGTAGCAAATGTGAGAATACGCAAATGAATTACATTCCACCGCTACGAACTTAGGAAGAAGGTAACTGATGTTACTAATGTTACTGAAACTTAACACAACGGCTCTCTTAGGGGCTTTGGCAGCACCAAGAAATTGAACCGGGCTGGGTGGCCAAATAAGCCGCTCCCCTTAAACAAAAACAATTATTATGAAAACACCAAGGAAATTTAAAAATAAGAACCACCCAAATGTTGACGACCTCCGCAAATGTTTTAAGGAGCATGATTTAAGGATATGCACCTGGAATGTCCGAACTCTATACAGAGATGATGCCTATTCAATTGTCGGATGTCCTCGACACATACAAGGCATCGCCATCAAGGAAATGAAGGGTCGTGGTCATATGCAATCCAGTTAGTAGTTGTGGGAAAATATTAACCCATGCAAAGTTTCAAAACACTTGGTTACGTCTTCCGAATGGTATCGTCTGTACCAGCAAGAACCCTCCCAAATGTTGATGACCCCATGATTTAGGGATATGCACCTGGAATGTTCGAACTCTATACAAAGATGGTGCCTCTCTCCAATTAGCGGATGTCCTATACAAATTTAACGCTGACCACCGCCATACAGAAAATGCGATGGTCGGCCTAGGGATGTACACGACGAAAGAACTGTGACATCTTTTACAGCTGACATGCAGAAGGACACGAATTGGGATGTGGATTCATAGTCGGCAAGAGACTTCGACATCTGGTCTCGAGGTTTAAAACTGCAAGTGACCGAATAGCCACTATTCACATCAAGGCGAAATATTTTCATATTACGCTGATATCTGTGCACGCCCCGACGAAAGACAAAAATGATCACAATAAAGATGCATTATATGAGCGCCTGAAGGAAATATATGACCGCTGCCCTGCATGTGACATTAAAATTGTCCTGGAGATTTTAATGCTAAAACAAGAAGGGATCATGCTCTTGGTTCTGCAGTCGGAAAATTCAGTCTCCACAGCAATACCTGCGATAACGGATTCAGATTGGTTAGCTTCGCGTCGGTAAGAAACACAGTAGTGAGTGGAACCAGATTCCCGCATAAAGATATCCACAAGGCAAACTGGATGTCCCCGTATCAAAAGACAAGAAACCATGGTAGTAATTGAAACCAGATTCCCACATAAAGATATCCACAAGGTAACCTGGTTATATACCGATCAAAATATAGGAAACCAGATTGATCACGTGGTAATTGCTAGAGGGCGTGTCTCAAGCGTTATGGACGTGCGTGTGATGCGCGGTGAAAATATTGACTCGGATCACCACCTAGTTGCAGTCAATGTACGCACACGATTTAGTTGTGCTAAAAACGCTCGTAACCAAACGCCAAGGAAGCTAGACATCACATAGCTGCATACCACCGAGATATCCAATGCCTACTCCAATAGATTCTCTCTCTCTATTACTACAAACAAACCCCCCTAATTCTTATGTTGCAGCATATTGCGAATTCTATGACCACTGCCTCAACGACCGTGTTGGGTTATGAAAAATGACGCTTAGGACAAGCCCCAGTACGACGAGGAATGTCGCGAAATGTCTAAGGAAAATCATGCTGCATATAGGGCATTACTGCAGCCAATGGCATCGCGTGCTGTGACGGAGTGATATAATGAGAAGAGGAGGGATGAGATGCCTCTTCAGCCGGAAAAAGCGTCTATTGAAGAAAAGTGAGAAAAGATATCGAAAACTACAGGGATAGAGGTGTAGCCCGAAAGTTCTGCCAGAAGGTAAAAAGCAAATGTTTTGAAACACCTGTAAGGACAGAGAATGAAATCTGGTCACGGAATCTCAGTATGTGCTGCAAATATGGAGGAACACTTTCGTTCTTCTCACGTTCCCGAAGGCAGCGTAAGTGACGAAATCACGCTAATCATCGACGACGGAGTAGATAAACAAATAATAAATCTGCGGGAGCCGATGGATTGCCGGCGGCGATGAGCTGGCAACATGCATGCACCAGCTCATAAAACCGATTTGGCTCAAGGAATGCGTGATTGGAATCTGAGTGTTCCATACCCCGAGCTAAATAAATGTGATCCAGGTGTGTGTACCAACTATCGCGTGTTCAGCCTTTTTCCAAACGCATACAAGTTCCCGTATAGTTTGTTATATGAAAAACAAAAGCCCATATAAGCGAATCGGATTGGATCTTATCAATGTGGCTTTAGACCTAGTAAATCCCTGACCGACCAGATATTCAAACTACGACAAATCCTGGGGAAGACCTAAAAAATTTAGATCGGTACCTGTCATCCGTTTATAGGTTATAAAGCTGCCAGCATCAGTCCGATACGACAGAAACTCTAAGATGCTATGGCTGAGTTTGGTATTCCCGCAAAGCTAATAGGACTTTGCGGTATGACACTGACTGACACAAATTCTTCAGTGAAAATTGACAAAAACCTAGCGAGGCTTTAGACTAGGCGATAGTCTGTCATACGATCTCTTTAACATCGTAATGGAGATGATCATGAGGAAGGCTGCAGAAAACAGGACTGGTACCATCTTCAACAAAAGTCACATGCAGCTCGCGTATGCCAATGATATAGATATTATTGGCCGTGGATTAGTCGGCGGAAATACAAACCCAAAATATTTGTTTCAACGAACAAAGAGTCCACTCGTCTGGGACGCTACGTGAACGTTGGCAACTGTAACTTTGAAGTGGTAGATGATTTTGTGTACCTTGGCTCCGCCCTAAACAAAAATAATAATGTCAGCCTGGAAATCAAATCGGTGCTACTATGTGCTAAGCAAACTATTAATGACAATGCGCTCTCTCGAAGAACAAAGATCCAACTCTACCAGACTTATATCGTACCTGTCTTGTTCTACAGAATCCTGGTAAATGACTAGGGCGACCAATTTTCAGCACGTGCTGAATATTGCTGATGCTGCTTAATTTAACGATTTCAAGCGATCTTGCTTATTTAAAAGGTTTGTGCTTTTTCATGCTGTTTTTGCCCTTATTTAAATTGTTGATACATTTTGATAAGATATGTTTCTATCAATTGAACATTTTTACATATCACAAGCCCATGCGGTTCATAAAAATATGACAGGTAGAATTCAATTTGCAAACTATCCTCTTATTTTACACACAGCCTGTGTTCAAGATTTTGTAATAGTCCTATTTTTATCGATAGCTTAGATCGTTCGATTCGCTATATTCCTATAGTTTTCAGGCGCCTTATAGAAAACAAAAATTTAAACTAATGAACCTAATGTGCCTCTATAACCTAAACCAATAACGACACGATGAGGAACGTGGTTGGAAGCAGCGGAGTATTATACTAATATTTTGGAAGACATAAGGGAAGTCATTCAAGAGTTTAACGAAAATGATTCTGAAGCATTGCGATAAAGCAAAGAGGTTCTTTCTAACGAAAATTTGTAATCCGACTTTTCCTTCATAAAAATTAACTTTAAGTGCAACCGGCATGCCATCACAAAAATTGAGTCAAGCGGATTGCCATTGAATGAACGCTTGGAAACAGTAAAATCAATTCAACATGCTATAGAAAAACATCTGATTAAAATTATTTTAAAAAATGACTGCCGTTCTTGCGCGAAATCCTGGCTTTGTATAAATCAACAATATTATTTTTAAAAATTCCAAAACAACAAGTGCGTTTATGGGAAAATATTCGCCTGCTGAATCAACATTTTTTAAATACGCTCCCGTTTCATCGTGTGACGTGGAACGTGTTTTTTCTATGGAAATTTTTTTACAAACCAGCGTAAAAGTTTCACCTTGGAAAATTTAAAAATGCACTTAGTGCTTAATTGTAATCGTGACATTGACCAAGGTATAATCTCACTTTAAGAAATTTTTTTTTTTGGTTTAAAAAAAAATTACTATCTTGGTATGAATACACGACTGAATACTTTGGTTAATTTACTTATTGTTTTTTATTACTTCTTTAATAGATGTGAAATTGTTTTTTGTTTGTTTTTCAATAAATAAAAAAAAATTAAAAATGCTGAATATAAAATGTATCGTGCTTATTTCAAGGGTTTTTCATGCTGTTTTAAGTACTTAAACCGTTTTTTTCGTATTCGGAACCATCATCGTTAACTGCAATTATCGTCGTCGAATGAACCACGAGCTGTATGTGCTGTACAACGACATCAACGTAGTCAAGCCCGTTGAAACAGACCGAATGCGCTGGCTTGGATACGTTGTACGTGTGGATGAAAAGGTTCCAGCTCGAAAAGTCTTCGGCAATAAACTCCAAACCAAAACTTCGTTGGATGGACCCGTTGAAAGTGCTGTTAGCTACACTTGGTGTGACTAAACATCTATTTACAGAGCAAAGGACCGAAGCGCTTGGAAGTATTTTCTACATGCGGCTACTGATAGATGAATTTCGGTTGCTGCTGCCAATTAAGAAGAAGAAGAAGAAAAAATAAATGTCGAACATTTTTCGCGAGGTCATTATCAGGGCAACTGGAAATATGCAAATGCATGATTTTTATAAAAGGAGATATTAACAAATGGGTAATATATTTATATGTTTTATACTCTTACAAGTGTTTTGACATCTATTAGTTAAAACATATTTATGCATATTTTACCCATAAAGTCATATTTTAGCATATTTTGCTTTTAAGAGCACCTTTTTAAAAAATATCCCTTTTCAAGCATATTTCATATTTTTCACATTAATTTTTTGTTCCTAAAAAAACTTTTCAAAATATTGTTTTCAAGCGCGTTTTTGTTCAAAAAAATAAAAAAGGTTTTCAATAACCACTGGTTTCGATCCTGAACATAATGCCTTAAGCTTAAACGGAAAAAGCAGCAAAACTAAAGGCGCTTGCAGAAGAGCTTCCTGACTTGTGAACTGAAAATTATTGGAGCAGATCGCAGATTTCAATTGAAGCAGCATTTGGAAAGCGACACACATATTCAACTAAATCAAAGAAGTGAAAAATAAGCAGACTCAACAATTGAGGGTTAGGTATTTGAGTGCAGCTGATGGCGTTATTGTTGTCGTTATCAACTTGCCTTGATAAACGACAATGGACTCAGTTGGAATTGATAGAAAGTGGGCTGTATTTGCAGATGGTAGAGGCGACTCTTTTCTAAAGCAGGAAAACTTGGCGGTTAGTTTAGTTGATTTGAATTATATAATTTCACATTGATTTTGAAAAATTATATATTTTAAAAAGAAGAAATTCAAAAAATTATGATTAATTCAATAGTAGTTTCATCGTGGGACTTTGCCCAGAGGCTGAAAACTACTGATTGTCACTCACTTGGGAGTGACCAGAAGCGATTCCTTTGTGGCACTGTCCAAGCAGCTAACTACTTCCGGTCCTAGACCAAGTATTCCCTGGGCAGTGACTTCAAAGCAACCGCTTAGAAGTTAGCTAGAGTTAGAAGGCGAAACGTTGAGTAACCTAATCGGCATGCTACCACCGATGCGTCTTAGGAAGTAGGTAACAAAAGTTACTGAAGCTCAACACAGGCTCTCCTAGTGGCCTTGGCAGCCCCAAAAAACTAGGATCAGGAGCGGTGGCCTAATAAGCCACTCTCCTTAAACAAAATTTATTATGAAAACACGAAGAAAAGAAAAAACAAGAACCCCCCCAAATGTTGACGACCCCCGCAAACGATATAAGGACCATGATTTAAGGATATGCACCTGGAATGTCCGAACTCTATACAGAGATGGTGCCTCTATCCAACTGGCGGATGTCCTCGACAAATACAAGGCTGACATCACCGCCATACAGGAAATGAGATGGACGGGACAGGGATGCACACGACGAAAGAACTGTGACATCTTCTACAGCTGCCATGCAGAAAGACACGAATTTGGATGTGGTTTCATAGTCGGCAAGAGACTTCGACATCTGGTCTCGCGGTTTAACCCTGTAAGTGACCGAATAGCCACCATTCGCATCCGGGCGAAATATTTTTACATCACGCTGATTTGTGTACACGCCCCGACGGAAGATAAAGACGATGAGATTAAAGATGCATTTTACGAGCGCCTAGAGGAAACATACGACCGCTGCCCTGACCACGACATTAAAATTGTTCTAGGAGACTTTAATGCAAAAGTAGGAAGGGAAGATGTTCTTGGTCCATCGATCGGCAAATTCAGCCTGCATACCGACACGTCAGACAACGGGTTTAGGCTGGTTAGCTTCGCAGCGGAAGGAACATGGTAGTGAGTGGAACCAGATTCCAGCACAAAGACATCCACAAGGCAACTTGGCTATCCCCCGATCAAAACACCACAAATCAAATTGATCATGTAGTAATCGATGGCAGACATGCATCTAGTGTCATGGACGTGCGTGTGATTCGTGGTGCTAATATTGGCTCGGATCATTACCTGGTTGCAGCCAAGGTGCGCACAAGATTGAGCAGAGCGAAAAACGCACGTAACCAAACACAAAGAAAGCTGGACATCGCGAAGCTGCAAACCCCAGAGATAGCTACTGCCTACTCCAACCAGCTCTCCCAACTTTTACGACACAACGCCTCTACTTCTGACGTTCCCGATACACAGTGGCAGCATATTGCGCATTCCATGGCAACCGCCGCAACAACCGTGCTAGGATATGAAAAGCGGAGCTCAGACGAATCCTGGTACGATGAAGAATGTCGCATAGCGTCTGAGGAACTGGATGCTGCTTATAGGGCAACGCTACAGCCAATTGCAACCCGTGCTGTTAGGGAACGGCATAAGGAGAAAGCAAAACGGGCGAGACAGCTATTTAGGCGAAAAAAACGTCAGATGAAGGAACGGGAGAACGAGGATATAGAGCGATACAGGGATAGAGGTGAGGCCCGAAAATTTTACCAGAAAATAAGAACAAATGGATACGGTAATGGCCTCCCCACCTGTAAGGACAGTGATGGAAATCTGGTCACGGATACGCAGAGTGTGCTGCACATATGGAGAGAACACTTCCAGCAACTGCTGGTTCCAGAAGGCAGCGCACGTGAAGTTATCACGCCAATTGTCGACGACGGCTTAGATTGCCCACCACCAAGTCAAGCCGAGGTAAGAAGAGCAATATCGCGGCTGAAAAACAACAAAGCAGCCGGTGCCGACGGTCTGCCCGCAGAGCTCTTCAAGTCCGGTGGCGAGGAGCTGATAACGAGCATGCACCAGCTCCTGCGCACGGTTTGGCTTAAAGAGTGCATGCCCGACGATTGGAATGTAAGCGTTTTATGTCCTGTGCTGAAAAAAGGTGATCCAAGTGTGTGCTCCAACTACCGCGGGATCAGCCTTCTACCCATCGCATATAAGGTCCTGTCGAGTGTGCTATGTGAAAGACTAAAGCCAGTGTTATCCAACCTGATCGGGCCTTATCAGTGTGGCTTTAGACCCGGAAAATCAACAACTGACCAGATTTTCACACTTCGGCAAATCCTGGAAAAGACCCAAGAGAAACAGATCGACACGTACCATCTTTTTGTCGACTATAAAGCTGCCTTCGACAGCCCGATACAGCAGAAATTACTCGATGCCATGGCTGAGTTTGGTATTACAGCGAAGCTGATACGTCTTTGCGGAATGACGCTGACTGACACGAAGTCTTCAGTGAAGATTGGCAAGGACCGTACGGAGCCACTCTATACCAGACGAGGCCTAAAACAAGGCGACGGCCTATTGTGCGATCTCTTCAACATTGTGATGGAGATGATAATGAGAAAAGCTGCAGTAAACACGAGTGGCACTATATTCAACAAAAGCCACATGCTACTCGCGTACGCTGATGACGTAGACATCATCGGTCGAAAACTGCGGGATGTGACTGCAGCCTTCTCAGGTATACAGAAGGAATCAGCGAAAATGGGCCTAACGGTGAACGAGTACAAAACGAAGTTATTAGTTTCAACGAACAAAGAATCTACTCGTTTGGGAAACTGCGTGAACGTTGACAACTATAATTTCGAGGTGGTAGATAACTTTGTCTACCTAGGATCCGCCATCAATAAAGCAAATAATGTCAGCCTAGAAATCCGGAGAAGAATCCTGCTTGCAAATAAATGCTACTACGGACTAAGCAAGCGATTCAATGACAGAGCCCTCTCTCGACGAACAAAACTCCAGCTATACCAGATACTGGTTCTACCTGTCTTAATGTATGGCTCAGAATCCTGGGTTATGACACAAGCGGATGAATCGGTTCTGGCGGTATTCGAGAGAAAAATACTCCGTAAAATATATGGGCCCATCATCGTTAACGGAGAGTATCGGCGTCGTATGAATCATGAGCTGTACGAGCTGTACACTGACATTGACGTGGTCAAACGCATTAAGGTGCAACGGCTGCGCTGGCTAGGTCATGTTGTACGCATGGATGAAAATGCTCCAGCTCGAAAAGTCTTCGACAATGAACTCGATGGACGGCGCAGAAGAGGGCGACCAAAACTCCGTTGGAAAGACCAGGTTACTGAGAACCTTACAGAACTCGGTGTGACTAACTGGAGAAGAAGCGCAGAAGATCGAGGCGCTTATAATATTTTTCTACGTGCGGTATATAATCCACTGGGATTGCATAGAAGTACCAGCTAAGTAAGTAAGTAAGTAAGTAAGTTTCATCGTTTTTGCCAGATCCCAAAGTGACACTTGTGACATGTATTGCTCATGGCTTCTATCGATTGTGTGAATGTATTACACATTTATATAAAAAAGTGAATAAAGCTATGGCTTGAATCAGTAAATTACTACGTCAACAACTATGAAGGCATTTTAAATGTCCTAAGACCTATAAACGATGATGAAGAAGAATATTTGTGTGACTTATATTTTTGATGTTGATTTTAAGAGCATATTTTGCTATTTGTAGGGCATATTTTAATAGCATAAAACAAACTTTTAGTGCACTGGTGGAAGTGTTCTCTCCATATATGCAGCACACACTGTGTATCCGTGACCAGATTTCCATGTCCTTACAGTTGGGAAGGCCATTACCGTATCCATTTGCTTTTACTTTCTGGTAAAATTGTCGGGCCTCACCTCTATCCCTGTATCGCTCTATATCCTCGTTCTCCCGTTCCTTCATCTGACGTTTTTTTTCGCCTAAATAGCTGTCTCGCCCGTTTTGCTTTCTCCTTATGCCGTTCCCTAACAGCACGGGTTACAATTGGCTGTAGCGTTGCCATATAAGCAGCATCCTGTTCCTCAGACGCTATGCGACATTCTTCATCGTACCAGGATTCGTCTGAGCGCCGCTTTTCATATCCTAGCACGGTTGTTGCGGCGGTTGCCATGGAATGCGCAATATGCCGCCACTGTGTATCGGGAACGTCAGAAGTAGAAACGTTGTGTCGTAAAAGTTGGGAGAGCTGGTTGGAGTAGGCAGTAGCTATCTCTGGGGTTTGCAGCTTCGCGATGTCCAGCTTTCTTTGTGTTTGGTTACGTGCGCTTTTCGCTCTGCTCAATCTTGTGCGCACCTTGGCTGCAACCAGGTAATGATCCGAGCCAATATTAGCACCACGGATCACACGCACGTCCATGACACTAGATGCATGCCTGCCATCAATTACCACATGATCAATTTGATTTTTGGCGTTTTGATCGGGGGATAGCCAAGTTGCCTTGTGGATATCTTTGTTCTGGAATCTGGTTCCACTCACTACCATGTTCCTTCCCGCTGCGAAGCTAACCAGCCTAAACCCGTTGTCTGACGTGTCAGTATGCAGGCTGAATTTACCGATCGATGGACCAAGAACATCTTCCCTTCCTATTTTTGCATTAAAGTCTCCCAGAACAATTTTAATGTCGTGGCCAGGGCAGCGGTCGTATGTTTCCTCTAGGCGCTCGTAAAATGCGTCTTTAATCTCATCGTCTTTATCTTCCGTCGGGGCGTGTACACAAATCAGCGTGATGTAAAAGTATTTCGCCCGGATGCGAATGGTGGCTATTCGGTCACTTACAGGGTTAAACCGCGAGACCAGGTGTCGAAGTCTCTTGCCGACTATGAAACCACATCCAAATTCGTGTCTTTCTGCATGGCAGCTGTAAAAGATGTCACAGTTCTTTCGTCGTGTGCATCCCTGTCCCGTCCAGCTCATTTCCTGTATGGCGGTGATGTCAGCCTTGTATTTGTCGAGGACATCCGCCAGTTGGATAGAGGCACCATATCTGTAAAGAGTTCGGACATTCCAGGTGCATATCCTTAAATCATGGTCCTTTTATCGTTTGCGGGGTTCGTCAACATTTGGGGGGGTTCTTGTTTTATTTATTCTCCGTGTTTTCATAATAAATTTTGTTTAAGGAGAGTGGCTTATTAGGCCACCGCTTCCGATCCTAATTTCTTGGGGCTGCCAAAGCCACTAGGAGAGCCTGTGTTGAGCTTCAGTAACTTCAGTTACCTACTTCCTAAGACGCATCTAAGCGGTTGCTTTAAAGTCATTGCCCAAGGAATACTTGGTCTAAGACCGGAAGTAATTAGCTGCTTGGACAGTGCCGCAAAGGAATCTATTCTGGTCACTCCCAAGTGAGTGACAATCAGTAATTTTCAGCCTCTGTGCAAAGTCCCATTCCCCAATTATTACGAATTACCATTAGTGTTTTCGTCAATGGGTGGTTAGCGAGAGGGTGGCGATTGTATACCTCCTATGACATTCCTATGTTAAATTCGTCAATCAAACGTATGGCCGGTATATTGACGAGGAAGTACTGTGTCATTGCTGGTAATAGATGGTATCATTACATACGTAATGCTTACCAGAACTAGCGGGAACTTACAAAACACCTATGATTAAGTACCATATCTTCTTACAAATGTGATATAAATACAATATACAGTTTTCAAATGAAAATGAAAATTTTATTAAACATATGAAAAAGGAGATTTGCAACTTGCTAAAAAGCCATCGCTAGAATTTTTGCTACAACATTATATTTGTTGTGTCTCTGTTGTCTCAGTTACTGACTTTGCAATAACTAATACTTTGTCCAGCGTGTGATATAATCACATACATAATATGTACTAAATTTATACAAGTCTGCAAATATCGATATTTCAGTACAATCATAATTTCCATAAAAAATACAGCTAACAAAAAAGTTTTGTATCACGTTTCTTTTACATAACGACTTTTCCCAAAAGATGAGCTATGAGTGAACACCGAATCGTTATTATTCAACATGAAAATCCATTGTAAGTTGTTTTTTTTTCAACAAAACCAAAAAAAAAACAATAATAATAATGCATGACTGGTATTTACTATTGTTATGATAGTAGAAATACTGGAATTTTCAATTTTCTATCAATGGTAATGTTGCCAAATAGTTATAAGCTGTGAATTATGCTTTCGGTAATGTTATATGTAAAATATGATATAAAAATGGAAAAATCGTACGTGAAGTAAAATTATGTCATATTCGAAGAAAGGTCACATCATGCAAATGTCATTTTAATAGTATGGTAACTCTATGCTAAATATGCTTAAGCAAAAGATTCAAAAATAATCATACAGAAATTCACTGTGACTAAACGAAAATTTTCTTACCATAATGAATGCGGAAAAGTAACAAAACCATAATGGTAATCGTCTTTCGCACAATACCACAGATGAATAAGTGAAAAATAGTACATATAAATATAAAAGTAACATATATGTAATATACAAAAGAAAACTCAAAATGAGTTTGTGTATGAAGCCAAAGTGGTATAAGTCAGTTTAGTTAAAACAAATACTAAATCCAAATAAATATAGTTTATGAGCAAAAACGACAAGGTAAGTACTACCACAATTGCAATACCACCTCTCTTCCATCCCATTAAAATAACATTACAATATTACCTGATCCCAATTTATATCTCAAAATCACAGTGACTTGCTCTACTTTCCCATTAAACGGTCCATATGTATGTTATTTAATTTTACTATGTACATAAGTTTTATTAGGATGGCAGCAGCTCTGTTTTATCTATGTATTGTAGTGGGTCGTGTAGTGAAATATTCGTAATTACGCTTAGTTGCTTACACAAACACAGGAATCCGAGATAATTATTTTCATTAAAGAAATTTGTAGCATTTTCCAAAAAAAAAAAAAACTGCTATCATTATAGCAGTTATTTCATGAATGACTGATGGGTGAAATATTTATGGTGTCATATCTTTATGGACAAATTGATGGTGGTATTTTCCAATTAAAAAGCTTTAATATTTGTAGATAATTTATCTTATACGTATAGAGCATTGTGAAAGCTTGTAAATCTATATACCAAGACTTACTGGCTTAAATACTTTCGCAAAGTCTGCACATGTGTCATCGATTTGTATTTTACTTATGTAGAAATAATTAGTTTGTTTTGTTGTTTTTATAAAAAAAACCAGGCAAGCAATATGTTTGTGGCATCAGTTTGGAGTGTTAACTACAATTACAATTAACTACAATTACTATAATAAAAGTAATATTTCATATGAAACATTTCGCCTCAGTGTTGGTTATAATCGTATTGCTAATAAATATATATTGTCGAAAAGTATCTGTTCTGAGTTTGGCTAAGAAACATACATTTATAGGATTTAGAGTAATCGATGTCTTGGGCATATCCCTAATCTCGAATGAACAATAACATATTACATCTCAACTTATTCGTTTGTTATACAATAAAGTTAATGTTGACTTTGTATATTTGTGAGTTATATTAAATTTAAAGTTAAATTACAGTAACAGTTAAATGAAGTTTGTATCTTAAATAAATTACCAACTGGCTTAAGTACTCAAACTATTGAAACAAGAATAAACTGGTCCATCAACGTCTGGATCAAGACACATCATTCATTGTCGGTCAGGTGCCCATTATCACTTTTGCGGCCAACCCAATACAAAACGTGCTGGAACTAGGGTGTTCAATTACCTCCTTTTTTAAAAAAACCCGGTTTCCGAGTTATTCGAAAAATTGATTTTTTAAAACCGGATTTCCACTACAGCATTTGAAAGAAAACCGGTTTTTTCGGTTATTTTTCCTAAAACGTTAAGAATAAATATATATAAAAAAAATAATTTGCTTTAAAAAATGCATTTATTTAAAAAAAAAAGAAATGTGTTGTTTTATTTTGTGTTTTTACTTTTAATAAATTTTTGAAATCTCTTTCATTTTATTTTTTAAAGTAGAATTTTTGGAAAGGATTACATTTTTGGAATATTATAATAGTTTGAAATTTAAGTGTTAAATTTTGAGTTTATTCTTCTGTTTCGTTTTTTTAAAGCTTGATAGAGAAAACACGCGCTCACTAATTGTTGAAGTAGGATTTATTAACAAAAGCGCGTTTAGAAGGATGTTGAGCTTTTCTGTCATTTTATTAAATACTAGCTGACCGGGCAGTCTTCGTCCTGCCTAAAGAAGTATTGACTTCAATGTTATTTTTTTGGGTGGAATGATATTCTCATCGAAGTTAAACAACAACTTTTGAGGTATGATAAAGGATAATATTTTTGTAACGACAAAAATTTATTACAAAGCTTTTAATAAAACGTCTGTAGGAGAACCTAAGGAGTGTACATATGTTAATCAGTGGGTCTTTCTACACGTAAACATGCCCTTCAGCTGAACTGAAGTGGAAACTGTAATCTTTTGAAATCAAACGGCAAACGGTGTCGGTATTATTGGAATACATAGTAGCAATACATCGGTTCCCTTATATTTTCTGGTTAAATTTAATTTAAGAAGGATATCTCAATCATGTATTGCTTCTTAAATCCTATAATGCGTGATCAAGGGGTTCCAACGATTTTTTACATGTGGTGTTTTCAGAAAATTGAAATTTATTGCGCTGATCTGCGACGTCCAAAAAAAAAAAACGATCTTGTTCTTCGGATACCGCACTTTAACAAAGTATCTCCCATGGGCGGGGCCACGCCTAATAATCAAAGCACGACTGTTTTTGACCTAATCATATTGCATCCACTCCTAATTTAAAATCACTTATTGTATTACCATTTCTGGTAATGGTGTGGAATGGGTAGACCACACTTGACGATCATCGCTTGAATGCTGTACCATCCTATAAGCTTCAAAATTTATATACATTAGACCGACTTACCAAAATAAAGTATCTTTGGTCCACCCCTTAAAATGTACCTTGGCTTGTTTTATGATGAACCCCTAAAAATTTCGTGGCTAGGATTAAGATCCAGTGAGCTCGACCGTTTTTAAAAATTGTATTTTTTTGAGATTTTAAAAGATTTTTGATATTTAGTTAAAGACTTTATGCGCAATATTAGTATCATAGGAAAGAGTTTTTAAAGACGCATCCAATGGTATGAAAAACATGCCCACTAGTGTTTTTGTCCCGAGAATTCCCGGGACAAAAATCCCGGGAATCCCGGCCAATTTTTTGTCCCGGAATCCCGGGAATACGACCGGGATTTCCCGGGATTTCATTATTCTTGTTTAATCTGTTAAACTACTAAAACTAAAACCAAAAATTATTTAGTGTTCCAAATTTTTACCATAAAATTACCAATTGGTGACTATTTTCTTGACCATCACTATCGTCTTCCGGCTCTCGATGTGTTATTTATCTTTCAAATGTGCTTCAATGTATAGCGAAAAATTCGAACGTATTGAATTGCTAAAATGGATTAGCAATACCATGTCCATGAGTTGATGGATACTTACTTATTGATATATTCTAAAACAATATTTGTAAGCCAATTGACTGACATATTACTTTCCCTGTTCGTGTACTGGGTGATTGTACCTTTAGGTGTTTGGTCTGAGCGATGATAACACTTATCCCCTTTTTATCTCAAGGAGTACGAATCTCAAAAAAATCCCTTCATAGTGCACAATTACCATATAAAATAAGTTTTACATCGAATTGTCGCGATTCCACCTTTAGCTTTTTGGTCTGGATGATGGTAGCAGTTTTATCCCATTTTCGGGTTTGTCCTTCTAAAAGTTCGAAATTCTTTCATATCGCGGAATTGCTTCATAAAATAAATATTCGCCCCAATACCCGCATTTATAACTTTAGGGTGATGGTGCCAATTTGATATGAATTCACAGCGCACAACTACTCACTAAAATTAATACTCTGCCCCTTATTTGCTGTTCTACCTTAAACCGATTGGTCTTGGTTTAGTTAGGTTTTTTTAAGGGGTAACAATTTTGAAAAATCTCCTCATGCAGATCTCTAATTATATAGGAAGCATTCCCATATAGATTTTTGCGATGCTATCTTTAGCCGTTGGTCTGGGTGATTGTATAAGTTTTCCCGCTTTTGGGGCATTTTTAGCACCTAAGAACGAATTTTGAAAAATGCCATCGGATTATAGCTTTAATCGTTTGGATTGGGTCCTTTTTTACTCCAAAAAGTACAAATTTCGAAAAATCCCCCCCAGCTGCCTTCTTATTCTTTAAGAAGCTTGCTCATATACATTGCCACGATGATAGCTTTTGCCATTTGGCGTGTATAATGTTACCAGTTTTCTCGATTGTTAGAATTCTTTTTCACCTAAAAGTACGAACTTTGAAAAATCCCTTCGTACACCACTCTAAGTCTATAAGGAGATTGCTCATATACAGGTTTCACGAAAATAGCTTGTCTAAGCATTAACAACTTTTTAAATAAACCATAACACGAGATTTTTAGAATGATTTGTATGTTTCATTTCATATTTCTTTGTTTGCATTAAAATTTAAACAATTTTTTTAATAGTTAAAGGCATTTATTACATATTTTTTATTCTGGACCGGGATTTCCCGGGATCCCGGGAAAATGAAATAAAAATCCCGATATCCCGGGAAATGAAAAATGCCGGGAAATCAAAAACACTAATGCCCACAAATGTCCTTAGCAAGTCCTTTTTTCAGGAAAATGCTGCAAAAATATGGATTTTTAAGTTTTTAGTAGCGTCAGATTGACATATATTTATCCTTATTCGATTTAAGTAAACACGTGTTTCAGCTTTTTTCCCTAATATCTTTATTTCAGTGTATACTGTACATCTTTAATACAGACTTCTGATCTCCACGGCAAGACCTATATCGTCAACTAACTAATTCTTCAAGTAAATACAATTGGTTTTCTTGTGACATGGTGTAATTAACAAAAAATATGCCTTGTCTAAATATTAGTTTCGTTCCTCACGAATTAAATAGCATTTAGTTGAGAAAAATGTCGCTGAAAAAGGACTTGTCAGGACATTTGTGGCCATGTTTTTCATACCGTTGGATGCGTCTTTTAAAAACTCTTTCTTACTTAAAAATCCGTATTTTTTTGCAGAATATCGCTGAAAAAGGACTGGTCAGGACATTTGTGGCCATGTTTTTCATACCTTTGGATGCGTCTTTTAAAAACTCTTTCTTATGATACTAATGTTGCACATATTGTCTTTAGATAAATATCAAAAATCTCTGAAAAACTCAAAAAAAATGCCTTTTTTAAAACGTTCCAGCTCACTGGATCTTAATCCTAGGGACGAAATTGTTTGAGATTCATCATAAAACAAACCAAGGATTTAAAAGCTCGTGGTTGTTTGTTTGTTTGTTTTTCAGGATCATAACATCTCAGAGTGACATTTACGTATTTGAATTTGATATGTCGCTCCACTCATCAACTACAAGCGAAAATCGACCCTTCTTTTCTATTATTGACTGCAGTTTGTTTATGATCTAGCTTTTTTTATCCATATAAAAGTCATCTACTAAACCCCATAGTGTTACGTCAAAATATGCATGGTATTGTGAACGGCTTTTATTGATATCCCATCTTCAGCAACGAATCGGGCAATCATTTCTCCACTTGTAATATTTTTTGCTGGTCCTGAAAAAGCGCGTTCATTCTTCAGGACTTTTCCTTTTTTCGATTTTGCGTACTTTTTGCAGATGATTGATGAGAGCGGATGTCGAAGAACCTCTACAGCTCAAAATTGTAGGATACTGGGAGCATTTTGTAACAAAGCAATTTAAAAAAAAATTGGGTACCCGAAGGTAAAAACTCGGTTAAATCGGTTATTCGAAAAAGGCATTTTTGCAAAACGGTTTTAAATAAAAATACCGGTTTACGGGTTCGGTTTTGAACACCATAGCTGGAACTATACATAGAAAAGTTTTGAAACTAGAACCGGTTCATGCATGCAATGTAGGGAACCGCAGCAATATTAATGAAAACTTAGTATGGCCTTAGTTCAAATATAATAACAACTATGTTTCTGACTAATATAGAAAACCCACTCAACTGCATCTTCCTTTGAAATTCCATTTCGATCTAATGCAATCTATTTTAAGTTATAAATTCTTAGTTAATGATTTTATAAAACAAAATACAACAAACACAAAAAAGTTGTACAAACTCATAGAACTTCATTCACTATATGTAGAATGGCCAAATCCATCATTTTACGCCTTGAAGTTCTATGTGCGGCTTTGATTATATTTTTCAATGCGCTCAACTAACCATGAAACGAGTCCGGAGTTTCTACTTCACACTGAAAGTGATGATGCTTGTTTATTCTTGTTTGAATATTTTAGTATGTGGAAAAAATATCGTCGATAGTCAACGAATATACTGCACACTTTTATTACGTTTCATTTGTATACCCTTCACCTCGCGGACGCACGGAACGAGGGGTATATTCAATATAGCATACACTTTGAGATGATGGCATATATATCATTCGATACAGTAAAACATATAATTTTCTAGTAAAGGGTGGTAAATTGTAAGGGCCAATGTTGACTGTGAACCACCCCTAAACGTCAAGTTCTTTTCTACATTTCATTTGACATTTCTCAATTTCAGACTAACTCAATTTGAACCATGGAAAGATACACAATCGAGCAACGCCTTAAAGTTATACAGGCTAATTATGAAAATGGGCGTTCAAATCCAAATGCATGTTGTGCACTTCGTGATGTTTTTTTCGGTCAATTTAATCGTCCAAATAGAAATCGGAAAAATTTTTGAACAATTTGAGCAAACCAGGTCTGTAGGAGATGTGAAAACACCAGGTCATAGGAGATGCGAAAACACCATTGCATGCGCGTACAGCTTGTACTCCAGAAAATATTGCTGCTGTTCGCGATTGTATGACTGAAGAGCCGTCCCCCTCAACTCGTCGTCGTGCCCAGCAATAGCACCTCGCACGTTCGTCGTTGATGAACATTATACATAAAGACTTGCATTTACACGCTTACAAGGTGGAATTGACTTAAAAACTAAAGCCTTTTGACTGTTCAAAACGTCGTCAATGGTCAGAATTTTGGCAAGAAATGGCAATGAACAATTTTCAAGAAAATCGTCTTCAGTGATGATTCACATTGTCACCTCAGTGCATTCGTCAATAAGCAGAATTGCCGCATTTGGGCGAATGATAATCCAAGAGTGATTGTTGAAAAACCAATGCACCCACAAAGAGTGCCTGTTTGGTGCGGTTTATGTTCTGGCCAATATGCCCATTAACACCACGGTGCCACTTGCCACACAGCTAATGCCACAATGGCTCTTTTGCGCGACAAATTCAATGGCCGTGTTATCTCACGTGGTGGCCAGGATCATGTGATTTGACACCGTTGGACTTTTTTCTTTGGGGTTATTTGAAAGAAAAGATGCACATCGATAAGCCAGCAACAATTCAAGAGCTAACTTACTTACTTACATAGCTGGTACTTCTTTGCAATCCCAGTGGATTATATACCTCACGTAGAAAAATATTATAAGCGCCTCGATCTTCTGCGTTCCTTCTCCAGTTATCACACCGAGTTCTTTAAGGTTCTCAGTAACCTGGTCTTTCCAACTTAGTTTTGGTCGCCCTCTTCTGCGCCGTCCATCGAGTTCATTGTCGAAAACTTTTCGAGCTGGAGCATTTTCGTCCATGCGTACAATATGACCTAGCCAACGCAATCGTTGCACCTTAATGCGTCTGACCACGTCAATGTCAGTGTACAGCTCGAACAGCTCATGATTCATACGACGCCGATACTCTCCATTAACGATGATGGGCCCATATATTTTACGGAGTATTTTTCTCTTGAATACCGTCAGAAGCGATTCATCTCCTTGTGTCATAACCCAGGATTCTGAACCAAGACAGGTAGAACCAGTATCTGGTATAGCTGGAGCTGAATCGCTTGCTTAGTCCGTAGTAGCATTTATTTGCAAGCCGGATTTTTCTCCGGATTTCTAGGCTGACATTATGTGCGTTGTTGATGGAGGAGCCTAGGTAGACAAAATTATCTACCAACCCCAAATTATAGTTGTCAATGTTCACGCAGTTTCCCAAACGAGTAGATTCTTTGTTCGTTGAAACTAATAACTTCGTTTTGTCCTCGTTCACCGTTAGGCCCATTTTTGCTAATTCCTTCTGTATACCTGAGAAGGCTGCAGTCACATCCCGCAGTTTTCGACCGATGATGCCAATGTCATCAGCGTACGCGAGTAGCATGTGGCTTTTGTTGAATATAGTGCCACTCGTGTTTACCACAGCTTTTCTCATTATCATCTCCATCACTATGTTGAAGAGATCGCACGATAGGTAGGCAGATCTGGTACAGAATGGCTCCGTAAGGTCCTTGCCAATCTTCACTGAAGACTTCGTGTCAGTCAGCGTCATTCCGCAAAGACGTATCAGCTTCGCTGGAATACCAAACTCAGCCATGGCTTCGAGTAATTTCTACCGTGTCGAGCTGTCGAAGGCAGCTTTATAGGTGACGAAAAGATTTGCCGAAGTGTGAATATCTGGTCAGTTGTTGATTTAACAGGTCTAAAACCACACTGATAAGGCCCGATGAGGTTGAATAACACTGGCTTTAGTCTTTCACATAGCACACTCGACAGGACCTTATATGCGATGGGTAAAAGGCTGACCCCGCGGTAGTTGAGCACTAGAGTGGCCATAGTGGAAATTTTTTTGTAAAGTTAAATTTTTCGCACTGAAAAATATGAGGTTGGGGATAAAAATATTTATGCATATTTTTTTTTTTTTTTAATTCCGAGTACCTCCGGGTTGAGCCCAAACTTTTATTACATTACCCATTTAGGCTGAAGTGCAGAATATGGGGCGGGAGCCCGATTAAAAACCAAAAATATGCCATTGTCTTCATCTTGGCCCCCAAACATCGAAATGGTAGGTCAAAGTTGGCGCTCAGGCCCATGGGGGCCGGGGGGTCAAAAAAGGGGCCCCTTTCGGTTCTATGATGACCCCCCAGGTGCGGGTACTCAAGTGAAAGATATTTTCGAGACGAATCCAACGATGTTATTTTTAGGTTTCTACGGGTCTCCTGGACCGAGTTAGAGCCAATTCCGGGATATACCAAGAAAAGAAAATTATTTTTAACTAAATTTAAAAAATTTTAAAAAAATTTTTGCGTGCGGCGCTACTAAACCCAACATAGGCGTACCGTCATTTCGCCCAATGTCATTTCGCCCAAAAACAACCATGACATATCGCCCAAAACATGTAATTTCGACCAAAAACCTAACTACAAAATGACATATCGCCCAAATGCTATGACAGAAGACCCAACTCAATTTTTTTGGCCGAAATGTCAGACTCATGACGACGGCACGCCCTGCTGCATACGTCGCAGTCAGTCTTGTACTCTTTTAATCACGCTCCCGCCCCATATTCTGCACTTCAGCCTAAATGGGTAATGTAATAAAAGTTTGGGCTCAACCCGGAGGTACTCGGAATCAAAAAAAAAAAAAAAAAAAAATATGCATAATTATTTTTATCCCCAACCGTGCGTAGGAGCCGGTGCATGCTCGTTATCAGCTCCTCACCACCGGACTTGAAGAGCTCTGCAGGAAGTTCGTCGGCACCGACTGCTTTATTGTTCTTCGGTCGCGATATTGCTCTTCTAACATCGGCTTGACTTGGTGGTGGGCAGTTGCTGGAAGTGTTTTCTTCATATGTGCAGCACACTCTGCGTATCTGTAACCAGATTTCCATCTTTGTCCTTATGTGATGTCAAGCTTCCTAGGCGTTTGGTTACGAGCGTTTTTAGCGCTACTAAATCAAATGCCTTCCTTGGCTGCACTAGGTATTAGGTGGTGATCCGAGTCAATGTTTGCACCGCGCATCACATGCACGTCCATAACACTCGAGACATGTCTTTCATCAATTAGCACGTGATCAATCGGATTTCTGGCATTTTTATCAGGGGATATCCAGGTTACCTTTTGGATATCTTTTTGTGGCAATCTGCTTCAACTCACTACCATGTTTTTTGCCAATGCAAAGCTTACCAGTCTGACTCCGTTATTGGAGGTGTTGTTGTGCAGAATAAATTTTCTGACTGTTGAACCCTTCCTATGTCCTATTTATTATCTCCCAAAACAAATTTAATGTCAGTGGTCATATATTTCCTCCAGGGGCTCATAGAATGCATTTTAAATGTCCTCATCGTTGCTACCGTCGAGGCGAGCACACAAAAGCGTTTAAAGTTAAAATATTTCGACTTGATGCGAATGGTTGCTATTCGGTCATTCGGACTTCGAATTCGGACTTCGAATTCCCATCCCCGTCTTTCACCATGGCAGCTGTAAAAGATGTCACAAGTTTTTCATAGTTCATCGCATTCTCTGTATGGTGGTGATGCCAGGATTGTATTTGTCGAGAACATCCGAAAATCTGGTAGAGACACCATCTTTGTAGAGTTGTCGGACATTCCAGGTGTATATGCGTAAATTATGGTCCTTATAACGTTTGTTTCTTTTCTTCGTGTTTCAATTGTAACACATAATATATCACACAGTATCATATTCTTTCAGCATAGATTACTCTAAACACATTTACTTCTTATTTCTGGTTCAACATAATTATAACAGCCTAAAACCTGTGGATGAGGGTATATTTAATTTTATTGTACTCTTTATAACAACAAAAACCACAGATATCAATCCACATCCCAAACTAATAACATTCACAACCACTTTGTACGGCGCAAAAATTATAAAACTTCACATACGATTTAACAGCAAAGCATCATAAACTAAACAATGAATTATGACCACAATGAGCAGCGTAAAGGCTCGTAAGAAATAAATCGAAATACAATGAATAATACACAGCAAATAAAATTATGAATTGTTGTAGGTTTAAGAAATTCAAACTTCAACAACCATGAAGAAGAACTACAATATGAAAAATCGTTTGCAAAAAATTAAACAGTTTTTTTAGTTTTATGTTCTAAGCCGTGATATATGATTTCTTAAGGTATATTGTTACCCACAACCCTCATGTCGACTCAGGAAACAACAATAGGCAAAAAGACGGCATCTTCACCATCAATAACACCAACAAAGCGCGAAAAACTCCACCAACATCTACAAAGACTTCAATTATTGAGCTAACAATGAGCTATGTTTGCTACAAGTTGTATCCGTGTTTTTTCTGCTATAATCTTCATGTACTCGCACTTCCAATAAATGCCATCAATAACTTTGTATTACAATTTCAAATAGACAATTATACCGTAAAAGCGACGATAATAACTTGGAATTTCGTTACTTTTTGCTAGAAAATTCACAACAAAGTAAACAACAAAAACTGCGGCAAAAATACCAGCACATCGTTCGTGTACGACTACTTACTATGGTGTATGGGAAACTTGTTGTGAAATATTTTAGGCTTTAATGTCATTTAGGGGCAAAACAAATTGTTTGACATTTTAGATGTGATTTCTTTTTAAGATGAAATACACAGGAAAGCCATAAACAAATGTTCGTTTCTTGAGTCTTTTGTTTTTTATACCAATTCGTGTAAAACGTGTTGTATTTTCTAAAGGAAGCACCAATATTATGTGACAAACGATAGTTTTTTGTTTTATGAAAAAAATTAAAAAAAAATAAATAAGAGTGACGAAATGCGGAAAAACAATATTTAATAAAAGGATTACATTGATTTAGAATTTATTTCAAGCTCAAGACCAGTGTTTTTGAAAGAACTTCATGGTAGTCTGTACAGCTGTTTCGGATTCAACCACGAATCCTCATCAGCAGACTTTGGTATAATGATTGCAAAATGTTTATCAAGCCTTATGCACCAGAATTAACAACAAAATGAGAATTCTTTCTTGAGAGCATAGACTCGAAACAACAAAATGAGAATTCTTTCTTGAGTACATAAACTCGAAAAACTTCACAACCATTCACTATGAGAAACCATTTGCTAAACTTCTTTACGATGGCTTTTTCAACATAAACAATCAAAACAAGAAAGAAGTTTAGCAAATGGTTTCTCATAGTGAATGGTTGTGAAGTTTTTCGAGTTTATGTACCATTCTGCCCACTTTAGAAAGCGAGTAGTAATATCAATACACTCGACACTCTCGTATGCAAATTCTGTATATTGTTAAGCTATAACAGGACAAAGTTTTGTAGAAAAAATTCGAAGTCTAGCCACGCCCCTTCTGGTACCTTCGATGTAAATGTACCATTCCGCCCACTTTAGAGATGGAGTAATAATATCAATACACCATCGCGATCGTGCTCAAATTCTGTATTTAGTGGAGCCAAATTATGATAAAGTTTTGGAGAAAAAAACGAGAAGTCTAGCCATGCCCCTTCTTGTACCTCCCATACCCATCTAGTACCGCCCTCCTTAGAAATCGATTAATATTATTAATACACCCAACGCGATCGTGCCCAAATTCTGCATTTGTTTTGGATAAAAAAACATGGAAATGCTACACCCTTTCTTGTTCCTCCCATACAAATGTACCACTCCGCCCACTTAAGAGAACGATTAATATAATTAATACAACCAACGCAATCGTGGCCAAATTCTGTATTTAGTAAAGCTATTACAGGATAAAGTTTTGGATAAAACAATAGTACCTTTCATTCAAATGTACCATTCTGCCCACTTTAGAAAGCGAGTAGTAATATCAATACACTTGACACTCTCCTACGCAAATTCTGTATATTGTTAAGCTATAACAGGACAAAGTTTTGTAGAAAAAATTCGAAGTCTAGCCACGCCCCTTCTGGTACCTTCGATGTAAATGTACCATTCCGCCCACTTTAGAGATGGAGTAATAATATCAATCACCAATTTCTGTATTTAGTGGAGCTAAATTAGGATAAAGTTTTGGAGAAAAAAACGAGAAGTCTAGCCATGCCCCTTCTTGTACCTCCCATACAAATGTACTTATGATATGGAGTTATAGTACTAATATACTAGAAAATTGTATATTTCACTCAGGGTGAGGGTATAAGTAAGTCGGTTTTTCCGACTGGTTTTTATTACCGGTATCGTCTACTAGCTTAGAAACAAACATTACACAGTGATACAAATGTCAAGGTAAAAAATATAAGGGGGTTCACCGATGTAAACTTTTAAAAATCGGTTTACAAAGAGAAGACATGAATTTTGGAACTTGTAATTTAAGGAATATCGTCATTTCACTTAATTTGCTATAAAAACATTACTTAACAAAGTGACAGAGAAAAACTAAAAGTACCACTTTACTCTATGGACTCCAGTCTAACAGAAATGCTACATGAGAACCCCTGTATATGTATGTATGTGTGTAGCACAGTGTTATTAAAGGCAATTATTTTGTTTCGACTTTAAGTTGAAGAACAATTATAAGTTTGTTGTTTGTTCAACTTTAGAGCCTCAATATTAATCCATTATGTAGCGGGGCCAGTAAAGCAGAAGAATTTAAAATTTTGGTGAATCATAAATGACTAAAGCTGAAGTAGTGCTGAAATGTGATACAAATTCGATACTAAGAAGTAACTTTAAATTAGTGATGCATGATAATTTTTAATTAAAATTAATTTGTAATTCTTATGTACAGCAAACGAATTCTAGGAAAACTTTACTAAAAAGAGTAACTTTTAAATAATGATTTTTTGTTTCTACTTTATTTTTTTAAATACTTTAATTAAGCAAAAACAGTTATTAAAAGTAGTTGTATCAATATATTTTGGGCCAATAGATTATTTTTAAGGGTAATCGATCGAAACTGAAACTCTTAGTCACCTCAGTTAAATCATTAAATCATCATTTAATGTTTTAATGACATGCGTTTCTAATACCTCAGTTGAATAAGAGTTTCGGTTTCGATCCATATTTTAAGATAGAACCCAATATTTCTATTATTATTCATATCTATTAATACAGATTCTTAAATGCTCTCCTCATCAAGATGGTGGTTCTCTTTGATTTTTTTTTGAAGATCTTATAAAGATCTGGTTCGTAGAATGACTTTTCGTTTTTTGCTGGGCACTATTACAAACTTTCTCAATTTTTATATCTGTTATGTTTTAACTTTTTACTGTATGTATCTATAAAATATTTTGGATATTTTAACACATGTTTTCCGTCAAAATGTTTTCCCTCTAAACAACATTTACCATGACATTTTTCTCAGTGTACATCCAATTATGTTCCACGGCACCGAGTGGCAACTTCTCATGCAATATGATATAAATATATATGAAATCGCTTGTGTGTGTGTGTGGGTGGAGAAATTTCCATATAGAATCCAGAGAACCGAGGTATTTTCAATCTCCCAAAATTACCGGTAGTTCAGTCTACAGAGATATCAGCGCGCAAGCAAACACTTGAGCAATCCCTGTTATTCTCTACGCATATCTGAACTTTTCTAGATTACCAAGAGGAAAATCTGTAAGTGGTAAGTATCTAGGAAAATTTTGGTGGTAACAACTTTTAGTTGTGTCCATCCAAAAAAAAAAAAAAAAAAATACTGTATAGTTATTTGGCAATTATTATGTGACAATGGTTAATACCTATCGAGGCGGCCTACCATATAAAATAATAGGCACTTTATGGTTTGTAGGCCTACTGGGGATGCCAGCCATGTAAAATAATTGGCAACGCACAATGTGTAGTACCCCCCGGGTTGTGCGGAAATCTACACAATTTCTAAATTTCAGAGCAGAAATGAGAATTTGGAAATACCGTGGATAGTTTCCATTTTCTCATTATCATGGAGGAGCCGACTAAAAATAACTTATGTATAATCGCCTGATCAAAGACAGGCCAATATAGACGCTGAAGTAGTGTGTACAATGTGTGCGTATGTGTGGGCTGGTATTCTTCACCTTGAAGATGTGTGTCGTGTCGTGCGTGCGTCATATTGCATCAATTTCCAACACCTCCACGTAGTTTTTGGGGAAAATGTTTACTCAAAAAGAATTCTTAAAATTTTTTGTTGTTTTTCGTTGGGTTTATAATTAGTTTTTCCATTTTCTTCTCATGCGTACTGGGTGTTGAGTTGGAAATCACTTTCGCTTGTGTGTTTGTTTGTTCTTTAAATAGGTGCAAAATGTTCTTCAGACAAGCATCATATTTCACATAATGACATTTGAAAGCATAACGGCTGGTACAACGGAGGGCACTGCGGACAAGATAGATATGTGGAAAATATGGTAGTGACACAATTTTTTGTAGAAAAAATTCACATAATGGTTTGTGATTGTAGAGAAAAATAAAATGAATTCATAATTTCAACGAGGCTACTGCAAAATACTAGAAACATCAAGCGGGCATTTTATTATTTTTATGATGGAATTTTATTATAAATTAAGAAAATTAAATCAATTATGTTAATAAAAAATCTGCATTATAACAAATTTCAAATGACTTCTTATAATAGCTGCATTATCCCTTTCTTGTAATATATTTTATTTAATAAAAATTATAAATTTAAAAATAAATATATATATTTTAAACAAGTTAAATTTGTATACAATACTATGTTAGTTTTTGTAGAAAAATATTAATGTACCAACACATTAGAATAAAACACTTAGCAGCCTTGAAATTAGTCACATGGCTGGGAATGATAACAAACATTACATGTCTAAAATTGTATAGTAAGTAATTTTTCTAAACCATTTAGAAGTTTCTTTAAATTCCAATTTTTTTAAGTTTTTAAATTTTTTTCATTAAGTCCTTATCAATCAATCAATTTTTGTAAAAATTATGATATATTACTTATCGAAAATTTCTCATGAATCACATATTGATAAATTTAAAACATTCTTTATACAAATAAATATATGAAATGCAATGTTTATTTACATTGCAGTAGTCTGGCACAAAACATCGTCACCGTCATCTTTCTACATGGTAATTTCTATCATATCGGCTAGTGTTAGAAATTATCTGAAATCAAGAATATTAGTTTCTGTTGCCCTCTCAACTGCAATTGCCAATGAGTCGGCAATATAGATGACGTATTATTTTGTAATCAACAGGACAACCGAAAATATGCTACAGCATGTTTTTTTTACAATGAGATATTAACAAATAGGTAATGTATTTACATGTTTCATGGCCTACAAGTGTATTGAGAACTATTTGTTAGAGCATATTTTACCCATAATGTCATAATTTAAAAAAAACCTCCTTTTTTAAAGCATAATTTACATTTTTTAGCCCATATTTTTTCAAAACTATCCCTTTTTAAGCATATTTTATGTTTTTCACATTATTTTTTTGTTCGTAAAAACAAGTGTCTTTGCAACTTTGGTTTTTTAAAAAGTTACAGCCAAATCTAGTACATTTTTTACACAACTGTGAAATGTTAAACGTTTATTAATCCTTTTTTTCGGGCTTTCTTATTTAATAAGTAAACAAATCATAAACCAGTAAGAATGTTGCAGTCGGGCAACTCGACTTACATATACCATCACCCTCAGTAAGACAAAAAAATGTCTATTATATTGATATTATTACTCGATTTCTAAAGTGGGCGGACTGGTACATTTGTATGGGAGGTACCAGAAGTGGCGTGTCTAGACTTCCAGATTTCTTCTACAAAACTTTATCCTGTTATAGCTTTACTAAATACAGAATTTGGGGACGATCGCGTTGGGAGTATTGATATTATTACTCCATTTCTAAAGTGGGCGGCAAGATACATTTGTGTTGGAGGTACCATAACGGGCGTCGCTAGACTTATAATTTTTACTTCAAAACTTTATCCTGTTATAACTTAACAATATATTGAATTTGGGCAAGATCGTATCTAGTTTATTGATATTATTACTCCATCTCTAAAGTAGGCGGAGTAGTGCATTTGTATGGGAGGTACCAGTAAGGGCGTGTCTAGTCTTCCAGATTTTTTATCTAAAACTTTATCCCGCTTGAACTTTACTAAATACAGAATTTGTGCACGACCGCGATAGGTCTATTAATAAAATTAATCGATTTCTAAAGTGAGGGGTACCAGATGTGTATGGGAGGTACCAGATGGGGCGTGGCTAGACTGCCATCACCCTTAGGGATGAGGGTATATATCATTTGATACGACCGAAAAGTGTAACACATAGAAGAAGCCACTTTAGACCCTAATTTTCTTTGAACCAAATTCGATTCAAGACTCTTTAATTTGTTTGAGCCATGTCCGTCTGTCTGTCTGGCTGGTTCGCACGATAACTTTCGAAAGATGCAACCAAATGTTTAAAAATTTTGCACGAATAAATATTTCCCCAAAACTACTTACAGTATTGCAAATGGGCTACATGGCCCCGCCCTATCATTCCGCCCACTTTTGAAATCGGGCAATAATATCAATATACCCAACGGGATCGTGCCCAAATTCTGTACATAGTAAAGCTATAACAGGATAAAGTTTTGAAAAAAAAATTGGAAGTCTAGCCACGCCCTTTCTGGTACCTCCCATACAAATGTACGTTTCCGCCCACTTTAGAGATGGAGTAATAATATCAATAAATCCAACGCGATCGTACCCAAATTCTGTATTTAGTAAAGTTCAAGCAGGATAAAGTTTTGGAGAAAAAAATCTGGAAGACTAGCCACGCCCCCTCTGGAACCTCCCATACAAATCTGGTACCGCCCACTTTAGAAATCGATTAATATTATTAAAAGACCTAACGCGATCGTCCCCAAATTCTGTATTTGGAAAAGCTCAAGAAGGATAAAGTTTTGGAGAAAAAATCTGGAAGCCTAAACACACCCCTTCTCGTACCTCCAATACAAATGTATCACTCCGCCCACTTTCGAAATGGAGTAATAATACCAATATAATAGAAAATTATTTGTTTTAATGAGGGTAAGGGTAAATGTAAGTTGGGTTGCCCCGGTTAATTTCAATAACTCAAGACTTAAACAATATCTTATATTGGGTGATGGTATTTATCAGTCAGTTTAACTGACTGAAATTTCTGTACTGGTTAATATATCAACTGGACGTGGACCCTATTTTTGAAAACGCAATATCTGGAGGGCTATATCACCACTCGCATTGAAAATTTGTGTATATGCATTTGGCAACAAAATTCGTGATCCAACCTAAGTGGAGATTGAGATACATATATTTCATTGACTATCATACATATGAAGATGTGATTTGGTATATATGCTTCTGGTGCGGTATAATTTACAGTTAGGATGGAAATAGGCGGTGTTTTGTTAAAATTAGTTATATAAGTTACTAAACTCAACATATTGTTGGCGAGCTTTAGAAGAGTTTTATGTTATAGGTAAATATGCAATAGCGATGCTTTGCCGGTCCCATTATTGGTATATAAATATATAACTAAAAGCTAATCTTAAAAGTAACTGATATCTAAATCTGGCGACCTTTTATATAAACTTAAGCTAATTCTTTTATATAAAAAAAAAAGATTTCTTAAATCTAAAATTTTTCTAAGTGCACAGGCAATATTATAGTTGTGTCAACAACATGTGGCAACACTACTGAGAATGAATATATATAAGACCAACTAAATGAAAGCGTTACGTATATGAACACACATATACACACAATTGATGTTGAATCGGCGGCCAACCGTCGCACGCTGCACTTTCTATTTAGACACACATCCAAAAATATCCAAACATATTTAATTTTGGTGCATGCGCACAAGGCCCCAAGATTGCTCTTTATCGAAAAAAGTACAAAAGCAAAAGAAGCATTTTGGATGCGAACAAATTTTCGTCTCGATCAGTTGACGTTTGACAACCGCACAAGTGAACTCTTGAGCATCACCCAAACCTTTACTGAGCTATCAAATTTTGACGGATCTTTGCAAGGACTGTAAGTGGTAAGTATACGGATGCAGCAAAATTAATTCAATGGATAAAACATTAGAGTTTTTCCAATCTAAGAATTAATCCACAATTTGGCATATATTACGTGACTTAAAAAAAAAATATATATATATATTATGGTCAATGTCTATCACGACAGCCTGCCATGTAAAATAACAGGCGCTCTATGGTTCGTAGGCCTACTGGGGATGCCAGCCATATAAAATAATTGGCAACGCACAACGTGTAGTACCTCTTTGGGTTGTGCGGAAATCTACACATTTTTTATATTTCAGGTAACAGCGTTGGCAGAAATCGAGAATTTGGAAATACCGTGGATAATTTCCATTTTCTTACATCGTGCAGCTGTCGCTTCAAAAAGTCTTCAAGTGCGTAAAAAGCTGAATGATGACCGAGTGAATGTTAGCAAAAAAAATATATATATAAATTTCTAAGATACTCAAAGAATGAAAAAAAACACTTGTGGTGTTTAAGATATAAAAAAATTGGCTGCAGTACGTGATGTGCAATTTCAATATAATAGCTTTTAATTTGATGAAAATGTGTAAAGAGTGGGGTGCGCGGTTTTAAACTGTGAAAAAAGAAACAACACATAAATAAAAAAAATTCTAGATATATTTAGAATAAATTCACAAAATGTATAAATATATTTTTAGATATCATCAAGCAAGAAAAAAATTTAAATTCATTATATTTTAAATTTAAAAAAATGTTAAGATTTAAAAAAAAACTTATAATAATATCGGTTTTATTAAAGAACAAACGAAAAAACAGTCAGATTGCGCACCTAACTCTCTTATATCGAAATTTAAGAATAAGTGAAATCTTATATAATAAAATATGTCGTATATATATATCTGAGCATACATATTAATACGTACCAGTAAACTAAATGATTTGATATGCGTTTATTATGTGAATATTTAAGAAAAGCCAAAAATTATTTAAATTGCACACACATGTATTTATAGCTGCCGTTGTGGGAGTTTGAGCACAATAATGATTAGACAAACAAATAAAAAATAATTGTGCGACGATAAAGTTATATGTAGCATTTTCTTTTGGAAAAATAAAGAATGTACGTTGGCCGTATATATAATCGATCGATATTCGAATAAATTTTTAACAAATAAATCTGTTCCGACACAAAACGGTTAAAATAAGTGGTTAACACTTTTGTGTCCTTGCAAAAAAAAAATGTGATTACTTTGCACATAAATCCTTGGTCTAGTAATTACAGTGAGGAATTCAAAATGACACCTAGTGTTTCCTTACTTTATAATTGCGAACATACGACAACCACAGCAGTACATCGGGAACTTCAATATGTTGCTAAGATGTCGGAAAGTTCTATGTAGTGTATACATGTTAGACTCTCTTAACACAGAAAAAAACCAGTAAGAAAGTTTCAGTCGGGCGACCCGACTTATATTTCCATCACCCTCAGTAAAATAAAAACCAGTACAGAAATTTCAGTCAGTTAAACTGACTGATAAACACCATCACCCAATATAAGATATTGTTTAAGTCTTGAGTTATTGAAATTAACCGATTTGTAATTAAAACCAGTTAGAAAGTTTCAGTCGGGCAACCCAACTTACATTTACCCTTACCCTCAGTAAAACAAATAATTTTCTATTATATTAATATTATTACTCGATTTCTAAAGTGGGCGGAGTGGTACATTTTTATGGGAGGTACGAGAAGGGGTGTGGTTAGGCTCCCAAATTTATTCTCCATTACTTTATCCTGTTATAGCTTTACTAATTACAGAATTTGGGCACGATTGCGTTGGGTGTTCTGATATTATTTCTACATCCCAAAAGTGGGCGGAAAGGTACATTTGTATGGGAGGTACCATAAGGGGCGTGTCTAGACTTCAAATTTTTTTCTCCAAAACTTTGTCCTGTTATAATATAACAAAATACAGAATTTGGGCACGATCGTGTCTAGTGTATTGATATTAGTACCCTATTTCTAAAGTGGGCGGAGTGGTACATTTGTATGGGAGGTACCAGAAGGGGCGTGTCTAGACTTCCAGATTTTTTCTCCAAAACTTTATCCTGCTTAAACTTTACCAAATACAGAATTTGGGCACGATCGCGTTAGGTCTTTTAATAATATTAATAAGTGGGCGGTACCAGATGTGTTTGGGAGGTACCAGATGGGGCGTGAATAGACATCCAATTTTTTTCTTAAAAACTTTATCCTGTTATAGCTTTACTAAAAATAGAATTTGGGTACGATCACGTTTAATTTATTGATATTATTTATCCTTCTCTATAGTGGGCGGAAAGGTAGAATTGTATGGGAGGTACCAGAAGGGGCGTGGCTAGGCTTTCAAAATTTTTTCCAAAACTTTATCCTGTTATAGCTTTACTAAATACAGAATTTGGGGACGATACCGTAGGGTGTATTGATATTATTACTCGATTTCTAAAGTGGGCGGAATGATGTATTTATATGGGAGGTACCAGAAGGGGCGGGGCCATGTAGCCCATTTGCAATACCGTAAGTAGTTTTGAGAAAATAATAACTGGTGCAAAATTTCAAAACATTTGGTTGCGTCTTTCGAAAGTATTCGTGCGAACCAGCCGGACAGCCACCAGACAGACAGACAGACGGACATTGCACAAGCGACTTAAAAAGTCATGAATCGAATTTGGTTCAAAGAAACCTAGGGTCTAAAGTCTCTCCTTCTATGTGTTACACTTTTGGGTCGTATCAAATGATATATACCCTCATCCCTAAGGGTGATGGTATAAATAGTTTTGAGTAGAACTTGATTTAAATAGGTCGACATAGGTCTTTGCTTTGGAAAGCAAAGATCTTCCCGTTGTATCTAACTGACATTACTTTACAGAATTTTATTTTATGTTTCAAAGCCTAGACTGTTGTAGGTAACATCAGCTATCACATAGAAAGTATAGACTTTATATATAGTCTTAATTCATCAAAACAGACAACTGGGGTTTATCTCAGTTTGATAGTAAACCTGCGATTTTTGTTCTTAGTCTGCAGTTGGGTTATCTTAATTCTGCTGATTTTTATGTGAATGGTGTAGTAGGGACAGAAAAAACCCATCACAATAACAAAAGTATATAGTGTAGCTTTCTTTTTCCTGGACAGGAAAATATCAAATTATTGATTTTGTAAACTTGTAAATTATCTTAAAAAAAACTTAATTTGCCTTTGCACCCCATGACCACCAACTTGTTTATCGACGAATGCGAACGTCACTGTTTAAGAAGCTCTTACTAGACACGCCGATTGACTCGACACTTAATACTACGAAGTTGCTGTCAACAACATTCGAGGGTAGCCGACAATGAAAGAAACAATTTTTTAAGATGACTGGAGCCAGGTTTGAACCTGCGATCTCCCGTATGGTAGTCGCGTGTTCTAACCACTATGCCACGGTCGGTCCCCGAGTAAGGAATCAGTTGCCTCAAAAATTGTTAGTTCCTATTCGATGGCGTTTTTTAATATTTACTGTGAGCTTTCGATAAATCGACATCTCCACCACTTGCCCAGACATCGGATATTAACAAATAAAATTATGACTATTTATAATAATAAGAGCATTTTCATTTCAAAATGTCCAGCGAGGCTAAAAATGTTAAAGTTCTTGAAAACTTTTTGTTTAATCATATTTTCGTATAGAAACAATTTAATTTTCATAATCTTAAAAAATTTTGCATTTATCCATAACTCATTTCGAACTATTCCGATTCAAAGTCTAGTAAGGGCAATTTTTCCCATTTCGATATTCCTTTATCCTCCGCACGTAATACAAGGGCAGTAACCCTTTGTTGGTACACTATAATTGAAAAAAAAAATCGATTTTTAAAAGTTTTTAAGAAATGTCCGGGTTATTTTTTAACTGGTTCCAAGTTAGCAGTTAGGCGGGCACACCAAAAAAGGGGGAGTTTGTATTGGAGGTGGGAGTAGTAGTAATTTGAACATATTCACATTAAAAATCTAACCGACGATTTAATAACGGACATAGAGTAGAATAGAGCAGCGTTGAATATAATACTGAGCTTGAATTGTTTATTTGACCAGAGAATATTTTTATGAATTTTGTAGTCCCCCAAAAATCGGAAATTGCGTGGGTTGTGGGAGTAGTTTAAATCCGATCTTGCTTATCTTAGAACTTAACCTCTGCTTCTGGACAAAATCTTACATACCAAATTTCAGCCTGAAAGCTCATGAACTACAGGGATATACAGACGGACACCCCCAAAAAAGGGGAGTTTGTATGGAAGGTGGGAGAAGTATTCGTCCGATCTTGGTCATCTTACAACGTAAACTCAATACTCCAAATTTGCATATAAAATTTCAGCTCGGTATTCCTTAACCTACGGCTGTAATCGCGGGGGCAGTTAGGCGGACACCCCAAAAAAGGGGATTTGTATGGGAGGTGTGAGTAGTTTTTGAACGATCGGTCTCATCTTACTACTCAATCTCTGCTTAGTGCATACAAAATTTCAGCTTGATTGCCTTAAACTACGGCTGTAATAGCGGAGACAGACTGACAGACGGTCACCTTTAAATCGACTCAGATTTTAATGCTGATCATTTGTATATATATATTGTCATTCCTAGCATGTCACCTTATGGGCGTTACAAATGGAAGAACAAAATTAATATACCTTTCACACTGTTCATGCGCGTGCTGAAGGGAATACAAATCGTATGACCATTAAATTATTAATGCAGCCAACTTGGCAAAACAGAAGTACTTATTTTTTGAGCAATTTTCAGAACTGAGTCCCAAAATCTTGTGTTGTAACATCTGCGAAATTTTCAGGACCATCCACAGTGGCCCAAACGGACAATCTAGCGGATTTAAGTCGAATTTAAATTTTTAAAAAGGCCGATTTTCTTTGTTTTCTTTTAACTGGCAACACTTGTAAAACCTTATAAAAGCTTTTGCATGAGTATTTAGGTGCATTCCTGATCTACTGCAAGCCTTCAAAGTGAATAAATTTTTTAAAACGTGGCCCGCAAAGATTTGGCAAAATTTTTGGACTTTTCTTGGTTGATCAAATAACAAACAAATTAAACTTTATTGATTCAATACCTTTTTTCTCATTCAGAGAAGATATGTAGTAAATAAAAATAATCTGTTTGTGATCCGTCTTTTCATGTGTACCAAAAAAATGTGGTAGAATTAAGCTGTTGCAGCATATATGGTTTTAGAGCGTATACTGACATCTTTGGACTATAACTAACGTTATTCAATCATATTCAAGCTAAATATAGCACTTGTGTAAAGTGTGAGTCTTTGAGGTGTAAAAATATCCAAATTGATAACCAACTACGTCCAACTGTTATAGATATATGGAGAATAGCCCTACCACCTCTGGTACCTCCCATACAAAATGACAAATTTTTGAAAAAATAACAATTGTTCAATAACTTCCAAACGGGCAATTGGAGTATATTGAAATTAAATCAGTTTAATTATCTTCCAATAGGAAACAAATACTCAGAAAACCAAAGCATTAGCCACACCCCTTCTTTTACCTCCCATACAAATGGCCGAATTCACCCTCATATTGTTAAATAATTTTTTTTGGTACGTATTCAGTGTACGTACGGTCATATTTTGTACAAGATATTAGCTAATTAAAATTTGACTTAGAAATGAATATTGACTATAACGGCAGAAACCTTTTAGTATCTCTCACACGTAATAACCAGACCAACCATATTTTGTAGCCCCCATTACACGAGTTTCCGAATCACTAATATACTATACTATCATGATGTCTGAAGAAGCCCTTGAAGCGAGGAATAAAAAATTCCGGGATTTACGTCAAAACCCGTAGAGAATATAGAAGTAACACAATGGAAGTTGTCATGACTGGGTTGTTTATTTCATCAGATCCGTTTATAACATCAGTTGTATGGGTGCTATGATATTTAGTTGACCTAGGGAATAAGAAGGATATACGTTAAAAAACTTATGGTTAAATTTTTATTAAAATATCTCTTCATTTCCTAGAGGGTCTAGCACAGCTGCTTGACCCACTGGGCGATAGAACAATTATTATGGCTTTTTTAACGGTTTCTTTTAAAAGGGGTGTGACACTTCCTCTCTGGCTGTAATTTATACGGTACCAACAACATATATACTAAATATTATCTCCATACCTTTGATGGTTCATGAAATATAGCCATTTGAAATTTCAACTTATATTGGCGGTGCCACGTCCTTTTATCCTATCATAACCAAGAATAGCCAAGGGCTATTAGCAGGTCATCAGTTGCACATTGTTAAATTTTGATAAAAAACAAAACAATAGTAATTCGAACTGTTCGGACAACATATATCCAAACAGCATCTTCATACCACTAATATTTCATGAAATACAGACGTTTAATATTAAAAGTTATATGCTACGCCAAGTTTTTTTAATGGATCACGAATTTTTCTACTGAATGCTTCTACTCAAATTTTTGAACCCTATCAAAATTCAAATACCCTATTTTCACCGCCGGCTACACAGCTCATTTTTATACATTATGATTTTAAGGAATGCAACAACTTTGAAAAAAAATATTTACCTAAGGTTATCTGAAAAAGGTATCTCAAATAAATATCGTCATATCGACAATAAAAATATAACAACACAACAATTTTGGCGATATATTTCGTAAATTATTTTAGAGAGAGACAAATTGGGGAATTATTTCGTAATGAAATAAAACCCCAATTACACTATGTCACAAAATTTCAAAAGTTTCTGTATCCGGGACATTTAATAATAAATTTTAATGTAAAATTTTATGCTGAATTCAAATCTGCTCTCAGATATGTGGAAAGTAGAACAGATTTTGAGATATGGTCAAATTTCCATTTTTAGTGTTTTGAAAAAAGGTATGTCTGCTAAAATGCCATTTTCTCTGGCTTTAATTCGCCGATTTTACTGAACTGTAACAAAATTAAAAGATAATAAAATTATTTCTTAAAAAACGATAGTTGATTAAAATCCAATCATTAATGACGAAGTTATGCCAATTCAAAGTTGAATTTTTGTAAAAATTTTAATGATTTTTCAAGTTTTCGCTGCCTTTAATTCAGTTTTTTTTCTGTGTTTCCGTAAAAATTGCTCCGGTTTCAGACTTTTACGTGATAGAACAATATGTTACAAAAATTTTTTGCTCTTGGTCATCAAAATTGGTTGAAAAATAAACGCTACATTCACAATTAAGTACAGATACCTCTTCTTGAGAGTAGTAGTAATTGTTGTTTTGCTTGCTCTCCGAAATAAAAGTCAAGTTTTTTGTTAAACAAGTCACATAGGAATATCTCAAAAAAAAATTGGGTTATTTCACCAAATACTGCAAATGCGGAAGGATTTTTTATCCGATTTTGATGACAAAGGGCAAAAAATTTTTGTAACATATTATTCTTTCATGTAATAGTCTGAAACCGGAGCAATTTTTACGGAAACACGGAAAAAAACTTAATTAAAGGCAGCGAAAACTTGAAAAATCATTAAAATTTTTACAAAAATCCAACTTTGTAGTGCCATAACTTCGTCATTAATGATTGGATTTTAATCAACTATTGTTTTTTTAAGAAATAATTTTGTTATCTTTTATTTTTGTTACTGTTCAGTAAAATCGGTGAATTAAAGCCAGAGAAAATGGTATTTTAGTAGACCTACCTTTTTTCAAAACACTAAAAATGGAAATTTGACCATATCTCAAAATCTGTTCTACTTTCCACATATCTGAGAGCAGATTTGAATTCAGCGTGAAATTTTACATAAGGATCAACTATTTAGAAGCCGGGATCAAAAATTTGTTGCATTGTGTTATCGTTCTGGTTTTTTTCCTATACATATGTTTCGAGGCCTTATTTCATTTTAGTTTTGAAGGCTTATTTCATTAGGGCTTTATTTCACAGAGCCAAAGATAAGCTTAACCAGTAAAGAAATTTCAGTCAGTTAAACTGACTGATAAATACCATCACCCAATATAAGATATTGTTTAAGTCTTGAGTTATTGAAATTTAACGATTTGTAATGAAAACCAGTTAGAAAGTTTCAGTCGGGCAACCCGACTTACATTTACCCTTACCCTCAGTAAAACAAATAATTTTCTATTATATTGATATTATTATTCGATTTCGAAAGTGGGCGGAGTGGTACATTTGTATGGGAGGTACGAGAAGGGGTGTGGTTAGGCTTCCAGATTTATTCTCCATAACCTTTTCCTGTTATAGTATAACAAAATACAGAATTTAGGCACGATCGTGTTTAGTGTATTGATATTATTACCCTATTTCTAAAGTGGGCGGAGTGGTACACTTGTATGGGAGGTACCAGAAGGGGCATGTCTAGACTTCCAATTTTTTCTCCAAAACTTTTTCCTATTATAATATAACAAAATACAGAATTTGGGCACGATTGCGTTGGGTGTACTGATATTATTACTACATCCCTAAAGTAGGCGGAAAGGTACATTTGTATGGGAGGTACCATAAGGGGCGTGTCTAGACTTCCAATTGTTTATCCAAAACTTTTTTTCTGTTATAATATAACAAAATACAGAATTTAGGCACGATCGTGTTTAGTGTATTGATATTATTACCCTATTTCTAAAGTGGGTTGAGTGGTACTTTTGTATGGGAGGTACCAGAAGGGGCGTGTCTAGACTTCCAATTTTTTCTCCAAAACTTTTTCCGGTTATAATATAACAAAATACAGAATTTGGGCACGATCGTGTTTAGTGTATTGATATTATTACCCTATTTCTAAAGTGGGCGGAGTGGTACATTTGTATGGGAGGTACCAGAAGGGGCGTGTCTAGACTTCCAGATCTCTTCTCCGAAACTTTATCCTGCTTGAACTTTACCAAATACAGAATTTGGGCACGATCGCGTTCGGTCTTTTAATAATATTAATCGATTTCTATAGTGGGCGGTACCAGATGTGTATGGGAGGTACCAGATGGGAGGTGGATAGACTTCCAATTTTTTCCTCCAAAACTTTATCCCGTTATTGCTTTACTAAAATTAGAATTTGGGTACGATCACGTTTGATTTATTGATATTATTTCTCCATCTCCATAGTGGGCGGAAAGGTAGGTTTGTATGGGAGGTACCAGAAGGGGCGTGGCTAGGCTTTCAAATTTTTTTCCAAAACTTTATCCTGTTATAGCTTTACTAAATACAGAATTTGGGGACGATCCCGTAGGGTGTATTGATATTATTACTCGATTTCTTAAGTGGGCGGAATGATGTATTTGTATGGGAGGTACCAGAAGGGGTGGGGCCATGTAGCCCATTTGCAATACCGTTAGTAGTTTTGAGATAATAATAACTCGTGCAAAATTTCAAAAGATTTGGTTGCGTCCTTCGAAAGTTATCGTGCGAACCAGCCGACAGCCACCAGACAGACAGACAGACGGACATGGCTCAAACGACTTAAAAAGTCATGAATCGAATTTGGTTCAAAGAAGCCTATGGTCTGAAGTGACTTCTTCTATGTGTTATACTTTTGGGTCGTATCAAATGATGTATACACTCATCCCTAAGGGTGATGGTATAAAAATACCAATACCAATACAGTATAGTAATACCAACATACATATTTACTACAGTGTAGAAGTTACATTTTAAGTACTTACATCAGATTGAATAGTTGTGATGAAACGTGTGAAGTTTAGATGCAATGTTTTTTCCAGGTTATATTGGCATAGAATAATCATTCTTTTCCATCTAAATGTAATGTAGCTAAAAATATAATAAAATATTTTGTTTTGGTTTTTAAAAAAAAAATCAGAATTTCGTACGTTGAATAGGTTATGTCTATTGTGATAGTTTTTACAAAGTTATGTAAAAAAAACGAATTTTTATTTGTTGAGATTATGTCATTAGGCATTTCAGGTAACGATATTAATCTTAATCCATTGTTTCAAAAATTTTAAGGGATCTGACAAGTATTTATTTTATAGACTATAAATTGAAATAGAAATATTCGTATACACCTGTTATCCCACATGTACTCAATATCTTATAAGTTAAGACAGCCTATCCACACCTGTTCATCATAAGGCAGAGAAATGATTCATTATGCCAATGAATGTCATTGAGTAAATATCTATGTTCTTGCGTCAGAATTTAAGAAAAATGAAAGCAGTGTTTGTTGTGTATGTAAGAACTTTGGCAAAACCTTTTGCTTTTCCAAATTTATCATATGTATCTGCTATAGGTGTATGACTAACGACTTCTTTAGGGAAGCAATGTTTTTTTACAGAACTAGTAAACGAATTGTTAGATTAAGAAAATAATTTGTACTGTTATCACAACTAAATCATCTAATTGGATCAAGAAAAACAGGACCTACATTTTAATGACCAATCTGAAATTCAGTTTTATGAGCATTGACTTTATAATACAAATGTGGCCGCCGATTATAGAAATGCGAAGGGCTGTGACAGGGATTGCACCCTTGTCATCTGCCTGATAGTAATTTGTTCTAAACATCTTGCCTCGTTCTATGCAGGACTCTCGTTTAAATCAATGTTATATTAGGACTAACTTAAAGTGTTTCTCATATAAACAACTACACTTAAGATAATTTTCCTCAGCTAAACTCACCTGTATAGCGTTGCTATAATTTTACTCTTTGCTGTTTCCCCATAGGCACATAGCACCTTGGGAGCGAATTTTTTGTATGTTCCGCCTGAAATCCAATTATATGTATATATGTATAAATATGTACATATATTTGTGTGTAGTTTTGCAGGGAACATTCGAAGATATTTCAAAATAGCAAACAAGAAAAGCACATGATATAAAATGTGCTTGTTTTTTTTTTGTTTATATATAGTTAATCCCCCGCAAATGCTATGCTCGATCATAAAATTCAATTCAATGCGAAAACATTTGTTGTTTTCTTTTCAAAAAATATTTTGAAAATATTTTCTTTTTAGAAAACTTTTACGATATACATACTACAACATTCTTAAGGCTCCATTTGGAATCGTATGTTATGCAGGGAAATTAAAAGAATTATTAGGCGAATTGCAAAGTAAACAAATAAAAATGTTAAAATAGAATATGCAAACTTGCACACCGAAATATGGCTATCGAAATTGAAATGTATATTGTAGTTTATATTTTTTGAAAATTTTAAATATACAAATCTTAGCACTGAGGTCAGGTAAGAATATACAAATTTGCTCATAAAACAAAGTTTTAGTTACAAAGGTTTTAGTCGAAATAGTTTAAATGACATCTTATTTTTTATGGATTAAACTGGAATTTTAATGCATCATGATTTGCTTAAAATAATGTATCTGCTACTTTTTGAATATATGCATATTATGCATAAGGCAATTTTGATCTGTTCATAGGAAATCAACAGGCAAACTCGAAATTTTGGCCTAAAGTTAAATGCATATAATATGCTACATTCATAGTGCTCGATGTGACACGGTAGGCAAAATTACTAAATAATACATTCTGTGTGTAAAGCGACGCGTTTTTTCATAAAATTGATCATCCTCTGTGAAATTCTCAAAAAAAAATTGGTCTACTTTTGCCTCCAAAAACACACAAATATTGTAAATGTGATGAAATGTTTCCATAAAACGAACACATTTGCCACCGATTTCATAATTCTCACGTATATATCAAAAATGTCTGTCTACATGATGTATCGCATGCATACAGCAAAAGCTGCCAACGAAAAAAATATGCTATTTTTATATCTGTCAGAGAATGCCAATATTAACATAGATGGGTCTTGTGATCACCATATATATATATATATATATGTATATTAACGCCTGCACAGACTAATACATAGTGTATGATATTCCGTCCACATAATTGTATCCATTCAAAAGTAATTTAATTAAAGTGTAAAACTGAGTGAATGTGACCGTGTAGGTGTTAGCTTCCTTACCTTGAAGTATCGTAACTGCGTCATGTCAGTGCTATTTCGAGAACACCAATAACCTATGTATAGTGTTTCGTCAAATGCAATCACTGATTGGACTGTTGATGATCTACATACATATTTCTAAATTTGCCCCATACAACATGGCCTACAAGAGCTGACAGTTCAAAAACCTTTGAATGTGGTATTTTAATATTATTTTTACAATGTGTACATTTTCATCGCATGTCTGTGTATCTGTGGTGTAAATATTTATAGAAATGTATGTTAATGGCTTAAAAAATTGTGTGTGTAAACATAAGACATAGAGACATTTTGTGGTTTGGTTTTTTTATTATAAACTAAATATAATTTCCATTTGTGGTTGTTTTTTTTATATCTAAAAGTAAATTATTAATTATAATGAATATAATTTATCGTCCCCTTAATATAATAATAGTGTAAAATTTTTTTAGTGTTTTGAGAAAATCGAGTTAAAAGTTTACGTCAAATCGGATGTCTATGAAATTTTTGAAGAACAACTTATATACTATTTTTTCCAATGACCTTTTGACGCACTTTGTGGTAGTAGATTTTATCAAAATTTTGACCAGGCAATGGTGGAGACCAACTCTCCCAACTTTTACGACACAACGCCTCTACTTCTGACGTTCCAGATACACAGTGGCAGCATATTGCGCATTCCATGGCAACCGCCGCAACAACCGTGCTAGGATATGAAAAGCGGCAATCAGACGAATCCTGGTACGATGAAGAATGTCGCATAGCGTCTGAGGAACAGGATGCTGCTTATATGGCAACGCTACAGCCAATTGTAACCCGTGCTGTTAGGGAACGGCATAAGGAGAAAGTAAAACGGGCGAGACAGCTATTTAGGCGAAAAAAACGTCAGATGAAGGAACGGGAGAACGAGGATATAGAGCGATACAGGGATAGAGGTGAGGCCCGAAAATTTTACCAGAAAGTAAGAGCAAATGGATACGGTAATGGCCTCCCCACCTGTAAGGACAGTGATGGAAATCTGGTCACGGATACGCAGAATGTGCTGCACATATGGAGAGAACACTTCCAGCAACTGCTGGTCCCAGAAGGCAGCGCACGTGAAGTTATCACGCCAATTGTCGACGACGGCTTAGATTGCCCACCACCAAGTCAAGCCGAGGTAAGAAGAGCAATATCGCGGCTGAAAAACAACAAAGCAGCCGATGCCGATGGTCTGCCCGGAGAGCTCTTCAAGTCCGGTGGCGAGGAGTTGATAACGAGCATGCACGAGCTCCTGCGCACTGTTTGGCTTAAAGAGTGCATGCCCGACGATTGGAATGTAAGCGTGTTATGTCCTGTGCGGAAAGAAGGTGATCCAAGTGTGTGCTCCAACTACCGCGGGATCAGCCTATTACCCATCGCATATAAGGTCCTGTCGAGTGTGCTATGTGAAAGACTAAAGCCAGTGTTATCCAACCTGATCGGGCCTTATCAGTGTGGCTTTAGACCTGAAAAATCAACAACTGACCAGATTTTCACACTTCGGCAAATCCTAGAAAAGACCCAAGAGAAACAGATCGACACGTACCATCTTTTTGTCGACTATAAAGCTGCCTTCGACAGCCCAAAACGGCAGAAATTACTTGAAACCATGGCTGAGTTTGGTATTCCAGCGAAGCTGACACGTCTTTGCGGAATGACGCTGACTGACACGAAGTCTTCAGTGAAGATTGGCAAGGACGAGGCCTAAAACAAGGCGACGGCCTACGTCATCGCGTACGCTGATGACGTAGATATTATCGGTCGAAAACTGCGGGATGTGACTGCAGCCTTCTCAGGTATTCAGAAGGAATCAGCGAAAATGGGCCTAACGGTGAACGAGGACAAAACGAAGTTATTAGTTTCAACGAACAAAGAATCTACTCGTTTGGGAAACTGCGTGGTCAAACGCATTAAGGTGCAACGGTTGCGTTGTCTAGGTCATGTTGTACGCATGGACGAAAATGCTCCAGCTCGAAAAGTCTTCGACAATGAACTCGATGGACGGCGCAGAAGAGGGCGACCTAAACTCCGTTGGAAAGACCAGGTTACTGAGAACCTTACAGAACTCGGTGCGACTAACTGGAGAAGAAGCGCAGAAGATCGAGGCGCTGATAATATTTTTCTACGTGCGGTATATAATTCACTGGGATTGTATAGAAGTACCAGCTAAGTAAGTAAGTAATGGTGGAGATTCTAAATATGCAATGAGCACATACACTATTGTTATATTAAGGGACGATATATCAGATATATAAAACATCTCAAATGTACAAATAATTTTCATATACCTGATATTTTATGTTGTGATTTACAATATGAGTGCGGGAGATTCATGGAATGAATCCTGGCACTTTTCTTTTATTTTCGACCCACTCATATTCGCATTATAGTGTAGAGTCAATCGGCATGTCTAGTTCAATACGTGACCAGGTTGAGGACATGTAATGAGACAGTGCAATGTGTCATTGCCTGAAAAAAAAACACTTTTTCCTACACAAAACCAAGCTTACATATACACTCATCCTCTGTAAAACATACAATTTTCTAGTATATTAATATTATTACTCGGTTTCTTAAGTGGGCAGAGTGGTACATTTATATGCGAGGTACCAGAAGGGGCGTGGCTAGACTTACAGTTTTTCTCCCAAAATGTTATCCCCATTTAGCTTTACTAAATAGAAAATTTAGGCACGATCACGTAGGGTATATTGATATTACTACTACATATCTAAAGTGGGCGGAATGGTACATTTGTATGGTAGGTACCAGAAGGGGTATGGCTAGACTTCCAATTTGTTCTCCAAAACTTTATCCTGCTTGAGCTTTACTAAATACAGAATTTGGTCACGATCTCGTTGGGTGTATTGATGTTGCTACTACATATCTAAAGTGGGCGGAATGGTACAATTTTTTCTCCAAAACTTTATCCTGCTTGAGCTTTACTAAATACGGAATTTGTTCACGATCGCGTTGGATCTGTTAATAATATTAATCGATTTCTAAAGTGGGCGGTATCTGATGGGCATGGGAGGTACCAGAAGGGGTGTGACTAGACTTCCAGTTTTTTCTCCAAAACTTTATCCTGATTTAGTTCTAGCAAATACTGAATTTGGACACGATCTCGTTGGGTGTATTGATATTATTACTCGATTTCTAAAGTGGGCGGAATGGTACATTTGTATGGGAGGTACCAAAAAGGGCTTGGCTAGACTTCCAGTTTTATCCAAATTTTTATCCTGATCTAGTTATACTAAATACAGAATTTGGCACGATCACGTTGGGTATTTTGATATTATTACTTGATTTCAAAAGTGGGCGGTATAGTACATTTGTATGGGTGGTACCACAAGGAGCGGGGTCCATGAAGCCCATTTAGAATACCGTAAGTATTTTTGGGGAAATATTAACTCGTGCAAAATTTCAAAACATTTGGTTGCGTTTTTCAAAAGTTATCGTGCGCACCAGCCGGACAGACAGACGGACATGACTCAAATGAATTGAATTTGGTTCAAAGGAACCTAGAGTCTAAAGTGACTCCTTCTATGTGTAACACTTGTGGGCCGTACCAAATGATATATACCTTCCTACCCGTTGGGTGAAGGTATAAAAAATGCTTATAGAAAATGAGATGGTTGTGACCTCTTCATGCGGTGGTTTGTCCGCATTTTTTCTCCTATTCGATATGTACCACTTAGCTTCAGCCACAAAAGAGATATTCCGTACGGTATACCGAGATACAGCCGTATTAAAATATAGCAAAAGTACTAAAAATTCACCTTGAGCAAAAAAGAATCGTATGGCCATAAATTGACTTTCGCGTGAAATTCTCAGAATTGAGTCCTAAAATCATGTGTTGCACTATGTAATAAGACATTTAGGTAGTAATTCGCTAACAGCACTCTTATAATCCTTCTTAATTGGCAGTAGGAGCAGAAATTCAGTAGCCGCACGTAGAAAAGGATTGCAAGAGCTTCGGCCTTTTGCGCTCCGTTGATAGTTAGTCATATCAACTGTAGATAACAGCCCTTTCATCTGTTCCATCCAATGGAGTTTTTGTAGCCCTCTCCATCGCCGCCCATCGAGTTTATTAACGAAGACCTTTCGAGCTGGAACATTTTAATCCATTCGTACAAAGTGTCCAAGCCAGCTCTATCGGTATATCTTAACGCGCTTGACTAAGTGGATGTCGTTGTACAGCTCATACAGCTAGTGGTTTATTCGACGACGATACTCGGCGTTAACGACGATGGGTCCAAATGTTTCGTGTAGTATTTTTCTCTCCAAGACTCCTAGAATAGATTAATTCGCTTGTGTCACTACCCAGGATTCTGTGGTTTAGAACAAGCCAGGTAGGATCAGAGTCTAGCAGAGTTGGATATTTGTTCTTCGAGAGAGCGCTTTGTCATTAAATCGCTTGCTTAGCGCATAGTAGCAGCCGTTTGGGATCAATACTCGTCTTTTGATTTCCTGGCTGACATTATTGTTTTTGTTTATGGCGGAGCCAAGGTATACAAAATCATCTACCCCTTCAAAGTTATAGTTCTCAAAGTTCACGCAGCGTCCCAGACGAGTAGACTCTTTGTTCGTTGAAACAAATAACTTGGTTTTGTCCTCGTTTATCACCAGACCCACTTCAGCCGACTGCTTTTCAATGCTCGAAAAGGTTGCAGTAATATCCCGCAATCCACGATATGATAACTATATGATAGATGATAGCCATATCATCGGCATACACGAGCAACATGTGACTTTAGTTGAAGATGGCACCATTTCTGTTTACTGCAGCCTTCCGCATGATCGTCTCCATTACGATGTTAAAGAGATCGCAAGACAGACTATCGCCTTATCTGAAGCCTCGCATGGTAGAAACTGGCTCTGTTAGATTTGTGCCTATTTTCACTGAAGACTTCGTGTCAGTCAGTGTTATCCCGCTGCGTATTAGCTGCGCGGGGATACCAAACTCAGCCTCAGCATCTAACAATTTCGGTCGTATCGGACTGTCGAAAAAACTATCTGTTTTGTAATCGATGAACAGATGATAGGTGTCGCTCTGCGATTCTTGAATCTACTCCCGGATTTGTAGTAGTGTGAATATCTGGTCAGTCGTGGATTTACCAGATCTAAAGCCACACTGATAAAATCGAATCAAGTTCGCCCGAACACATAACACACCTTGTATGCGATGGGCAAAATCCTGATCCCGCGATAGTTGTTACACACATTTGGATCGCTTATCTTAAGCACGGGACATGGGACACTCAGATTCCAATCATCGGGCATGCACTCCCTGAGCCAAATCGTGTTTATGAGCTGGTGCATGCATGTTACCAGCTCATCGGCTTGATGATGGCTTGAGATTGCCGTGCTGATCTCGTTTTGGCTCGGTGGTGGACAATCTACTCTGTCATCGATGATTGGTGTGAATTCGTCACATATGCTGCTTTCGGGAACGAAGGCACACTCTGAGTGTCCGAGACCAGGTGGGGATTCCTGTTCCAAAACCTTCGCTTTTTACCTTTTAGTAGAACTTTTGAGCTTCACGTCTATCCCTGTAGTTTTCGATATCATTGCTCTCGTTTTTCTTCCACAGACGATTTTTCGCTTGTGCAGGCGTTTCATCTCCCTCCTCCTCACATTATAACGCTCCGTCACCGTACGCGGTGCTATTTGCTGCAGTTTTGCCTCGTATGCAGCATCCATTTCCTCAGACATTTCTCGACATTCTTTATCGTACCAGGGCTTGTCTCAGCGTGGTTTTTCGTTGCGGTCATATAATTCGGAATATAATGTGTGTCAAAAAGTTAGGTTTTCTGAGGTTTTGCCTCCTAACACAAGATTTCTCTGACCAAATTTCATTTTCGAAGTTATGGGAGAAATATTTTTTTTTCCAAAAATAGGACATTTTGTATGGGAGGTACCAGAAGGGTCAGCCAATATTGTCTGTATTCATTCCTGAGTTTAACTCTCACATGTGTACATATTATGCACAATGTGTCTGCAGTATGTGTACTTATACATAAGATATGTATATAAAAATATGGGGGTTAAATCTCTGGAAGTATCGTAGGTGGTGTGGCAAAGGTTTTGGTTTTTTGAGAGTTTGTTTACAATAATTTTACTGTCCAATAGTGATAAATTTTCATAAGGATCAGTTAAGGTTTACTCGAGTTATCATGCCATCGTAAACGGCCATTCAGCCGAATGGGCATAGTTCAATCTTCTAAAAAAGTCGAGTTTGGAAACTTGAGGTCTAAATTTTTATTGTACCAAATTATATATACCCTCATCCCTAAGGGAGAGGATAAAAAAATATCGCAAATTTCCCCCAAAGAGTCGGTGATATGTTTTCTCATCTTGTTGATAAAACGATCATTGATTAAAACCATTGAAATTCAGAAGCGCTGGAGTAAAAAAGTAGCATGGCAATAAAATTTGGTAATGCTGTGTTTTCATTAGCAAACTGAAACCTGTGCACTATTTAAGGATGTAAATGTAAATCTTTGTGAAGTATTCTGCTTAAAGATGTTCTGACTCTACGCTTTCGGGATCCCTTGAAGTTCTAAGTCTGCACTCAATTTCAAATCAATTGAATCGATGGAGCTGCAGTTATATGCCGTATATTGCGATGAGGTCAACATTTTCGTTGAGCTATTATCGACAAATCTTTGTTTACATAGTACGAAACGATGCGCTGAATTTCCATTGGCTGCTCTTGCATTTCGTAAATTCCTCCAACTCCGCATTACTTCATAGATTTTAATGCAAAAAACTGTAACTTTAACCAGATCATTGAAAAGTTATATTGACCCACTGCTCATACAATCCAAATAGATTTTCTCGCATAGTGTTATGGTGTCATATCTTCTTTATATATAAAATTCTACTGTACGTGTGTTGTGACTGAACTATATATCTTATGAACTATCAGAGGTATGAAGATGAGATTTGGTATATATGTTGTTGGAGCAGTATTATTTACAGCCAGGGTGGAAGTGGGGGGGGGGGGAGTACCACACCCCCTTTTCAAAAATCGCTCTGCAGGCAGATTGAAACGATAATCTTAGAAAGTGGTACTGATGACCTGTTGTTGGTCTCTGGCTGTACTTAGTTGTGATTGGATAAAGGAGCGTGGCACCGCCCATACAACTTTGAAGTTAAAAAGGCTATATCTCATGAACTATCAGAGGTATGAACATGTAATTTGTTACATATATTATAGTTGCAGTATGAATTACAGTATAACTACTTTAAAAATAAGTAGTTATAACTGTCAAAATTCCACAGTATGTTGCAGTTCGCCTAGAGATATGAATAGTAAGGTGGACCAATTTTTTGCAGTATGAATTACAATAAGGGTGGAAGTGGGCTGTGCTACACCCCTTTTAAAATAAGTAGTTATAACTGTCAAAATTTCACAGTATATTGCAGTTCGCTTAGAGATATGAATAGTAAGGTGGGCCAATTTTTTTATTTGCAAAAATCGTAACCAAAATCGAAATCTACGATGAATTGTTAGAAAATTTCACCAATAAAATTTGTGTCTTAAATCAATTCCTAGCTCGCGCTGGGAAGCAGGAAGATTTCAGATAGAATTTTTTTGTTTTTAAATGAGCTCAAATTACTTTTCAGGAGAGCGAATCGGTAATAAATCCTATAGATAAAATGCGCGTTCTGTTCCCCAAACTTATGGAGCCCTTTGTGAAGTTTAGGGTGCATATAATCATCCATCAGAGCAGCTAATAGAAGCCATTGACGCTGTAGACGTAAATGTGACAGGGGACTCGAATTTATAGAACAGATGCCGTTCTCAGCAACACGGTCTCTGCAAATGCTGACAAAAGATCTTGGTCTACATTCATATAAAATCCAACTGGCAGAAGAACTAGAGCAAGTGGACGATCAATAGATTTTTTTTATTTATCATGTCATTGCACATTATTTGAAGGAGAAATGGTTCCAACACGACGGCGTAATATGCCATCACTGCCAAACGTACGAGTTCAATATATAGAGAGTATTCGGGTATAGTTTTGGTTCGTATGAGAAGAAGACATGGCTAAGGAGGTTATTATGGCTAAAGGCATGAAGCTTCAAACGAGATTTTTATTTGCGGTCAATAGGAGGAGAAGGCATAACTAAAGTGATTGTTACGCCCAAAGACATAGTTAGTATACAGACGGTTCCCGCTACTACAGATAAATATAAAAATTGAATTTTGATCTTTAGAGGAATTTCTGTTCCCGATTTGGGAAAGAAGTGTTTTTTTCTCCCTACATACAGACAAAACTTAATCTACATTTTGAAACTATAGATATGACTTTGATGATGAACTTTTTACTATCGTCATAGAGCCTATCATATTTAGAATTTAAAACAATAAAACATAATTAGTTAACTTCCACGTTAAGGAGTTACTTGAAATTAGTAACATAAGTTAATAAACTCAAAATATTATTGTCGAGCTTAAGTACCGTTTTAAAGTACTTTGTAGACCTAAATGTGAAATATATTACAAGTTAATATGCAATAGCGAAGCATTGCCGGGCCCACTTGTACTTGGTATAAGATATTGAATATAATAAGAAAAATTAATTTTGACTGGTGTTCTGAATTAAATCTGGTTTAAGGGGTGGTTTTGTTCCCAAAATTTTGAAACAACTTCTTTGAAGAAAAGTTACCGATACAATCTACCAATTATAAGTTAGTAGCTGCCAAAATTTAGTCAAATTTAAAAATGCTAAGAAAATTGCATTGCAACACAGTTCGATTCCTCGTACTCAAATTAGAATCCTCTCCGGCCTTGTCTTGGGAAATTTGTTTTGCCAAAAACTATTACAATGTTATTTTTTATCGATTAAACGTAAGTATATATACAGCAAATAAATAGAATAAATTCGCTACATCATTACATTTATCTCTTAAAACTATGCAAAAACAATTTTAAGGCGTAACGCACTGATTGGCAATTATAGCAAAGTTTATTTTGATTTGATATAATGAAAACATTTATCTTTTGCTGCTACACTTGTGTGTTATACTCCTCACTCTTATTAAGTCATTTCCCAGCATTGCCAACATGGCATATATGTATAAATAAATTTGTATACGCGTGGCGTACGTTCGCACTACTTGCCAATTCGCAAAACAAAAAGTGCGATATTCAAAAATAGTGAAATAGTGAGCAGCCAACTATGCCACAACAGAAGTAAATTCTTTAGCAATATCAGATGCAGACAAACAATCAGATACAATCGTCTCTGAATTATTTTGAATTTTTATAGTAAAAATATCTATTCCGGATAATTTTAAAGGGAAACGAATGTATTGCTCTGCAAAGACATATCAATTTACGTAAAACTTTAAGGCAAAAAATATTTAATAAAATATGGTTATAAAGAGCCATTATATATGGTATTGTCTATTTTTATAGGCGAGAGCGTCAAGGGTGTTGTAGTACTGCAGTTGAAAGGAAACATATTCTATTTTGGATGCTGTTAAAGTATAATTCCTATGAAACCATTATACATTTGTATATGCTTCAATACGATTGCCTGGAAATAGATAAATAAACAATGGTCTTTTTATATTCTTGTGTGCAGATTTCTCTAGAAAAATACTTTGGCGCCTCACAAGTGCTTGCCAAACTTTCATATACAATTGAGTTTAATTGTTTTATTTATATTTGTATAAGATATGGTGGCACTTACATACTCAAAAATTTTGACTGATGGCACTGTAGAATCTAATGTAAAATTAACACTAAGCAAATGACTCAAGTGCTTGAAAACAGCATGTTAAAAATCTTTAAAAAGGCATTGATAGTCAAAAAATAGTGTCTTAAATGAAAAGAAACACACACATTTCGGTGTTATCATGATTGCAATGGAGGAATGGAGCCCAACCATTACATACCTACAGTCGCATAACTATCATTATTGGAAAAAATTTTGAAAGTGTTCACATTTTAAAAAATCAATGCTAGAAATAGTGTAATAATGCATTAAAACAGGCGCGTTTGATAGGCATAAGGGCCACACCAGAAGGTGTTAGCGAAACGTTTTGGTTTTCGCAAGGTTTGTCTACTATTAAAAGATAATATAATTGACGAAATTCAAATATTCTCCAATGGTCCGTTTGGAAGATATGAATGAAATAATAATTACCCACATATAGGTTAATTTGTATGAGAGTTATCAGAAGAAATAAGCCGATAAAGCCCATATTTATTCCTGAGAGAATTTTTTAAGCGCACATCTGACGAGATATACGAGTGAATTCAGTCTACTTACAATAAACGTATTTATGTAAAACTATTAGGGTGAATTCGGTCATATGTATGAGCGGACAGTAGGGTAGCCAGGCACCGAATTCGAAAAATCGGGAAAACCGAGACTAAAAATCGGGATTTGTCGGGACAAAGGAAAAGATCATATTATATTGGTTTTGACATTTTTTATTAAGAAATATTATTTGAAAATCATTGCAGATTAATATTGATAACATCCATTATTATAATGGATTAAAAAAACTCAAACGTAATATATTCAGATATGACTAGTGTTTTTGTCCCGAAAATTCCCGGGACAAAAATCCTGGGAATCCCGGCCAGTTTTTTGTCCCGGAATCCCGGGAATGCGACCGGGATTTTATAACTCTTCGAACTTAAATTCGAAAATGGATCAGCAATACCATGTCAATGAGTTGATGAGTTGGTGTATTGGGTGATTACACATTTAGGTGTTTAGTCTGAGTGATGATAACACTTTTCACCGCTTTATCCGAAGGAGTCCGAATCTCAAAAAATCCCTTCATATTTCACAATTATCTCATAAAATAAGCGTTAAATCTAATTGTCGAGATTCCACCTTTAGCCATTTGGTGTGGATGATGGTAACTGTTTTATCCCATTTTCGGGTTTGTCCTCCTAAAAGCTCGAAATTCTTTAATATCGCGTAATTGCTCCATAAAATAAATATTCGCCCCAATATCCGCATTTCTAACTTCAGGCATTTGGTCTGGGTGATGGTACCAATTTGATATGAACTCACAGCGCACAACTACTCACTATTGGTATTTGATATTTTACCTTCAACCGTTTGGTCTTAGTTTGGTTAAGTTTTTCTTTAAGGGTTAACAATTTTTAAAAATATCCTCATGCAGATCTCTAATTCTATAAGAAGCATTCCCATATAGATTTTTACGATACTATATTTAGCCGTTGATCTGGGTGATGGTATTTATTGCTAATGGTACCGGTTTTATCCCTTTTTGGCCTTTTTACCCCAAAAAATACGAATTTCGAAAAATCCCTCCTAGCAGCCCTATTGTTCTTTAAGAAGCTTGCTAGCTTTTGCCGATCAATACTCGTCTTTTGATTTCCAGGCTGACATTATAATTTTAGTTTATGGCGGAGCCAAGGTAGACAAAATCATCTACCACTTCAAAGTTATAGTTGTCAACTAGTGGACTCTTTGTTCGTTGAAACAAATAACTTGGTATTGTCCTCATTTATCATCAGACCCACATCCGCCGACTACTTTTTAATGCTCGAAAAAGCCGCAGTAACATCCCGCAATCCACGGACAATGATACCTGTATCATCGGCATACGCGAGCTACATATGACTTTTGGTGAAGATTGTACCATTCCTGTTTACTGCAGCCTTCCGCATGATCATCTCCATTGCGATATTAAGATCGCAGGACAGGCTATCGCCTTGTCTAAAGCCACGCTTGGTAGAAAATGGCTCGATACCACAGGTGGCTGGAAGTTCGGGGTCATGTTTTCAGATTCCGCACAGTCATTACAGATCCTCGGATCTTAGTGGGGATGCAGTCTGGCCTAGCCTAAATACATGATTGCCGTTCACCGTCGTCGAGCGGAAGGGGTTTGAAGTTCTCCTGTCTCCCATCGATGAGGGTACGGCATGCCTGTAGTGTTGTACCCAGTCGTTTCCATGTATCCAGGTTGGCGGTATGCAAATATCGGTGCCATGTCCGCTCTCAGCGAAAGGCGACCAATCCTATGAAGTATGGTTCATCAAATCACAAATTGGTAGAAGCTTCACTACGAAACTCCAACCGGTAAGTGTGACCGGTAGCATGGGGATCAGGACCCCGGGACTTCATTTCCCGCCTAATAGTTGGTTGTAGGCATCTTTGTGGGAGCATCACGCAGGCTGTGGTTAAAACCGAAATCGCTGCTAAGGTCTTCGGGCTCGGTGTTGAGTTGCATTACAACCGGGTGGTACAGACCCATAGAGTAGCGGAGGTGTTAAGATAGGCATCATTTCGGCCAAAGGGGGGTATGCTCCATACTAACATACCCTATTTACTAGCTTCTGGCTGGAAGAAAGAGCCGACAACTGCGGTAGCTTACTCCCAAAATTCTCACTAGAGTATATTTACAAATAAAAATATGTATGTGAAAATATGGGGGTCAATTTGGTCATATGTATGGGAGCTACCAGAAGGAGTGTTGCAAAGATAATGTTTTTCTAAGGGCTTGTCTGTTATTTTAAGATATTATTTTAACCTTAATATGTCATTTTGTTTGGAAGGCACCAGAAGAATTTATTCTGTTCATTTACAATCCCATTACTTCATTTTGGAAAATAGTAATACTAGTACATTTTCATAAAAATCCGTTTTTTATCCTGCCCACTATTTAGCCAGCAGACACACATAGCTTAACCGTCTTAAAGTCATGGAACGATACTTGGGATGTAACGCATGTCCTTCAATGCGTCATACTATTACTCGTATCAAATTATATAAATTATGAAGAGCAGGGCCACGGCAGAGCAAATGCTCAATAATCTCAATTTCCTCCTCATCGGCACACAGGCCATAACGTCACAGTGTCCTGTAACAATGCCAATTAATCGTGTGACAGACTTCCTATTCAACTTCAAGTGTCATGCGTGTATACTGTAAAAATATCGTCGACTCATTATAACTCCGATTACAATACTATTGAATTGGTGCCTACTGATATCGTCGCTTACTTTGTTATCACGCGTGTTAGAACCCAAAAAACATTGATGAAAGCCGTTTAATAAGTAAATGTTTTCCAAAGATTTTAGTTAAATTTTCCAAATTAGTTTGCGAAGTTTACGTTTTCCAAACCTTCAGTAGATTATTTACAAACACTTTGTAACAGGTTTGTAAAAAAAGAAACAAACAATTGCCCAATAAACATTGATGTAAGCTGACTAATAAATAAATGTTTTCCAATGATTTTAGTTTACCTTTTCCAAATTAGTTTGTGTCACATTTGTAAAAAAATAAAAACACAATGCTTTTGTAATCTCGCAGGCTAGACAGAAAACATCAGTTATAATTTTGGTTTACATATTTCTTTTTGTCTTGGCATTTAGTATAATTTGCTGCTGCTGAAAGATTGACGTGTTTCGAGTTGAAGTATAAATATAAAACAAAGGGTGCGGAAAAGAAGACCAGAAATAATAAAACTAACTGAAAATATAGAGAGTTTATCAAAAGAAATCAATCGAATTTGAATTAAATTGACAAGACTTTTGTATTTGCTTTGGAATGGTATTTATATCTAATTTGGAAATATATAAAAATATAAATTTACCACAAGCTTTCCAACTTTTTTATTATGTATTACATATCAAGTTTATTCCCAAATATTTTCAAAACATGAATACAATTTTAGAATAAGGGATCCATTACGCTTATCCAATAATTGGAAACATGATAAAGATTTTCCAAACATCATGTTTACTAATGTAAGCTTTTAGTAAATTTATAATAAGTTTATATTGTTTATTGGGAAAGCTTGCTTAAAACTGCGATTATAATGTTATTGAAACTGAAATGACACCTGCTGACATCGTCGCTTACTTTGTTAGCGAGAGCGCAACGATTAAACGGCCTAAGACACTCCTAGGCTAAATTCAAGGAGCATTGTTACAACATGTAGCTGACATCAGCGATTACGTAATGGATAATTCCCCCTTGTGAGAGGACACCAATGTGATGATGGTGGCAGCTATTTGCAACCATATCCTGAAACACATTTGAGAGTAACCCAGCGGTAAAAATACCCATTACGTAATCGCTGATGTAAGCTATATTTAGTAGAAATCAGTGATGATGCTCTCGCTTATGTTCCACTTACATTTACACAGGAGTGTCATAGGCCGTTTAACCGGTGCGCTTTTGCTTACAAAGTAAGGGAAGAAGTCAGTTAGTTCCATTTCGGTTGCAATTACATTATAAGCGGAGTTTCTTGCGAGCTTGATAACACGCTTGATTACGAAGTAAGTGACGATGTCAGTAGATGCCATTTAAATCGGAGTTATAATGAGTGGACGATATTTTATACGTTACGCACACATTAAATTCTAAGTACTTAGATCCTCACTTACAATGTCATGGATTACTAAATAGGTACTTCGTTTCATTTACCGCTGGGAACCGTTGAATGTCTCGCTAACTTGTCCTGAGACTACCGGCATTCTAGAACACTTTTCGAAGTGGTGTACACGTTTGTGAACGTTACTATCTGTAAGTAAATTAATATTGCCGCCACATATCCTATGATACTGAATTTACTCTACTTCTATACAATGTGTATGATATTATCATAGTAGGTGTTGTCCGGAATGTTTCTCATAAAACCCGCCTAAATGTCTGGGGGATAACTAGTTTAGGATCGTAAGCAATACCTTAGTTGGAGCAGTTCTAAGTGCCCCTGTTATAATGGGCATTTGCAGCAGTATAGAGTCGCCGCCGCTTTACTGGTTCTGAGTGTTCAGATTCCAACTTATCATATCGTCCAATCCCATCCGCCTGGCCTCATTCTCTAACCTTTGCTGGTATCATTAAAATTGCCATTCGGTTTCACTCGGGCACAATAACACAAATATAAAATGAGTGAGTACTGCCTATTTGATAGGAAGAGCAACAAAGAAGCAATTATGGTCTTTCATATTATATTATAAAGGAAAAAAACACAGTGACAACGTAACTATGATCCTGTAACCGGTGTTAGACCAATGTTTTAGGGTCGGTGCCATCCATTCACTTTATGCGTTAAGAATGTAACGTCACATTCGACCAAAAGATACTTTGACGCACATTCAGCAATGTGAGGCTCGTATGGTTTTTAAGAGACACTCAGGTCCACTTTTTCGATCATCAAGCTTTCAATTTACCAGCGAATCTTTTGGTATTAACCACTGCCACTACGTGGCATCACCGAAGTGTTTCCTTACCCATTCGACCAAGAAGTATAGATAGGAAACTACACTGGGTACCCTGACCGTCTGTAGTACCGTCTTTGGACTCCTTGGTCGGAGCTTGTAACGGTATACAACTTTTTACTGCTGTAGAATCAGTAAGTGGTCCACTGGTGGTTCTCTAGGATACGTGGAGGCGATACCCCCAAAAGGCCTTTGGAAAGAACCCCTTGCAGGCCGGATTTACGACAGCTGTTCAGCACGTCTTTTCCATTGTCTTCAAAAGAGTATTGATGTTGAGGGGAGCGTACTCCTCAATTACTGATTCAGGTGTGGCATTGTTGAAAGCTCCGGAATGCAACAATGTCCCTATAGTTCAAGAATGGTTATCGAATGTAGATAAATTTCCGTTTAATTACCCTTCGTGTAGGCATGCTGAGCCTTAGATAGAGTTTCCGGTTTATACAAAATGATATACTAAACAGCCTAAAATCTATAGTGGCAAACAGTGGTACCTTTAGCGCTATTGTAGTAAAGTCAGATCAGCTATGAATAGAATGAGTACCTTCATAAGCAAATCTATGGAGAAATTTTGATTTACTTAAGTGAAAAATGTTATTTGGACAAGTATTTCGAATTTTTGTATGAGCACAATTACGGAGCTTAATAGACACATGTCTCAGAATTAAATTCGAAATTCTTAGCAAAATCAGATATGCTCATATTATTGTGAATAATATCAAAATGTCTCCCTAGGAAAGGACTCATATTTGTAACATTTCTGTCTTCACGATTAACATACTACTGTTACCCATGATTTTATAGTTTTTAATAAAAATAAACTTAGCCAGAAAACATAACTTTTCGGTACAACTTTTTATATAACTCCTTAACTATTGATCGAATATTTTGGTAATCGTGGGACCATAACACATGAAAAGAATATAGTGGAAATACTAATGTTGTTTTGCAATCCCATAGTGTAATTGACTACATTTTCACTACTTGTGTGTTACGCTCGATTTACATAAACAAAATCATGTCATTTGAATAACATGTGTTTTTCGTCAAAAATGTATGATAGATGCAACATGTTCTTAAACATTTGACAAGCTTAGGCAACACGATTGCTGACAGGGTAACAATTCTAAAATATACAATGTTTGTTTACACGAGTAAGGTCTTAGATTAGACCTTCACAAAGCGGCAGCTAAAATTCGAAATTGGTACGATCTTCCCTTTCAATATGTCATGTGCTCGTTATCAAAAATATGCCATATCACATAAGCATTACTTTTATATTACATATATCTAAATTCATTTAGATGATTTCTTATAAGCGTCAAAATAAAAATAGCTGATAATGTCATGTGTTATTTTAATAGTGATAATTCATGAAAATACCAACTAAAATTGTTTGCCTGACACAAAATTTCGTATAGACATGAAAGCAAAACAACGTAAAAACACTTGTAGTTTGCGATAATATATCGTAGTTTTCCCTTAAATTGTTTTTATAGTTTATTGTAGACAAACATGTTTTTCCTCTTCTTTAGTCATTATAGTATATTCTACGTCATCACATTTCTCAATTCGCTTAGATTAAGTATAATAAATTTGTTTTTAAATGTTGTGACTAATAGTATGCGAGTGTTTTCGTTGGGCTATATATTTTTCGTTAACGCTAAAGAAAAATGTTCAAAGACATTTTTTTAAATTATTGTCAAATGTTATTTATTGTGAACTTCTGGCACAGAGGTAAATGCGGAAATTTCTAAGGGATTCTTGCATGAAAAAAAAAAATTGAAGTGAAATGAATTGTTTATTCTGCACCGAGATTAAAATGTCTATGTGTTTTGTTGTGCATAAGATAAGAATTCAGAATCTCTTTTTAGAATATTTTTAAACATTTTATGCTTTTTCTTTGAAATCCCAAATATTTCTATATAGCCACTGTAGTTTTATAATGTTTAACTAGTGGGCCCGGCAATGCTTCGCTATTGCATATTAACTTGTAATATATTTCTCATTTAGGTCTACAAAGTACTTTAAAACGGTACTTTAGCTCGACAATAATATGTTGAGTTTATTAATTTATGTAACTAATTTCAAGTAACTCCTTAACATGGAAGTTAACTAATTAACTTTTATTGTTTTAAATTCTAAATATGATAGGCTCTATGACGATAGTAAAAAGTTCATCATCAAAGTCGTATCTACAGTTTCGACATGTAGATTAAGTTTTGTCTGTATGTAGGGAGAAAAAAACACTTCTTTCACAAATCGAAAACAGAAATTCCTCTAAAGATCAAAATTAAATTTTTATATTTATCTGTAGTAGCGGGAACCGTCTGTATACTAACTATGTCTTTGGGCGTAAAAATCACTTTTGTTATGTTATGAAAATGTCGTTTGAAGCTTCATGTCTTTAGCCAGAAAAACCTCCTTAACCTTTCAAATAGCCTGTTCATTAGGGCGGATCAATATTTTCGATCGGAATCCACGATCATCAATTCCTAGTTCGCTCTGAGATGCATGAAGATTTCAGGTAGACATATTTTTTTAACAATGAGCAACTATTGAAACCTTCAGACCTATGGGCCCCGGCTGTAATTTTTACCTACTATTCCGATGCTTGGAGACCAAGACGAAGAAAATGCTATATTTTTGACATTGTTTTCTGTATGGCAACACTCAGAGGCCATAACTTTTAAACCAATACATAGATTTACTTCTGTAATACTTCATTTAGTTTGTTTGGAAGTCAGTTTTACGCAGGAGTTTTCGGTTATTGATTTTAGACACAAAATTTGTTGGTGAAATTTTCTAACAATTCATCGTAGATTCCGATTTTGGTTACGATTTTTGCAAATATAAAAATGGATTGCTTTAATATTCATATCTCTAGGCGAACTACAATATACTGTGGAATTTTGACAGTTACAACAACTTATTTTAAAAGGGGTGTGGAACAGCCCACTTCCACCCTTACTGTAATTCATACTGCAACAATAACATATGTAAAAAATTACATCTTCATACCTCTTATATTTCATGAGATATAGCCCTTTTTATTTTCAAGTTGTATGGGCGGGGCCACGCCCCTTTATCCAATCACAACCAAATAGATCCAGAGACTATCAACAGGTAAACCTTACGACTTGGTAAAATTTTTGTAACAATCGGTCTATTAGAAAAGAGCGTTTTTTGAAAAGGGGCGTGGCACCGCGCACTTCCACCTTGGCTGTAATTAATACTGCTTCAACAACATATATACCAAATCTCATCTTCATACCTCTGATAGTTCATGTGATACAGCCCTTTTGATTTTTAAGTTGTATGGGCGGTGCCACGCCCCTTTATCCAATCACAACCAAATATAGTCAGGGACTATCAACAGGTCAACAGTACCACTTGGTAAAATTTTCCTATAAATCGGTTTATTGAAAAAGCCTGTAGAGCGATTTTTGAAAAGGGGGCGAGGCACCGCCCACTTTCACCTCGGCTGAAATTAATACTGCTTCAACAACATATATACCAAAACTCATCTTCATACCTCTGTTAGTTCATGAGATACAGCCCTTTTGATTTTCAAGTTGTATGGGCGGTGCCACGCCCCTTTGTCCAATTGGACCGAATTGTAAATCTAAACCATCCGGGGCGCCACCCAAACGCATACAAAAAAATTTATGCAAATCGGTCCAGCCGTTTAGGAGGAGTTCAGTCACAACACACGTACAGTAGAATTTTATATATATAGATAGTATGGCCCTAGGCAGGCCAAAGCACAAAATTGTCCTCCAATATCACAGTATTTTCTTTAATTGAAGTATTCAAGAGATTATTGAAGATAGCCATATCTCCAAAATATACCTACAATAAAAACGGGGAATATTTTTTATATAACAGTAATTAAGAATAGTTACAACTTGTACAGATGCCATAGAGAAATATACGAATTCGGATGTGGATTCATGGTTTGTAGGTGACCTCGCGGTTTAATACCATCATATACCCATCAACGAATAATATTTTAAAACCACAATGATTTGTGTACACGCCCTCACTAAAGACGCATTTAGTAGTTAGCTACGCATCGGCAAGCAACATGGAACTGAATGAAACTGGATTACGACACAAAGAAGTAACGCAATGTAAGGATAACCCATAATCAAAAGACGAGAAACTTAACAGATCACGTGGTTTTAGCTGAAGCAATGAAAAAATCCTGCAGCAGAACTGACTGGAAGGGCAAAATATAGTCCCACTGGTGGAATGCAGGGATTGCGGCAAAACTCAAGGAATGCAGGAAACTATTCAACAAGGCAAAAAGAGATGGCAACTGGAGCGCATATAATTCTTCAGTTAATAGTTTGAAGAGCCTGATTAGGAAGGCCAAAAGGCAGTCATGGAGAAAATTTTGCAGTAATGTGGGAAACTCTTCGGAAACTAGTCGTCTACGTAAGATTTTATTTTCAAATCCAACATTACCATCGTTGCAGCTGTAACTGTACAACGACTATATAGACCACCAACAGCCTCGAAACTCTGGAGGTGCTGATGGAAACACACTATCCATATTGTCGGAAAATGATTACCAGTTAATGAAAACTCGGTCAGTTATAATCTCCGGCCCTTTACTGCTGTAAAAGGCCAATCGCCGCAATTGGTGTCTAGCCCCAAAAATGTAACCTGGTTATGACTTTCTTATTAAGCAGTTTGGTGGCCAACGCTTTAAACTTAAACTAAATTTTCCTATTCACACCATAAATGAGGTATGGGATGCTTCTCGCGTTATTGTGAATTTACATGCTTTCTATTTTAGATTCACAACAAACGGCAACTACATGTTTATCGACGACTGCGAGCGTCACTTATATTGCGAAGTTGCTGTCGACAGCATCTAGGGAGCCGGCAATGAAAGAAAAATGTGAGAAACGGATCTCCCGCACGGTAGTCGCGTGTTCTAACTAATATGCCACGGCCGGGCCGGCCAGCGCTATATAGACTGAAATTCGAACGTCATTATGATACTGATGGCAATCATGACAACAGGGGCACTAAAAACTACTCCAACTGAGGCACTGTTTACGATCCTAAACTGGTAAACCGGACATTGAAGCGAGGAAAATACCGGCGAACACCGCAATGCGTTGCAGAGAAACTATGGTCATGCCAAAATTACCAAATTACACCGCACCAAAACCTATCTTCGACCCGGGTTTTATGAGGAACATCCCGTGTAGTTCCTACTACTGATAATAATAATGCCCTACACTTTGGGGAGGATGTCATCCAAATTTTCACGGACGGCTCGAAATTAAAATAAAGAGCAGATTGTGGAATCTTTTGAAATGAGCGAATTTGCAACTATCGACCAGACTACCGGTCATAGTTAATGGCAAAATATCGGCGTGTGCACCACATCGATCAAATCTGCCGGTCATCTGTTTTTTGACAAAAAGATGGGAGAATGAATGATTAATAAATACAAACACAAAAACCTTCTTTTTGCCTTCTTTTTCACATACGATCTACATGCCTATATAAGGGAAGGAAGCATAAATTCCGCCGCTTCGACGTCTTCTGTCAGATATGTCCATGGAATGCCTGAATCTAATGAAAAAATCATTCATTCAGCATTCCTTATTCGTAATATCATTGTCAAATAAGGGCTACTACATGCACTTTAAGAGGATAGCCTCTCTCAAATTCCGCGGGTGGGTGGTTATAGTAAAAAAACTTAATTTCCCTTTACACCCCATAAATGAGGTATGGGATAGCTTCCCGCGTTGTTGTGAATTAACACGCTTTCTATTTTTAGATTCACAACTAACGGCATCTACTTATTTATCGACGAATGTAATCGTCACTGTTTGAGAAGCTCTTACTAGACACGCCGATTGACTCGACACTTATACTGCGGGGAGCCGACAATGAAAGAAAAATTTATTTCTTTATTTTTCTTTTTTTAAGATGACTGGAGCCAGGAGTCGAACCTGTGATCTCCCGCATGGTAGTCGCGTGTTCTAACCACTATGCCACGGCCGGTCCCCGGTTATAGTAGGGTTTGCCTAAAAGAAAGAAATGTATGGTCGTTGGTATCTGAGTAAAGTGGACGGAGTAGTACGTTAGTATGGGAGGTACCAGAAGGGGTGTGGCTAGACTCCCGGTTTTTTTTCTAAAACTTTATTCCACTTTTTTCTTCAAAACTTTATCCTGTCACACCTAAAAGGAACGGGCGGGAAAAGTGGTAGATCACAGACTTTTGTTTTTTGTGCTTTTGTTCTCGAAGTACAGATCGAAATTTTGCTTCAATCGCAATGAAATTTGCCACATTTTCGTCTTTTGCGCCAGAGACAATCTATACTAAAGTTCAGACTTAGATATAGTCCCTATATATATGTTCCCCCATTTGACTAAATACTCCTCTAGACTGATCTTTACGAAATGTAGCACATGGCATTCTAATTGGCCCAGAAGTACATTTGTTAAAATCCAGCCATATCGGGTTCAATTAATATATAGCCTCTATATATATGATTAAACCGATTTAAATTCTAACAGCTTTAAAAGCTTCATTTTGCTTCCGATCCTCATGAAATTTGGCACATCTTCGTATTTTGGGCCAGAGACAATCTGTACTAAAATTGAGAGAAATCGGTTTTGATTTAGATATAGTCCCCATATATATGTTCCTCGATTTGACTAAATACCCTTCTAGAAGTCATATGTAAATATATATTCATGTACCAATTTGCGGCATGGTTGTGTTTCTAGTCTTATACTACTACTTTTTGCTACTACACTGCTACTATTTTATACCACTACTATTAATTCTATTAATTTGTGCTACTATATATTTCGTCAAACAACACGTTTTGGTGTTAACTTGATGTTTTCGTATGGGGCCGGACTATTTTAGGGGGCGTGGCTTAGCCAGTGTATATAAATTCAAAATTATTTCTTGTAATAAAGTTATGTGCCAATTTTCAGGAAGTTATCATATCAAATAACAAAGATATGTAATAACTCTAGTACAATAGGTACTACTCAACCTACAATGTGGCATGGGTTGACTCATAAAAGGTGAAATATCTCCAATCGGGCACGATTGTGGCAATAGTTTTTTTTTTAATTGTTTAACGGATGTTCCCTCAATAATACAAAATTTTAAAAATTTCTGGCACGCCCGGCTTTTTTTTTAAATTCAACTCAAAGTTTGAAAATAAAGCAAGAAATAAAGGTTTAAAAAAAAAACCTTTTTAGCCAGTCAAACAATTCGAAATTTGATTTTTGCCAAGAGTTTTCGTCAAATGAGCCACTGTGAGACGGTCATGCCACAGATCAGCATAAGATTTGATTTGACAGATTTGACAATTTAAACTATGCTGTCAGGGGTAAAAGACTCCGTTACTTTTTTTAATTTTTTTGTAAAAGGAAAGCTTTCCCCCGATATATGACGCTACGGTAGCAATATTACCCAATAATTTTTGAATATAACAACGTTCAGGAGACAAATCCTCAGAAAATTAAAACCTTAGTCATACCCTCCTACATTTTGGAATTTAGTTAAGGTTTACTCGACTTAACCTGCATAACAGCCATCCTGTCCGCCAGCTAATAGTCTTAAAAAGTCATGAAACAAATTTGGCCTTAAGATACTCGAGAGTTAACCAATATCATACATTTATCAGTCAGTTCACCTGACTGAATGTTTAGTACTACTTAGCTTTATATATTTGACACCTCCAACCTATAACTAAGGTAACTGTAGCAGTAAATTGCCTGTATCAGATAAATGCTCAAAATAAATAAGCCACTTGCTACCGTTTGTGACTGTTTGCTTTTTGACAATGATTTGCAACATTTTCCCCACCACTTGTAATTAAGACTTATCACTTGGTGTCTATTGTGTCAGTGATGACAGCCAATCTTGTCATTTATATGATCATTGTATGATGATCTTGGTTACGGTTTATACTCATTCATGGCCATTGTACACGGGTTATAATTTATTGTAGAGCGGAATTGTTAAAGCGTATGATAAGCATGATCTGCAAAAAAAATATATATATGTATATGAACTCTCGCGAATAAAAACAGGCCTAATTGTTAAAACAATGAGAGAATTTAGTACATTGTGTGTAGTATGCGGTTATCAAACGACGCAATATGGTTGATGGACATTGCCTATAAAATGTGTCTAACAGTTTAGGGAACATTAGTTACAGTAAACATTAAAACGATTTAGGTTTTGGGCTTATTTTTGTATAGTATACAGTTTCCGCATAGGTTCATCAAATATTGTAATGAACTCGCTTAGTTTCAAGTTTATGTAGGTTAGGGGCGAATAAAGAGGAATTTTGGCAATCCAAACACAATAGTTGCCAAGAGACGTTCTGGTAGATTGCTAACTGAGCTTAAACGACTTATACGGTGATGATTGATATTTTATTCAAAGGTACAAAATATTTTTATATATAGATAAAAAATACCTTCATTGTCTTTGAATGAATTAGGGTGTAAACAATAATGTCGTAGTATCGCTTTATTATATGTGGGATGACGGAGAACTGGAGCAAATTCGCTACCAGGCCCATGTTCAATACCAAAACACTATTTCAGAAAATAGACCATGATTTGTAATAAAGTGTATACATACGCCTCAAAAAGATCTCATTCAAATTTCGCCTTAAGATATAAAGACATATCTAGCATGCGCCCTTTAATATGTTACACTTTTTATAGTATTAAACACTGTTCGACCACATCGCTGTGGGTGAGGTCCAGAATTCAATGCTGTCCACTGATTAAACAACAACATAATTCCTAATGTTTTAATAAAATATATCACGAATATTCTAAGCACCTAAAGTTCCATCTGTAACCGAATATATGTATGCCACACACACTCGCAAATCAGCCAATGACAGAGGGTGTAAATGTCTAAATATTTTGTTATTTATTATTTGCAGCAATAAATTGATTCATTATTTGTAACAAATTTTGCAAATGATTGTTAGTTGTTCAATAAATTAGAGCAACAGAAAAAAAACTCTACTCGCTTTGTGTACAAATGTAAATTAATTAAATCGCAACAAGCTACCAAACAAAAGACTTAGAACACAAACTCGTTCTAAGTCATCGTATATTATGGTGGCGGCGAAGTGTCATTCATTAACAAATTTTAATTTTTTTCTTCATATTTACTATGGCTCATAAATTTGTCGCTTGTTGTTTTTCATTCTGCCAACTAACTGCCTCGTTCAAATCAAAATTCTTGAGCATAACGTAAATCATAATTTTTTGTCAAGTTTTGTGTAGAATTTTTCTACAACATTTTAAGCCACCAGTGTACGCATTTAAGCCGTATTTGGCATTTGCCATCGTTGTTGTTGTTGCTGGACAACACGTCGGTGACTCTAACGGCTACTCAAAGCTAATAATCTTATGACAATGAATGAATGAATGACTGAACGAATGGTAACATAACAAATTCGTTCTTTATGATTATTGTCAATATGAGTTGACACTTAAGGAAAATTGTAAAATATTTTCATAGCACTCAAAGTGATCTGAGCAGCAAAACGGTCACAACGATCGTATGCCCACCTTTGTGGTGTTCTTGGACAATTGACGCCCTGGGGCTGCATCGTCTGTCTTTGGAGACTCATAAATTTGTTAGACTATATTTTATTGCGGTTTGCTTTTGTGTGGTTCTAGTTAAAATTCTACCACTGCGTGTTAAAGTATGCGTTTTTTTCCTAATTTTTAAAAAATTCTTTGGTAGCCAGATGTGTGTTGAACGATTTTTGTATTATTGTTTTTATTTTTTTTTTTTTCATAATACATCAAAGAATAATTTATGAAATTTGATGTTTTGTAAATTCCTTTCGAATGTTTAGTCATTAGTGGCCGCTTTAGGATATTAATTAATTAATTTTGATATTATGCGATATTTTTAACAGGTAAACAAGTATTAATTAATTTCTTAATATTAAAATGGTGTTAAATGATGCTAGTGTGGCAACATTTGAAAGGGAAGAAGGGTAAAGCTTGAAAATTTTTTTTGGATGTTGTCTGCGAGGACGGACACACAGAGTATGCTGAGCGTTGAAATGGAAAACATTATTGTGATTCGTTCGTTTAAGAGGGCTTGTTCTTGCCTCCAACAAATTAATCGTGTCAACTTTCGTTAAATAGTGAAAAAAAACCAGTACAAAAATTTCAGTCAGGTAAACTGACTGATAAATACCATCACCCAATATAAGATATTGTTGAAGTCTTGAGTTATTGAATTTAATTAAAATAAAAATCTTATGTATAACTTTTCCCCTGCTTGTGGTGCAAAATCGTTCAAAACTTGCCTTATTTGTATAGAAGGTATAGGGACCGGATTAGAATTTAAGTGAGAAATATTAATTTTTTTTAATAAAGTTATTTTGATAGGGGGTACGAAAAGGGGTGAATCAATACAGTCATTTCCACTCCTGACTCAAATTTTCATACGCACAACTTACGAAAAATTTGACTGAATTCAACGTACTTACAAAAAAGATATGTATGTAAGACTATGGGGGCGAGTTCGGTCCTTTGTATGGGAGATACCAGAAGGGGTGTGTCAAATAGTTAGGTTTTCTGGGCTTTTGCCTCCTATCACAACATAAATTAATCGATCAATTTTCATTACCCCCGAAGAGTCCGTTTGGAAGTTATGGAGGAAATATTAATTTCCAAAAATAGGTCATTTTGTATGGGAGGTACCAGAAGGCGTGAACCGATATAGTCCATATTCATTCCCGAGTCCCATTTTCATAAGCGAACATCATACTCAAAATTTTAGTGAGTTCAGCTTACTTACAAAAAAGATATGTTTGTCAGACTATGGGGGTGAGTTCGGTCATTTGTATGGGAGATACCAGAAGTCATTCACAATAACACCTCTCATTGGGAAATCCTTTATATCACCAAGTCAGAAGGAACTGGCGATGTAGGCAAAAGTTCTGAAAATAACATGGATTATGGTCTGCATTGGTCAAAGTTCGGCTAGCGATTGACAACTACTGTTAGTCAAGCCTGTATACTTATACACTGTAGCGGCTTAAGTAAATGAGAATTCCAATGATCACACTGTGATTTGCTTACACTGACAACGACAGTTGCTTATAAGTGCTGTAAATGTATGAGTAAATTCTAATTTTAGAATTTCACAGCGGTGAAATTAGCAAGGAACCTACAAGCAAGCTTGCAACAAGGCCTTCTGAGATATTTAAACGTCATTTCTTCAAGGCCTTGTTTTCAGTGATTTGTAAACGCATTCCGTCTCCTTTCTCATAGAAGGCATGAAAAGAAAACTTGAAAGGTGTTCGTGTGTTTTTCTTAAAACAGTTTATGATTAGTTTCAGTCACACAATTCGAACGCAGATGCAGATGGGTAGATAGTAGCATGGCTGACTAACAATCGCGTGGTAGTGAGTTCAAACTCCAACAAGGTATACTGTCGTTGGAAAAAAAGTTTAAGTGTAGAGAAAGCCAGTAAGAAAGTTTCAGTCGGGCAACCCGATTTACATATACCCTCACCCTCAGTAAAACAAACAAGTTTTCTATTATATTGATATTATTACTCGATTTTTAAAGTGGGCGGAGTGGTACATTTGTATGGGAGGTTCCAGAAAGGGGCGTGTCTAGACTTCCAGATTTTTTATCCAATACTTTGTTCTGTTATAGGTTTACTAAATACAGAAATTGCAAGATTGCGTTGGGTGTATTGATACTATTACACCACCTCTAAAGTGGGCGGAAAGGTACATTTGTATGGGAGGTACCATAAGGGGCGTCGCTAGATTTCCAAATTTTTCGACAAAACATTATCCTGTTATAACTTAACAAAATACATATTTTGGGCACGATCTTGTCTAGTGTATTGATAATATTACTCCATCGCTAAAGTGGGCGGAGTGGTACATTTGTATGGGAGGTACCAGAAGGGGCTTGTCTAGACTTCCAGATTTTTTCTCTGAAACTTCATCCTGCTTGAACATTACTAAATACAGAATTTGGCACGATCGCGTTAGGTCTGTTAATAATATTAATCGATTTCTAAAGTGGGGGGTATCAGGTGTGTATGGGAGGTACCAGATGGGGCGTGGCTAGACTTCCAGTTTTTTCTCTAAAACTGTATCCTGCTATAGCTTTACTAACTAATGAATTTAGGTACCATCGCGTTAAATTTATTTATATTATTACTCCATCTGTAAAGTGGGCGGAAAGGTACATTTGTATGGGAGGTACCAGAATGGGCGTGGCTAGACTTCACATTTTTTCTCCAAAACTTTATCTTGTTATAGCTTTACTAAGTACAGAATTTGGGTACGCGCCCGTTGAGTGTATTGATATTATTACTCGATTTCTTAAGTGGGCGGAATTATGTATTTGTATGGGATGTACTAGAAGGGGCAGGGCCATGTTCCTCATACCGTTAGTAGTTTACGGGAAATATTAACTTGTGCAAAATTTCAAAAAATTTGGTTGCGTCTTTCGAAGGTTATCGTGCGTACCAGCCGGACAGACATGGCTCAAACGACTTAAAAAGTCATGTATCGAACTTGATTTAAAGAAACCTAGGGTATAAAGTGACTCCTTCTATGTGTTACACTTTTGGGTCGTATCAAATGACATATACCCTCATACCTAAGGGTGATGGTATAAATATATAGAAGTAAGAAATATCTAAAACTAAACTAAACAACTGTTTTTTTTTTATTTTTCAATTCCTTCTTTTTTCATTTATAGGCATTCTTTTCATCGGGCCTTCTTAAGGAAGCAATGATGGAAGGCCTTGCCTCCCAATGGCACCCAATTTTTTTTTGAAAGGAAGAGGGAATGCAGAGCTCAGGCCTACTGACTGCTTTTGAAGGCGTTCTATAAGGCCTCCTATGTCCTTCCTATCGTAACATACCATCACCTTGTTTCACAAATTTTTAAGACGATTGAGCCAAGTCCGTCCGTCGATTTAAAGTTGATCGCCTGTCTGTCTGTCCGTCCCCTTGATTACTGCCGTAATTTAAGAGATATCAAGCTGAAATTTAGAACGTAAACTTCTTTCCTAAATATATTCCTACCATACATACCCATACAAGCTTCCACCTTTTAGGGCCTGTCCCTGCGATTACAACCTTAGTTTAGGGGCTATTGAGCTGAAATTTGGAATTCAAAAATCTATCCTCAAAGTGGAATTAACTTGTAAGATGAGCCCGATCGGTCACAAACTACTCCCACATTCCATACAAAACCCCTTTTTTTGGGTGGGACCGTTTGTCTGCCCACGCGGTAACAGCCGTAGTTTAAGAAATGTTGAACGGAAAATTTAAATGCTAGCGTATACCCTTTAAGCGGTGGGTAAGATGTAATTTGCGCAAGAAAAGACAATAACAACTTCTACCTCCCATACCAACAACCCCCATTTTGGGTGTGTCTGGTCGTCTGTCCCCCCGATTATAGCCGCAATTTAAAACATGTCGAGCTGATATTTAGAATGCAAACTTCTATCCTCAAAGCGGAGGTTAAGTTGTAAGATGAGCCCGATCGGTAAAAAATTGCTCCCACCTCCAATACAAACTCCTCCTTTTTGGGGGTGTCAGTCCGTCTGTCCGTGCGATTATAGCATTTATTTAAAAGAAGTCAATTTGAAATTTGGTGCTCGATCTTCTACCTTCAAAGCGGAGGTTAAGTTCTAAGAAGAGCCTGAAGGGTCAAAAACTACTACTACCGCCTCACATACAATTTCCTATTTTTTGAGGTCTGTCCTTTATCGTTAATTAAACAAATGGTGAAAGATAGCTGAACATCGGCATAGACGAAGATAATTACTTTACCAGTTTACTTTTAAGATTCTAGATATTTTGATGTTTGGAAACGTTAGAACACATGATTATTATGTTGGTGATATGACTCAACGGAAATATAAACTGGCACAGTACCAGTTACGGCTTCGGTTTCCTGGGTTCCAGTTCCAAAACTTTTGTGTGTATAGATCCTATAGGCTTGTATATAATTTAGTCATATAATATTGAAAAGAAAACCTAATGGAAAATAACAAATAATATATCTAATGGCACCCCAATTAAAATCTCTTTGCTGACAAAATATTTCCCATAATTTACAACATTTCTATATGACCAAATATCTATGCCATGGCACAACATTTTCTTTAATTTTTTCTATTGTTTAATTTATCACAAAATTTAACTTTTTCTTAATAAGGAAGTGTACACTATATAGACAGTATTTAACTAATTTCACAGATCGCAAATTTCAAAACCCGACCAACTGCTCTAATTGCTTCATTCAAACATTTTTACGACGACCAACAAGTAAACCAGCATAACGAAAGAGTCTACGAATCAGATTGTCTTAAAGCTCAAGTCTTAAGTTTCTACGGCCAACCCATATAGAGGAATCATGTAAACCATCCATCCGATGTAATTATGCGTTAACTTTTATTTAAGATCTCATTCATTACAAAACAAACAAAAATGAAATTAAACCAACAAAAGCAAACAATATAGCAATTGTTTTAGATTGTTTTTGTTTTACTGTGGTTGGTTTTTTTGCTGTAATTTTGGTGGGAGTGTGAAATTTTGCTAACATGCTACAGAGCTCGCTCGTATATGGCTCAAACTGACGCAGACAGTTTTTAACGTTGCTTGACATTTTGACAAGCTGCTGGTTACTTGTCTGCGGTTAGTAGTTAAACTTTATTATGGGTATGCAAGATTTTTGGTAATTGTTTATTTTTATTATTTTTGTTTTTCTTCGACTTCTTGATATATAAATAATGATAAGAATAATACGATATGATTATATGGCAAAGGAAAACTAAACAAACAATGGTTTAATTCAAAATACAACAGGGTGTGTTGTCTGATGTGATGGATAATATGTGGAGCATAAAATAAATAATGTTCATAAACAAATAACAATTTTTAAGCGCCGCAAAAACGACAATATGTATGTATTACTGAATTTGACTCAGAACGAGAAAGTATTTGTCACACGGACAATGGAGTATGAAAATCAAAACAGTTTTGATTTTCAAAATGAACACATATCAATCAGATGAACTTTGTTTATTTGTTGGCCGTCTATTATGTCAAATATTTGAAAATTGTATTATGATAAAAATGTAAACAAAGAAAATTACAAATTGTTTTGAATGAAAAATGAAAAATAATTTTTAAAAGCTTACAAAAAAGAGATTTGCTGGAGAAAGTATAAAGGTGCACCAGTCTTTGCCGGCATTATATAAGTGATAGAAACATTTAAACAGAGCAAAACTCAGATGTTTTTCTATTACAAAATTCAAAATAAAGTTATGATTGATACGTTTGTATCGAAAACCTTCAACCACACACGAACACAATGGGTTTATCGGCATGAGCTGCAGCAGTTCTCGTGTATGGGGCGCTTTAAATTTTAACTGGATTTAACTTTTTTCTTGCAGTTTTTAAGCGTAACGTAATTGTAGAAAAAAATCGTATGCACAGACTCTGTAACCTATACACTAATGGTAGGTCTATATATCACCAATACACTAATCATTTGTCTATTGGCAAATGTTCTGAACTGATGTTAAATGAGCATTAAGTAGCCATTAGAAGTATTCACTTCAACTTCCTGCATTTTGTCTCCAATGGTACATCCAATGGATATTAAGCTTTTGTTTACCTAAATGTTGTAGAAAATTCCATCACACACACAAGACCCTTTGTGTAAATAAACAACTGTTATGTACACGTATTTAACATAAACTATAATGTTCACCACGTTTAAATCAGAAAATTACACATCACTAACTAAAATTATAATAATTTTATTGTTGCGAAAACGTAACGAATAAAACACTAGAATTATATATACATTAGAAAACAAAAGACTTAAGCAACAAACTTTGCTTACTTTGCTTACTTGACTTACATCGAAGCCTCAAAGTGTTACTTTTATTAACAAATTAACGCTCACAATCTTCTCTGTGACTTAGAAATCCCTTGACGAAGAGCCTGGAAAACAATTATCATTTAGTTTTTTTTGTCTTACTACATATACATAAGATCATGTTGGGTTTCGCAGTTTATTTCATTTCTTATTTTCGTTTAATTTTATCTTTTGTTAAAAAGAGATTGCAAAATTTTTTGAATATTTAGCCATTATAATTTGTTTGATGTTGGTGATTTGTAACCACACAATGAGTATCTGAATTATCTATGTGCTATTTTTGTTTTTGTTACTGTGATTGTTGTCGTTGTTGTTGTAGTTAACATGTCATTATCTTTCACTTTACATGCAATTGTACTCAGGCAAATGTGTTATATAAAGTGATACACAAAGAGAGGTAGAGAAAATGATTACATTACAGCCTAAAGCTCTGTGGCACGCTGACTTTTGAAGGGAAAACTAAACACATTTTCAATTAATATGTTAATGTTGTTATTCACTAACCACAAAGCATTTCAATGCCGTAGGTGCAAAAGATTAACTACAAGGTAATACATCTATCTCGATATATGTTAGTGGGGGAATCTTCGGTGTATGAAAATGGAAGTTGTGCAAAAAGCTTTTACAACAACAAAGTAAAAAAAAAACAATTTTTTTAGTGATGGACTACAAAGGGCAAGCAACGAATCTTTCAAAATCTATAAACTATTGTTTTAAAAATTGTATATAAACCAAGCATAACATTTTATTTTGAGTTACTAAAGTCACTATGCTCCAAGCAAAGTTATATCTATGACAACGATTTTGCTGCGATCGCTTAGAATGTAAATGCTCTTAAAGAAAAATTCGAAATTCTTGTTAAAATGGCAATAAATTTTGAAAAATAAATATCTTCACGGATTTTTTCAGAAATGGATTCATTTTATTTACCACAGATCTGGCTTCAAGACCACTCAAACTGAAAATTTTGTAACATTTTTGATTTTTTATGAAAATTTTAAAAAAAAATTTTTTTGGAATTTTTTGACAGAAAAATTAATATAGTACATAGGAACAACAGACCTAGACCACTTTTTGTGTTTGTGTTTCTATACAATAACTAAAAAACCAATTTAAATAAAAATGAGATTCTTTTACAGGTCATAGAATTTTACTTTGGGAACACTTTTGCAAAAAATAAGGTCTCAAGCGCCTTATACACGAGTACTGCTGCAGTTTATGCCGGTGAACCCCTTGTGTTCGTGCGTGATTGAAGGTTTCAATACACACATATCAATCATCACTTTATTTTGAATTTTGTAATAGGAAGACATCTGAATATTGCACTGTTTTAAAGTTTCTATCACATATATTTTTGAAAATAAGTTCCACAATGCCGACATAGACTCTATACATTCTACAGCTAATCTTTTTTTGTTAGCTTTTCCAAATTTCTTTTTTATTTTTCATTCAAAACAATTTGTAAATTTCGTTGTTTACATTTTTATAATACAATTTTCAAAAATTTGACATATTACACTGCCAACAAATATACAAAGTTCATCTGATTGATAGGTGTTCATTTTGAAAATCAAAACTGTTTTGATTTTCATACTGCATTGTCCGTGTGACAAATACTCTCATGATGAGTCAAATTCACTAATACATACATATTGCCGTTCCTGCGGCAGTACTCGTCTATGGGGCGCTTCAGGTATACCTTTTGTGATTTTGAGTTATTGATGATCTCAAATTTATGGCCGACACAGTACCTTCAAAACTATATTAGATATAGAATATAGGAAAAAAGTTGACTTGATCAGCTTTTTTCCGTTTACCACAATATTTTGTATTTTATTCGTAAAAAAATTCATCGGGGAAAGTTTCACTTTTTCATTGTTCAAGAAATTTTTAAAAACATATCATAACATAACATATTTTTTTTTTTTTGTAATCTTGTGCCATATGACATCAGGACTAGTAAGGTTGTTGTTGTTGGAACAGCTGGAGGAAGTAGGTGCTAATTATATAAACCGGTTTTCAATATATCGGCACTCGATCGGACATGTAATTCGATTATCATAAGATCATTGTTGGCAACTCTGTTTCGTTCTTTTGTAGATAACAAGGTTTGTGTCAATGATTGCTAGTTGTTATCACCATTTTCCTTCAAGAGATGGCGCCAGCTGATTTTATTGATTTATTTTTAAGATGTTGACAAACCTTTTCCTTTTATCCTTGGTGCTTGCACAATCTGTTTTTTTTTTGTAGTGGAAGGCATCTAGGTTGTTTTTTGTTGGCGGGTGAACTCGAAAGTATTTGTAAAGTAAATTTCCATCGATGTTAATGCCAATCCCCCGGCCGGGAATCAAACCCGGCACTTTCGGATTGAAAATCTATGTCGCTTCCACTGAGCTATCGAAGGCCACTTAAACTAGTAAGGTAATTATCTTCGTCTATGCCGATGCTCAGATACCCTTCACCATTTGTACAAATTACGATGAAATTGGTTATATGTCCTACAACTGTATTTTATAAAACTTTGTACTGCAAAGAAAGGAGAGTTTGTATAAGTGATGGTCGTTACTTTAAGCCTCTCGCTCTTAGCCGTCGAATCAATAATTTTACACTAAAATATTAAATACTACTCTTGATTTGTTTTTATGAGCTGACAATATTGCTATGAATTGTTTAACCCCAAAAAAGAGGATGTTTTGTATGAGAGGTGGGAGTAGATTTTGTCCAATTTTACTCGATTCAGAACATATGTAACCTCCGCTTAGAGGATAGAAACTTGTACATCAAATTTAAATTTTAAAGTAAAGTTGTAATCGTAAGGAATGCACAGACGGACACTACCAAAAGGGGGTATTTGTATGGAAGGTGGGAGTAGTTTTTGTCCGTTTTTACTCAATTCAAAATATAACCTCTACTTAGATGTTAATCATTTGTATACCAAATCTCAGCTCCATAACTCTTTAACTGCGGTTGTAATCGAAGGACATACAGACGGACACCCCAAAAAGTGGGAGTTTGTGTTGGAGGTGAAGTAGCTTTTGCCCGATCTTGCTCATCCTAGAACTTAACCTCGGTTTAGAGGAAAGAAGCTTATATACTAAATTTCAGTTCTATAGCTCTTAAAATACTGCAGTATTCGCGCGACAGACAGACAGACAGATAACCCCAAAAAAGAGGAGTTTGTATGAGAGGTGGCAGTAGTTTTCGAAGTTAAGTCGAAATTCCTGGTAAAACTGTGGCAACACTATCTCAAAATATATTTTGCTCTTGCGGTATGTTGAGTTATCTTCAATAGAACACAGCGGCCTCACCGTTTTTGGTGTCTTTTTTTTTTTTTGATTGTGTACTCTAAGAGAGGTCCTTGAATCCTTCGCCCGACATTGACCAAACTGTAGATTTAGTCATAGATTGATGGAATCAATGGATATGCCGACTTTGTTGTGCCTACTATTAAATTTAAATTTTCAGGATCTAAGAGAGGTCCTTAAATCCTTTCACAGATTTTAACCAAATTTAAAAAGACTGTGAGATGTGCCAAATTTTATTCACCTATGATAACTCCTTCTATTTTTGGCCGCCCTTTGTATGAAACGGCAACTACTGTGCGATGGCTGGGACATGTTGCCAGGATGGATGATAATACTCCAGCGAGAAAGGTTTTTGAAGGACGGCGCAGAGCAGGGAGACCCAAACTTGTTTGGAAGGACCAAGAGGTAGGTGACGAGCCACCATCTGGAACGACTAACGCAAAACACCGAAGCGTGTGGAATACTTTAATACATCCAGCCTCTAATTTATGAACCACGTTCATATGATGTAGTGGGCCCCTTAAGTAAGTAAGAAGTTATTTTAGGTCGCCTGATATGTTCATCTGTTAGCATTAATGCTAACATCGTAATATTTTCAAATTTCGTTTAACTACTAAGTAACTAAAATATATAAAAGCGATTGAAACCATTCCCAAAATGTTAATGGAAATATATAACAACATTAATACACTAACCTTAAATATTGTTAGCATCATCAAAAATTAGGTCAGCTGCCACTGGTCAACATATAAATTTTGCAAATAACTGAAAAGAAAATCCTTGAATATTTTTTTAAACATTTTCTCAATACAAATTAAAATATGTTTTCTATTTAACGACAAGCTCTTCCCCCCTCGAAAAAAAAATAAAATATCATGCATACACAATCTAATTAACATTGTTTCTGTGATCAATAAAAGCAAACGCCAGACAATTGCAAATAATATGCGAATTAAATGAATAAACATTGAAATAAACCAAAACTGTAGGATAAAAAAATCTCACTGGGTGCCGAAAGGAATTACATTTGATATAATCTCACAAACACGCGCTGTGTACCAAGTTACTACGAAATATGTTATTTCTATATATCAAAACAAAACAAAACACAAAAAATTCGCAAATATTTGTAGCAATTTATACACACAAGATTCGAAAGGGTAGCGATGTGTGTAATTTACCGCAAGACAACCTTAGACAATTGCTAATCATATATCTATACCGATTGTGGCTGAGTATCAGCTATACTATCTAAGCATGTGGCCGAACGATCTATTAATCTGTTTTTGGACATGTGTACACTCAAAGACGAACGAACATATCAACAACTGACGATTTGCCAAAATTGCCCTAAGGGCTTTTGTGTAATTTTTGAATAGCCGGCAAATAAAAGTAACAAGCTCATATAACACAATAAGCCAACTTGTTCAGAGGCAAATCGGCTATCAGTGGACCTGGAATGATCAAGAGCTCAGTCATTGTGTATGATCTGGCCCAGTGTGAAGGAATGTGTGTGTGTTCATGTACTTGTTATTTACGGTTCATTTAACATATTTCACTATTTAAAATAACTTTGAAGTTTTGTTTGTTCAATTTAAGGAGTTAGTATCGTAAATATCCATACGTGCGAAAAGTTATGCATAACTTTATATTTTTTTTTTTTTTGTGGAAGATCGATTGATGATGGTACTCATTATGTTGTACCTACTTAAGCATTAATTGAATATAATATGACATCAACCACTTACTGTCTAGTTCGATGTTTTATTACGGAGTAGAACTCATAAAAAAAAACAATTGAATTTTAAAAATACTTTAGATTTTGTGGATTAATTTGAGAGCTCCACTTAAATGATTGAGCATTTTGCTTGGTGGGACGTCGGTTGCTACCGCAGCGAAGTTTTTTGCTAAGTTGATCTGTATCTGATCTCCCCTGCCCTTTTCAGGGCTGTAATTTATCGAAAGAAATATTCTTTTTTTTAATATGGCTTCGGCCTGTTGAACAAACTTTTATTGGTTTAACCCAAATTCCGTTGGTTTAACTCGATTTCGGTCCGTTAAATCGGGCTAAGGTCTGTTAAATCGGACTTCGGTCTGGTGAATCTGACTTAAATTCGTTCTGTTGAATCGGACTTAACTACGGTATGTTAATTCGGACTTAACTTCGGTCTGTTAAATAGGACTTCGGTCTGTTGAATCGGACATCGGTCTGTTAAATCGGACTTCGGCCTGTTGAATCGGTCTTCGGTCTTCTGAATCAGACTTCGGTGTGTTGAATCGGACTTCGGTCTGTTGAATCTGTCTTTGGCCTGTTGAATCGGTCTTCGGTCTGTTGAATTGGACTTTGGTCTGTTGAATCGGCCTTCGGTCTGTTGAATCGGAATTCGGTCTGTTGAATCGAACTTCGGTCTGTTAAATCGGACTTCGGTCTGTGGAAACGGACTTCGGTCTGTTAAATCGGACTTCGGTCTGTTGAATCGGACTTCGGTCTGTTGATACGGACTTCGTTCGGTCTGGTGAATCTGACTTAAATTCGGTCTGTTGAATCGGACTTAACATCGGTATGTTAATTCGGACTTAACTTCGGTCTGTTAAATCGGACTTCGGTCTGTTGAATCGGACTTCGTTCGGTCTGGTGAATCAGACTTAAATTCGGGCTGTTGAATCGGACTTAACATCGGTATGTTAATTCGGACTTAACTTCGGTCGGTTAAATAGGACTTCGGTCTGTTAAATCGGACTTCGGTCTGTTGAATCGGTCTTCGGTCTGTTGAATCGGTCTTCGGTCTGTTGAATTCTACTTCGGTCTGTTGAAACGGACTTCGGTCTGTTAAATCGGACTTCGGTCTGTTGAATCGGACTTCGTTCGGTCTGGTGAATCTGACTTAAATTCGGTCTGTTGAATCGGACTTAACATCGGTATGTTAATTCGGACTTAACTTCGGTCTGTTAAATAGGACTTCGGTCTGTTAAATCGGACTTCGGTCTGTTGAATCGGTCTTCGGTCTGTTGAATCGGTCTTCGGTCTGTTGAATTGGACTTCGGTCTGTTGAATCGGCCTTCGGTCTGTTGAATCGGAATTCGGTCTGTTGAATCGGACTTCGGTATGTTAAATCGAATTTCGGTCTGTTGAATCGGACTTCGGTCTGTGAATCGGACTTCGGTTTGTTGAATCCAACTCCGGTTGGTTATACCGACTTATTGATTGCACAGATTGTGGTGTAGCCTTTTTGTATGTGATGTCATTAGCGCCATCTAGATGTGAGTGCGCACAACTCAGTGTATGACAATACAGCGGTTTGCGTGCAGTTGTCAATGATGTGTAGGGGAAATTTATAGGTTGACAGAGGGAATGGTTTGGCTGGTGGACTAGAGTTGGCTTGGGTAATTCCTTGCCCAAAATGGAGATGGGAGACCGTTTCAAGCCACCGAAAGAAGAACATCTTCAAGAAGAAAAAAAAGACAATTATTTTAATACACGCAAAGAACGAAAATTTAACTTACAAAAAGCCAGTAAACTGTCTATAATTAAAAAAAAGACATTCGCGGAAATAAATCTATAAATCTATATGCTAAAAGCGAAACAAAGCGATTTGGTTAATTAATTTTAAATTAATTATAATTTAATTAAAAATTGAATTAAAATTTATGGTTTTTGGTTGGATTTATTAAAAAAATTCCGAAATTACCTAAACCAAAGACAATATCAGAGACATTTGTGTTGGAGAAATATTATTGCCACGGTATCCAAGCCACCAGTGCAACAGCCGTAGAGCCGCAACGAGAAGCCGAGTTGCAGCAGTCCTGAGTTGTCCAATATTTGGGGTCCACCAGCCGGATTTCCCCTCTGGGAGGAGTTTTAAACCAGACAATCAGCCAGTCCTAGTCAACGTCCGAAGCCATTACAACACCGCCAAGACCGGGGTGTTGCCAAGGTATTCTAGCCGTAAGGGGGTTTTATACGCGACCGTTACGTACTTTAACCAATACGTTACTATCTGAAAATAAAAAGAAAAATAACATTAGTAAATTTTTAAACAAACGGTTCGCTAGGGTGGGCAAAACTCTTACCAGATAACATTTTAAATCCTCCAGTGATTATTTAAAAGGAGAAAACCAGCGATTAGGGGTTGAGCGCTCAAAATCAGAATCGTTTGGGTATAGTAGAACACGGGAAAGTGCCCGGAAGAGAGCTGAGAAAAATGAAAATTATTTAAAGATAAAAAAAAGGAATCTTTTTATTTTTATGATAAAAAATTACGACCTTATACTTACTTAAAACTTATACGTAACCCCCTAAAGCGCGAATCGAGCCGGCGACAAGATGGCGGCCCGTAATGTTGGAAATATGGCGTACCCGAAATAAAAATCACATTGTAATGAGATTTTAAATTGTGCAATAAAGCAGCAATTTTTATAATGTTTTTGACAAAAATAACTATGTTTGATATGGAAGGCTAAAGTTATAGGTTAACAGGTAAGTGATCTCCGACAGCGGCTGAAGAGGGAAATTGTGATTTGGGGTATCCTAAAATAAGATGGCGACAGGATACCATGGTCGGGGTGGGATTCGCCAGAGGCTTTTAAAAAGGTTGTAAGCCAGGCCTCATAAACCAAAACAACCAAGGTTTGTTGTTTCCGCAGTGTTGTCCTTTTTCAGTGTTTTGTGTGATCAGTGTTTGTTTACTGTCCCCCATAAGCTGACTGATAATTTTTTGTCAGCTGTCAAAGAGAGGAGACGGACAAGAACCGCGCCCGAACCCCTGAACTCTAGCCGGAGCCAACGCCAGCAGTCAGCGCCGTCCGTCCTTCTCTCTATTAAATGACAGTTGGTGTCCCAAAGGGGCACGCGACAAAATGGCGCCCAACGTGGGGCCCGAGAAATCGGGTTCCAGGATCCAATAAAGAATTTTGCTGCTGGCTTCTCCATATTCCAATTCGGGGGCCTCGTAAGTCCGGTATGCAGGTTTTTGATTAAGGCCGGCGTAGTGTTGCGACGAGTTTTTTGATGCGGAACTTGGAGAAAGTTAGCAGCAGGAGAGTAGGCGAAGTTTTGCAGAGGTCTGGTGTAAGTCACGTCTAGTATCATCTCTGAGAAGATTGGACGTTTGCGACTCTAGACCAAAGCCGAGCTGAGCCTACGTTCATTTGTAATATTTTAGTTCCAATAGTCCAAATTGTGGCAGTTCATTTTTTTTGTCTCGGAGTTTGTTGTGGTCAGTCACTACTTTATTTGTCTTTGTTGGCAGGAAGCAGCCGCGATCGACAATAATCCCCGGGAAAGCTGCCGCAATACCTGTTTATTTCATTTGTCTGGTCACATCATAATCTGAAAGAGAGAGAATATGAAATTATTATATGTTAAAAAAGGAAACAACGAATGTTTTGGTGTTTTGGTTTATTTTTTTTTTGTATATTTACCTCTTCAGCTTAAATCGGGATCACGAGCCTTAACCTGCTTCTATAAAAACAGTTATTTATCTGCGGTTGTTATTTTTCCTGCGGAGAAAAATTAATTAGTGTCGATTCTGAGTAATTGATAAGTTACATATACTTACATTGAATCATTTTTTTTTATTCAGGATACTTTTTTTTTGAAAGATTGCGTTTTTTTGAATTTTCAGCACAATTTTTTTCTTTTGTTATTTAACGTTAATTTTGTTATATAGTATACTTTTTGGAAAATATAGGGTTTTTCTGGAATTTTCATTACATTTTTTTTATTTTTTTTTTGTAATATAGGTATAATTTTTTTTCTGGAATATTGGATTTTGTTTTTGAATTGCTACACAATATTACCTTTTTTTAAGTTTGTAATACGGTCATAATTTTGTTTTGAAAAATACTCTGGATTTTTGGAATTTCAAAACAATACCTTATTTTAGTTTAGTTTTTGTAGATTTTATATCTTTATATTTACCTTTAAGAAACCGAAACCTTCATCGAATTAGAAGTGTTTAAAGTTTTTTAGGTTTCTTTATTTTGGTTTATTTTATTTTTATTATTTTTTTTAATACTTTGATCGAAATTATTGGATTTTAAATATTTTTGTTTTGAGGGTATGTCACAAGCGAGCGAAATGGTAGGTTCAACAAGGCGAGGACAAAGCTTCAGTTCCTGGGTCTTCGTCGTCAGGTGTTGCTGGGGCGTCTAGTGCAAACAATTTGAACAACCCCATACTTACAACAAGGGCAAGCAATGCAGCCCCTACGAACACTATGTCTGCAGCCAGAATGGACGTAGCGAGAGGACCGACCGGGGCAAATATTGATGTTACAGCTATTAACGCCGAAGCAGTTATGGCCTCCGCCATGTTCGTAACATCGGCTGTCTCTAGTGAAGCGCCACAGGTAGACAATATGAGTGACGTCGACCTTTCCAGCCCGGAGACTCCAAATTTTGCGAGTGAAACAGCGAGGCAGCTTCAACAAGAAAGGAGAGAGGGGATGAATGCTAGAGTCACCAGAGAATTAAGTTCGACGCATGAAGTTATCAACTCAGTGATATATTCGGCTATTAGTGTGGGACAACAAGACGTAGTACGAGTTCTAAGGGAAGAATTGAGACAGATGGTCCCGCGACTGGTCCAGGAGATGTTGTCGGGGTTAGTGGGGCCACAGAATGGGCAACAATATGCAGCGCCTGTATCTGTAAACTATGCTCCGCAAATGCCAATGCCTCCATTGCAGCCGAGACCAACTCTACATCAGCAGCAACTACTTTCGCAGCAAATATCACGACCACAGCAGCAGCCGCTGCCCCAGTCACAAACAGTTTTGCAGCAGCAACCTGTGTCGCAGCAGTACATACCGTCGCAGCAACCCCTATCACAGCAGCAACAAATAGCACAACAGGCAGGACGGTTACACCAGCTTCAACAACAGGTAATGCAGCAGGCGCTGACGATGCAGCAGCAGCAAGTATTGCCTCAAATTCCAAACCAACCGCACCAAGTACCACCACAGCAACTTATACAAGCCCCCCAACAGCAAATGCAATCACAACCACCATCGAACAGGGTTTACCAGCAAGTACAAATAGTCCAGCAGCCACCACCATTGCAGCAAGCCGAGAAGTGGTCAGAGGTCCAGTCCCGACCGGTCTCAAACATGGTCAGTGACCACAATATAGGTCAGACGTGGTCTATGGGGCAACAACCACCGGAGGGTCAGAGATGTCAGCCGATGGAGCCGCCAGCGGTGACACAGGTGGTACATTCGCAGCCACCGCCGCCAGCACAGAACACACAGAGGCAGCAACAATATCCTCTAATGCAGCCACAATATCCGCAACAGCAGTACCCACAAGAGCAGCAACATTACCAGCGTTTTCCGCCCGAGACTCATCATCAAAAACCCTATCTACAGCAGCCACAGCAACCTTTAGGACAACCACCACAGCAGCATTGCAATCAGCACGGCTACCCTCCGCCTCCAATCCGCAGAGTCGATGTGGAAAAATGGGGTATTAGATTTGATGGGACCCCGAGAACAATGGGCGTAGAAGATTTTTTGTTTCGTGTAGAAGCTTTGAGGGCAGACTACCAAAACGAATGGGATGAAGTGATAATAAAACTGCATCACCTACTTGAGGGACCGGCATTAGACTGGTATTGGCTGCAGAGGAGACCACCAGGTATCGTTGGGTGGGTTAACTGGAAGGAGGCGATGTTGACTCGCTTTAGACGTTTTGAGAGCGATTTTGAAGTACAACGTCAGATGACGGATCGACGCCAAGGGTCCCATGAGTCAGTAGAGGATTTCTGCAACGCATTAATGAGGTTGAGGAACCAACAGCAACAGCAGATTAGCGAAGACGATCTGGTGGCCATGATGAAAAACAATTTGAAGCCACCCATTGCGTCGCTGGTGTTTCCAATACGCATCTTCGGTCTGAACCATTTTAGGCAGGAGTGCAAAAAGGCTGAGGCGCTGTTGGCCAGCCAGCGTCAATCTGCACCGGTATACCGGCAACAATTGGCACCCAGAGTGCATGAACTAGAAGGGCCCCAAATACCTTTGGAAGAAGAAGTAGACGCTTTAACCCGGCCTGTGTATGTTTGCTGGGACTGTAAGGAGACGGGCCATGGCTTTAGAGATTGTCCTGCTCCAAGTGGACGAATCTTTTGTTTCCGATGTGGTTTTGAAGGGGTGCGTTCGAGACAATGCCCTAAGTGCGCGGAAAACCGCCAAGCGGACACGAGAAAGGGGGAACCGCGTCCAGCATCAAAGAACCCCCAGTAATATCTGCGTCGATTGACACTGAACTGAAGCCCGTCACAGTTAAAATATTAGAAAATAATAATAAAAGCCTTGTTGAAGTAAGTAAAAATCCAAAACTAAAAGAGATAAGACCTTGGCACATACGAATGCACGAATATGAAGAAGCGAGATCGAGAATTTTTAGTGAAGGTAATAGCAAAACGCGTATAGAAAAAGCTAGGGATAGGTATGAGGTAAGGAAAGCGGCTAGAAAGGAAATTGCAGCCGCATCATTGTATGAAGGAGAAGATACACGAATGTACATGAAAATTAAGATTTCAGGACAGGAGGTTGAAGGTTTGCTAGATAGCGGGGCAACGGTAACGTGCCTCGGCAAAGGGTGTCTGGAATTAGTGGAGAAAGCAGGTGTACCAATTCACGCGTATTCTGCGATTATTAAAACTGCTGATGGCACAGGTCATCCAATTATCGGGCGAATACGGGCCAAGATAAGTTGTAACAAAATTGAACGCGAAATTGATTTTTACCTAATACCTACGCTGAATAGGGAATTATTTCTCGGCATTGACTTCATGCGAGCTTTTAAATTAATAGTTAATTTAGATTGTCTTACTCCTGATGAGGTGCCTTTAACCGATGAAGTCGATATCGAGGAAGAAAACCCTATCCAGCATAGCCTTAGCTCAGATGAGAAAACGCAACTTGAATCAGTTATCGCAGAGTTTCCTTCATTTGAAATTTACGGTTTAGGAAAAACAGAGGTCGAGATGCACGTCATTGATACAGCCGAGGCGGCGCCAGTAAAACAACGTCATTATCCAGTGTCACCGGCAGTACAGCAATTAATGTTCGCGGAGCTAGATAGGATGCTTAGCATGAAGGTTATTGAGCTTAGTCAAAGTCCCTGGAATAATCCAGTCACATTGGTCCGAAAAGGACCCAAAAACAGGCTGTGTCTTGATGCCAGAAAGCTCAATGCCCTGACGGTGAAAGACGCTTACCCTCTCCCAAACATAGAAGGGCTACTTAGTCGCCTTGGCGATACCCATTACATCTCAAGCGTGGACTTGAAAGATGCTTTCTGGCAAATCCCGCTTGAGTTAGAAAGTAGAGAAAAAACCGCCTTCACTGTACCAGGGAGACCTTTGTACCATTTCACGGTCATGCCCTTTGGGTTGTGCAATGCGGCCCAAAGGTTATGTCGTCTAATGGACAAAGTGATCCCCGCTCACCTACGGGAACGAGTGTTTGTGTATCTAGACGATTTGCTCGTAGTATCGCCAGATTTTTCGACACACATATCCTTACTTAGGCAGGTCGCGCACGCCCTCGCAGAGGCAAAATTAACTATAAACGTGGCAAAGTCAAAATTCTGCTTCCGAGAGTTGCGTTATCTTGGGTATATTGTCGGCGGAGGAAAACTAAAGACTGACCCCGAGAAAGTGTCTGCGATATTGGATTTTGATTACCCGAAAAATCCGAAACAAGTACGAAGGTTCATGGGCATGACTGGGTGGTATAGACGATTTGTGGCCGACTACGCCACTATAGCCACTCCAGTGTTTGAAACCTTAAAGAAGTCCAAGAAGTTTGAGTTTGGCGAGAAGTCGAAAGCAGCATTTGACCAGCTAAAAAGCGCCCTAACTAGTAGTCCCGTACTCAGGCATCCAGATTTCGCAAAGCGTTTTTATGTTCAGTGTGATGCGTCCGACGTCGGTATTGGAGGGGTGTTATTTCAGAAAGACGAAGTTGAAGGAGAGCACCCAATCGCGTTCTTTTCTCAGAAGCTGACCAGCGCGCAGAAAAACTATTCCGTCACCGAGAGAGAGTGCCTAGCCGTTGTCATGTCCATAAAAAAGTTTCGCCCTTACATTGAGTTGATGCCATTCACGGTCATCACCGAGCGTAATTTGACGGCGTCAGTGTATCGGCGGCTCGGGGTATGTTCAGTGTAACAGAAAACAGGTGTTAGGGTAGTTGCCATATCAGTGTAGTGTAGGGTTACCTTGCCTATGGTAATAATAAGGGGAAAAAAGGCACTGAGAGAAATTTATGGTTAAAATCACAAAAAGCTTTGCCCTCTCATCCTGCAACAAGGATGCAAGCAGGATGATCGGGTTTGTGGTGTAGCCTTTTTGTATGTGATGTCATTAGCGCCATCTAGATGTGAGTGCGCACAACTCAGTGTATGACAATACAGCGGTTTGCGTGCAGTTGTCAATGATGTGTAGGGGAAATTTATAGGTTGACAGAGGGAATGGTTTGGCTGGTGGACTAGAGTTGGCTTGGGTAATTCCTTGCCCAAAATGGAGATGGGAGACCGTTTCAAGCCACCGAAAGAAGAACATCTTCAAGAAGAAAAAAAAGACAATTATTTTAATACACGCAAAGAACGAAAATTTAACTTACAAAAAGCCAGTAAACTGTCTATAATTAAAAAAAAGACATTCGCGGAAATAAATCTATAAATCTATATGCTAAAAGCGAAACAAAGCGATTTGGTTAATTAATTTTAAATTAATTATAATTTAATTAAAAATTGAATTAAAATTTATGGTTTTTGGTTGGATTTATTAAAAAAATTCCGAAATTACCTAAACCAAAGACAATATCAGAGACATTTGTGTTGGAGAAATATTATTGCCACGGTATCCAAGCCACCAGTGCAACAGCCGTAGAGCCGCAACGAGAAGCCGAGTTGCAGCAGTCCTGAGTTGTCCAATATTTGGGGTCCACCAGCCGGATTTCCCCTCTGGGAGGAGTTTTAAACCAGACAATCAGCCAGTCCTAGTCAACGTCCGAAGCCATTACAACACCGCCAAGACCGGGGTGTTGCCCAGGTATTCTAGCCGTAAGGGGGTTTTATACGCGACCGTTACGTACTTTAACCAATACGTTACTATCTGAAAATAAAAAGAAAAATAACATTAGTAAATTTTTAAACAAACGGTTCGCTAGGGTGGGCAAAACTCTTACCAGATAACATTTTAAATCCTCCAGTGATTATTTAAAAGGAGAAAACCAGCGATTAGGGGTTGAGCGCTCAAAATCAGAATCGTTAGGGTATAGTAGAACACGGGAAAGTGCCAGGAAGAGTTGTTTTGGCCATCTCAAAGAGCTGAGAAAAATGAAAATTATTTAAAGATAAAAAAAAGGAATCTTTTTATTTTTATGATAAAAAATTACGACCTTATACTTACAAAAACTTATACGTAACCCCCTAAAGCGCGAATCGAGCCGGCGACAAGATGGCGGCCCGTAATGTTGGAAATATGGCGTACCCGAAATAAAAATCACATTGTAATGAGATTTTAAATTGTGCAATAAAGCAGCAATTTTTATAATGTTTTTGACAAAAATAACTATGTTTGATATGGAAGGCTAAAGTTATAGGTTAACAGGTAAGTGATCTCCGACAGCGGCTGAAGAGGGAAATTGTGATTTGGGGTATCCTAAAATAAGATGGCGACAGGATACCATGGTCGGGGTGGGATTCGCCAGAGGCTTTTAAAAAGGTTGTAAGCCAGGCCTCATAAACCAAAACAACCAAGGTTTGTTGTTTCCGCAGTGTTGTCCTTTTTCAGTGTTTTGTGTGATCAGTGTTTGTTTACTGTCCCCCATAAGCTGACTGATAATTTTTTGTCAGCTGTCAAAGAGAGGAGACGGACAAGAACCGCGCCCGAACCCCTGAACTCTAGCCGGAGCCAACGCCAGCAGTCAGCGCCGTCCGTCCTTCTCTCTATTAAATGACAGTTGGTGTCCCAAAGGGGCACGCGACAAGATTTCGGTCTGGAACACGAAGATACTCTTCGTTCGTGTTGCATTGTATTAGAAATGCCATAACATCTTGATACTAACACTTCATCGGGTACGATTATTAGTTCGGTCGCGAATTCGGAATCGATACACATCCGAGTTGCAGAAGTTGATCTACAAATGAATACGAGTCCTCAACACAATCCTGAGTTGCGGATATCAAACTGATTAACGACATAAGCAGAATCATCGATACTATCAAGAGTTGCAAAAGTCCATTTGCTGAAGAACACTAATCATCAACACGATTCTGAGTTGAGGATACCAAACTGATTTACGACGAAAGCCGAGTCATTAATACTACCACGAGCTGCAGAAGTCGATTTTCTGAAAAACATGAGTCACCCCCAAGATCCTGAGTTGCGAATTCGAAGTTAAATTACCAACAACCCCAAATGGGAGTATAGTATAGAGATCCCGATCACCTCAAATCGAACGATTCGTACAGATCCCGACTATCTTAAATCGACCCGAATATTTCCTATCCCAAAGCTTACAACCATTGATTTCATTCAAATTTCTAAAGACAGCTAAAATTAAACCATCCTACCATAGTTTCAACTATGTAAGGCCAAAGGTCAATAATTTAATTAAACCCAACTTTGGTAATCTTCTACTCATAGACAAGGGAAGGTATTTCTCTCTCTCTCTTTCTTTAACAGAAGTAGTGTTTTATCAAATGCATTCACCGTGGTCCTCCTCTTCCTCATCCTCATTACATTCGTTCTACTAACATTGTCTTGCATGCAATAACAGCGCCAATTGAAGTTTAACAAATTACGTTTATGTTGAAATGTCACCAACGACGTACACACTGATAGTCAGTCATACTACAGACATTGATTTGTTTTGTTTGCAATCATTTCATGTAGTGGTGGCATTGTGGAAATGCTCAAACGGCACAGAATTGAATATTGACAATTGACATTAGTTTGTTGTTTAGTTGTTGGCGAGCAACAATTTTGCAAGTCAATTGAATTCAGGGCTGTGGGAGTTTTTATTTTGTTTACTCCCCCTCACTCTCTCTGTTTCTCTTTTACATATCTTACAAAAAAAAAAATAATAGTATCTAAGTCAATAGGACAATAAAATACAGACATACATTAGATATTGCTGCACAAGCAAAGGCATTGCCAAATAATTGGTAAGATAGAAGAAAACGAAAAAAACACAACAAAAGAAAACCATTTAGATTGCTAATAATAAAATTGAAACAATACCAACAAAACTAAATGAGTTTATTTACCGTTACATAGCCTTCAGACATACACAACAACAAGGTATTATTTAAATTAAAGTAACTCTTGCAGTACCCCCCACATACATTGAGTTTTATATGAAGCTGGAATCAGGCTAAACGCTAAACGTGGATTCGGCAAAATGAAACAGCGACCTTAAAATATGATTTTTTTTTAATTTAATTAGAGAAGCACATAAAAACCAATTATGTACAACTACAATGTACTATTTAGCAGATCATTTACTGTGGTTATTACTCCAGCTACGATAAGCCTAAAAGCATAAACGCTAAGTCATTAATTATAATTATAAACGCTTAGTTTATCAACAAACGAACGTCTGAAGTTTTTTTTTAACACCAAGAATTCCAGGCTTAATGGACATATACACGACTATATAAAGCAATAATTTCAAACAATTTACTTTTTCATTGTTTCTTAAATTGTAACATCATTTACAGCTTTAATCAAAAGAAATATAATATATTTCACAAAATTGTGCATAAAAATTGTGAATAGATATTTTTTTATCAATATGGACATATCTAACTTCCGGACGTTATGCATTTTTTATAAATTTTGTTATGGTCAGCGCAGCGACGATGCATAATATTCTTGCTCTAATATCATTAAAATTTCCCAAAAATTTTTTGCGATATTAAATTTTAATGTAAACCTAGATGTGTTAGTGTTAAGATTACAAGGAAAGGAAAGTTTTACTTTAGCTGCGACCAACTTGTTTATGTATTTGAGTCTTCTAAGTTGGAAATGTATATATCGCTAAATTAACATGCATAGGCTGTAAGTGCATATTTTAAATTAATACTTAATTTTAATTAATAAATAAGAACAAACATTTGTAAACCAAAGTAGACCTCAATTGGTTAGACTATCAGACTATTCCGTTCCGATAAATTGGACTAAGCGCTTTTGCCCTTCACTCAAAATCAACAACAAATAATGAGATAATAGTAATCGATGTATTATTACTTATTATTGGGGCAACCGGAAATATGCAAATGCATGTTTTTTAGAACGAAATATCAACAAATGGTTGAGGTATTTATATGTTTCATAGTCAAACAAGTATTTTGACACCTATTTGTTAGAGCATATTTCTGCATATTTTACCCATAAAGTCATATTTTGGTTTTAAGAACATGTTAATAAAAAAATAAGCTTATTTTAAACATTTTTCATGTTTTCTGGAGCATATTTTTTAAAACATATCCTTTTTAAAGCATTTTTTATACTTTTCACACTAAATGTTCGTTCCTTAAAATAATGATTTCAAATCTTGTTTTTCACGCGAGTTCTTGTTCAATAAAAACAAAACATACAAAAGTTTTTTAACAATCATCGATATCGATCCTGGATATAATGCCTAAAGTTAAATTGGCAAATGCAGCAAAACTAAAGGAAGTAGAAGAGTTTCCTGACTTGCAAGCTGTAAGTTATTGCAGCAGATCGCAGATTTCAAGTGAATCAGCATTTGGAAAGCGGCAAACATATTCAATTAAATCAAAAAATAAGCAGACTGAACAATCGAGGGATACCTAATTTATCGCAGCTGATGGTTGGATTCGATCACGCGAACAAATAAATTGGTGTTGTCCTCATTTATCACCAGACTCATTTCTGTAGACTGCTTCTCAATGCTCGAAAATGCCGTAGTAACATCCCGCAGTCCTCGGCCAATAACACTATGCGTCCATCGAAAAACATGAATAACTAGACTATTTGTTAACCGATTTTTACAAACAAATATGCGTTTAACTGGTGATAGCGTGTACTTTCTGAATAAAATAGTAAACATTAGGGTGTCCTTATAAAATAGTGGCTACAAACTTCATCAAACTTAAAAATAGTGAAAAAGTTACAAATCTTTGAAATTTCGAAACAAAAAACAGATACAAATGACAAGTTATCAATATAACTATATATATCGTTGGAAAGTCCGCAGTCTCTTCTTTCTAAGACCGCTGAGAAACTTCAAATCGGTTGATATTTAACCACGTTACTGGCTTTTAAGTGCGTAAAGCTACGAAAAACCGGTATCATAGTGGACTTTATGAGCTATTTAGGTTGCCTAGACACGTTCAGATTGTATTGATATGTTCACGAAAGTTGTTCAACTTTACCATGGCTACAATTTTGGCGAACATTGTTAGTGAAAAATTTGGACTCCCTCAAAGTAATGCTCAAAAAAGTGAAAAAATAATAATTTCTTCTTCAATTTTTTTTTTAAAAAGTGCAGGAATAACCAACCTTTTTGACATAATTTTTTAATAAAGTTAGTGCGCAAAACTCCAAGCTACATTATTGCCGAATATAGTTTAGCGCTATCACGAAGTGGGAGTAAGTTGTTTGGCAAAAACTGATGACACCTTTTTTCGAGGGGCTCACTGATTTTGAGAATCTTTAGGGGTCTATAAAAAAAAATTGGTCACCAATCTCGCCAATCTGAATATAGGGTTTTATTACCCTTCGATAGTAGAATCGAACCTATACTGTCACGTTCTTGTATTTTTTTCACTGTTGCACTGTGTAATATATATATCATATACGAGCAGAATGTGGCTTTTTTTGATTGTACCACTAGCGTTTACTGCTGCTTTCCGCATGTTCATCTCCATTATAATTTTAAAGAGATCGCATGACAGACTATCGTCTTGTCTGAAGCCTCGCTTGGTAGTAAATGGGTCTGTTAGATGTGTGTCTATTTTCGCTGAAATATTCGTGTCAGTCTGGCTCATTCCGCTAAGTCGTATCAGCTTTGCGGGGATAACAAACTCATTCAAAGCATCTAATAGTTTCTGTCGTATTGGACTGTCGAATGCACCTTTGTAGCCGATAAACAGATGGTATCTGTTCATCTGCATTTCTTGTGTCTTCCCCAGGGTTTGCCGTTGTGTGAAAATCTGGTCGGTCGTGGATTTACCAGGTCTAAAGCCACACTGATTAGGTCAAATCAGGTTCGCTATGAATACGGCAGGTGGAAGCTGATCCCGCGATAATTGGTACACACACTTGGATCGCCTTTCCTACACTCAAAAAACAAAACCCATTTGTTGCTCGCTTGCTGCAAAAAAAGTTGTTTTGTTTCGAAAATTCAACGTTTACCACAATCGTTGAAGTATTCGACGCAAAATGAAACAGTTGCCATCAACATTGCTTTTTTTACAGTACACGAACATTTGTTTACTCCTACATCGTTTAATTTTTCGTTTGGGACAACGATGGGAAACGTTTGTGCAAAATATAAAACCTTTATATTTGGGAGAGTTGAGAGAACAAAGAGCGTTACTTATTTCTAAGAGCAAGCGAACATTCGTTTGGGACAACCGTAGAAGATTTTTGGGGAATATTTAAATCTTTTATGTTTAGAAGAGTTGAGAGAACATGCTTTTTGTTCTCTCAACTCTCCTTAACAAAAGTTTTATATTTTGCACAAACGTCTTCCACGTTAGTCCCGAACGAATGTTCGTTCCCTCTGACGAATGAGTGAGTGGAGTGTATCAATCATTGAGATGTTCCAGAATGATCGCTATCGTGTAGTGTTATGGTGTTTAGTTTTATGTTTGTGGTTGAATTGTGAACATCAGTTTGTTGAGCGTCGTGTCGGTGTTTTTTTTTCTTTATGTAAAGACAATGAATGTTCTTAAAAGTGAGTTTCAATGAAAAGACAATCTAGTAAAAAAACTAATACTTTTGACGAGTTAAATAATAAATTAAAGAAAATGTTAGAACTATCAGTGGTGTTATAATTCGCTAATAATAATTTGGAATTTGCGCAAGAAGATATTATGAATATATTTCACAATATATAAGCTATTCCACATAAAGGGTAAGTATTTTATTTTTCAGGAAGCTGAACACCAAATGAAATTTGAAGAGCAACTTCATTATTTTTGATATGGTTATGAAAATATTACACTTTTATGTTATTGCAGGCCCTAAAGACAGAAGCGAATTAATCGTATTATTGAATATGGAATTCTTTTATTCGAACACAGTCACAGTTTTTCTCTACTACACCTGGACACAAATGCAAATTTGTATACTAAAAGGTATGATATTAAACCAGTACAGAAATTTCAGTCAGGTGAACTGACTGATAAATACCATCACCCTATGTCCTTTACCCGACAATTTAGTAAATATTGTAAAAACTAGTTTTGTAGCGAGAACTAAAATTATTAGATAGTGGTAGTCAAAATAGGATTATTATAGTTAATGTGTTTCCTATTCTGAATTAAAATTTTTATATGAAATAAGTTAACATTACTATCTATTACTATTAATTAACGATAATTATAAGAAAAGAAAATTTTTGTATATAATCCTATCCTATTAATATTATAAATGTGAATGTCTGTCTGTTTGTTTGTTTGTATGTTTGTTGCTCAATCACGCCTAAACGGCTGAACCGATTTCAATGAAATTTGGAAGACAGTTAGTGTACTATATGGAAATTACTATAGGCTATATATTTTGTAATTTTTTACCCTATGGGCGGAGTGGGCGTGGCAAAACTTTTTTTTAGAGCTAGAGAGATAAAATTTGATACTCAGATAGTACTCGACAACACGAATATGAATATGCAGACGAAATTTTAATTTTGGACCCAATGGGCGGAGTGGGCGTGGCAAAACTTTTTTTAGAGCTAGAGAGATAACATTTGGTACACAGGAAGAACACGAATATGAATATGCAGACGATATTTTAATTTTGGACCCAATGGGCCGAGTGGGCTTGGCAAAACTTTTTGAGAGATAAAATTTTATATCCAGATAGTACTCGACAACAAGAATATGAATATGCTGACGAAATTTTAATTTTCGACCAGATGGCGGAGTGGGCGTGGCAAAGCTTTTTTTAGAGCTAGAAAGATACAATCTGATACCCTGATAGTGCTCGACAACACGAATATGAATTTGCAGATGTTATTTTAATTTTGGGCAAATGGGCGGAGTGGGCGTGGCAAATTTTTTTTAGAGCTAAATATATAAAATTTTGGTACCCAGATAGTACTCAACAAAGCGAATATGAATATTCAGACGAAATTTTATTTTTGGATCCGATGGGCATAGTGGGCGTGGCAAAACAAGATCAAGACGGATTTTTGTTTGGGGTCAATAGGCGGATGGGATGTGGCAAAACTGTATGTTAGCCCTAGAGAAATTAAATTTGGTACATAGATAGTACTCGGCTACACGAATATGAATATGCTGACGAAATTTAAATTTTGTGTCAGTGGGCGGAGTGGGCGTGACCAAACGGTATTTTAGCACCAGAGAAATAAAATTCGGTATACAAATAGTACTCGAGAATACGAATATGAATATGCAGCGAGTGGGCGAAGGGGGCGTGGCAAAACTGTATTTTAGTCGTTGAGAGATAAAATTTATTACACAGATAGTATTCAAGAACACTAATATAAATATGCAAACAAAATTTGGATTTTGGGTCAGTGGGAGGAGTGGGCGTGGCAAAACTGTATTTAAGCCCTAGAGAGATAAAATTTAGCACAGAGATAGTACACTGCAAAACGAATATGAATATGTAGACGGCATTTTAATTTTACATCATTCGGGGGAGGGGGCGTGGCAAAACTGTATTTTAGTCCCAGAGACATAAAATTAAATACACAGGTAGTACTCGGCTACACGAATATAAATATGCAAACAAAATTTATATTTTGGATCGGGTGGCAGAGTGTGCATGGAAAACTGTATTTTAGCCCTAAAGACACCCAGATAGTACACGACAACACGAATATGAATATAAAGATAGCATTTTGGACCAGTGGGAGGGAGCGTGAGAAAACTGTTTTAGCGAAAATAATTTTTTTTTTCTTAAATTAAAATTTATTTATTTTTCAGAATTATGTCAGTAAATTTTATGCACTATTTACACTGCGTCAATTTATTTTGTCAACAATTTTGGCAATAAGTCGTCAGAAAAGGTTTGTCGAAAAAATTTAAAGCGAAATACTGAGAATGGTGTCAGTGCTATAAATGAGCCATGAATATATACATGTTTTTAGGGCTATATAAGGTAATATTTGAATACAGATAGTACTTGGTGCTATATATATGACTTCGCTAACGTATGTTTTAATATCGGTTAGTGAGACGTTGTTAGTTTGATAAGGTTAAGAGTAACTTGGGATAACGAATAGTTTACAGAGCGTATAGAAACGACGCTTAAGCTTAGCCCTTTAAGTAGGCATGCCAAACATATTATAGGTATTCGACAATTAAGCAATAGCGGAGCATTGCCGGGTCCACTAGTTTATATATAATTTGTAAATAAAATTTATTTTAAGAACGATTTAATACTAGGTTTGTGGTATTGATTTCATTTGTTTGATGGAATTTCTAGACCAATATTGTGAAGAAATTAGTCAAGAATTTGATTTTGAGTAAGCCTGCATATTTCTTGTTGTACTGGGTCGTTATCAGACACGGGCTTAGGCGGACAAAAATTTCCAATGATATATAAACCATTTGCCGATGTAGCCCGACTACATGCGACATATAAAGCAGGTCGTGAAATACGTGGAGAAATGTGTACTACGACTTCGGAGTAAGTTGCTCCTTGGCTTTTGTGGATGGTAATGCCTTCAGCTGGAACAATTGGGAATTGTTTTCTATATATAATCACTTGCTCACTGCGTTTGTATTGGAAAGATCGCACGATGCGGTTAATTAGAGTCCAATTCCGGTGTGTGGGATGTGGTTCTTTTAATCTTTGATGAGTTCCTACACACTTGTCTGCAAATTCTATCCACAGTGTTGTTGGGTTTTGGCCGATATAGTTTATTTGACGAAGAATTCCAGTAGCTCCATTTACTAACCCGTCGTTAGTATCTATGTTAATTGTCATCATGTATTTTGCAGTTACCTTCAGAGTTAGGGTGTAGGGTAAACCTTGAGTTTCAGATGTTTTAAAATTAATTACGCTTTGAAGAATTCTAGTTTTGATGTGATCAGGAAGCGAATTTGCCTTTATAACATCTGTGGCCTCTGATTTCGATTCTTCTCCGTCAAGATTAGCCAGTTTATAGGTGTTGTATTCCTCAACAGCTTTATTAGAATAAAAAAGATGAATAGCATTGCGTGGAATATCGTGGGTATTGGTTCTTATCCTAGTACGAATAAGTTGAATATTCGCACTAGTCATATGCCCAGTAGCCATATTGTTCAGCGCTTCAGCAAAGGGTATATCTCCACGTTGTCGCATTATTTCCGTTAATCTGAAGTACTTAAAGAGACCCCAAAGCGGCGTTCCAACGATTGTGCTGTAGGGGTCGGAACTGTTAGGGGCAAAAATCCATTTATCTCCCACAGGCGGCAATTGCCTAAGATCGCCAAAGACAATTATTGGAATATTACCAAAAGGTTGCGTTGTTTTAAATATCTGCTTCAGGCGCAAGTCTATGAAGGATAACATCTTGGATCCCACCATAGATATTTCATCTATAATTATAAGTTTTAATTCCATAAGATTACAATAAATATTGTTGCATATATCGTTACTTAATGACCTCAATTCTCCAGAATGCTGATTTACCGGCAATGAGAACATCGAATGCAGTGTAATGCCACCTATTCCAAATGCAGCTTTTCCAGTTGGTGCACAAAGGAGAACTTTCGTCAGTTCAGGATTGCATCCTGGAATGCTTGAAAAGTGTTTCGTCAATGAGTGATACAAAACCTTTATGAGGCGGCTCTTTCCAACACCAGCTCCTCCACTCACAAACTCATAGAAGGGAGTTATTCCTCTTACTTGATTGTGTACATGATGAAAAAATCTTGTTTGCTTTTCGTTTAGAGTTGTTATAAGTTGTTCCAGATCAGCATCTGTAATATGGGCAGGAAGTTTTATAGTTCTTATGACGTCACATTCTGTCACAGGTCTATCTATATTTATGTGGTCATCAACTTCAAATACATCCTGGTTATAATTAATCTCTGGCGCAGCTAGTATTCGGAAATCAGGATCAACATGCTCTTCGATATGGGGTTCATCTTCAATTTCTTCCTCGGCTTGTATCCTTTGAAGAACGTTCTCTAACTCCCTTTCTTGAAATCGATCGTAACGTCGGCGATTTGCTTCAATTATCAAAGTTTGAATTTTGCACAGTTCTTCGCAATCCTTATTTAACACATCAAGTTCTTCATTTCTCCAAGGATAGAAAAGCATTACCAGCTCTCTGAAGTAATCGTGCCGGTGCGTATCTGCGCTGAACTTCCTAAAGCGTAAGATGCAATCCTTTGTTCTTTTAAATATGAACCCACTTTTATCCTTAAGTTGCAATCTGCTACTTAAAAGGGGAACTTCTTGAATTTCATTAAAATTTTCACGTTCGTCTTCTAACGGTTCAGCTCCATTCCACTTCTTTGAGTATTTGTAAGTAGCAGCAAAATCGGCTAAGGAGAGGTTTTCTAAACAATCAGGCCTTTGGACATAGTGATCCAACATATTTGCAACGAATATGTCAGTAGAATCTGGAGATATATTTTGTAAGATGTCTCTCGGTTTGATCATTCTGATTCTTTTTTCCGGAGGGTTAGTATCTATGTATACTTCAGCATTGCTTGCTTCGGATAGATGCAATCCAAGAATGTTGTAAGCGGCTTCCTGTGCTGAAATCTCCGTCGCATTGATAAATTTATTTCCAATACGCTGAAATTTTTGACGAACGGAAAGATTGCCACTTTTAATTTCGTCAATGGTTTCTCTCATGAGCCGGGAAACCCCACGATTCGTTTTGTTTATATAATTTATTATATAACTGCAGCAGGCGTAAGCATCTAATATGAATTGAATGTCCATATTTGCTCTATGTAGTCCTAGAATGGTAGGATTGAAACAATTTACTAGCCGGTCCCCAAACTTTCTTTTGTAGAAAATGCGGGGGCTTTTCAAAGATGATCGGATTGCCAAAATGTAATTCTCATAATCCATATTTATCCTTTCATGGCGAAGAAAATTTTCGAAGTCATTTAGGCTGTTCTCTTCATCTTCTGTTACATTTGAGTTGATGAACGTCTTTATCTTCTGATAATTGTCAATGTAGGTGGTAGCATCTACGCCCTCAGGTAATGGGAGAAGTATATTAGGTTTCTTCATAGGAGGATGTGGCATATTGAATCGACATATTTTTTGTCCACGCAGATCTCTTAGGCAGGTCCGTCCATGTGAATGTTTTTGATATCCTGTATAGTTGTCTAAAGATGGGTAATTTGAGTCGGTAGAAATATACTTATCGATGAAAACCTCTGTGGCGGGAAAGGTTTCTGCATTATTGAGATCAACTTTTGGAGCATTTTTCAGCCAATACATTCCATGTATATGAGGAGATCCCCGATGTTGGAATTCTACTCTCCAGTAATATTTTTCCACTACATACTGATCGAAAATTGTGTTCTCCTTTTTAAAAAGTTTAAAAAGTTGCCTGATACGATGATCAAAATATCGGGAGCATGTCACAGGATCGGAACGTATTAGCCTATATTTTTCACATCTCTCCATATTTTCAGCTTCCTCTTCTGATATTGATCTTGTGTCGATTAATTTAGCAAGCACCACTAACAGTTCATTCCATTTCGATTCAGCAGCCGAAAGAGTGATAAAAAACGTGGGCAATCCAAATTGACGAATCATTCCAATTACTTTCTTCTTTTCCTTTTCCCAGTGAGAAGGAGATGATCGAAGGCCTTTTAAAATGTGATAACCCTCATCATGTTGAACAATGTTATTGAGGAAAGTATCATCCAGCATATTCCTAGCGGTATAGTTTACTGCTCCAGACTTTTTTCGGAGACATGTGGATATAGCATTTTTAATTCGTAGTAACTCGTACTTCTTGTAGGTATACAGGAGCTTATCTACTCTCGCACATCGTCTGTCGTATCTTCTTGTTTCCGACCGAGCTATTTTGCTGTACGATTCTTGACACTCTCTCTGTTGTCCGCAATATATAGTTGGGAATGACAACTCTTCAGAATCTTCATCTATCGTAAGATCACGTGGTCTTCTACCTTCTCCTGGTGCAATTGCAATACGATCTGAAGCAATATTTTCCACTGGTTCATTATCTAATAGAGTCTCCATTCCTCCTGGGTTAATTAAGTCTTCCTCACGGTTCTCTCCTCCTTGTACCTGAAGATGTGATGAGTTTGCCATAAAGTTCATAACAACTTCATTGTCTTCGTCGGAAGCAATAAAATTAACTTCCTCCTCGCCATTAAATGAGTTAATCCAATTGGAGGAAACCGTTATATCATGCTTATTGTAAAGCTCTGTCGACACGAGGTATTGGGCAGCTCGAAGAACTTTAGCTGGACGAATAGTCTCCGTGATGTAGCTGTGATTATATTCCATTCTTCTCTTCAGATGTACCTGTATCACATGCGATTGGTGAAAAGTACGTGGCAAACACTGAATGGTATCGTTTAGTGTTATAGGTATGTTAACGACGGCACCTCTCAAAGCAGATTGACGATCACATCCTAAGGCAACAATTCGCATAAATGGGATCCGTGGGCTTACTAAACGTTCCTCTAGAGGTGTCAAATCTTGCAAGCATTCTGGTATTTCAGGAAATTCGAGTCCATTAGCTAAACACAACTTAGGAACTTTTTGTTGTCGCACTGAAGTGTAGCATGTATTGCAAAATTTGTATTTACCTGATGATGATGGGAATCTTTCAGCTAGGTAAAATAGTTCTGGATGATGAAAGTTTAATAAAGTTGTCTCTTTTTTAACCATTCGAATTTGTGATAAAAACCAAGTTCCTCCACAGCAGACACATATTTTCGTCGGGCCGAGCTTAATAGTTTTGAAATATTCTACATATTTGCTGTTGTTGGTGATGGAGTCCGTGGTTTGATCATCACATCTGAGTTGTATGGTTCTTCTCACAGTCATTCTGTGGAGGCGTACCCTGCAATTTTGCATAGTCCTTATGTAATCTGCAGTTGAACGCGTTTGTTGCCTCCTTTGTCGTCTATTTTGTGTGTTGCGTTGTTGTTCGACATCCCTGTATACTGCATCACTTCTGCGCTGTGTGTGTTCCGCTCTGTCTCGATTCCGTTCCATTTGTCTAGAAAGTTCATTTTGTCTTCTTTGACTGCGTCGGAGCGTATCTGAAGTTTGCTCCTGTTGTCTGTATTCCGGAAGTGAACGGCGAATATTTCTGCTTAATGTATCCCTATTTTGCTCTAACTGAGTGTATAAGTCATCCTGACGCCTAAGTTCTCGTGAAGCATTATCCCTTTGCATTTCATGCTGGCTGTAGACATGGTCAAGACGTCTGATTTCTCGCGAAGCATTATCTCTTTGCAGTTCAAGCTGACTGTATGCTTGGTCAAGTCGTCTAATTTGTCGAGAAGCACTATCCGTTTCCATTCCATGCTGGCTGTAGACATGGTCAAGACGTCTGATTTCTCGCGAAGCATTATCTCTTTGCAATTCAAGCTGACTGTATGCTTGGTCAAGACGTCTAATTTGTCGAGAAGCACTATCCGTTTCCATTTCATGCTGGCTGTAGACATGGTCAAGACGTCTGATTTCTCGCGAAGCATTATCTCTTTGCAATTCAAGCTGACTGTATTCTTGGTCAAGACGTCTAATTTGTCGAGAAGCACTATCCGTTTCCATTTCATGCTGGCTGTAGACATGGTCAAGACGTCTAATTTCTCGCGAAGCATTATCTCTTTGCAATTCAAGCTGATTGTATGCTTGGTCAAGACGTCTAATTTGTCGAGAAACACTATCCGTTACCATTTCATGCTGGCTGTAGACATGGTCAAGACGTCTTATTTCGCGCGAAACATTATCTCTTTGCATCTCATTTTGATGATAGTTATTATCGAGGCGCCTAATTTCGCGAGAAACGTTATCTATTTGTTGTTCATGTTCACTATATGTTGGGTCTTGTCGTCTAGCACTTCTTCGTGAGTTTGCCCTCTGAGATTCGTTTTGTGAGTAGGTTACATTTCGTCGTCGTCGACATCTTGTGATGTTATCTCTAGCTATTTCTTGAGTGCGGATTTTATTAATTCTATTGTTCCGCTGACATAATTTCATCACTGCAGTACGTTGTTGTTGTGATTGTTTTCTTAACTTTGGCATTTTGAAAGGATGCGCTCTGCGTGTTGTATCGATTAATGTCAATATAAGACTGAAGTGTTTTACAAAAATATTACAGGTTAATGTATTGACCCTCTTGGTTACAGGTAGAAAAACATGTGAATGACAAAAAATTGCACATGTAGTTATAAATGAATGGCAAAAAATTGCACATGCAGTTATAAAAAAATTGCACATGCAGTTATAAAAAATCCCAATGTACTTAAAAAACGCAATTCACAACACTCCTGGAAATCCCACTCATTACTACCTGCCATGCTAAAACGAACAGACGGTCATTGTGGGCGTGGCATGTATTCATTTTATTAAATGTCCAGTGCATACAATGCTATGTGATTCATAACATGTGAGAAAACCGCGGAATATATTACCTGCTGTATAATAAAATGAGATTCTTAACAGTCTGAATAGCACAAATTTAGTCGAAAGTATAAGTTGAGGTATATGACAGGTAAAGACGGGAAAGTTTATTTCATTCAGATATTGAATGTGAGAATAGGAGAAGGTAATAGTGTACAGTTTTCTGCAAAAGTATACAAATGATAAAAATGACACACATTTGCGGAAAATTCTGATGTATACAATACCAATCCACAGTTCATAGTACATTACTGTGTAGGGACTTCTATTGCAAAAAAATATATATTGTGAAGTTATGAGTGCAACATACATTTTCTACAGTTATGTAATTTTGTATGGGAGGTACCTGAAGGTGTCATCCGATGTAATCCTTATTCATTCCTGATTAAAATTTTCATAACCGTTCATAACCGCAAAATTTGACTGAATTTAGTGTATTTTCAAAAATGATATGTGTGTAAGACTATGAGGGTGAGTTAGGTCATTTGTATGGGAGGTACCAGAAAGGGTATGTCGAATAGTTTGGTTTCCTAAGATTTCGCCTCCTATCACAACATAAGTTAACCGACCAATTTTCTTTACTCCCCAAGTATCCGTTTGGAAGTTATGGGAGAAATATAAATTTTCCAAAAATTGGTCATTTTGTATGGGAGGTACCAGAAGGCGTGAACTGATATAGTCCATATTCATATCTGAGTCTAATTTTCATAAGCAAACATCATACGCAAAATTTGAGAGATCTCAGTTTACTTACAAAAAAGATATGTATGTAAAACTATAAGGGTCAATTCGGTCATTTGTATGGGAGGTACCAGAAGGGGTGTGTCAAATAGTTAGGCTCTCTGAGGTTTCGCCTCCTATCACAACATTAATTTATCGACCAATTTTCATAACCCCCCAAGTGTCCATTTGGAAGTTATTGGAGAAATATTAAATTTCCAAAAATAGGTCATTTTGTATGGGAGGTACCAGAAGGCGTGAACCGATATAGTCCATATTCATACCTCAGTCTAATTTTCATAAGTAAACATCATACGCAAAATTTGAGTGATCTCAGTTTACTTGCAAAAAAGATATGTATGTAAAACTATAAGGGTCAATTCGGTCATTTGTATGGGAGGTACCAGAAGGGGTGTGGCAAATGTTTCTGCTTTCTTAAGGTTTGTCTACTATTGCAAGATAAATAATCTGACCAAATATAGATATCTTCCGATGGTCTGTTTGCCAGCTATGGAAGAAATATTAATTATCCAAAAATAGGTAATTTTGTATGGGAGGTACCAGAAGGAGTGGGTCTATTCTGCCCATTTACAATCCCATAAGTTCGATTCGAAAAATATTAATACTGGTAAATTTTCATACCGATCCGTTAAGGTTTACTCGAGTTATCCTGCTGACCAGCCATCCAGCCAGCCAGCCAGACAGACGGACATAGCTCATTCTTCTTAAAAAGTTGTGAAACGAATTTGGTCTTGAGATACTTGGGGTCTAACTCGTCTCCTTTAATGCGTTACACTTTTTTTCGTATCAAATGATATATACCCTCATCCCTAAGGGTGATGGTATAAATATGTCTGTTAATTTTATTCATTTACTAAATTGGTTTTTTTCAGGAATTCACAATATTTTTGGAAAGGAATCACTTAATCATTTTTGGGAACTTCAGAGTGAATAAAAAATTAACCAATTGCAAATGTATGTGAAAAAAATAAATATAATAAAATAAATGAAAATCCTATTTAAAAAAATTTGGTATTTAATTTTTGGTAAAGCAAAAATCCCGATTGGGACAATGGCGTTTACCGTTTGCAACAAACGAGTTTGTATGTTTGCAGCAAACGAGGATTTATTTTGTGGTAAAAGTGAGTTATTTTACGGCAAATACAATTGTTTTTGCGACAAACGAAATAAACGATTGATTTTACCAGTTTTTCATTTGTGGCAAACGTGGATTTATTTGAGGCAAACACAATTGTTTTTGCTACAAACGAGTTTTCTATTTGCGACTAACGAAATAAAAGTTTGTGTCAACGTTCTTTTCATTTGTGGCAAAAGAAACTTTATTTTGCCTCAAAAGAGTTTTTCGTTAACGACTAATGAAATAATAGTTTGCCGTAGTCGTTGTTCGTTTGTTACAAACGTATATTGAGTTTGCGATAAACGTTTATTTTATTCTCACAATAGACACAACTACTTGTGGCAAACAAGTTTTGTTTTGCGGCAAATGAAAACTTCAAACGAAGTTCATTTGTCTAATTTTTCGTTTGGGAGCAACGAATTTTTTCCTTCAGTGTAAGCACAGCACATAGAACACCCAGATTTCAATAATCGGGCATGCATTCCTATTCTTCGTTCATTCGTTTTTATGAGCTTGTGCATGCACGTCGCCCTCTTATCGCCGCCGGCAGTCCTTCGGCTCCCACAGCTTTGTTATTTTTAAGCCGTGTAATTAATCTCGTTTTGGCACGGTGATGAACAGTCTGCTCCATCGTAGACGATTGGCGTGATATCGTCATTATGCTGCCTTCGGGAACGAGCAAGAACGAAAGTGTTCCCTCCATATTTGCAACACACTCTGAATGTCAGTCACCAGATTTCCGTCTCCGTCCTTACAGGTGGGGATTATAGCACTGTTAATGGTTGGGAATAGAAATTTAGGCCTTACGGCCAGACGTATGTCAACGTTCAATATAAAGTTTATAAGCGAACATCGTTCGCAAAATACGATTGAATGCAGAGTGTTGACCAAAAAGATATATATGTATGTAAAACTGTTAGGGTGAACTAAAATTTTTTTAATATTTTTTTAAGATCTCAAAGTTATGGGTTTACTGACATTTAATATAACTAGTAAGGCGGTTATCTCCGGCTATGCCGAAGCTCAGATACCCTTTTTACAAATGGTGGTAAAACTGGTTATTTGCACTACAACTATATTTTATTAGACTTTGTACCACAAAACAGGGGAGTTGGTGAGAAGTGGACGTTACTTTTAGCTTCACACATCCATTTTGTCAGTAATTTTGTATAGATTTTATTCGATTTTAAGAATTTTGTATCTCCAAAAATGGGAAGTTGTGTGGGATGTGGGAGTAGTTTAAATCCGATCATGCCTATCTTTATTAATTTAACCTCTGCTGCTGGACAAAAGCTTACATACCAAATTTCAAATCGAAAGCTCATAAACTATAGGGATATACAGACGGACACCTCCAAAAAGGGGGAATTTGTATGGAAGGTGGGAAAATAGTATAAACCATTTCAGCTCAATATTTTCTAACCTACGGCTATAATCGGGAGGCAGTTAAGCGGACACCCCAAAAAAGGTAGTTTGAATGGGAGGTGGGAGTAGTTTTTGACCGACATTGCTTATCTTAAAAAGTAGCCTCCGCTTAGATATTGAATCTTGCGTACAAAATGTCAGCTATATACCTCACAAAATACGGCTGAAATCGCAGGGACAAACCCAAAAAAGGGAGAGTTTGTATGAAAGGTGAGAGTAGTTTTTGACCGATCGTTCTCATTTTAATACTCTACCTCCGCTTAGAACAGAAAAGCTTTCGTACAAGATTTCAGCTTGATTGCTCTTAAATTACTACTGTAATCGCGGGGACTGACATACGGACACCCCAAAAAGAGGGATTTTGTATGGGAGGTGAGAGTAGTTTTTGACCGATCAGTCTCATTTTAAAACGTAACCTCCGCTTAGAGTAGGGAAGCTTGCATACATTATTTCAGCTTGATTGCTCTTAAATTACTACTGTAAAAGCGGGACTGACATACGGACACCCCCAAAAAGAGAGATTGTGTATGGAAGGTGGGAGTAATTTTTGACCGATCGGTTTCATCTTACTACTCAACCTTCGCTTAGTGTAGGTAAGCTTGCATACACAATTTTAGCTTGATTGCTCTTAAACTACAGCTGTAAACGTAGGGATAGACCCCAAAAAGGGGGAGTTTGTATGGGAGGTGGGAGTAGTTTTTGACCGATCGGGCTCATCTTAGAACTCAACCTCTATTTAGGGCAGCAAAACTTGCGTACAATATTTCAGCTTGATTGCTCTTAAAATGCTGCTGTAATCGCGGGGACTGACATACGGACACCCCCAAAAAGAGGGATTTTGTATGGGAGGTGGGAGTAGTTTTTGGCCGATAGGTCTCATCTTACCACTTAAACTCGTAGTTTAAGGGCAATCAAGCTGAAATTTTGTATGCAAGCTTCCCAACACTAGGCGGAGGTTGAGTTCTAAGATGAGCCCGATCGGCCAAAAACAGCTCGCACCTCCCATACAAACTCCCCCTTTTTGGGGTCGCTCCCTACGATTGCAGTTGCAGTTTAAGGGCAATCAAGCTGAAATTTTGTATACAAGCTTCCCAACACTAGGCGGAGGTTGAGTTCTAAGATGAACCCGATCGGTCAAAAACTGCTCCCACCTCCCATACAAACTCCCCCTTTTTTGGGTCTATCCCTGCGGTTACAACTGTAGTTCAAGGGCAATCAAGCTAAAATTTTGTATGCAAGCTTCCCTACACTAAGCGTAGGCTGAGTAGTAAGATGAGACCGATCGGTCAAAAACTGCTCCCACCTTCCATACAAACTCCCCCTTTTTGGGGTCTCTCCCTACGATTGCAGCTGTAGTTAAAGGGCAACCAAGCTGTAGTTTTGTATGTAAGCTTCCCTACACTAAGCGTAGGTTAAGTTCTCAGATGAACCCGATCGGTCAAAAACTCCTCCCACCTCCCAAACAAACTCCCCCATTTGTGGGTCTGTCCCTGCGATTACAGCCGCAGTTAAAGGGCAATCAAGCTGAAATTTTGTATGCAAGCTTCCCTACACTATGCGTAGGTTGAGTAGTAAAATGAGACCGATCGTTCAAAAACTGCTCTCACCTCCCATACAAAATTCCTCTTTTTGGGGGGTGTCTGTATGTCAGTCCCCGCGATTACAGTAGTAGTTTAAGAGCAGCTTTGCTGCCCTAAATGCAGGTTGAGTTCTAAGATGAACCCGATCGGTCAAAAACTACTCGCACCTCCCAAACAAACTTCCCCTATTTGGGGTCTGTCCCTACGATTACAGCTGCAGTTTAATGGCAATCAAGCTGACATTTTGTACGCAAGCTTCCCTACACTAAGCGTAGGTTGAGTAGTAAGATGAGACCGATCGGTCAAAAACTGCTCCCACCTTCCATACAAACTCCCCCTTTTTGGGGTCTCTCCCTACGATTGCAGCTGTAGTTTAAGGGCAACCAAGCTGTAGTTTTGTATGTAAGCTTCCCTACACTAAGCGTAGGTTAAGTTCTCAGATGAACCCGATCGGTCAAAAACTCCTCCCACCTCCCAAACAAACTCCCCCATTTGTGGGTCTGTCCCTGCGATTACAGCCGCAGTTAAAGGGCAATCAAGCTGAAATTTTGTATGCAAGCTTCCCTACACTATGCGTAGGTTGAGTAGTAAAATGAGACCGATCGTTCAAAAACTGCTCTCACCTCCCATACAAAATTCCTCTTTTTGGGGGGTGTCTGTATGTCAGTCCCCGCGATTACAGTAGTAGTTTAAGAGCAGCTTTGCTGCCCTAAATGCAGGTTGAGTTCTAAGATGAACCCGATCGGTCAAAAACTACTCGCACCTCCCATACAAACTTCCCCTATTTGGGGTCTGTCCCTACGATTACAGCTGCAGTTTAATGGCAATCAAGCTGACATTTTGTACGCAAGCTTCCCTACACTAAGCGTAGGTTGAGTAGTAAGATGAGACCGATCGGTCAAAAACTACTCTCACCTCCCATTTTGGGGTCTGTCCCTGCGAGTGCATTTTAAGTGGTATATAGCTGACATTTTGTACGCAAGATTCAATCTCTAAGCGGAGGCAACTTTCTAAGATAAGCAATGTCGGTCAAAAACTACTCCCACCTCCTACCCCTACCTTTTTTGGGGTGATTACAGCCGTAGGTTAGCAAATATCGAGCTGAAAATTGATATGCAAGCTTTAATCCTATAATAAGAGCATACTTTGTAATATGAGAAATATTGGACGAATACTTCTCTCAACTTCCATACAAACTCCCCCTTTTTTGGGGTGTGCGTCTGTATGTAACTGTAGTTAATGAGCTTTCGAGCTGAAATTTGGTATGTAAGCTTCTGTTTAGAAGCAGATGTGAAGTTCTAAGATAAGCAAGATCGGATTTAAACTACTCCCACATTTCACACAAATTTCCATTTTTGGGGAGTTACAAAATTCATAGAAATATGCTCCAAATCATAAACTTATCGGTAAATCGAATAAAATTGAAAAAAATTATTGACAAAAAAATGGATGTGTAAAGCTAAAAGTAATGTCCACTTCTCACCAACTCCCCGGTTTTGTGGTACAAAGTTTAATAAAATATAGTCGTAGTGCAAATAACCAGTTTTATCACCATTTTTACAAATGGTGGAGGGTATCTGAGCTTCGGCATAGCCGAAGATAACCGCCTTACTAGTTTTTTCTTACCTTCGATTTCGGCAAACACATTTAGGAAACCTTTCATACTCTTCTTTCCATGAGTTTCGTCAATATTAAAGTGATTTGCCAGATCTTCTGTTATGTCATATCAAGTCTTATAAATTCTTTCATTGTAGTCACCTAATATAACTTTTTTTAAGTTTAAAATCGAAAATTTCACAATTTTTCACAAATTGTAATATCTTGCGACTGTGTTCCGTTTTTCTGCAAATATTGTGAGCAATTAATCATTGTTTACATTATACACACACCTCAGCTAAACGACATGTAAATAACGGCGTAAGTTCTGTTTATGTGCTGTTAGCCGTCGCATTAAAACGTTATGACGGCGATAGTAGGATAGCTGTTTTTTGTTAATATGCCCCAATATAAGACGAAAAAATTAAATGAAACTTTTTTATAAATTTCTTACCTGCCTATGGTTGCATTATATACAAATATTTTATATTTTTCTGACTTTTCTACTTATTTTTAATCAACGCCGTTAGAAACATAACGCCGCAGAATACTACATATCAGTCAAATTGACTTTTCTTTAACACTTTAGAGCCAGTTTAGTGACACATCCCCTCTTCACCCGTCCTAAGATAGGTATACTCAGGTAAATTAACACCACTTTTCCCGTAGGGTATTTAAACTATTGAAATATGTTGATTGATATATATGAAATATATTCTATGCCATTGAAATATGGTTCAAGAGTATTCCGCAAACACGCACAACTTTTTCTTAAAACGTTGTTTCATGACTGACTATGTTCATGACTGAAATCACATAACTATTTTGGTTAAATCCTTATAGCTATCTACCTAATTATTTTTTAAGAATTAGTTAAAACTATTCCTGCAGCAAGGATTCACACGCTTTAAAAATCTGGTGTAATTTTTAACGTAGGCAAAAGAATAGACAATGAATTGCCGTATATACAGAATTATACTATGCTTTTCTAGTTTCACGAGCATGTTTGCCACAAAGTTTAATTATTTTCATTTGCAAGTAATCATTATGTAAACATATAATTGTTCTAACAAAAAATATAATCAACATAGAATACTAAAATAAGAATAGCAAAAACTAAAATTTTATAAAGTAAATAAAGTAAACAATTGTATAGGTTATATTTAAAATTTGTTTGTTCCACGCCAATAATATATCAAGTTCGCTCAAAGTGTCCCCTTTCATTTGGTATCCAAATAGTCTTACTGGGACTGCCATAAAAATTGTCACACCATTTTAAAATGTTATATCCTAAAAATTTGTAAGCAAAGACGACTAGAAAATTAAAAACAAAAGTATACTGTTTTGTAAGAGAGCTTTGAATTAATATTTGGTTCTATTGAATGTCTTACATTTTTGTAGTAATATGTATAAACAAATTCTATGAACACCCTTTGAAATGTAATAGTTTTCATAAATCTACCACAGTAATGAATTAATCGTCTACCCACTGTAGAATTTCCAATTGAATGTCTGCCTTTTGTTGAAGGGAGTGTCTTTTTCGTAAGAATAATTTTTAAATCTATGTACAATAATGTTTGTATTTAATTGCGCTCTTAAACGATCTTGGAGTGCAACTTCGTCGTTTACACTCCAACACTTACATATGAGTGTTGAGATTTATTAAACTTTTTTTGCCGAATGCATAACAGCTAATAAAAAAAATCGCTGTTGAATTAATTGCATAACATTTATTATAACAAATTGTTGTTTACAGAAAAAAGGTAATAATAAAGAATAACAACAGCAACAACAACCACAGAAAATGGTGTTTAATTTCAAACTTGTGCTATTGTTCGACTTCAAAACTCAAAAAAAAAAAAAAAACGTTTCAATTGACCTCCTGCATAGCAGAAACTCAGACAAACTGATTGAGTTTCTAGCCGCCTTTCAGTCGGTCTGTCTGCCTATTTATCGTTTATGTTATGAGTCATTGGTATCCAGGTGTTGGCTAAGATGTATTTATGATTTGCATAGAAATTCTGATTTTGTATCGAGTCAATAAAATTTAAAAAAAATATATATAATAATGTTTGATTGATAAAGGCATAGAATGGTACGGAAGAAAATTGCAATTGTGAAATGTGAATAATTTACATAGTTCGTCTGCGTGACTGTTTAAATATAAGGATACGAAGCGGCTACATAAATGCAATGGTAAAGTTTTAGGTTCTTAAAAGAAAGCATACTATGAAAAGCAAAATAAAGGAATGACAATAAGTGTTTTGTTGCATAGGGATGGAGATGCTTTATCTGTTTTAACTACTTATCTGCGATCGAGAGACTTGCTTGCACACTAACAAAAGCTTTAAAATATGTATCACTTACCCAGAGCGGGACGAGACGAGAGCTTCAACTTCAAATTAAACGAAATGTCCAATGTCTAAAACTCACAACCATGGATTTAATTAAGCTTTACACTAAGATAACAACAACTTTGTAAGTTACTAGTGAATACTTAGGAAATTATTCACTTTAATGCACATTTCATTTATTTATTTGCTTTTAGGACGGACGAATTCTATAATTTGTGGATCTGTGTCCAATTTACACGCACTTTGCCCCAAAGTTCTAATTAGACTAAGGAGAATTAGCAAAGACAGACAACTGCAACAGTTAGGAATGGAACATTGGAGAAACGGTTGCAAAAGAAGGAACTACTTCGGAATGTTGGATCCTCACTCTATAACCTCTTAAGCTCTCCCTCTCATTTCTCTGTTGTTGTTATGAAATGAAACATTATGTAATGCTAGCATCAGAGATGCTAAACCATGCAAGTTAACTCCACTGTTGGCGCAATAGCAACAACAACAGACAACTCGCATAGAGAGAAATAACTCCTATAGAATAGAAATGGAACATTAGAGAAATCAACATTAGACAAAAAATACATGCATAAGAATAAATGGAGAAGTTTTAAAATCATCTCATTCTCTGCCACTTCTCTCTCTCTCTCTACTAAAACACGACAATTAATTTATTGTTTTGAATCAAGTGGAAAAATTGTGATTCATCAGGGGTGAGTAGTAAGTTTTTAGAGTAATAACCAGGGCAACCGGAAATATGCCCTAAAAAATCGTGTTTTATGCGCATTAAATATGACCTGATAACTGGCAAAATATGACCTAAAAAATCAACAAAAACATGCCCTAAAAAATTAAAGTCATACAATTTTTTTTCATATGATTTAGAAATATTTCATACAATTTTTTTCATATGATTTAGAAATATTTTTATTAAAAATAAAAAAAACAGCTTAAAAATTAAAAAAAAAACAATATTATTTTAAATTCAGACTTTTTTAGTAGTTTTGGAAAATTTACATACACAAATGTTGAGTAAAATAAAATTGAAATAAATATTTTCGAGGAAATATTCCCCGAAAATTTTAATGTAGGTTCCGAAGTCATGAACTATTCCAAATCTATTTTACACATGATTTATCATTTTCTTTTATTTGACATATGACCAAAAAAATCTTACTTGAAACCAATGTAAACCACAATTGTGACTTATTGGAGCAAAATGTAGTTTAGGGTTTTCTTACTGAAGTCAAATGCTATTGTTTGATTTTGGTTGGTTTCACTCCCGAAAAAGTGAGTTGCACTGTTTGCCTGAAATAGACTTTTTAACATATCATTAACATTTCATTTTGATTTTATTTTGGAACCTTTGACTCAGAGGTTATTTTTCTTCGGTGACTACTAGTAAAGTTTTCCGGAGAATATTTCTATAGAATATTCTAATCCTTGACCTCAGTCCAAAGTTGACTTTTAAACAGTTTTTCAAAATAGAGTCAAAAATGTCCTATACGGGTGGGAGCTGGAGGGTTAAAATATATTCCCCTGATTGTTTTGATATAGGTCTCCGAAGACATGAATTACCACAAACTTTTTTTTACAGATGATTTTTCATATTCTTTGATTCGACTTTTGACCAAAAAAATCAAACTTTTAACCACTGTAAAAAAATTTGCGACGTATTGGTGCAAAATGGAGTTTAGGGTTTTGTTACTGACGTCAAATACTATCGTTTGATATTGGTTTGGTTCACCCCCGAAAAAAATGTGTTGCACTGTGTTATCTATCAATTTAAAAGTGTCGTCATTAACTTGAACTTGTTCAATAAGCGTAAGACCTGATGTTTGCAAATTTTTAATATGTTTTGCAATAAAACCGACGGCTTTCTCAACATAAACAAAGCAAAACAAGAAAGAAGTTTAGCAAATGGTTTCTCGTAGTGAATGGTTGTGAAGTTTTTCGAGTCTATGCACTCAAGAAAGAATTCTCATTTCGATGTGAGATTCTGGTGCATAAGACTTGATGAACAATTTGCAACCATTATACCAAAGTCTGCTGACGAGGATTCGTGGCTGAATCCGAAACAGCTGTACAGACTGCCTGCCATTATGAGAATATCATTCTGCTATAAACTTCTTTCAAAAACACTGGTCTTGAGCTTGAAACAAATTCCGAATCAATGTTCTAATAACAGACCGAATAAATACAAAAACAACGACCGTAATTTGAAGCAATATAAATCAAGTCAGATCTAGTTTGGGGGTCTGTCAAGACATCCTTTGAAGTTTTAATGAATTGTGCATCCTCATCGTTTAATGCACTTAGGACCTTTAAAATGTCTTAATAATTGTTGGCATAGTAGTTAACTGCTTCAAGCCATGTTACCCATCGTGTTGTTATACCTTCTGGAGGTAATGGAAGGTCTGGAAACATTTGTTTAAAAAGTTCATCTCTACATGGAGCTTTTAAAAATACCTCTTCACATTAGCAATAGTTTTATTTACGTTTTCATATAAATTCCTAATACATTCACACAACCGATGGACATCATGAGCAATACATGTCACATGCGTCACATTCGGATAAAATGCCACTATAGCTTTTGCAGCCTTTACTATGTATGGAACTGCATACGTCACAAAAAGCTAAACATTATTCTTATTGAAGTTGACGTCCAGATTTTTGATGGCTTCGTCCCACAGTCTAGCAATTGTTGAGTAATTAGCCCTTTCCAAGACTGCTGTATTTAGTAAAAATTTCTCACTTGCAATTACCTTAATAGACCTGCTAAAATGTTTGCCACATTTCTGCCTGATGCATCTATAGTTTCATCGATTGACATACATATAAGTTGATTTTTAAGTTTTGCTCGTATATTGTCCATGCAGTCGTTGTATAATATTTTTAAATGTTTAGTTCGAAGAACTGTTTAGGATGGCACTTGGTAGTCCGTGTATTCCTCAAATAGTGTTGTTATATTTTGGTTTCTCATTTTGTAAAGTGGAATGCCAGCAGACACAATAGCTCGGCACAGTAATTATTGAAAATCGTGTTCTTTTGAGAGTCTACCGGAACATTCTGACAAAAATAATTGTTTGGTCTGCTTATTTTCACTTTCCGCGATCTGCTGCAATAACTTTGCTGCAGATTTTTGAATAGGGGAATCCACCATCACCGCGTAAGTCTGCAAACTTTTCTACAACCGCCTTTAGATTTGCTGCTTTTATCGGATTATGCATTATGTCCAGGGTCGTAATCGGTGGTAGTTGAAAAGCACCTAATTAAAAGATTAATAAACGTTTAACACTTCACAGTTGTGTAAAACATGATTTAGCTGTTACATTTTAAAAAACCAAAGTTGCAAAGACACTTGTTTATACGAACAAAAAAAAATGTCAAAAACACAAAATATGCTTAAAAAGGGATATTTTTGAAAAAATATAGCCTAAAAAATATTAATTAAGCTTTAAAGAAGGAGGTTTTTTTTAAAATTATGCTCCTAAAACTAAAATTTCCCGAAATATGACGTTATGGGTAAAATATGCCAAAATATGCTCTAACAAATAGGTCTCAAAACACTTGTAGGACCATGAAACGTGTAAATACATTACCCATTTGTTAATATCTCGTTGTAAAAAAACATGATGTAGCATATTTCCGGTTGCCCTGGTAATAATATATGTACATTGAACATCAGGGATATACATTTTTTTTGGGTGAAACATTCCACTTCAGTACCAAGTGGGGAATATTGTTTGTGATAACTAAAAACCGGTTTTAAGGTTGAACTTAAAAAAACTTTCCGTAACTATAGAGATACCTGAAATGCTTTTTATACCATCACCCTTAGGGATGAGGGTATATATCATTTGATACGAAAAAAAGTCTAACGCATTTAAGGAGGCGAGTTAGACCCCAAGTATCTTAAGACCAAATTCGTTTCAGGACTTTTTAAGACGATTGAGCAATGTTCGTCTGTCTGGCTGGCTGGTTAGCAGGATAACTTGAGTAAACCTTAACGGATCAGTATGAAAATTTACCAGTATTAATATTTTTCAAAACGAACTTATGGGATTGAAAACGGGCAGAATAGCCCCACCCCTTCTGGTACATCCCATACAAAATTACCTATTTTTGGATAATTTATATTTCTTTCATAACTTCCAAACGGACGATCACAGGATATTTAAATTTGATCAGTTTATTTATCTTGCAAGAGTAGACAAACACTAAGAAAACCGAAACCTTTGCCATACCCCTTCTGGTACCTCCCATACAAATGACCTAATTGACCCTCATAGTTTTACATACATATATTTTTTGTAACTAAACTGAATTCACTCAAATTTTGCATATGGTGTTTGCATATGCAAACTGGAGTCAGCAATGAATATGAACTATATCGGTTCACGCCTTCTGATACCTCCCATACAAAATGACCTATTTTTGCAAATTTAATATTTCTCCCATAATTTTTAAACGGACGCTTGGAGGATAATGGCAAATGATCGGTTATATTGTCTTGCGATAGGAAGCAAAACCTCAGAAAACCTTACTATTTGACGCACCCCTTCTGGTACCTCCCATACAAATTTCCGAATTCACCCTCATAGTCCTACATACATATCTTTTTTTGTAAGTAGAATGAATTAGTCAAATTTGGCGTAACTTGTACAGTTATGAAAATTTGAGTGAGGAATGAATATGGATTATATCGGATCACCCCTTCTGGTACCTCCCATACAAAATTACCATTTTTTGAAAAATTAATATTTATCCCATAATTTCCAAACGGACACTTAGGGGGTAATGAAAATTGGTCAATTAATTTATCTTGTGATAGGAAGCAAAACCTTACGAAACATAACTATTTGACGCACCCCTTCTGGTACCTCCCATACAAAATACCGAACATACCCCCATAGTTTTAAATACATATACATATATTTTTGTAAGTACAGTGAATACAGTTGAATTTTGCGTAAGTTGTACAGTTGTGATAATTTGAATCAGGAATGAATATGGATTATACCGGATCCCCTCTGGTACCTCCCATACAAAATAAGCTTGTTTGGAAAATTAATATTTCTCCCATAATTTCTAAACCGGCACTTGGTGGATAATCAAATTTGGTAATTAATTATCTTGTAATAGGAATTATTATTGGGTGATGGTATTTATCAGTCAGTTTACTTGACTGAAATTTCTGTACTGGTTCTTAGAAAAAAAATGAAAACAAATAAAAGAAAATTACTTTTTCTGCTTAAAATATCGCGATTTATTCAAATTTTGGCATTGGACTATGAAATATGATTTCGTAATGAATAATTTATACTAATATTATAAAGAGAAGCTGTTTGTGAGTTTGTTTGTAGGGGGTAATCTCTTGAGTACTGATCCGATTTGAAAAATTCTTCCACCAGTGGGTATCTACGTTATACCTGAGCGCTATAGGCTATTCGAAATTTGTAATTTTGGCTTCGTCAGAACTCGCTCCTGTCCATTTGAAGAACATTAAAATGAAGTTCATCAAAATCTGTTAACAACTCGCAGAGTTCTGCGATCAGGAAGTAGTCACTGTATGGAAGCTTCCCTCGAAAAATTAAATTGATCGTAAAAACTTAAATCAGCTGATCTAGAAAAACTGTGAGGTACGAATATTTTATTTTGAGCTATATTTTCAAAATCTGGTCAGTTTGATCATGGGAGAAAAATCGTGTCGTACAGTGTTAGCTAAGGTTTTCTTTTAATTCATTTTGTATAGTCTTATTTTTACTCTGATCAATAGTTTCGAAGCTATATTGAGAGCTATACCGAAAAATTAAGTTTATTTGCCAAAATTTCCCAAAAAAAATCTACTAAAACTGAATAATATGAGTGCCACCTATAGGTGCACTATCACATCTCATTAGAACTTTGCAGAAAAAAATCGGTTCAACCACTACAGAGAACATCGATAAAAGACACAATGCAACTTATTATTGTGAATATAGATAGAAGATAAATAGATTAAAAATATTTTTTTAAGAATAATTCTAATTGTTGAAACTTTTTTTTATTCAACGTCTAAAAATCAACAAATTTATTCATTAGTTTAAAATTGAATTTGTTAAATGTAGATTTTTACTTAAATCAGTAGCATAAAATTCAAATTTTTACTATGTAATGCACTTTCAATATTAGATAATCTCATATGGTAGACTAAAACTTTGTAAAACTAAGTTGAGAAAAATATATACGTTGTTTCAAAATAAAATTTTTAAATTTTTATAAGAAATGCTTTGCTTAAATTTTAAATAGTATATTGGTTTTTTATTTTTCATTAAAAGTCAGCAACCCTATCAATAAATAAAAAAAATAAGCATACTAATATTTTTTTACCAAAGTGAAGTTATACTCGTAATTCTTCAAAATGATCACAATTGCGGAATTTCAAAAAAATTTAAGATAAGTATTAGGAGTATTTTGTACTTAAGTTTTCAAAAAAAATTTCAATGGAGTTTTTCTGGCCTATCCACCATACCAAATTTAAACCCACTCGGAGACATAAGCCGAGTTTGCTGTGCTTTCAAACAACAACTCGAAAATCACACAAATGTGAATAGTATCAAGATTCCTTCAATGATTTTCTTAATAAAGGAGTTATTTTTATTGATAACATATTTAATATCACGAACAATGTGATAAACTGAAAACTTGTTGACGCTTTCGCTTTTTTTATGTAATTTACTCAAAAATTTCGAATTATGCCCTGAAAAACATATAATTTCTGTGAATTTTTTTTTTTTTTTTTTGAAAAATCCAACAGTCTAAAAAACCATGTTAGACAGACTTTAATGTAATTATATTTAAAGAGTTTTTTCTACGTTTACTGATACAGTCGAAGACAAATGATTCTTGAGTCGCTTCCAATTAAATCCACAGTAAAATTGCACTAAAGTTCATTACTATGAATCTTGCAGTTTGAACGTGTGCAATTGGCTATGTGCTAAGTGCCAATAGATTAAAAAGATAACTTCCATCATTTATAAAAAAAAGCAAACTAATAAAAACTGCAGCAGCGGCGTTTACCTCACAATTAACGCTATCATTTACATATGAATGTAATAAATCTCCCCCTCATTATGAATCATATTTTATTTGTTTTGCTCACTGGCATTTCCTTGATTACTTTTGCTTACACCAGAGTCATTAATAACTTAAAATTTACATAATCGTTTAATAAGCAATGATGTTAACTGCTGCGCGAGCAAGAAAAAAGTGTATACAAATAGAAAATAGGTGTGTCGGTGTGTGTGTTTAATTGTTAAAGGTAATTTAAGATTTTCACACGATATTACATTACGTAAAATAGCTGACGTTTAAGCACACCAAACACACACACACATAGTACAGCTAATGAAATTAAATACGTACTACGTATGACTGTGTGTGTTTGTGTAGCACAATACAGATTTGTAAAAGTACTTAACTTTTGTTAACTATAGCAACGATACAGTGTTATAATAGGTACATTAAGTTTATGCAAAGGGAATTCCACTACGGCCACTCAAATTTCAATATATATGATGAATTTCATATCAAACCCGATATTCATTGAACCCGACCCTCTCAGATTTTAATGAAATTTTGCATACAGCTAGATTTTACCTATAGAAACACAACCTCATTTTTAGAAATTGCATTTTTGGAAATATGTGGGCGTGGCAAGGTATCGAAATATTTGAAAAATTACGGTAACTCGTACTTTTAAGCTGTGATTAATATGGGATTACTCAACCGAATTAAAAGATCTTGGTGCCATTAGAAAGGTATATAAGTCAACTCATACATTGTAAAAATTTTATATTACACTCAAAAAAAAATTTTGTGCCAAAAATGAAAGTTCAAACTTGGAAAACACTTCGATGATCAAGTCTTTTTTTCCAAAAAAAAATATTTTTAGATAGGTCTATTTAATATATATAACATATCCAAAAACTATTTCTTATTTTTTTTTTTAAAAATTTTTAAAATTTTTTCTCTTGTTAAGTTCCTTATATTTTGATATCTTTGTGTGACAAAAATGAATAAAGTAGCTAAACTTTGGAAGTTATACAGATTTTTTTGGTAATTCTAATAGATTAGAACAAAAATCGTATTATACATTTTTTAGACACCCCCAAAATAAGGTCTTAATCTTGATAAATTTTGCACAAGAAATACTGTTGACTTTCGGAATATTTGCTAACAATTAGTGGTTTTATCCAAAGGTATAAAAGAATGGAAGTTTTGAGTTCCTGTAATAGTATTAGCATTTTTATACCTTGAAAATAGCTCTTCTTTTGTTTTGTTGTCTGCATAAGCAACTTCTTTGGAGGTTTTATAAGTTTGTGAAGCTCAATGATAAAGGTCTTTCGCCGATTGAAGGAGTCACTTTAGACCCTAGGTTTCTTTGAACCAAATTCGATTCATGTCTTCTTAAATCGTTTGAGACATGTCCGTCTGTCTGTCTGGCTATCCGGCTGGTGCGCACGGTTACTTTAAAAAGACGCAACCAAATGTTTTGAAATTTTGCACGAGTTAATATTTCCCCAAAACTACTTACGGTATTGCAAATGGGCTACATGTCCCCGCCCCTTCTGGTACCTCCCATACAATGAATTATTCGGCCCACTTTTGAAATCGAGTAATAATTTCAGTACACCCAACGCGATCGTTCCCAAATTCTGTATTTAGTAAAGCTATAACAGGAAAAAGTTTTAGAAAGAAAAATTGGAAGTCTAGACGCACCCCTTCTGGTACCTCCAATACAAATGTACCACTCCGCGTAAGGGTATATGTAAGTCGGGTTGCCCGAATGAAACTTTCTTACTACTTTTTGTAAAGGAATTTTTAGAACACATGAATAAGCTGGTGAGGTGCATTCACTTAAAAATTTTTTTAAACAAAAATAAGAAAAACCCCTTTTTAGTTTTTAGATATGTTATACATATTAAATAGACCTATCTAAAAATATTTTTTTTTTGAAAAAAAGACTTGATCTTCGGAGTGTTTTCCAAGTTTAACCTTTTTCTTGACAAAAAAAAAATTTTTTCAGTGCAATATATAATTTTTACAGTGTATGTTTTTGAAAGCTGACTTGTATACCTTTCTAATGGTACCAAGATCTTTCAAATCGGTTGAGTCATTCCATAGTAATCGCAGCTTAAAAGTACGAGTTACCGTAATTTTTCAAATATTTCGGAACCTTGCCACGCCCACATATTTTCAAAAATGTAATTTCTAAAAATGAGGTTGTGTTTCTGTAGGTAAAATGTAGCTGTATGCAAAATTTCATTAAAATCTGAGAGGGTCGGGTTCAAAATGTCCCTTTTTTTATAGGTTTTGATATGAAATTCATCATATATATATATATACTGCTTTCTCGGCTCGCGTTGCTCTGCCACTAATTACAATAAATGATCTTAAGATGAAAAGCAATACAGTTAAAATCCACACGTTAAAAATTATTTTTTTTATCGTCAAAATTTGTTAAGTTATTTAGCTTTAGCTGTGTGATCAGTTAAAGCTTCACTTCACTGTTGTGTATACCATTAATGTGCAAATTCCATTAGGGTTCCATACACCCATACACAGGTAACTTTTAAACATTTTTAGCCTTAAAGGTACGAATACGAGTAACAAACAAATTTTCTTATGGCACAACCACTTTAAAAGATGAACGGTTACCCCAATCAATGCTATTGTACTTTTTGTCCCATTGTATTATCTAAAAGTAAGAATTTCGAAGATCCCTTCGTAGAATATATAACCCCAATTTTTTGATTGTAACTGTAGCGGGTTGTTTTGGCCGATGGTACCACTATTGTCCCCCCGTTTTCCTAAAAATTTAAATTTACCAACCAATTTGGTCTAGTTGATAGTATTAGTCTAATCCTTTTTAGCCTTTAACAGCGGTTTTCGATTAATCCCATCGTGCAAACCCCAATTTTCGATTCGTCTAATAATCAAAGGGTCTGGGCGCCAGTCCAATTTTTTTATCCATTTCTCGGCCTTTTTCCCTTTAGAAGTAATAAATTCGAAAAATTCCTTCGGATCGCATAACTGCCTTATACTCGTTAAGGTAAACATTTCGAAAAATCCCCTTTGTATCGCACTACTACTCTGTAAAACCAGTACAGAAATTTCAGTCAGTTGAACTGACTGAGGAATACCATCACCCAATATAAGATATTGTTTAAGTCTTGAGTTATTGAAATTAACCGATTTGTAATTAAAACCAGTTAGAAAGTTTCAGTCGGGCAACCCAACTTACATTTACCCTTACCCTCAGTAAAACAAATAATTTTCTATTATATTGATATTATTTATTACTCGATTTCTAAAGTGGGCGGAGTAGTACATTTGTATGGGAGGTACGAGAAGGGCTGTGGTTAGGCTTCCAAATTTATTCTCCATTAATTTATCCTGTTATAGCTTTACTAATTACAGAATTTGGGCACGATTGCCTTGGGTGTACTGATATTATTAGTACATCCCTAAAGTGGGCGGAAAGGTATATTTGTATGGGAGGTACCATAAGGGGCGTCGCTAGACTTCCAATTTATTCTCCAAAACTTTGTCCTGTTATAACATAACAAAATACAGAATTTGGGCACGATCGTGTCGAGTGTATTGATATTATTACCCTATTTCTAAAGTGGGCGCAGTGGTACATTTGTATGGGAGGTTCCAGAAGGGGCGTGTCTAGACTTCCAGATTTTTTCTCCAAAACTTTATCCTGCTTAAACTTTACCAAATACAGAATTTGGGCACGATCGCGTTAGGTCTTTTAATAATGTTAATCGATTTCTAGAGTGGGCGGTACCAGATGTGTATGGGAGGTACCAGATGGGGCGTGAATAGACTTCCAATTTTTTTCTCCAAAACTTTATCCTGTTATAGCTTTACTAAAAATAGAATTTGGGTACGATCACGTTTAATTTATTGATATTATTTCTCCATCTCTATAGTGGGCGGAAAGGTAGAATTGTATGGAGGGTACCAGAAGGGGCGTGGCTAGGCTTTCAAAATTTTTTCCAAAACTTAATCCTGTTATAGCTTTACTAAATACAGAATTTGAGGACGATCCCGTAGGGTGTATTGATATTATTACTCGATTTCTAAAGTGGGCGGAATGATGTATTTGTATGGGAGGTACCAGAAGGGGCGGGGCCATGTAGCCCATTTGCAATACCGTAAGTAGTTTTGAGAAAATAATAACTCGTGCAAAATTTCAAAACATTTGGTTGCGTCTTTCGAAAGTTATCGTGCGTACCAGCCGGACAGCCACCAGACAGACAGACAGACAGACGGACAAACGACTTAAAAAGTCATGAATCGAATTTGGTTCAAAGAAACCTAGGGTCTAAAGTCACTCCTTCTATGTGTTACACTTTTGGGTCGTATCAAATGATATATACCCTCATCCCTAAGGGTGATGGTATAAAAACATTCACACCTGTTTTAGCGGTTCTGACTATAGATGTTGGTTGTGCCGATAGTATCAGTTTTACCCCTTTATTGGCCTTTTTACCCTTCACCTACGTCACTGATGGGCGGGAGTGATCAGTTTTTCAAACGGGGCATGGCACCGCCCTTTTTTAGAGAGACGGAATCCTCATTGTAACATATGTAGTAAATGTTATCATTATACCACTAATACCACGCGAGATATGTCAAATTTAAAATTCGGTTTGTGTGGGCAGTGCCACGCCCCTTTATGATGTTTTTCTTTGATGTTTTCACAAAGCATATGATAAAGGCAATACGGACAATACGACATTGGGAAAAATCCTTTGCAATTGGCCCATTTATTTGGCTAATTTAATGATTTCTATAAAATGGGCGTAGCACCACCCACTTTTTGCTTGTACAACCTACATATGTACCAAATCTCGACTTCGTACCTTTAATGGTTTTAGGATACAACACTTCATACACTTCAAATTTCAAGCTGTATGAGCGGTGTGAGAAATGATCCGATAAACCGGTTTTGAGGGTCAAAAAAATTTCGTATACAGGGTCATGTTGTACTCGACCAGACCTACAACATTCACTAGGTCACTCCCCAAGTTCTAAATTAATGTCACATAGTGTAATTTTTGGATCAACTTAAAATTTTTTTGGTACAATAAAAGTACTTTAATTGTGTACAATAAAAATACTTATTAGTACGCTTAAAGTACTTTTTAGCACAATAAAGGTACTTTGTGGTACAATTAATTGTTTTATTGTGAACAATAAAAATACCTGTTAATACAATAAATTTAATGACATTGTCCCTCCAACAAGTGGTTTCACAACTTTTACCAAAACTACAAATGATCACTCATCAATTACTAAGCAAAGCTTCATCATATTGTACAGAAAAGAAATAAAGCACATTACATAATAAACTCGTGTTTTTATTGAGTTTATCACAAGTACAATAAATTTTAATGTACTTTTTTGTTGCACTTTATGGTAAAATAAAAGTACTTTTATGAAGAATAAATTTTAAGTGTTATTGCAATAAATGTATGTTTTGAAAAAAATTAATTGTACTTTTTGGTTTCGAGCGTTATCTCTATATTAAATATTATCGATCTAGGGCTAAAATACAGTTTTGCCACGTCCCCTTCGCCCACTGCTTGAGAATAACAATTTCTTCTTTCGCCCACTGATTCAAAATAATATGTCGTATATTCGTGTTGCCGTGTACTGTCTGGGTGTTAAATTTTCTCTCTCTAGCGTTAAAATACGGCTTTGATACGTCCACTGATCTAAAATTTAAACTTTGCCTGCATATTCATATTCGTGTTGTTGAATAGGTACTACTTGTGTTCCAAATTTTATCTCTCCGGGGCTTAAATACAATTTTGCCACGCCACCTCCGTCCACCGATCGAAAATAAAATTTTCGTCTTCAAATTTAAAGTGGAAGTGTTGTGTACTATCTGTGTACCAAATTTTATTTCTTTAGGGCTAAAATACAGTTTTGCCACACCCCCTACGCCCTTTGATCCAAAAATAAAATTTCGTCTGCATATTCGTGTAGACGAGTACTATCTGTGTATCAAATTTTATCTCTCTAGCTCTAAAAAGATGTTTAGCCACACCGACTCAGCCCACTGGTCCAAAATTTAAATTTCGTCCGCATACTCCTATTCGTGTTGCCGTGTACTGTCTGTGTAAGACATTTTATCTCCCTAGCTTTAAAAAATGTTTAGCCATCCAAACCGATATTTACAAATAGATGATCACGATTAAAAATATAAAACATAACATAAAAATAACTATCCTGTAAATTCTAACCATCTGAATACTTTTGTAATAAACTGCACTGTGCAATAATATCTTTGGGCGTAGATAGTTCATAGACCAATTGATAGGAAACAGGATATTTCAAATAATTCACACACACTTCATCGTAAACGGACAAACTTCCTCTTTTGACTCTACTTCTTTTTTTTTTGCATATTCCTTTTAACAATACTATCGTAAAATTTTAATCAAATCACATGTACACTAGGGGTATAACCAAATTTTGGCCCTAGCACCACGCGATGGCGAAGGTTGTGTTATTTACGAAAAAATAAATTTGGGGTCATTTCGGATAAATAACCTCACCCATGAAAACGATTTTCTAAAATCTCCCAAAAAAAACATTCATTTTAAATAAAAAATTTTAAATACTTTATTAATAAAGTAAAATAGTAAACTGAAAAATTTTGTTTAATTATTAAAAGACATAAACTTCAAATTTAATGTGCGCGTTGTTTTGCATAATGAATAAATGTCCTGTATTACTTTAATACCGCGTTCTGCGCTTAAAGGGCTTCTTTTAAAATCCATTGTTTTAAAGTATAAAACACAAACTCAAAAATATTATTTTCTTTGAATAATAAATACAATTAAAGTACATGACGTAATTATTAATGGCATACATTCAGCTTCCTAAATATTTACATAAATGTTAAATGCATCTTGATATATTGATAAAAAAAAAAGTTTTTTGCGCTTTTTAGCTAAATAAATAAAAATAATCATTTAAAAACTTCACCGCGTTTGGTGGGTGAACTTTTTTGACAACTGCGAAAAAGTAATACCATTTTTTTATATAATTTTCAATGGCCTATTCGACTATGTTAGGGCCATTTGGATATTTGCAAAAAATTGCAAAAAGTTATATCCCTAATGTACACCAACAAAGAACTTATAAATAACTCTCACTTACCCATTTGTGACAAAGAGCGAGAATAATTTTACATCACTGCAAATTTAACGAAAGCTCAAACACATTAACATACCTTAATTTCATACATACATGTTTACTAAGCATGTTTACCTTTGATACTAAATCGTGAGAAAACATGCCGGTGTTACGTTAAAGAAGAACTACGAACCGGCCGATGTATATAACTGGCGAACATCAATTTGGATATGCTTTAAATGTAGATTACCCGAACTTCAAGAATCATGATTTAATTAACTTGTAAACAGAAATCAATATTAGATAGACTTTTTTTAACATGTAATTTAAATTTGAACGCGTTTGACGGACGAATTATTTAATTTATGGAACTGCAGCCAAATTTACACGCACTTTGCCCCAATGTTCGTTAGACTAAGGAAAACAAGGCAAAAACAGGGACAGTTAGGAATGGAACATTAGATGAAGAACTGTAGCAAATGAAAGGTTTGAGGAATATTGGATCCTCTATCTCCCTCTTGATAACTCTTCTTTTCATTATTGTTGTTGATAAAATGGAGTAGCTGTAATGCGTCAGAGATGGGAAGTTATTTGGTAGTTTTAAACATAGGGAGTAATAAATTAAAATATGGGGAAATGTAAATAGGCCCAGCCCATCTCTTTATAGCTATCTCTCAATAGCTATGAGCATCTCTTCCGCTTAGACCTATTGAGCAACACACTTCATTTTAAAACCCAGAGAGAGTTAGAGAGCCTATGTCTTCTTACTCTCTATATAGTTTCTCCAATGTTCCATTCCTAACTATTGCAGTTTTCTGCAGCCATTGCCAATTCTGGTCAGTCTAATTAGAATTTTGGGGCAAAATGCGTGTAAATTTAGCTACAGTTTGATATCTGTAATAATTAAACCGTGTAAGATATAAAATATTAACTGAAAATGTGGATTATAGTGTAAAATTGCATGATGATTACTTCTAAATCATAACAAAGTTCGTTTAATGGCCGTGTAAAATATATCCAAATCAATGGTGGCGAGTTATAGACATCGGTCGGTAGGTAATTCTTTCTTAACGTCACACTGGCATGTTTCGCACGATTTCGTAATGAAAGACAAACATGCGGAATAGAGTGAATGGATGAAATTGAAAAATGTTTATGGCTTTTAGTTTTCGTTTCATTTGATATTGAAGATGTTCTTGTTGTTCGTTACTTGGGGTAAGTTAGTGTTCTTAACAGGATTTTGGTAGTGTGCCAGCCTTTTGATTATCTTTTTTAAAGTATAAGTAAAATCAGTAGAAAAATTTCAATCAGGTCAACTGACTGATAAATACCCTTTCTCTATGTATGGTACTATTTAAATCTGGTGTTATACAATTTAACCGGTTTATCTATACATTCTACAACTGTATACTACTAGTGTGCCCGCCAATGCTTCGCTGTTGCTTAGTTGACCAATATTAATAATGTTGTTGGCTTGCTTACATCAAGGGCTAATTTCAGACCTCGATCTTATATGCTCTGTAAACAGTTCGTAAATATAATTTAAAAATATCAAAAATGATAGAAAAATCCATTGTTGCCCTCGTTTTTGACTTCAATAGCAGAACTTTCTGATAAAGAATAAAATAACTTTTTGGTACAAATAAAAAAAAAATTTGTTGCAAAATGAAAGTACTTTTTGGTACATTAAAAGTACTTTTTAGGACATTGAAAGTACTTTTTGGTACTATAAAGGGACTATGTTTTACAGTAAATTTATTCTTTTTGTGTAGAATAAATTAATCTCTTTGTGCAACATTACAAGTTCTTTTTGGTACAATAAATTTTACTTTTTGGTTCCATTCAATTCAAGTTTGTTTTTTATACCATAAATGTACTTTTTGAAACAATAAATGCACTTTTTGCTACAATAAAAGTACTTTTTAGAACAATAATTTGGCCCTTTGTGCACAATGAATGTATTTTTTGGTACAATAACTTGTACTATTTGGTACTACTTTTTAGTACAATAAATGTACTTTTTGGTAAAAAAATTTATCTTTAGTACAGTAATAGTACTTTTTGTTCCAATAAAAGTTATTTCTGTTAGAAAAAAACTACTTGTTGAATGATGTTGAATGTTAATGGTCAAATTCAAATTGATGTGGACATTTTCGGCTGATATCTACTTCGCATGTACATGTTTGACATAATAGTAGATATATATACATCTGATGATGTACCAGATTGCATCAATTCGTCACAAAGGGGTCTGAAGATGAACTCGTCATGGAGTTCGAAACGCGTCATCCTAGTGCGTGACAATGAATTGACCATTAATATCAACAATAAAAAAAATCTTTTCTGATCGTTTATTCAAAGTATCGAATAATACACTAGCACAACTTGATAAATAATCACTACGATCGACAAACTCTTGAACAACACTGTACTTTGTTTTACTTTTTTAAATCAAACAATACTTTTGTCATTAACTTGCTTTCATGTATAAATAAAGCACATAAAAAACAGCTAAAAGAATATGTCAGTAGTGTAATACTTTCAAAATATTCTAATGGAACTTCAAAAAATGTTGTCAAAAATACTAACAAAGTACTGAACAGGCCGCATTCGGCCACTAATAGAAAATTAAAATTTCGTCTACATCTTCATGTATGTAGTTCCGATTATTTTTTGTTTACTAAATTTAATCTCTCTGGGGATAATAAACATTTTCGACATGCCCCACCTGCCTACTCTATATCTCTAGAGCTTAACTAATACACGACCCCTTCGCATACTAAAATAAAAATTAAATTTATTATTTTAACTTAAAGTGCCTTGTACTATCTGTGTAGTTAATTTGATATTTCTAAGGCTTAAATATAGTTTTGCCAGTCACTCTGCGCCCGCAAATCTAAAATTCAAATTTTGTCTGCATATTCATATTTGTATTGCCGAGTACTATCTGTGTGTAAAATCTCTCTAGGACTAAAATACAATTTTGCCACAACCCTCTCGGCCCACTGATCCAAAATTAAAATTTCGTCTGCAAATTTTTATTTGTGTTGCCGAGTACTATCTGGGTGTCAATTTGAATCTTTCTAGCACTAAAATACAGTTTTGCCACGCTCTCTCCGCCCACTAATCCAAAATTAAAATTTTGCCTGCATATTCATATTTGTGTTACCGAGCACTATCTGGTTATCAAATTTTATCTCTCTGGCACCAAACTACAGTTTTGCCACGCCCCTTCAATAGACATTTACAAGTATAATGTTAATGCCTCACTGATCACATCCCAGCTCAAACGGCCAAAGCTAGAACATTGACATTTGGAATGTATGTTTCTTTTATGATGTAGTCGCGCACTAATAAGGGATGTCGGGGGCAGTTATGTGATCCAAAGTGATTTTTCGATTTTACGATTTCTAGAGGTAGAAGGTCGAGAAAGGGATAAAAACTGGTACTGTCGACCAAATCCATTGGAAGATATATTATAAATTTCATTTTATATGTTGTAGTAGAATCGCGAAAAATGGGATTTGCACGTAAAAATTTTTCAAATTTCTTTGTTTTAGGGGTAAAATGCCAACAATGGATTAAAATGGTACTATCTACCAGACCAAACCAACCAGCTATTGCTGCAGCCATGAAAATTGTGACAAATAATTGCCCTACTGCAATTTTTCGAAATTCGTATTTTTATGGATAAAAAGGGAAAACATGGTACCACCGTTTGAATAAAAAAAATAACACTAAAATTGGGTGTAGATATTTATCTTACAGGATAGATAAGCTACGCGAAGGATTTTTGTTTTATAAATTTGTGGGGACAAAAGTGGAACCATCGCTTAGACCAAGCCGCTACAGCTACAATAAAAAAATTGGGGTGAATATACGTTACGAAGCGATTTTTCGATTTTTTTAGATAATACGACGGGACTAAAAAAAACAATGACATTAATTGGGGTAAACGTACATCTTTGGAAGAGGTTATGCCATAAGAAATATTTTGTTGTAATTCGAAACTTTAAGGCTAAAAATGTTAAAACAGACGGGCATGGCTCAATCGTTTTAGAAAGTCCTGAAACGTATTTGGCCTTAAGGTACTTGGGATCTAACACGTCTCTTTTAATGCGTTACACTTTTTATACCATCACCCTTAGGGATGAGGGTATATATCATTTGATACGAAAAAAAGTGTAACACATTAAAGGAGACGACTTAGACCCCAAGTATCTTAAGACCAAATTCGTTTCAGGACTTTTTAAGATGATTGAGCTATGTCCGTCTGTCTGCCTGGCTGGCAGGCTGGCTGGCTGGATGGCTGGTCAGCAGGATAACTCGAGTAATCCTAAACGGATCAGTATGAAAATTTACCAGTACCAATATTTTTCAAAACGAACTTATGGGATTGTAAACGGGATTGTAAATAGCCCCACCCCTTCTGGTACCTCCCATACAAAATTACCTATTTTTGGAAAATTAATATTTCTTCCATAACTTCCAAACGGACAACCGGACGATGTTTGAATTTGGTCAGTTTATTTATCTTTATTTATCTTTATCTCCAAGAAAACCGAAACCTTTGCCCCACCCATTCTGGTACCTCCCATACAAATGACCGAATTGACCCTCATACTTTTACATACATATCTTTTTGTTAGTAAACTGAATTCACTAAAATTTTGCGTGTGATGTTCGCTTATGAAAAGCTGAATTAGGAATGAATATGGACTATTTCGGTACCTCCCATACAAAATTACCTATTTTTGGAAAATTAATATTTCTCCCATAACTTCCCAACGGACACTTGGGGGGTAATGAATATTTGTCGATACATTTTTGTCGTGATAGGAGGTGAAACCTCAGAGAGCCTAACTATTTGACACACCCCTTCTGGTACCTCCCATACAAATGACCGAACCCACCCCCATAGTGTCACATACATATCTTTTTTGTAAGTAAAGTGAATTCACTCAAATTTTGCGTATGATGTTCGCTTGTGAAAATTAGACTCAGGCATGAACATGGACTATATCGGTTTACGTCTTCTGGTACCTCCCATACAAAATTACCTATTTTTGGAAAAATAATATTTCTCCCATAACTTCCAAACGGACACTTGGGGGGTAATGAAAATTGATCGGTAAATTTATCTTCTGATAGAAGGCAAAACCTCAGAAAACCTTACTACTTGACACACCCCTGTTGATACCTCCCATAAAAATGACTGAATTTACCTCCATAGTCTCACATACATATCTTTTTTGTAAGTTCACTGAATTCATTAAAATTTTGCGTAAGGTGTACGGTTATGAAGATTTTAATCAGAAATGAATATGGACTATATCGGATCACCCCTTCTGGTACCTCCCATACAAAATGACTTTGTTTGGAAAATTAATATTTCTCCTATAACTTCTAAACCGGCACCTGGGGGGATAATCAAATTTGGTCTTATAATAGGAAGCAAAGCCTCAGCAACCCAAACTATTTGGCACACCCCTTCTGGGACCTCCTATATAAATATATGGGATATTTCCCCTTTTACATACGAAAAAAGTCAGACACGTTGTGCTGCCCCTAATTATACCTTGTGTACAAATAGGAAAAAATTTTTATGTTTTTCCTCTACATGCAGACAAAAAATAATACATAAGTAATTTTATTTTAAAAATCTATTAATTTCAATAACTCAAGACTTAAACAATATCTAATATTGGGTGATGGTATTTATCAGTCAGTTTACCTGACTAAAATGTCTGTACTGGTTCTCGTATCAAATGATACATACCATCATTTCTTAAGGTAACGCTATAATGATTGTAAGAAGATAAAGTAAAATCTAGATCTAGATCTCTAGTTTTGTCTGTGAAATATTACTTGAATCGTTTGATATATAACGTTTTCTATCTACTACCAAGAACACTGTGCAACAAAACGAAAAAAAAGTTTGACTCAATATTCCCACTTTAATTTCTTGCATGGCGTTCACTTGATTACAAAAATCGTCGAAATTTTGTACAGTTACCCTCACCCTTAGGGATGAGGGTGTTTACCATACGAGAAAAAGGGCAACGTAATAAAGAAGACCTAAGTATCGTAAGACCAAACTCGTTTCAGGACTTTTTAAGACGATTGAGCCATGTCCGTCTGTCTGGCTGGTTAGATGTCTGGTGAGCAGGATAACTCTAGTAAAGATTAACTGATCGTTATGGAAATTTGTCAGTATTAATATTTTTGTAAATGGGATTGTAAATGGTCATAATTTACCCCACCTCTTCTGGCACCTGCCATACAAAATGTCCTATTTTTGAAAAAATAATTATTTTGCGATAACTTTCAAACGGACAGCTGTAGGACATTTAAATAAGTGACTAAATTAGTTACCTTAAAATAACACACTCCTTCTAGAATTCACCCACATAGTTTCACATACCTATCTATTTTTGTAAGTACACTGAACTTAATTATGTTTTGCGTAATAAGTCCATTTATGAAATTCTGACACAGGAATGAATATGGACTATATCGGCCGAAACCTTCTGGCATCTCTTATGTAAAAAAACCTATTTTTGGAAAATAATAATATAAGCACAAAAAGTTACCTCATTACAACTTTACATCCGTTTCTATTTTAAAAAACAGTAACTCATAATCCCATGTAAAAACACACACGACCCATACCATTATACCTAATGACATTAGTCGCCTTACCCTTTAAAGATTCGAATCTAAACAATACCACATACATACCATGTATCCATTGATTAAAAACGCATTTATTGTTTTAACATTCAAACTGCAATGTTCAATGTTCTCTACTTTTTCGTCGTGACAATGACAGTTGCAAAAGATTTTTCGTATTGAAATTTTGTAGTGTAACAGTTTTCAGGTGTCATCAATCATTCCCATTGACGAACTCAATTTGTTTTTGTCACATTAGTAACAATGACGAAGTCAATTAAAGTAAATTATGAGACAGTCGCAGCAATAGTATCTTCTGCTTCCACATGGCAAAGACTTCTTAAATTATAAACAATTAAGGTAAGAAAACACACTGCTGATGATCATCATGTGTTGGCCCAATGTTCAAGACAAATGTGATCATGACGACGACGACAACGATGATGTCTCTGTTGGCTGACGAGGAGATGGCAATCACAAAACCTTGACAGCATTACTTAATATGTTGCCTTCTGTTTACTTTTCGATGGCTGTTATATTTTGTTGTGTTAAGTCACCATTAAGTACCCTACGAAGTTAAATCATTGATTGTGTTAATGGTGTATGCGACGAAATACGAAACATGTTTAGAATTTCGACTAAATCAATTAGTTACTAATAGACAATATGTTTAATGTTTCATGTTCAATAGGATCATCTTTATGTTAATAGTATCTGCCCTATGTCCAATATTGTTTGTTATTATATTGTATAAACAAAGTTATGGACCAAGGAAGCGTACAATTTGACTGATCTTAAACAATTTTACTTCGTTATGAACATTTGCACTTATAGTTAACACAAAAGGGAATTTACTGGGATTGCAACAAAAATATAAATAGATTCAAGTTATTTTCCACATAAAGAATATTCAATGGGGAAGATCAATTTCACGGAGGAGAGAAGTTTCAAAAGTTGAAAACTTTATTCTAACCATACAATGGAGAAACATCATTTTCCCGTATGCCGGAACACATTTCAAATTTTAAACGATGTTTATACTTGGACTCAATTCTGAGAACTACACGTTAAAGTAGCCCCAAAAAGAAAAAGTTCTGCATCATTCGTTTTGTCAAGTTACATGCCATAATAATTTAATATCGATTTGACATAATATAACATAATATTTGTTTGACATAACATAAACAAACATAAACTCCCAGAACAGATTGATCCGCCTGCGTTATTATCTAAGATACTGCGCTGTAGAATAAGACAGGTGTCTGGTACAGTCGAACAATCTTCGTTTGTCGAGAGAGTGATTTATCATTTAAGGGCTTAGCGCGCAGTAGCATCGGTTTGCGATCAACACTCGTCTCTTGATTTCCAGGCTGATTTTATTATTTTTGTTTACGGCGGAGCCAAGGTAGACAAAACCATCTGTCCCTTCAAAATTATAAGTGTCAAAATTCGCGCAGCGTCACAAACGAGTAAAATCTTTGTTCTTGGTTTTGCCCTCATTTAACACCAAACCCACTTTTGCCCACTGCTTCTCAATGCTTGAAATGGCCGCAGTAACATCCCGCAGTCCTCGGCCAACGATATCTTTATCATCGGCATACGCTAGCAGCATGTGATTTTTATGAAAGATGGTACCACTTGTATGACGTTAAACAGAACACATGTCTAAAGCCTCGCTTGCTAGAGAATGGATTTTTGGCTATTTTCACTGAAGACTTCGTGTTAGTAAGGATACCAGACGTCGCGGGGATACCAAACGTAGGCATTGCTTCACTCAGGCAAGGATTAGCAAAGCGGCAACGATCCGATACTGCTGCAAAAGGGCAATCGGCCCCAATTTGGGAATTAGCCCCTAAAATGTGAACTGGTTATATGACTCAGTTATTAAAGCCATCTTATTCTACGTATCGGCGGTCTGGTCGCCGGCGCTAGATAGAGTGTCCCAAAGGCTGAAATTTGAACGCATTATGAGACTTGTGGCAATTATGATAACAGGGGAACTTAGAGCTGCTTCAACTAACCAACTGTTTACGATCCAAAACTGATTACCCCGGAAGTTGAGGCGAGGAACACCGCAATGCATTTAGACGCCACAAAAGCATGGATGCACAGGAACTATGGCCATGCCAAAATTCTAGACATAATTAATGTGACCTGTCACACGGATTACTCCATACTAGAACCTGGAACATCCCGGATAGGTCCTACTATGATGATAGTGATAATAGAGAGGGGGGAGGATGTCATCCTAATTTTCAGGGACGGTTCAAAATTAAAAGAAAGAGCAGGCTGTTGAATCTTTTCGGAGGAGTTAAATTTACAACTATCAATCAGACTACCGGATCACTGTAGAAAAGTTCTGGCCGAAATAGCGGCCAATAGAACAGCCGTAGAGAAAATTCAGTATCGTTGGATATTGGACGGCAATATTCATATTCTTATTAATAGTAAAGCGGCTATCAGATCCCTGGATAACGTGTACACCACTTCGGGATATGTTTGAGAATACCGGTCGTCTCTTGGGGATATAGCGAAACATTCGACGGTTCCCTTAAACTGTGAACTCGGGCGAAGTTTACGGTCTCATTGGGATCCCTCTTACAAGGGGGAAACTTAACCTCACTACTAAGAAGAGATGGATGAGAGAACCCACTTTCACGGCGAACAAACAAATTTGGGCCTACAATGGATATACAAAGGACCCGAGGAACCTGTTCAGAGTCCACCTAAGGAACATCATAGCTGTAATAACCGGTCACTGGCCGGTTGGTAAACACGCTAAGAAGTTGAAACTACCCTACAACGACGAAGCTGCAATGATGAGGAAGAAGAGAAGACCACGGAGCATCTTCTATGTCACTGCCCTGTTTTTGGTGACCTGAGATATGAAAAGCTTGGTCATCGGACTTTTATGCACAATTACTGTCTATAAGTAGGCGATTTGTGGAACATCCATGCCTTCATCAGAGCAACGAAAAAGCTTGATAGCGACGTTGACCGAACAGAATAGGAATATTTGAAAATGGTATCACAACGGGAATCATACTAGGATCCATGTGAGCTGTGTTGAACGTGGCTGCCGAATAAACCTATCTAACCTAGTCATAGCCTCTAATAAATTCTGTTGTATTGGACTGTCGAATGCAGCTTTGTACTGAATAGACAAATGATAGATCGATATGCATTTCTCAGGTCTTTTCCAGAATTTGTCATAGTGTGAATGTCTGGTCGGTTGATTTACCAGGTCAAAAGCCATGCATGCTGCCAGCTCATCGCCGCCGGCTTTAAAAAGCTCTGCTGACAGTCCATCAGCTCCCGCAGCTTTATTATTTTTAAGTCGTGATGATCTCATTTTGACTCGATGGTGAACAATCTCCTTTGTCTTCTCCGTCGTTGATGATTGGCGTGATTTTATCACCTATGATGTCTACGAGTATGAGCAGTGTACGTAAGTGTTCCCTCCGTGAATTTTGGGGTTTCACCCCTATTCCTGTAATTTTCGATATCTTGGGATTCTTTTTACTTCTATCACTTATGTTGCCTACGGGAATAAACAGAGTACAAAAGTGTTCCCTCCGTAATCAGATTTGTATTTCTATCCCTACAGGTGGAGATAGATCCCTGTGCCAAAACCTTTGATTTTTACCTTTTAATAGAACTTTGGGGCGTCATCTCTATTCCTGTACTTTTCGATGCCTTGTATTTTTATACCATCACCCTTAGGGATGAGGGTATATATCATTTGATACGACACAAAAGTGTAACACATAGAAGGAGTCACTTCAGACCCTAGGTTTCTTAGAACCAAATTCGATTCATGACTTTTTAAGTCATTTGAGCCATGTCCGTCTGTCTGGTGGCTGTCCGGCTGGTTCGCACGATAACTTTCGAAAGACGCAACCAAATGTCTTGAAATTTTGCACGAGTTAATATTTCCCCAAAACTACTTACGGTATTGCAAATGGGCTACATGCCTCCGCCCCTTCTGGTACCTCCCATACAAATACATCATTCCGCCCACTTTAGAAATCGAATTATAATATCAATACATCCAACGGGATCGTACCTAAATTCTGTACTTAGTAAAGCTATTACAGGATAAAGTTTTGGAAAAAAATTGGAAGTCTAACCACACCCCTTCTGGTACCTCCCATACAAATTCACCTTTCCGCCCACTTTAGATATGGAGTAATAATATTAATAAATCCATCGCGCTCGTACCCTACTTCTTAATTTAGTAAAGCTATAGCAGGATACAGTTTTTGAGAAAAAAACTTAAGTATACCAACGCCCCATCTTGTAGAAATCTTTAGAAATCGATTAATATTATTATTAGAACTACCGCGATCGTGACCAAATTCTGTATTTAGTAAAGTTCAAGCAGGATAAAGTTTTGGAGAAAAAATCTGGAAGTCTAGACACGCCCATTTTGGTACCTCCCATACAAAGGTACCTTTCCGCCCACTTAAGAGATGGAATAATATTATCAATACACTTGACACGATCGTGCCCAAATCCTTTATTTGGTAAAGTTAAAGCAGGATAAAGTTTTGGAGAAAAAATCTGGAAGTCTAGACACGTCTAGACACGCCCACTTTAGAAATAGGGTAATAATATCAATACACTAGACACGATCGTGCCCAAATTCTGAATTTTGTTATATTATAACAGGACAAAGTTTTGGAGACAAAATTGGAAGTCTAGACACGCCCCTTATGGTACCTCCCATACAAATGTACCTTTCCGCCCACTTTTGGGATGTAGTAATAATATCAGTACACCCAACGCAATCGTGCGCAAATTCTGTATTTGGTAAAGCTATAACAGGTTAAAGTTATGGAGAATAAATCTGGAGCCTAAACACACCCCTTCTCGTACCTCCCATACAAATGTACCACTCCGCCCAATTTCGAAATCGGGTAATAATATCCATAAAATAGAAAATTATTTGTTTTACTGAGGGTAAGGGTAAATGTAAGTCGGGTTGCCCGACTGAAACTTTCTAACTGGTTTTAATTACAAATCGATTATTTTCAATAACTCAAGACTTAAACAATATATTATATTGGGTGATGGTATTTATCAGTCAGTTTAACTGACTGAAATTTCTGTACTGGTTTTATTTTACTGAAGGTGATGGTATATGTAAGTCGGGTCGCCCGACTGAAACTCTCTTACTGGTTTTCTTCTAGTTATATCGTACCCTCACCATTTGATACAGATTTCACTTGTTTTCAGCATTCTCATAAATATTAAGTGGCATTCCTCATCCTACCAGGGCTTGACTGAGCGTGTATTTCCATAACCCAGTACGGTCGTTGAGGCAATGATCAAAGAATTAGCAATTATGGGCGTTTGTTTTAAGTAATTTAAGTTGAGGTAGGCATTGGCTATATAGGTGGTATGCAGGACTGTGGTGTCTAGGAGACATTGCGTTTAGTTACGATCGTTTTTAGCAGTACTTAATCGCGTGCGTCTCTTGGCTGCAACTAGGTGGTGATCATTGTCAATACTCGCACCGCGCATCACACGCACGTCCATGACGCTTGAGACATGCCTGCCATGGATTACCACTTGATCAATTTGGTTTCTTGTCTTTTGATCAGGGGATTTTCAGGTTGCCTCGTGGGTATCAGTACGCGGGAATCTTGTTTCATTCGGACGCAAAGTTTACTGATTTAAATATAGACCGTTGAACCAAGACCATCTTCCCTTCCTAATTTAGCATTAAAATATATCAGACTAATTTTAATGTCATGGCCAGGAGAGTGGTCACATATTTCCTCCAGACGCTAATAGAATTTATCTCCTCGTCTTTGGCTTCCGTCGGGGCATGCACACAAATTAGCGCAATGTAAAAATATTTCGCCTTGTTGCGAATAGTGGCTACCAATGTTTAACCGCGAGACCAGATGTCGAAGATTCTTGGCAACTATGAATTCACATGGAAATTCGTGTCTTTCTGCATGGCAGCTATAAAAGATGTCACGGTTCATTCGACGTGTACATTCCTGTCCAGCCCAGAGTTCGGACATAAGGTGAATATCCTTAAATCATTTGGTCTTCATTTGGAGGTTCTTGTTTTTTCTTAATAATAGCATTTGTTTAAGGAGAGTTTCTTACAGCGCTCGAGGCTGAGGCTGCTAAAGCCACTTAGAGAGCCTTTGTTTTGAACTTCAGTTACTTCTGTTACCTATTACCTAAGACGCATCGGCGCCTTAAGTACTGACTTATAAATTCGTTTTACTTCCACACTAAATATAAGCAAATGTAATAACTATTCAAAGTAATTTTTGCCAAAACAAAAAATCTCAACATCATGACAATTACTGACAATCTAATAAGTTTTAGACATGGTACATCATGATGATGTATTGTTGTCGAATATTGCTGCTAGATCATTTAGGTAGTAGATTTCTTAGTACTCGTAGAATGAACAAAAAAAACCAATTATTAAATTCTAGGTAATGTTCCTCTAATGCTAAGGTTTTGTTTTTTTGTTGGCGATTATGCTAAGCATGCATATGACATGTACGTGAGAAATATACCATTTGGATTACTATGAAAATAATAAGAACTTTACACTGAAAATTGCAAACACCACGAAGGTTGTCATTCTCCAAATAAAAAAAGAGGACAACATGACGTTAAGCTTCTGTGAATCTTAATATCAAACTCAGGCATTGAACAATGGTGTATTTAATGATTGAAAGTGTCACGATAATTTGGCATACGCGATGGAGAGAATGGTTTGCATAGGGCAAACTCATGTGAGACTGTTTTCAAATGTTGCAAAACAGATTGTTTTATCAAAATGATTACTATGTTAGTGGAATATGTATATAAAAAAATGGTAATAGTAAAAAATAGAGTTGCAGGATGTGCGAGGGCATTGGTTTATATTTTCCAACTTTTTTTAAATCGAAAAGTAGTTACTTAATAAATGGGACCGGCCGTGGCATAGTGGTTAGAACACGCGACAACCATGCGGGAGATCGCAGGTTCAAACCTGGCTCCAGTCATCTTAAAAGAAAAAAAAAGAAAATTTTCTTTCATTGTCGGCTCCCCTCGAATGTTGTTGACAGCAACTTCGCAGTATTAAGCGTCGATTCAATCGTCGTGTCTAGTAAGAGCTTCTCAAATAGTGACGTTCGCATTCGTCGATAAACAAGTAGGTGCCGTTAGTTGTGAATCTAAAAATAGAAAGCGTGTTAATTCTCAACAACGCGAGAAGCTATCCCACACCTCATTCATGGGGTGCAAAGGGAAATTAAGTTATTTTTTCTTAAGTTACTTAATAATTTGTTATGACATATCGAAGAAATATTACTCTTCCACAGCTATTAGTATGTGTATCTTCTTTATCCACATCGCTCGTTACCAAACGCAAAGAAAGATAGACATCACAAAGCAGCATACCAACGGGATAGCCAATGCCTACTCTAGCCAACTCTCTCAATTACTTGGAACAGCAGCATATTGCGAATTCTATGACCATTGTCGCAACGACCGTACTGGGTTATAAAAAACCACGCTCAGACAAGCCCTGGTACTATGAATAATGTCGCGAAATGTCTGAGGAAATGGATGCTGCATACTAGACAAAATTGCAGCCAATGACAACTGTAAGGGCAGAGATGGAAATCTGGTCGCATACACTTAGAATGTGCTTCCAATTTGAAGGGAACACTTTTGTTTCCTGCTAGTTCCCTAAATCACGCCAACCATTGGCGACGAAGTAGATTGTCCACCACCGAGCCAAAACGAAATTGCATGGCTTAAATGGAATAAAGCTGTGGGAGCCGATAGAGCTTTTAAAAGCCTTTGGCGATGATCTGGCAAAGTGCATAAACCAGCTCATACACACGGCTTGGCTCAAGTGATGCATGCCCGATGATTGAATTCTGAGTGTTCTATGTCCTATTCCAAGTGTGTGCCAGCTCTGACGGGATCAGTCTTTTACGCATCGCATACAAGGTCAGGTCTAGTGGATTATGTTAAAGACTAAAGCAAATCCTAGCGAACCGGATTAGACCTTATCAGTGTGAATTTGGATCAAGTAATTCCAAAACTAGGCGATTTTAATGCTAAAATAGGCAGGAAGACCGCATATGAGCCTACTATTGGAAAATTCAGTCTGCATATCGAAACGTCGAACAATGGTACAAGACTGATTGATTTCTCTGAGGCAAGAAATATGGTAGTTAGCGGCATTAGATTTGATCACTGAAATATTCATAAGGCAACATAGTTATCTCCAGATCAATTGACGTGGTAGTCGATGAAGGCAAGCTTCGAGTGTTCTGGACTTACGAGTGATCATGGGTGCGAACATTGACTCCGATCACTATCCCTCCGCAGTTAAGATACGCACAATTAACAAGGAATTAGATATATCACATGGTAGTCGATGGAAGGCACGCATCGAGTGTTCTGGACGTACGAGTGATCATGGGTGCGAACATTGACTTCGATCACTATCCCTCCGCAGTTAAGATACGCACAAGGCTAAACATGGCGAAAAACATACGTAACCAGACACAACGAAAGCTGGACATCGGTAAACTGCGGACCACAGAAGTAGCGGATGCCTACTCCAACCACCCAACTCAATTGCTACAGAATACTCCAACCCCTGATAATATTACCTCGCAATGGCAATATATAGCAGACTCCATAGAACGGACTGTGAGAAGCGTACATGGATACTCAAAGCGGTCTCAAGAAGATGCCTGGTACGATGATGAATGTCGCAATGCCACGACAGTGACGGATGCTACATACCGGGCGAAACTGCAGCCAATGGCTACGCGAGCTGATCGTGAACGGCACAGCGAGAAGAGACGAGAGGCAACTCGTCTTTTTAGACGGAAAAAGAAGGAGCTGAAGAAGAGACAGGATGAGTGCACAGAGTTGCTCCGATGTAGAGGGGAAGCCCGAAAATTCTACAAGATAGTTAAGGCGAGAATGCGTGAAACAGGGTTGCCCTCCTGCAAGAACAGCGACGGCCGGCTAGTGACGAACATGTATAACGTTCTAAAGATATGGAGAGAACAATTCAGAAAACTACTGGATACGGACACCATTCCAGAACACCCCGCTTCTATCCATCACGATGGTATCAACTTTCCATCTCCGGGCCAGAGTGCAAAACGTGTGGCAATATCTCGCCTTAAAAATAACAAAGCAGCTGGAGTCGATGGTGTCTCGGCTGAATTGTTTAAGGCAGGCGGAGAGGAGCTGATTAGGAGCATGCATCAGCTCATGAAGAACATCTGGATGAAGCATGCCCGGCTGTTGGAGTATCGGTCTGTTATGTCCCATACACAGGAAAGGAGATCGTATTGTGTGTAAGAACTACCGTGGAATGAGCCTATTACCAATTGAGTACAAGGTCATTTCGAGCATATTATGTAAACGTCTAAAGCCAATTGAAGAAAAATTAATTGGACCTTATCAGGGACCGTGGCATAGTAGTTAGAACACGCTACCACCATGCGGGAGATCACAGGTTTAACTCCTGGCTCCAGTCATTTAAAAAAAAAAGAAAAAAAAAATAATTTTTCTTTCATTGTCGGCTCCCCTCGAATGTTGTCGACAGCAACTTCGCGATATTAGTGTCGTGTCAATCGGCGTGTCTAGTAAGAGCTTCTCAAACAGTGACGTTTGCATTCGTCGATAAACAAGTAGATGCCGTTAGTTGTGAATCCAAAAATAGAAAGCGTGTTAATTCACAACAACGCCAGAAGCTATCCCATACCTCATTCATGGGGTGTAAAGGGAAATTAAGTAAGTATCAGTGCGGCTTTAGAGCTGGTAAATCTACGACGGATCAAATATTTACTTTATGAAAAATGCTGGAAAAAACTCATGAAAAGCAGATCGAACCCTACCACTTCTTTGTCGACTACAAAGCTGCCTCCGACTCTCCGATAAGGAATAGGCTATGTAACTTGTAAGAATCTCTCTGAACCATTCAACACGGAACGAGGTCTCAGGCAGGGTGATAGCCTGTCCTGCACACTATTGAATATAGTTATGGAGAAGGTGATGAGAAAGGTTGGTGTCAACATGTCTGGCACCATATGCCACAAAAGCCACATGCCACTAGCCTATGTCGGTGATATAGACATCATTGGTCGAAATTTGCGGGATGTACGGCAGTTTTCTCATTACTAGAAAAGGAGTCAGCTAAAACGGGTTTTGCGGTCAAAAATATAGATTTCGACGAACAAAGAGACCTCTCGATGGGGACGCACCGTGAATGTTGACAATTGTTGTTCTGAGGTAATAGATGAATGTTCCTATTTTTACGGACTTCGGCTGCACTTTAGTAACACCACCTAATCTCAGGATACTAAGGAACAGCTGTACTAGGTATTAATTTTTCCCGTTCTGTTGTATGCCACCGAATCGTGGGTGTTTACGACAACGGACATACAAAACCTGGGAGAGTTCCAGAGAAAACTACTCCGTAAAATATATGGACCTATCTGTGTCGACGGCGAGTTTCGCCATCGGATGAATCATTAGCTGTTTTCATCTTTACTACGACATCGACTTAGCTAAAAGAGTCAGAATCCAACGACTTCGATGGCTGGGACATGTTGCCAGTATGAAGGCGAGAAAGGTGTTTGAAGGCGAACCTGAAGGACGACGCAGAGCAGGGATACCAAAACTTCGTTGGAAGGACTAAGTGGTAGGCGGCGTGTCACCATCCGGTAGAAATAACTGGAGAATGCACGCAGAATACCGAGGCGTGTGGAATTCTTTAATACTTCAGTCCTCTAATTTATAAACCACGTTCGTAAGTTGTAAAGGGCCACTTAAGTTAGTAAGTCCACAACCGAGCAGATCGATACCCACCATCTGTTCAGCGAAAATCCGATGCGACAGAAATTATTAGTAGCTATGGCTTAATTTGGTATCCCCTCGATGCTGCAGGGTGACACTAACTGTCTAAAAGTCTTTAATGAAAATAGACCAAATCCGACTGAGCCATTTTATACCAAGCAAGGCTTTAAACAGGGCGATAGTCTGTCATGCGACCTCTTTAACATCATATTTTAAATGATCCTACGGAATAATGCAATAAACACGACTGGTCCCATCTTCAACAAAGGTAGCATGCTGCTTGCGTATGCCTAAGCCATAGATATCATTGGCCATGGATTGCGGGATGTTACTGCGGCCTTTTTGAGCATTGAGAAGCCGTCGGCAGAAGTTTGTCCCAAGTTTTTTGTTTCAACGAACAATTTGGGACGCTGCGTAAACGTTGACAACTATATCTGTGAGATGGTAGATGACTTAATTAATCTACCTTGGCTCCGTCATCAAAAATCCCATGAACAATTCTGTATTGGTTGGCCCGCGCTGAAGAGCATGCACACCATACATATCTAATTAAATTACAGTGTTAACTTCTTATATAACTAATTCTCAAATCAACATCCTATTGCAATAAATTTTCACTATATTTCGTAATAACGTTTAAAACCTTCATCAGTGCAATTGTTAAATAACATAAGTTGACATTTGATTTAATTATTTATATCGTTCTTTTTGCTCGCTGGCATTGCTCAGTATGATTCCAGACTCCATAAAAATTCTTCTGCGTTGTTTGCTCACAATGTATTGCATAATATCATAGTTAGCATCATGATGTACAACATGCTATCGTGGCTACTATTCGTATTAAAATAAAACAATTGTAAAGATTTATGTTCTTTTACTTTAGACATTTGTTTACTTTTAATGTTGTTGAGCTCCCCTCTTTAGATGCGACATTGAACTATTATGAACTTTCAGTTTCATTACAATTACGAATCGCGCTGTGTGCTGTACTGTGTGCTGTGCTTTGTATTATACAATGAAAACGTGCATTCATTATATTCAACAACAAATAAATGAAGACAAAAGAGCATCCAGCATGGGGTTTAAACAATAATAATAACAAAAAGAACAACATTTATTTATTGCATTCAGCAAATAGATGAAGATTATGCGCGGTGATGTTGCGGTTTTATTCTGATTCGTGTTATGGTGTTTCATTAGGGTTGTGCAGATTCAAGGACTAAGGAGGATATAAAGAAAATATATATGGGTTGGTGCTGATTGGGGTAATATGTGAAAGAATTTTGTGAAGGGAGCGTCCATGGAATGATGGCTAGAGATATCATCTGGGTCCGACATTCACCTCATACGGCCGCCTCTAGGTTGTAGTCAGCAACTTCCGACTAGTTGAGTCGAATTATATTTGTCTCGTGTAAAAGTTGACGTTCAGATTCTTCAAATTGTCGTGTGGAATGACGAGGCAAATTACGTTTCTAGTAAAGGTGTTACACACTAAACTAGTTTTTAGTCTAATTGTATTAACTTTTAAATATTAACTTATCAATTTAAGAAGATCAATTTTAATATATATAACACTAGTGGGCCCGGCAATGCTTCGCTATTGCATATTAACTTGTAATATATTTCACATTTAGGTCTACAAAGTACTTTAAAAAAGGTACTTAAGCTTAATAATAAAATGTTGAGTTTATTAACTTATGTAACTAATTTCAAGTAACTCCTAAACATGGAAGTTAACTAATTAAGTTTTATTGTTTTAAATTCTAAATAAGATAGGCTCTATGACGATAGTAAAAAGTTCATCATCAAAGTCATATCTATAGTTTCGACATGTAGATTAAGTTTTGTCTGTATGTAGGGAGAAAAAAACACTTCTTTTACAATTCGGAAACAGAAATTCTACCAGTTGGATTTTATATAAATGTAGACCAAGATCTTTCCTCAGCATTTGCAGAGACCGAGTTGCTGAGAACGGCGTCGGTTGGATAAATTCGAGTCCCCTGTCATACGTCATACGTCTACAGCGTCGATGGCTTCTATTAGCTGCTCAGATGGATGATTATATAAACCCCAAACTTCACAAAGGGCTCCATAAGTTTGGCGAACAGAACGCGCATTTTGAAAATAAATTTGCAAGATTTGTAAACGTTGTTCTTGTTTAGTTTTTGCATGGTGATTTTGCAAAGCACTTCATTAGTATGACAGCTAGATTTACACTTATACCTATCAGAAGTTCTATATGTCAAGAAAAATACCCCATGCATAGGTTATTTACAATTGTTTGCTAATGTTACCTCTGATATTCTATAAAAATTTAACCATTGTAGTATAACTACAATGAATATTGCTTAATTTTTCTATCTATATGATTTATTACCGATTCGCTCTCCTGAAAAGTAATTAAAAAATATATATCTGTAAAGTAAATTAAAAACAAATCACTGTTTTAGGCTGCGTGTGTCCTAAATTGCCTGGTGTACGGACCAATATTTGATACATTTAAAAAGTTAAATATTGAAGTGCGTGGGCAGAGCCTCGGCACTTTTTACTTATTAAGTTTCAAATAGCCTGTTCATTAGGGCGGATCAATTTGTTCGCGTCGAAAAAAACGTGGTAATCGTATACCAATATCGGAATCTACGATGAATTCTTAGAAAATTTCACTAAGAAACAATATGTATAAAATCAATTCCTAGTTCGCGCTGAGAAGCATGAGATTTCAGGTAGACATATTTTTTTTGACAATGAGCAACTATTGAAACCTTCAGACCTATGGGCCCCGGATCTAATTTTACCTATGCTTGGAGACCAAGACGAAGAGAATGGTATATTTTTAACATTGTTTTCTGTATGCCAACACTCAGAGGCCATAACATTTTAACCAATTCAAAGATTTGCTTTTGTAATACTTCATTTAGTTTGTTGGAAAGTTAGTTTTACGCATAAGTTTTCGGTTTGTGCTCATTTAAAAACAAAAAGATCTCTATCTGAAATCTTCCTGCTTCCCAGCGCGAGCTAGGAATTGATTTTACCACAAATTTTATAGGTGAAATTTTCTAACAATTCAAAATCTACGGATTTTGGTTTCGATTTTTACGAATAAAAAATTGGCCCACCTTACTATTCATATCTCTGGGCGAACTGCAATATACTGTGGAATTATGACAGTTATAACTACTTATTTTAAAACGGGTGAAGCACAGCCTACTTCCACCCTTACTGTAATTCATACTGTATCAAATACTGTAACAAATTGCATCTTCATACCTCTGATAGTTCGTGAAATATAGACTTTTTTACTTTAAAGTTGTATGGGCGGTGCCACTCTCCTTTATATAATCACAACTAAGTACTGCCAGAGACTAACATCAGGTCATCTGTACTATTATAAAAGCCGTCAGAGAGATTTTTGAAAAAGGGCGAGGCACCGCCTTCTTCCTACCTGGCAGTAGTTAATACTGCTCCAACAACATATATACCAAATCTCATCTTCATACCTCTGATAGTTCATGAGATATAGCCCTTTTGACTTTCAAGTTGTATGGGCGGTGCCACGTTCCTTTATCAAATCACAACCAAATACATCCAGAGACTATCAACAGGTCAACAGTACGACTTGGTAAAATTTTTGTAACAATCGGTCTATTAGAAAAGAGCGATTTTTGAAAAGGGGCGTGACACCGCCCACTTTCACTCTGGCTGTAATTATTACTGCTCCAACAACATATATACCAAATCTTATCTTCATACCTCTGATAGTTCATGAGATATAGCCCATTTTATATTCAAGTTGTATGGGCGGTGCCACGCCCCTTTATCCAATCACAACCAAATAAAGCCAGGGATTATCTACAGGTCAACAGTACCACTTGGAAAATTCTGTATCAATCTGTCTATTGGAAAAGCCTGCAAAGCGATTTTTTAAAAGGGGGCGTGGCACAGCCCACTTCCACCCTGGTTAAAATTAATACGGCTCCACCAACATGTATACCAAATATCATCTTTATACCTCTGATAGTTCATGAGATATAGCCCTTTTGATTTTCAAGTTGTATGGGCGGTGCCACGCCCCTTTATCCAATCACAGCCTATTATAGCCAGGGACTATCAACTGGTCAACAGTACCACTTGGTAAAATTTTCGTATCAATCGGTCTATTAGAAAAGCCGTTAGAGCGATATTTGAAAAGGGGGCGTGGCACCGCCCACTTCCACCTTGGCTGAAATTAATACTGCTTCAACAACATATATACCAAATTTCATCTTCATACCTCTGATAGTTCATGAGATATAGTCCTTTTTATTTTCAAGTTGTATGGGCGGTGCCACGCCCCTTTGTCTAATTGGACCAAATGCTATCCTATCTTTCAAGTTGGATCAAACCGAACACGGTGTGCAAATTTGATTCAAATCGGTTAAGTAGTTTAGGAGTCCATCGCGGACAAACAACGTGACACGTAATTTATATATATTAAGATGTTTGTATCCATAACCGTTTTTAATGAAAATAAACAATCATTTCATGTAACAAACGGGACCGGCCGTGGCAAAGTGGTTAGAACACGCGACTACCATGCGGGAGATCCGTGGTTTGATTCCTGGCTCCAGTCATCTACATTTTTCTGTCATTGCCGGCCCCCTCGATGTGGTCGACAGCAACTTCGAAGTAAAAAAGTCGAGTTAATCGGCATGTCTAGTAAAAAGCTTCTAACACTGACGTTTGCATTCGTCGATAAATAAGTAGGTGCCGTTTGTTGTGAATCCAAATTGAAAGCGCGTTAATTTACAACAACGAGAGAAGCTATGCCATACCTCATTCATTGGTTGTAAAGGGAAATTATGAAAGTTGTATATAACAAACTGCAGCAACAGTTTTTAATTTATTTTATTTTTTTTTTTATTGAAATCACTAATTTGTTTGTAATCTTAAAATCACTTTCATCACCTCCAGTTTGCTTATATTTTTATTAGCAAATATTATTCAGCAAAAATAAATACACACAAATAAATGGATCAAACAACCTTGAAATGTGGCGATTAGATTATAAAACAATGACATTAATCTTGAATCGAGCACAATGTGAATACTAAACTGTTCTAAAATTCAAACGAACAAAAACAAAAACATGAAAAGACATCATAAAAACCACCGATTTGTGGTCACGATAACAAAAAAAAATGAACAGTAGCACAAAAAGATTCTAAACCCCCCCACAGTGAGAATCATATCGGCACAGTTGTCTAATGCCAACCACATCACACAATCTAAGTGATGATGATGATGGAGTCAATTTAACCCATTGTGAATGTGAGAGTGGGATGGTATCGTAGATAAAGCTGTAATATCTTAAGTTACGATTTACGTTATTGCAAATGAGCTACATGACCACGCCCCTTCTGCTACCTCCCATACAAATTTACCACTCCGCCCACTTTAGAAATCGTGTTATTACATCAATACAGCCAACGTGTACCATTGTACCATCCCTGTCGGAAATTGAGTTAACTTCAAGCTAACCAATGGTTAGTCAAAGATGAGTCACAAGTGACTCGAAAGCTAACTCATTTTCCTTGTTGAATCGTATTCAGTTGCAGTGAGTCAGTACTCACTCACTCTGCATAAGTTTCAGCTAACCACAAGTTAGCTCGTTATAAGTTAGATTGTAGCTCATTAAGAAAAAGTAAACTTTTAACTAGTTTTAAAATTACTAACTCATGATTGGTTTTAACGAGTCAGCTTATGGTTAGCTATAAAACTTCAACAACAACAATTTAATAATAACGCTTTTTTCTTGTGCTATTTTCATAAAATATATATTTATTTTATTTTAAACTGTTTGTTTGTAGTTTTAGTCGATCGTGTTTTATATATTAAACTAGCTGACCCGGCAAACGTTGTTCTGCCATACAACTTTGGAACCGGCAAACTTCGTCTCGCTCCTAAGGTAACGCCTTCATATAATAGTAAAACACAGATAGTTCAAGTTTTAATCTGATTTACTTGAATTTAATCGAAATCTGTGAAGAGCGATCTGATATACAATGTTTTTTGATTTGTTTCCGGCGTAAAAACAAACAATAAAGACTGTTTGCCAACACGCAAACCGACGACGCACAGCTGACAGTGTGGAAAGCAGGGATTTTCGAGGTTGATTCCACAAACTTCCAACGATTGACCTTACGATTTTTTATTGTTATCGCAAATACCAATCGAATGGGGAGTTGAATTCGCTTGAATTGGAAGGGAAGATCGATTGGAATAATAGAAATTCGAGGGATAAGAACTTCCTCTCCTTTGAATTTTTCCTTGATGATCGTCGTTTTTATTACAATTTCGGATGATTCAGATTCTGCAAAATGATCATGATTGATCCCACCTTCAGCTGCAAATTATGCGTCGAACTTTCTGGAACATCTAGAGAGTTCAAAAATTCTGTTGCCTCATTCTCGTGAAATCACCTCGAAAATTATTCATCGTTCGATCATCTGGCTCCAAAGCTCGTTTATGCGCCATCGTGCATTGATTTAGCATTCTCGCAACAATTTCGCTACACGTTGGCTTGTCAACTGTGAGAAGACAGCGGAATGTGCAGTTCGACCGCCTTTCAACAATATGGAAGCAATACCAGAGGATGCAACAGCTAACTCAATTGCGATCTTGACAGAATTGTTGCCAGAATCAAAGAAATTACAAATGTCTTGCCTGTCCCACCGGGAGTATCCAGAAAGTAAATGCCTCCCGTTCCATCGTCAACAACCTTCATCAGCGAATTATACACGTTCGTTTGCTCGGCATTTAAGGACGGCAGATTTGTTCGGACTATTTCAGTCAGCTTACTCGATCAAAGTCTTGCAACTCGCGATAGAATGCCTCATACATCGAACGATTTGGCGCTGGTATTCCCAATTTCGACAGTAGACTGCCGCACATTAGCAGGGACATGTCTTTGATCAGAAGATAATGTCAAGATCGGAATTGGATGTTGTCGTGCGCTCTGTGCAAATGTCGTCAGCCATCTCGTCCATTAATTTGTCCCACAATGTGCTCGGGTTCGGCAGATGCAACGTGGCTATGATGATCGAAAACAATGTACAAATTTGATTCGCTGGAGCAGAAACAGTTGTTGGCGAGATTCGCGAAGTGTGGCGACTGATTGAAACTAATACAATTGAGACGCTCCATTTCGACCTTGACGTTCATGTGAACGCAGTACTGTTGAAATAAACGGCGATATCTTATCAGATGATTGTCATCATCTTGTGAGCTAAACATTTTATCCGTTTCTTCTCCTGGAATACGAATTCGAACATAGAGGGATAATGAAAAAGAATTGATGACTTGTAAACAAACCTTCCGTTCTATTGACCATCTTTAAATTGAGGTGATAGCCATCCTTTCCACAACAGAACATCAACGGGTATTGAAGTGAAGTACACGTGCCTAACTTGTCCACCATCCCGAACAACCACCACTGCGACTTCATTTATAGTGGGAGCATTGAATTGTCTTACACGGCATCCAGAGGGTCTTTTGTCTGCTCTTATAATGATTTTGTGGACGTCATAATGCATTGTATTCAATGCGGTTATGAACAATCGGACCAATGCATTATGCTTATGCAGAAGATTTTGAAATTGTTCGACCATTTCGCGTTTAATCTTTTAACATAATTAATTAATTTTAAATTAATTAAAAAAATCCAAAATTTTCAAATTAACATCATTTAAATTTATCAAAACGCAATAAAATGTAGAATTTCGTCGAAAAAAATTAAAATTTGTAGAATTTTTCCATAATTTTCCAACCAAAATTTTCTATTTTTCCAACCAAAAAGCCACGCCGGTTCAATCACACACAAAATGTAATTCAAAAATTCAATTTGCTGTGCAAAATGTAAAGATCAAAATTTTTCGAGTTTTTCCTGAATTTTCCGAGTTTTCCACTGAGAATTTTTCTATTTTTCCATTCGGAAAGCCATTTTGAAATAAATTCACGAAATTTTACACTGTTACATCGTCCAAAATTATCAAATCATAAGATAATATGCAAAATTTCGTAAAAAAAATTTAACATTTTCAAAAAAATTTTCCCGAATTTTCCAACATTTTTTTTTCCATTCGCAACAATTGCAAACAAAATTCAATACAAAAAAGCAATTTTAAATTTTTCCAATTTCCCGACTTTTGCGGAGCATTTTCCCAAAATGTTCTTTCACATAAATGAAGATTTCGTTCAAGGCATCCAAATCTTTAGATTTTTTTCTGGAATTTCCCGAGTTTTCTACCAAAAAAAAGAAATTTTATTAGCATTTTCCATAATTTTCCAACTAAAATTTTCTATTTTTCCATTCGAAAACCGACAAAAATTTAATTTGCGATTTACCTCAAATCAGGCGATGAAATGCAAAATTTCGTCGAAAAATAGTATTAAATTTTTTCGAATTTTTCCGGAATTTTTTGAATTTTCCAACAAATTTTTTTTATTTTTCCATTCGAAAAATCATTCGCAACAATTGCACATAAAATTCCATACAAAAAAGCAATTTTCAGTTTTTCCAATTTTCCGGCTTTTCCGGAGGATTTTTAGAAAATTTTCTTTTACATAAACCTTCTCCTGGCAATTACGAACAACCGAAAAAAAATTTCAGCAAAATCGGTCCAGCCGTTCTCAATTGATGAATTACTATACATTTTTGCCACCATTTTTATATATATAGATTTACGTTAAGTGTATCAAATAATACATCAAATTCGGCTTACGATCAGAAAAGTATTTTTTATTGTTTGATATTTTTGGTCAAATTCAGTGTGTCACGCACTAGGATGACGCGTTTCGAACTCCATGACGAGTTCATCTTCAGACCCCGTTGTGACGAACTGATGCACAATGGTACATCATCAGCTGTATATATATCTACAATTATGTCAAACATGTGCATGCGAAGTAGATATCAGCCGAAAATGTCCAAGGTGCTGGAGCAGCATCAGTTTTGAGTGATCAAAAAGTTAGTTCAAAACTTATCGAGAAGAAGTCAGATGGAATAAAAAAAACAAATGACTATATCTGCATCAGTTTTGAATTACCTTAAAAGTGCGTTTTAAATGTATGAACAAAAAGTCAACTTGATTTTGAGTCAGCTCACAAAATTCCGACAGGGATGTACCATTCCGCACACTTTTGAAATCGAGTAATAATATCAAACCACGGATAACTATCGCGATATTGCCCAAATTCTGTATTTTATTAAGCAAATTTTATGTTTTTACTGAGGGTAATGGTATATGTAAGTCGGTTTACCCGACTTAAACTTTCTCAGGAATATATCCGTCAGCAGTCGCAAGTACAAAAGAAGTTGGGGAAATTTTCGTTCTTGAGTTTTAGGTAATTTTTCCTTTTTTTTTCCAATTTTATTTTGGTGCTTTTTTCGTTTCTTTTTTTGGGAATTTTTCATTTGGGGTATTTTTCATAGAGCCTTTAGATTATTCCTCTTTCACCTGGTCCATCCTACGAAATGTTGGCATCCCTCTTCTGCGACTCCATCAAGTTTATTGCGGAAGACTTTTTCAGATGGAGTATTTTCATCCATTCGTATCGCGTGTCCAAGTCATGGTCTACTTCATCACGCTTTATTAAGTCGATCTCGTTGTACAGCTCATACAGCTTATGGTTCATTCGACGACGGTATACGCCGGTAACGATGATGGGTCAAAATATTTTGCAAAGTAATTTTACCGTGAAAAATACCAGACTATATTGATCCTCTTGTGTCATTGCCCAGGATTCTGCACTGTAGAGAAAGATAGGTGGGATCAGTGTCTGAAAGAATTGGATCATTGTTTGTCGAGAAAAAACATTGTCATTACATCGATTACTTAGCGTATATCCTCATTTAGCACCAGACCACTTATGCCGAATACTTATCAATGCTTGAAAACACCGCAGTAACATCCCGAAGTCCTCGGACAAATATTACATCGGCACACGCGAGCAGCATGTGACTTTTATTAAAGATCTTACCAAACGTATTTATTGCAGCCTTCCCCATGATCATTTTCATGTAGGAAATATCACATGATGCCTAAATTCCCACTTGCTAGAAGGCGTTTCTGTCAGATGTTTGCCCCTTTTTACTGAAGCCCAAATGTCGCTCAGTGCCATTGCGCAAAGTTACATCAGCTTCGGGGATACCAAACTCAAAAATAGCATCTAATAGATTCTGGCGTAGCAGACTGTCGAATGCAGCTTGAGGTCGATAAACAGATGGTAGGAGACGATCTTAATTTTTCGGGCTGTTCGGTCGTGAATTTAACACGTCGAAGGCCACACTGATAAGGTCCAAAAGGTTCAATCAGGTTCGCTAAAATGAGCTTCTTTCTTTCACATAATACAGTAAACAGCACCTTGTATACGGTTGGGTATAAGGTTGAACCCGCCATAGTTGGTACACACATTTGGATCGCTTTTCTTAAGCAAAGGACATAGATTCCGTGCATGCATCCCTTGAGCCAAATAGTGTTTCTTTAGCTGGTGCATGCATGTTGGCAGCTCATCGCAGTCGGCCTCAAAAATCTCTGCCGGCAGTCGTTTGGACTTGGTGGTGGGCAATCTAACCTGTCGAAGATGATTGGTGTGATTTCGTCACTTATGCTGCCTTCGGGAACAAGTAGAGATAAAAAGTGTTCCCTCCATATTTTCGGCACACTATGAGTGTACTTGACCAGATTTCCATCGCTTTCCATACATCTTTGGAGCCCTGTTCCAAATCCTTTACTTTTATCATATTGGTAAAATTTTCAGGCTACCTGTACTTTTACATACCCTAGGCTGAAGTTTTGCCTTGTACACAACATTCGTCGTACCAGGGCTTATCTGAGCGAGGTTTTTCATAACCCAGCACGGTCGTTGTGGCAGTGTGTTCATAGTAAAAAATTTAAACATCCAAAGATTAATATTGGATCGCTTTTTTGCAAGTAATGGATTACTCCATAAATCTCCGAGCCTCATGCATTCTGTACGATCCAAATGAGTGACAAATAGAAGGAGTGATTTCATTTTCTATGAATCAAATTCGATTCATAACTTTTTAAGTCGTTTGAGCCATGTCCGTCCGCCTGTCAGGCTGGTTCGCACGATTACTTTCGAAAGACGAAACAAAATGTTTTGAAATTTTGCACGAGTTAATATTTCTCCAAAACTAATTACGGTATAGCAAATGGGCTACAAGGTCCCGCCCCTTCTGGTACCTCCCATACAAATACATCATTCCGCTCACTTTGGAAATCTAGTAATAATAAAAATACACCCAACGGGATGGTTCCCTAATTCTTTGTTTAGTAAAGCTACAGCAGGATAAAATTTTTAAGAAAAAAAATGGAAATCTTGCCACGCTCCATCTGTTACCTCCCATACCCATCTGGTATTGCCCACTTTAAAAATCGATTAGTATTATTAATAGACTAAAGCGATCGTGCCCAAATTCTGTATTTTGTAAAGCTGTGACAGGATAAAGTTCTGGAGAAAAAAAACTGGAAGTCTAGCGGCGCCCCTTCTGGTACCTCCCATAAACACTCCGCTGGCTGGATGGCTGGTCAGCAGGATACCTTGAGTAAACCTTAACGGATCAGTATGAAAATTTATCAGTATTAATATTTTTCCAAACGAACTTATGGGAGTGAAACTGGGCAGAATAGCCCCACCCCTTCTGCTACCGCCCATACAAAATTACATATTTTTGGATAATTTATATTTCTTTCAAAACTTCCCAACGGACGATCGTAGGATATTTAAATTTGGTCAGTTTATTTAACTTGCAAAAGTAGACAAACACTACGAAAACCGGAACCTTTGCCTTACCCCTTCTGGTACCTCCCATACAAATGACCTAATTGACCCTCATAGTTTTACATACATATCTTTTTTTGTAACTAAACTGAATTCACTCAAATCTTGCATATGATGTTTTCATATGAAAACTGGACTCAGCAATGAATATGAACTATATCGGTTCACGCCTTCTGGTACCTTCCATACAAAATGCAAATTTAATATTTCTCCCATAACTTCCAAACGGACACTTGGAGGATAATGACAAATGGTCTTTTAATTTATCTTGCGATAGGAAGCAAAACCTCAGAAAACCTTACTATTTGACGTACCCCTTCTGGTACCTCCCATACAAATTCCCGAATTCACCCTCATAGACCTACATACATATCATTTTTTGTAAGTACAATTAATTTAGTCAAATTTGGCGTAACTTGTTCAGTTATGAAAATTTGAATCAGGATTAAATATGCATTATATCGGATCAGCCCTTCTGGTGCCTCCCATACAAAATTACCTATTTTTGAAAAATTAACATTTATCCCATAATTTCCAAACGGACACTAGGGGGGTAATGAAAATTGGTCAATTAATTTATCTTGTGATAGGAAGCAAAACCTTACAAAACATAACTATTTGACGCACCCCTTCTGGTACCACCCACGCAAAATACCGAACATACCCCCATAGTTTTAAATACATATATTTTTGTAAGTACAGTGAATACAGTCGAATTTTGCGTAAGTTGTACAGTTATGATAATTTGAATCAGAAATGAATATGGATTTTACCGGATCACCCTCTGGAACCTCCCATACAAAATGACCTTGTTTGGTAAATTAATTTTTCTCCCATAATTTCTAAACCGGCACTTGGAGGATAATCAAATTTGGTAATTAATTATTTTGTAATAGGAATTATTATTGGGTGATGGTATATATCAGTCAGTTTACCTGACTGAAATTTCTGTACTGGTTCTTTATATATATCTGAGCAGATTTGAATTCTAGTAGGTTTGTAAGATCACGCCCACAACTTGTAATAACTTCCTCTCTTCCTATTTCTCTCCCTCTCCTTAAGAATTACAATACAAATAAATCATCCTACTTAAACCCCGCTTGCTGAGAGCTCGCTCTATTTAGAAGATGTATATTGAATTCCTTTACGCACTTATAGTTATTGTTGAAGCCGTAGCTTTTTGCACTAGATATTTGCATGTATGTATTTCGTAAAATCAACTCTCACTGAGAAACTGTTCTAGACGAGTTGAAGATTCTCATAGTTGGTATAAAAGGAGAACATAATTTGTAACTATTGTTATTCGAGATAACTTAAAGTGTTAAATAAACAGTCAAAAACCTTAAGTTTGTTTTTCAATTAAGAAATTTAAAATAAACTTACACAGATTGTCACTTTGAGCAGGAAGACCATTTAGCAATTCTGCTCAAAAACCTAATACTAGTCGTACCGCAGGAAGCCTAAAGGCTCCTCGGACACTGATCTCTTAACAGAGCTAAATATTACAAAGTAAATTAATAAAATAATATACCATTTCCCTGGGCGGTACCAGATGCGGCGTGGCTAGACTTCTAAGTTTTTTTCTTTATCCTGTTGTAGCTTTACTAAATACAGAATTTGGGTACGATCGCGTTGGATTTATTGATATTATTATGCGATTTCTAAAGTGAACGTAATGATGAATGACTTAAAATAGATATTCCGTACGGGATACTGAGTAATGACCAGGGCAACCGGAAATATGCTACAGCATGTTTTTTTTACAACGAGATATTAACAAATGGGTAATGTATTTACACGTTTCATGGTCCTACAAGTGTTTTGAGACCTATTTGTTAGAGCATATTTTGGCATATTTTACGCATAACGTCATATTTCGGGAAATTTTAGTTTTAGGAGCATAATTTTAAAAAATCTCCTTTTTTAAAGCATAATTTATATTTTTTAGGCCATATTTTTTAAAAAATATCCACAACTGTGAAATGTTAAACATTTATTAATCTTTTAACGCGCTTTCTTATTCAATAAGTAAACAAAACATAAAAAAGAGGTGCTTTTCAACCACCACCGATTACGACCCTGGACATAATGCCTAAAGCTAATCCGATTAAAGCAGCAAATCCAAAGGCGGTTGTAGAAAAGTTTCCAGACTTACGAGCTGATGGCGGATTCCTCTATTCTAAAATGTGCAGCAAAGTTATTGCAGCAGAACGCAGATTTCAAGTGAAGCAACATGCAGAAAGCGGCAAACTTATTCAACTAAGTCATAGAAGTGAACATAAGCAGACCAAACAATTATTTTTGCCAGAATGTTCCGGTTGAGGATGCACAATTCATTAAAACTTCAAAGGATGTCTTGACAGACCCCCAAACTAGATCTGACTTGATTTATATTGCTTCAAATTACAGTTTTATTGCAAAACATATTAAAAATTTGCAAACATCAGGTCTTTGATAGATAACACAGTGCAACACATTTTTTCGGGGGTGAAACTAATATCAAACGATAGCATTTGACGTCAGTAACAACACCCTAAACTCCATTTTGCTCCAATACGTCGCAAATTTTGGGGTACGTTTGGGGTATTTCATGTCTTCGGAGACCTATATTAAAACAATCAGGGGTATATTTTCTCGGAACATTTTAACCCTCCAGCTCCCATCCGTATAGGACATTTTTGGCCCAATTTTGAAAAACTGTTTAAAAGTCAACTTTGGACGGAGGTCAAGGATTAGAGTATTCTATAGAAGTATTCTCCGAAAAACTTCACTAGAAGTCACCAAAGACAAAAAACCTCTATGAGTCAAAGGTTCCAAAATAAAATCAAAATGAAATGTTGAAAAGTCTATTTTCAGGCAAACAGTGCAACGCACTTTTTCGAGAGTGAACCAAACCAAAATCAAACAATAGCATTTGACTTCAGTAACAAAACCCTAAACTAAATTTTGCTCCAATAAGTCACAATTTTGGTTTACAGTGGTTTAAAGTAAGATTTTTTTGGTCAAATGTCAAATAAAAGAAAATGATAAATCATGTGTAAAAATAGATTTGGGATAGTTCATGACTTCGGAGACCTACATTAATTTTCCGGGGAATATTTCCTCGAAAATATTTATTTCTATGTTATTTTACTCAACATTTGTGTATATAAATTTACCAAAACTACTAACAAAGTCTGAATTTAAAATAATATTGTTTTTTTTTTAATTTTTAAGCTGTTTTTTTTATTTTTAATAAAAATATTTCTAATTCATATGAAAAAAATTGTATGACTTTAATTTTTTAGGGTATGTTTTTGTTGATTTTTAGGTCATATTTTGCCATTTTTCAGGTCATATTTTATGCGCATACAACACGATTTTTAGGGCATATTTCCGGTTGCCCTGGTAATGACCATGTTAAAATATAGAAAAAGCGCTAGCAATCAACATTCATCAAAGGATTCGTATGTCCATTAAATTATAAATGCAGCCAACTTGACAAAACGAATGATGCAGAAGTTCTTATTTTTGGGGCTACTTTCACGTGCAGTTCTCTAAATTGAGTCCCCAAGGAAAGAACTGAAAAATGTTGTACTGTGTTAGCAATTTTTTTTATTTAAGGAGAGTGGTGGCCTAATAACACCACTCCCCACACTAGTTTATTGGGGTTGCCAAACCCACTACGAGAGCCGTTGTGTTGAGCTTTAGGTACTTAGTCCATAAGACGCATCGGTGGTAGCATCCTATTTAGGTTGCTCAACATTGCACCTTTGCTATCATTGCATTGCTCGGGTACACGAGATCTATCGGACGTTCTAAGCTGGTTAGAGGCCTCCCAAGAAAGGTTCTGGATAACAAAGGTTCTAAATAACAGTCAGAAAACTCAATATAGGAAAATCCTTCACTTATTATTAGTTATTGTCATGACAACAAGTGTTCATTTTAGCACTTTATTCGTAAGTCAGACCAGTTATGATTAAAATGAGTCCTTTTCTAAGAAAACCGATGAAGAAATTTTTAAATTATTTGCATTAAGTAAAGGTATCATATTTTGAGAAAGAATTTCGAATTTTTGGTTGAAATTAGTTATCTTAAAAATTTCATACGATCACTTTCTCTTAACATAAAAAAAATCCGTTCATATTGTGTTGATAACCTAACATATAGGAAACTTAAGATAAAATAGATAGGATAATTTAGACGATCTTTCATTTATATAAGCGCTGTATTAAACTTGTCTACTACTCAACTACTCATATGTGGATTCCCCATCTAGAGGGTTAACCAAATTGTAATCTGTGGAACATTCAAAAAAAAAAAATCAAATCAATCATTGCCGTACAATAACGAAAAATGACAACAATTGACTTAAGATTTCAGCATTTTGTTGTTTTTTGTATAATATAAGTTGACATTTATAAACTTTTACAAGTTCGTGGTTTTTTCTTTCTCTTAAGTTGTCAAAATGAATAAGAATAATTAGCGCTAGCTACAAAAACACGTGTTCCACACACACTCACACACTAGGAGATTGATCGAAAAAAAAACAGTTTTTATTTTTATGTAACCACAAGTGTAACGAAATGTAATTTGTCAAACAGCAAAGCCAAAGCAAAATTATGTTAATGTACAAAGTCTTAAACTATAATTAAGAGTGTGTGTTTGTGTGCGTATATATAAATTGCATACATTTTCTCCTCCATTACAAATGAATTCAAAACTGTTGTAGGAGGATACATCCTGTTATTTCGTTAAATTCCAATCAAAACTATTCTTGGTCCATTGAAATTATGTATTCTCTTTTATGCTTAGCTGTATATAGCAGAACAATTTCCATATGCTATCGATCGTATAAACTTAAGGCAACGATCTAAATGGATTGGCAATTACGATGGCAAATATAAATTCTTGAATGTCTGTTTGAAATCCCGAATATATACAATAGTATTAACGCCTCCCGAGAATAAAGCGTTATTTGCTCTACATACTTATTTCTGAGCTTATCTACACCATCCATCTCGTATATTCATATATCAAATTATACCACCAAGTATTAGTATGAATATAAATTTGCCAAGTAAATTTATATCATAGCTTCTGCATTTTTTTTTGGTTTTCCCTTTAATCATTAACTAAATTCTGATACAATTAAGTCATTATACATTTAATTTGCATACGATCATGGTATGTTTGCCATAAATACAAGAACATTTATCAGAATTACATACGAGTATGTACTTGCGATTACAACGGGGGCAAATAAATATTCATTAAGTTCAGTCCAAATCAAGAGGGCTGATGATATTCGTGACTTGGGGTGATGGATGTTGCACTGCGATTTAGAGCAATGCAAGCAATAAACAACAATAAATCAACAACTTTTTTGAATAACATTAAACAATGGCACAACAACAGCAACAACAACGAATCGAACAAAATTCAAAACCTTTTTAACATGCGAATTACATTGGATTGGATTGTAAACCCTTTTTTTTATACATAAACACTATTGAATTCCTTAGTAGAATTCTTTTGAAAAACTTCACAACCTTCGCTTCTATTTGCTGCTGGACGACTTTGAAATTTGTATGCGCACAAGTTTGCAAACGGAATGCCACAAGAGATGTTGTTAAGTTGCTACAATTTCATATTAATAACAAACAATTATAAACATTTAACATCGTATAAAATGATTTAGAGGTAAACATTAAAACAAATGGAATCCGCGTTAAGATAATTAAGCTCGTTGTTAGACGCTTTCAGTCAAATGGCTGTGTCAGATTGCTGGCTGACGTTTGTAAATGCCGTGTGGTGTGGAAAGAGAACATTTTCGACGTTGGTACTCGCATGTCGGCGATCGCAGCAGCAATAAAAACAAAATCTAAATTGTCGGTTAAAAGCAAAATCTTATACAAAAAAAGTAATATAAAACTTTTATTGAAACAATAAATAACTTCAGTTAGAAATCTTACTTAGATCGATATGGGGTTTTCCATGCAAGTTGTGTTTGTTATGTAATGAACGGTTATGCAAAGCATAAAAAACATATTTTCTTTTTGCATTTGATGAATGAGATTCACATATTAGTGTAACTTAATATAATTTTAATTTACCTTAACACCCCATCAATGTGGTATGGGATAGCTTCTCGCGTTGTTGTGATCGACGAATGCGAACGTCACTGCTAGAGAAGCTTTTACTAGGCATGCCGATTGACTCGACACTATACTGCGAAGTTACTGTCGACAAAATCGAGGGGGCCGGCAATGAAAGAAAAATGTAGATGACTGGAGCGGACCTCCCGTTCTCACCCAACTAGAATACCAATAAATACCATCCAAACATCAGCTTTTTGAGAATATATTGATGATTGACTTAATCGCTCATAAGTTGCTGTCGACTACATCGAAGTGACCGCAGAACAAACAAATTTAGACGTCTGTGAAAGGGATTAAACCCAGGCCAACCGCATGATAGTAGCCTATTCTAACCATCATTCCACAGTCTATTCATCATTCCACAGAATTTTCTGTCAGATGAACTTACTTATAAATAACCTCACCCTATGTATGAAGTCTCGAGTTATTAAAATTAACTGAATTTTAATACACATTTTTTATGTATTACTACTTGCCGTCTAAGCATAGACGGGTGGAGATAGGACTTGCTCAGACGTTTCCAAACATGTAGTGAAACTGTATAAAAGGATACAGCAAACACATGTAAAAAAGTTATATTTAATGTTTCTGGGCATATGGTACGAAAGGTCTTTATGGTACGAACTGAGAACTAAGGAGAAAGCCTCTAATAAATTTCCACGAAATCTTAATAGAAAGCTTTATTTCTATTAGGTGGGTTCATAGTTTCTTAAGTTTCTTTGAAAAATTTCTTTTAGATATAATTGAAATTATAAATTTTATGAAAATTGCTTAAAATTGGTGTCAGTTTTATGAGGGATTGTCTACTCTCCTTCTTCTTTAATGGCTGCAACAAAAGAAATTTATCTATCAGTAGACGCACGCCTTCAGAATAGATTGATCCGACTGCGTCATTATCCAGGATTCTTCGCTGTAGAGCATGACAGGTAGGATCAACGTCTGGTTGAGTTGGATCTTCGTTCGTCGAGAGAGTTTACTGCTGCCTTACACATGATCATCTCCATTATGGTATTAAATAGATCGCAAGACAGACTATCGGCTTGTCTGAAGCCTCGCTTGGTAGAAAATAGCTCTGAAGACTTCGTCATCGCGCCGATACGTCTAATAGTTTCTGACGTATCGGACTGTCGGTAAGGTCCAATCAGGCTATAGTATTTCACATAACAAACTAGACATGACCTTGTATGCGATAGGTAAAGGGCTGATCCCGCGATAATTGGAACGCACACTTAGATTGCCCTTATTAAGCACAGGACATAGAACACTCAGATTCCAATCATCGGGCATGCATTCCTTGAGCCAAATCGTATTTATGAGCTGGTGCATGCGCGTCACCAGCGCGTGACTCATATATGTTCCCTCCACATTTGCAGCACATTCTGAAGTTCAGTGACCAGATTTCCGTCTCCGTCCTTTCAGGTAGAGATCCCTGGTCTAAAATCTTTGTTTTTCTTATCTTTGCTTCACCTCTATCCCTGTAATTTTCGATATCCTGGCTCTCTCTTTTCTTCCATATACGCTTTTTCCGCCAGAAGAGACGTATTGTCTCCCTCCCCTTCTCAGTATAACGCTCCGTCACTGCACGCGGTACCATTGGCTGCAGTTTTTCTTCAGACATTTTGATTTTTGATTGATTGACTTTTCATAACCCAGTACGGTCGTTGCAGCAATGGTCATAGAATTCGCAATATGCTGCCATTATGTGTCATGAATATCAGAATACGGGGGTCGGTTCAAAGTAATTGAGAGAGTTGGTTAGAGTAGGCATTGCCTATCTCGGTGGTATGCAGCTTTGTGATGTCTAGCATTTTTTGCGTTCGATTACGAGCATTTTAAGCGCTGTGACAGAGTACGCAAAATAAAACTCAAGTAGAAATATGTATTTTTTTGGATTTTTTCATAAATTTGTTTTAAATTTGAAGAAGTGTTAAGCCGCTATTTTACAACGCACCTATGTCACGGAAGGAACCTTCATGCCAAATTTCAAGTCTCTAGCTTTAGCAGTTTGCGCTTGGTAGTGATCAGTTGGTCATATGATAGAATTTCTAAAAATTTATTGCAATCGGTCCATTGATATGACCAATATAGCGATTTTTTTTAAATTGCATGGGCATGGTACCGCCCATTTCCAAGTCTGTCTCTGCACCAATTACATACTTACCAAATCGCAGCACATTCATGGCTCGTGAGAAATTACCAATTGAAATTTCGGTTTGTGTGGGCGGTGCCACGCCCCATTGTCTAACTATGTTTACATGTATAGCCTATCATTGCCATCGTCCATTTATTTGGCAGTTGTGTACTAGTGGTTGGGAGAGCTGATTATATTAGGCACCCAGCGGTAAATGAAACGAAGTACCAATTAAGTAATCCATGACATCAGCAAGACATTTTAAGCGAGCGATCTAAGTACTTAGAATGTGTGCATGTGTATTGTAAAAAAATATTGTCCACTTATTATAACTACGATTGGAATGGCATCTACTGACATCGTCACTTAATTCGTAATAAAGAGTGTTATCAAGCTCACATAAAACTAAAATGACATTTACAGACATTATCGCTTACTCTGTAAGCGAGAGCGCACCGATTAAACGACCTATGACACTCCAATGCTAAATTTAAGGAGGAATATAAACGAGAGAGTCATCGTTGCATGATACAAAATATAGCTGACATCAGCGATTACGTAATGGGTATTTTTACAGCTGGGATATTCTGCGAGTCCATGGCAAGATATCCTTATCTGGCCTTACAGGTTACCCTGTTCCCTAACAGTTACTTGTTAACTTGTGGTACAATATACTTGTTACCTTGTGGTGAAATTTTTGGACTTCCTTGACTTTGCAAAATCCTCGCTCTATCTCTCCTTAAAGATACTACCCAGCGGTAAATGAAAGGAAGTACCTATTAAGTAATCCTTAAGTACTTAGATTGTCATGCGTGTGTAATGTAAAAAAAAAATATTGTCTACTCATTACACCTTCGATTACAATGTAAAGAAATGACAGCTACTGACATCGTCTATTACTTCGTTATCAAGCATGATATCAACCTTGCTTAAATTGCACTTACTGACATCGTCACTTACTTTGTAAGCGAGAGCGCACCGATTAAACAACCTATGACACTCCTATGTTTAATTTAAAGAGGAATAGAATGTCTAAAACTACAAAAACAAAATTTCCCTTTACACCCCATGTATGAGGTATGGGATAACTTCTCGCGTTGTTGTGAATTAACACGCTTTCTTTTTTTAGATTCACAACTAACGGCATCTACTTGTTTATCGACGAATGCAAACGTCACTGATTGAGAAGCTCTTACTAGACACGCCGTTTGACTCGACACTAATACTGCGAAGTTGCTGTCGACAACATTCGAGGGGAGCCGACAATGAAAGAAAAATTAATTTATTTTATATTCTTTTAAGATGACTGGAGCCAGGAGTTGAACCTGTGATCTCCCGCATGGTAGTCGCGTGTTCTAACCACTATGCCACGGCCGGTCCCGGAATAGAATGTCTGCTTGCTACTAAATATAGCTGACATTAGCGATTACGTAATGGGTGTTTTTACCGCTAGGCAGTGGCTATCTCTGGAGTTTCCTGATTAGCGATGTAAAGCTTTCTGTGTGATAGGTTTTGTGCATTTTTCGGTCAGCTCAATACTGTGTCAGTCAAAGTTTAAGGTAATCTTAGACCATCGATATTATTTTTCCTAGCGCCACAGTTCGCGGATCCAAAATATACTAAGGCATAGTCATAGGGTTTAAAGGTACGAATAGCCATTTATCCGTACCTTTAAACCGAAAATTCTTGCACATATAACTATCTCAATACCTTATTCTTTAGTTTCAATCTGATTTCCCACATATCCATGGCATATCCCATATTTTACAGACATCAACCAAAAAATCCGTTTAAATCTAAATTGATCGCAATTGATTGTGAAGCGAGAAAACAAACTCTACAGCACAGAGTCGATAGTCAATACTTTTTTTTTGTAGCTGCAACTAAATGGAATTCTAATGTGAACTTGTTAATACTTTATGACCGCAGATTAGTCAGGCGAAACGTCAATACAGTCAGCCCCACTCGCCACTTTATCGGGCATTGCCAATCTTATGAGATTCTGGCATGCTGTGATCCATAGCGTTCCATGCTACAACATACTATGCTGTGATTCATATCTCAAGTTTGTGTTATATCACTAGTTTTCCATCTCACAAACTATGCGGGAGTTGGATCAAACTGTTAAATCACAGACACATGCATACGCGTGGCGGCATACTACACATGGACACACATATGTGAGTACTTTTTAAGCGTTCTAGAATCGTGTGATTGGTACTCGTTTATATAATCATCAACCATTATTTGCAATAAGAATAAATTGTGTATGTTTCTCAGTCTGATGTGCTTTTTAATAGGTTGTCATTTATTCTGCTATGGGTACAGTGGATTCTAACTTGGCAACGGGTTATAAGTGGAAGGTTTTGGTATCAAGATGTTATGCTGGTTAACAGCAGCATTGACGGGTATGGGCAGCGACTACAATGGGCAGAAAGGCACTTGGTGAGAACTTTTTTATTTGTACGGGCTCACCCATATGGCATAATATTAAAAGTTTACAACATTTATAGCCAAAATGAACAGATAGGGCATTCACTTTAATAACTTTCAATGTTTTGGCAATGGTGGTACATGATGATTAGTATGTGATGTTATCAGCCGGTTTTGTCTACTCCAGCCAATTCGTATATATAATTTACCCCCAACTGCTATTAGGCGAAAAAGGAAATTGAAGAGAATGAGTCTTCCGGAAAAAAGTGGAGCTATATGTAGTCTCAAGTCACGGAGTATTTTATCCCACTGTGCACAACTTTTGGTATGTGGTGCTTTATTTTTTTCATGTCCATGTTGTCGTATTGGTTTATTTTCTATTCCTTTCTGCTGATCCGCGTTCGACAAATAGAAATATCACAGCAACAAAACGTGGCATTACCTGTCGATGGCTCAGCCGATTGCTGCAATGTCCAGCTATGATCTCAAATCTAGATTTATTGATAAATTATTGGCAGTTCAGGAAAAAAAGCAGCGCGGAATTGTTATTTTTTTGTTTACTTTTTTCAACGTATTATTATTTATAGGAAAAGTTTTTTTTATCTATGATATTGTTTTCTTGACCAAAGTTGAGTGCAATAAATTGATACTGAAAAACTTGAATCAAGTTTTCGTTGTCAGCTTTTTTTTTAGTTTTCATTTTGTTTTCACATTTCAGCATATGGTGGGACATTTTGTGTGAGCTTACAACCAACCGCCTGTTGACTTTTATATAAATTAGTCATGTTTAACACCAAAACTTGCAAAAAATGTGTGTGTGTTGTTGAAAGTTAATTCAAGAAAAACAATAATCAAATTGGTAGTTAAAGCAGTCAATTGGATGACAACTGAATGGCTAGGGTTCAATGTTAAAAGCCGGTTAATGGAGATTTGAGAGATATTTGCAACGGTAGCACATAATGATTGCATCAATGGCTGATGTTCTAATGCTAATGGGGCATAGGTTAACGCTAGATTTATGACAACTTTTTGCAAATTTTTGATATTTTACCGTAACATTATGATATAGGGGACCGGCCGTGGCATAGTTGTTAGGCCTCGCGGCTACCATTCGGGAGATACATGGTTTGATTCCCTGCTCCAATATCGAGTCAATCGGCTTGTCTGATAAAAGCTTCTCAAAATGTGACGTTCGCACTCGTCGCGAAGTTGTGAATCTTAAAATAGAAAGCGTGTTAATTCACAACAACGCGAGAAGCTATCCCATACCTTATTCTTGGGGAGTTAAGGGAAATTAAGTTATTATTTGTGATATTGATATAATTGGCCGAGTATTGAGGAATTTTACTGCTGCCTTTTCTAATATTGTGAAACATCAATGTGAAATTGCCAAATATCAATGATTGAAAAGGCAGCAGTAACATTCCGCAATACTTGACTAATAATATCTATATCACAGGGACACGCGAGCAGCATGTGCTCTTTAATAAAATATTATATCAGTCTGTTTACTGCAGTTTTCCGCAAAATTATCTCAATTATCACATGACAGACTATAAAAACTTAATTTCCCTTTGCACCCCATGAATGAGGTATGGGATAGCTTCTCACGTTGTTGTGAATTAAAACGTATCTATTTTTAGATTCATAACTAACGGCACCTACTTATTTATCGACGAATGCGAACGTCACTGTTTTGAGAAGCTCTTACTAGACACGACGATTAAATCGACGCTTAATACTGCGAAGTTGCTGTCAAACAACATTCGAGGGGAGCCGACAATGAAAGAAAATTTTATTGATTTTTTTCTTTTAAGATGACTGGAGCCAGGTTTGAACCTGCGATCTCCCGCATGGTAGTCGCGTGTTCTAACCACTATACCACGGCCGGTCCCATGACAGACTATCGCCCTGTTTAAATCTCAGACTATTACAAAATGGCTCCGTCCAATTTTTTAACAACCCTCACTGAATACTACAATAAAGAGCTATCCCACAAAGTCAGACATGATATCTTCTAATTTCTGTCGTATCAAACTGTCGAATCCAGCTTCGTATGCGATAAAAAATTGAATGCGTCGATCTGGCATACGTGATTGTTGTCCAGAACTTGACGTGATGTAAATATATGGTGGGTCGTGGATTTACCCCGTATAAAGTCACACTGATAATGCCCCATCAAGTTCGTTATGATGGGTTTTACATAACACAATCGATAGGATTTTGGGTAAACGACTGACCCAGCCTTAGTTAGTGTGCACACTTGAATCGAATTTCTTAAGAATACTCAAGTCTTAAACTTCGGCCATTGGATTTTCGGAAATGCCCGGCCGGAATATTGTGTCAGTTGGTATAAAACGGCTATGCTTAAAATTTGAGGTCAAAGGTTAAATCTATGAAAATTAGTTTGTGTTTGTTTATTTGAATTTTTTAGTGCCATATAGACTCGAAAACGGCTTTACCTACCTCATATCTTATATCTACCGATATAGGAAGCGGGCGTGGCACCGCCCATTGGACCCTATTATTGAAACCGCAATATATGGAGAACTGTTTCTCTATCGCCTTGAAAAATTGTGTTAGGGCATTCAGCAGCAAAGTTCGTGATCTATCAAAAATTATGCGGGGTCGGAACAGTGGGCGTGGTATAAAACATGCAACTTTAAACGGATGTATTTTTTGAATTATAAAAGGCATAAACATGATAATTGGTATGTGTCGTTGGTACAGTATGAATTAAAGCCAGGGAAACCGTTATAACAGCCATAGTAATAGTTTGAACGTCGTTTAATCGCGACGTAAAAATTGCGACATCTATTACAGCTGCAATGACGAAAAGAATGATTTTGGACATGGATTTGTAGTTGGCGAGAGACCCAGACATCTTTTATCGCGATTCAATCACGTTAATGATCGAATAGCCACAAACGCATCAAGGCACAATTTTTCTACATCACGCTGATTTGAGCTCATGCTCCGACGGAAAATGAAGACGATGAGATTAAAGATGCATTTTACAAGCGACTAGAGGAAACCTACGACCGCTGCCCTGGCAACGACATTAAAATTGTTGTGGTAGACGTCATGAGGTTAGTTTCGCAGCGGGAAGGAACAGGGTAGTAAGTGGAACCTAGCTCAAGAGCCAAGATATCCACAAGTCAACTTGGCTATCCCCCGATCAAAACACCAAAAATCAATCTGATCATGTGGTAATTGATGGCAAGCACGAATCTGGAGACATGGACGTGAGTGGGATCTGTGGTCCTAATTACCTGGTTGCAGCCAAGTTACGCACTAGATTGAGCAGAGCGAAAAAAGGCACGTAATCAAACACAAAGAAAGCTGGACATCGCGAAGCCTACTCCAACCCGCTCTCCCAACTACTACGACACAACGCCTCTTCTTCTGACGATCCCTATACACAGTGACAGCATTTTGTGCATTCCATGGCAACCGCCGCAACAACCCTGCTAGGATATGAAAAACGGCGCTCAGATGAACCCTGGTACGATAAAGAATATCGCATAGCGTGCTGTTAGGAAACAGCACAAGGAGACAGTAAAACAGGCGAGACAACTATTTAAGCGAAAAAAAAAACGTCAAATGAAGGAACGGGAGAACAAGGATGTACAGGGATAGAGAGATAGAGGTGAGGCCCGAAAATTCTACCACAAAGTAAAAGCAAAACGCTACGATAATGGGCTCCCCTCCTGTAAGAACAAGAATGGATATCTGGTCAAAGATACGTAGAGTGTGCTGAGAGAACACTTCCAGCAACTGTTGGTTCCAAAAGGCAGCGCACGTATAGATATCACGCCAATTGTCGACGACGGCTTCGATTGCCCACCACCAAGTCAAGCCGTGGTAAGAAGAGCAATATTGCGACACGAAGTCTTCAGTGAAGATAGGCAAGGACCCTGCGGAGCCATTCTATACAAGACGAGGCCTAAAACAAGGCGACGGCCTATCGAGCGATCTCTTCAACATAGTGATGGAGATGATAATGAGAAAAGCTGCAGTAAACACGAAAGGCACTATATTCAACAAAAGCCACATGCTACTCGCGTACGCTAATGTGACTGCAGCCTTCTCAAGTATACATAAGGAATCAGCGAAAATGGATCTAATGGTGAACGAGGACAAAGCGTTGTTATTAGTTTCAACAAACACAGAATCTAGTCATTTGGGAAACTGAGTGAAAGTTGACAACTATAATTTCGAGGTGGTAGATAATTGTATCTACCTAGGCTCCGCCATCAACAAAACAAATAATGTCAGCCTAGAAATCCGGAGAAGAATCCTGCTTGCAAATAAATGCTACTACGGACTAAGCAAGCGATTCAATGACAGAGCCCTCTCTCGACGAACAAAACTCCAGCTATAGCAGATACTGGTTCTACCTGTCTTAATGTATGGTTCAGAATCCTGGGTTATGACACACGGTTCTGGCGGTATTCGAGAGAAAAATACTCCGTAAAATACATAAACCCATCATCGTTAACGGAGAGTATCAGCGTCGTATAAATCATGAGCTGTACACTGACATTGACGTGGTCAGACGCATTAAGGTGCAGCAGTTGCATTGGGTAGGTCATGTTGGACTCATGGACAAAAATGCTCCAGCTGGAAAAGTCTACGGCAATGAACTCGATGGACGGCGAAGAAGTGGGCGACCGAAACTCAGTTGAAAAGAACAAGTTACTGGAGCAGAAGATCGAAGCGCTTATACTATTCTTCTACGTGCGGTATATAATCCAATAGGTTAGCGAAGATGTGCCACTTAAGTAAGTACTTATAAGGTCCTTTTCCGTCATTTCTCGAAATAAAAACGAAGAGGCAACGTAAGGAGGGTGAGGGTATTTAACAGTCAGTATAGCTGACTGCAAATTTTATAACTTTAATCACAATTAACCATAAATATATCGCAGCCTTATGTAAAATGCCAGTTATTTCTCATACCTGATGATAAACTCTACAATTAATATTTCTTGTCAAATAGTAACGCCTCCTGCTTGGCAAGTCCAAGCAACTCATACAATAAATCTCTGCATAATTATCTCTCCATCCGTATTCCAACATTTGCCAAACAAACATCTGTTTGTGTTCGTAGCACCAAAATCGCCAAGAATCTTGAACTAACTTCCATATTCTTGATCGTGTAGACCGGTAGATTCATTGTATGGCCATCGTCTAACTCAAAATTCTTAAAGTCAATGCCATTAAAATACATATTTCCAACGGCTGACATTAACCTTTTTCCTTTTTTGGTCGAGAACATTTTGGAGTTGTAGCGATATGCTGTGGCCAATGCGTTCGTACGACTGACTGACTGTCGGACAACCGGCAGTCTATGTTTTACTACTGCACCCACTAGCTAAACATCTGCTTTTAGTTAGTTTGTTGTCGCCGTCACCGATACGCGAGTATCTATTATTTATTATTAACTTGGTATTCATTTAGTGTTTTTGTTAATAAGCATCATTGTTATTGGCCATTTATTGCGAGAAATATGAAAAACTTGAACTTTAACAAACATTTATATAAAATTGATAAAATTTCGTGATTTTTTTTTCGCAGTAATTGTTATTTCTTGTTTTGGGGCTATGGAAACAGACAATGGCCAACAATTTGTTAAGTGAATATCGCATATCGTCTTTTGTTGTTTTTTGTAAATTTCCTTGGATTTTCCATACAAGTGTGATATTGAGGAGTGTTTTCAACAGATTTGGAAAATTAAATTATTGTTGCGATTACTTGATATTTACAATGAATTAAGGAGTGTCGTCGTAGCGTGCATAGATAGGAGTCCATTGTCATCATCAGTTAAGGTATTTAGATGATTGGAAACGTGTTGAGATAAGAGAGAGAAAAAGTTTTGAAAATCTTGAAATGACATTTTTGAAACTGCTGGAAACCAACGCAGTTATACATAGTTTGTAGTATAATGCAGTACAACATATGATTTTGGGACTCATATCTAAGAATTGCACGTGAAAGAAGTCCAACAATAAGAACTTCAGCATCATTCCTTTTGTCAAGTTGGCAGCATTTATAATTTAATGGCCGTACAAATTTTTTTTGCTCAAGTTGGATTTTCAGCACTTTTTCTATATTTTAACACGGTTGTATTTCGCTATACACAGAAGCAGTTTCACTGAGACTATTATGTTTTTGGTAATTTTGTACAATGAAATACCAATTCTTAATAATAAAAAAATAACTAAAATTTAAAAAGTGTCATTGAAAATGGTTCTGGAATATAAATTCTAGATCGCTTTGTTAATTTTGTTACCAATCAATTTTTTTTTTCCACATTATGAGCTTTATAACCCACTTTTTTAATAACCCACCTATGAGTCTACAAAGTATGCTATAAATAGGTTAATTAAATTATATATTTTTCTCTCTCACTTTGTAATGTTTTACCTCCTATACTATACGCCTTTTTGTTGCCTTCAACAATTCATGTAGAAATAATGAAAATTCCCATTTTTCATATACACAAAATTACTCATAGATTACGTTTTACTGCCGACGTAAGAAAAAATTTTGACGCCAACACTAAGGTGAGTAGCTGAGGCAGCAGCAGCAACATCAACTACACACAGTCGCTCGCCAAGTGATTTATTAAATATTTAAACAATTTCAACATTATAATGTTACATTATTATTATTATTATTCGGTCGTTGTAGTTTGTTTTAGTTGTGTTTTTTTTTTTGGGTAACTATTATCATGCAGCAATATGTTGCAAGAGGCATTGAAAGTTACAAATATCAGCCAAAAATATGTAAGTAAGTAACATGTTGCCAACACAGCGAGCCAAATTGGTTGTGGGAGCTGATGATGGCAGTAAAAACAAACTATGTACTTGGAGGGAATATGTTTCAGCCATTGGCTCACACTGACATTAATTGAAAATGTGATATATTAATAGCGCTAAAGTCTCTTTAAGCTTAAAATGTTTCAATTTTGTGAATCATAGTTTGGCAACAAAATAATGAAACTACTAACCTTTGTAGCTTAATTTAATAACATTTGTATACAATTCGTGCAGATGTGTTGTGTTTTTTTGTTAAATTGAATTAAATGGAAAATATTATAATGTCAATTAATCAATAAACATGTTGATCACAAAAGAGACATAATATTCGAAAAAAAATAGATATATAAGAACAATTAACAATCTTCCTGTATGCATCAGATCTGAATATTATAACCTGTAAATTATTTAAAGGAACATGTAAGATTTACCTATACCTATTATATAAAACATACTTCAGGACAATGATAAGGAAATTCCATTTTTCAGTTATGTCAGCAAATCCACTTTTATCTTATTTCTAAGCGCTTCGGTCTTTTGAGTTCCGTAGATAGTTCGCCACACCAAGCTTAAATAACAGCCAGGTCAACATAAACCATACAACGAAGTTTTGGTCGCCCTCTCCTGAACCCCATTTGGAGTTTATTGTCGAAGACTTTTCGAGCCGGAGATTTTCATCCATTCGTTCAAGGTATCCGAGGCAGCGCATTCAGTTTATTTGAACGCGCTTGACTACGCCAATATCGTTGTACAGCTCATGGTTCATTACACAACGGTACTCGCCGTTAACGATAATGGGTCCAAACGATTTGCGAAGTATTTTTCTCTCGAATACTACCAGAATAGATTGATCTGCTTGTGTCATTAACAGAATTATAAGCTGTAGAGCAAGAAAGGTAGGATTAGTCTCTGCTGCAGTTGGATCATTGTTCTTCGAAACAGGTCTTTGTTATTAAATCGCTTGCTTAGGGCATAGAAATACCTGTTGGCGTTCAATACTCGTCTCTTGATTTCCAGGCTGACATTACTATTTTCCTTTACGGCAGAGCCAAGGTATTATCATTTATCTCCAGACCCTATTTCGCCGACTGCTTCTCAATGCTCGAAAAGGCCGACATACGCGAGCAGCAGCCTTCCGCATGATCATCTCCATTATGATGTTAAACATATCAAATGACAGACTATCGCCTTGTCTAAAGCCTCGATTGGTAGAAAATGGCTCTGCTACGTTTCTGCCTATTTTTACAAAAGACTTCGTGACAGCCAGTGCCATCCCGCAAAATTGTATCAGCATCGCGGGGATACCAAACTCAGCAATAGCATCTAGCTTTGTAGTTGATAAACAGATGGTAGGTGTCGATCTGCATTTCTTTAGTCTTCTCTAGGATTTGTCGTTATGTGAATATCTGGTCGGTCGTGGATTTACCAGGTCTAAAGTGTGGATAAGGTCCAATCAGATTCTCCTAGAATGGACTTTAGCCATGCACATAACACATTATACAGCACCTTGTAAGCGGTGGGTAAAATGCTGTTCCCGCTTTAGTTGGTACAAACACTTGGATAGCCTTTTTTAAGCATAGGACATAAAACACTCAGATTAAAATCATCGGGCATGCATACCTTGAGCCAAATTGTATTTATGAGCTGGTGCATACACGTTGCCGGCTCATCGCCGCCGGCTTTAAAAAGCTCTGCCGGTAGTCCATCGGCTCCCGAAGCTTTATTGCTTTTAAGCCGTGCAATTGCCGTGTTGTTGTCGTTTTGGCTCGGTGGTGGACAGTCTACTCCATCGTCGATGATTGGTGTTATTTCGTCACTTATGCTGACTTCTGAAAGATCAGACAACGAAAGTGTTCCCTACGTATGTGCAGCACACTCGAAGTGTCCGTGACCAGATTTCCGTCTCCTTCCTTACATGTGGCAATCCCTGTTCCAAAATCTTTGCTTCTTTCGTGTTAGTAGTACTTTCGGGCTTCACCTCTATCCCTGTAATTGTCGATATATTGGCTCTCTCTTTTTTTCCATAGACGCTTGTTCTGCATGAAGAGGCGTTTCATCTCTCTACTCTTCTTATTATATAGTTCCGGCACTGCACGCGTTGTCATTGGCTGCAGTTTTGCCCCGAATGCAGCATTCTTTTCTTCAGTTATTTCGCGACCATTCTCATCGTACCAGAGCTTGTCTGAGCGTGGTTCTCCATAACCCAGTACAGTCGTTGCGACAGTGGTCATAGAATTCACAATATGCTGCCACTGGGTGTCGGGAACATCAGAATTGTGGGGCTTTGTTTGAAGTAATTGAGAGAGTTTGTTGGATAAGGCATTGACTATCTCGGTGGTATGCAGCTTTGTGCTGTTTAGAATCATTTGCATTTGGTTGCGAGCGTTTTACGCACTACTTCATCGCGTGCGTACCTTTGCTGCATCTAGTTGGTGATCCAATTCAATATTTGCACCACGCAGCACACGCACGTCCATAACGCATGCAACATATCTTTCATTAATTACGACGTGATCAATCTGATTTCTTGTCTTTTGATCAGGGGATATCCAGGTTGACTTGTTGATATCTTCATACGGAAATCTGGTTCCACTCACGACCATGTTAATAGCCGACGCGAAGCCAACCAGTCTGAATCCGCATCTTTTTTAAATCTCCCACAACAATGTAATGTCATGTGCAGGGCAGTGGCCACATATTTCCTCCTGACGCTGATGCGAATAGTGGCTATTCTGTCACTTGCAGGGTTAAACGGCTAGACCCGATTTTGAAGTCTCTTGCCGATTATGAATCCATATCCTAATTCGTGTCTTTCTGCATGGCATTGTAAAAGATCGTTACCCTGTGCATCCTTGTCCGGGCCATCGCATTTCCTGTATGGCTGTGATGTCAGCCTTGTATTTGTCGAGGATATCAGCCAATGTGGCCAATGGGGAGGCCTTGGAATGATGGTTAGAACTACCATGCGCAAGATCCACGGTTCAATTCCTATTGAATATAAATTTTTCTTTCATCGCCGGCCACCTCGATGTTGTCGACAGCAACTTCGCAGTATAGGGTCAAGTCAGTCGGCATCTCTAGTAAAAGCTACTTAACCAGTGACATTCGCATTGTTGATATACAAGTAGGTACCGATAGTCGTTAATCTAAAAACAGATGGCGTATTAATTTACAACAACGCGAGATGCTATCCCATGCCTCATTAATGGAATGCAAAGGGAAATTAAGTGAGACTTTATCAGCCAGTTGGATAGCGGCACCATCAGATATTTTAGGTGTATATCCTTACATCATGGTCCTTATAACGTTTCGAGGATTCTTGTCCTTTTTGCATAATAGTTTTTATTTAATAAGGGTGGCTTAATATACCACCACCCGATCCAAGTTTCATGGGGACTGCCAAAGCTTCGGTAACTTCTATTACCTTGTTCCTAAGACGCCTCTGTGGTAGCATGCCATTTTGGTTACTCACCATTGCATCTTCTCACATTTGCTATCACTGAACAGATGTTCAATGGCATTGCCCAGAGAATTTGTGATCTCTCGGACGTTTTGAACTGCTTGCGGACCCTCAAAGAGAGATTCTGGTTATTTCAATGTGATTATCAGAAAGACTCACATTAGACAACCCCCATATTCTATCTCTTACATGGTTGAACCGCGAGACCATATGTCGAAGTCTCTTGCCGATTATGAATCCACATCCAAAGTCTTGTCTTTCTGCATGGCAGCTGTAAAATATGTCACAGTTCTGTCGTCGTGTGCATTCTTGTCCCGTCCCTCGCATTTCCTGTATGGCTGTAATGTCAGCTTTGTATTTGTCGAGGATATCCTCCAAATAGATAGAGGTATCATCTTTGTATGCACCATCGGACATTCTAGATAAATATCCTTCAATCATGGTCCTTTTTACTTTTGCGAGGGTATTTCGATTTGAGGGTTTTTGTTTTCTTCGTGTTTAATAATAATTGTTTTTATTCAATGAGAGTGGTTTATTAGGCCACCGCGCCCGAACCTAGCTTCTTGGAGCTGTCAATACGGCTAAGGCAGCCGTTGCGTTGAGGTTGAGGTTGACTTCTTCTGTTACATACTTACTAAGACTTATCGGTGGTAGCATGCCATTCAGGTTACTCAAAATTACTCCTTATCACATTTCCTGCCACAGAACGGATGTTTAATGACAATGCCCGTGGAATACGTGATATCTCGAACGTTGTTAGCTGCTTGGGGACCTCCAAAGAGATATTTTAATAATCCCAATTAGAAAATCCTCCATTCCCCATTACGCAACTCACCGTTGCGTATTTCCAAATCTGATACCTACGGACGGATTTTCAGTGGCCCGGCCAAAGAGAGAGATAGCAGAGAGAGTCTGACAACGATGACGTCGTATACGTCTTTTATACAAATAATTACCAAAGGCGTAATAACGCCATACTGGCTTTATTTCACTTCATCTGTGGTAATCCTATCCTATTAATATTATAAATGTGAATGTCTGTTGGTTTGTTTGTTTGTGGCTCAATCACGGGTGAACCGAAATTACCGTCGACTATATATTTGTAAAACTTTTGACCCAATAGGCGGAATGGCCATGGCAAAACTTTTTTTAGAGCTAGAGAGATAAAATTTGATACCCATTAGAACTCGACAACGCGAATATAAATATGCAGAAGAAATTTAAATATTGAACTCAATGGGCGGAATGGCCGTGGCAAAACTTTTTTTTTAGAGCTAGAGAAATAAAATTTGATACCCATATAGTACTTGACAACATGAATCTATCTATCTATATATATAAAAGAGGATGTGTGTATATATATATGTAACGTATGGACTCGAAAACGGCTGGACCGATTTTGATGAAATTTTCAGGGAATCTTCCGAATAACCCCGCGAGTAACATAGGCTACACATTGTTTGGATTTTTCTACATTTAGGGGGTGAAAATTGCAATATTCGATAACACAAGGTATTCCGCGCTTACAAGAAGTTAAAAATAATATATTATCAATCGATGATAAACAACTTTGTGTACTCTTTTAAGATACCTGCGTACGTCCATGGGAAAACCTTTAAAAAAATTCTTTAAATAACTCCCTGTATTCCAATATAACGGGACATCCAATATAACGGGATATGCAATAGCGAAGAATTGCCGGGCCCACTAGTATTAATATACAAACAAAATTTTATGTTTTGATAAGTGATAACAAAAACCAGTACAGAAATTTCAGTCAGGTAAACTGACTGATAAATACCATCCCCCAATATAAGATATTGTTGAAGTCTTGAGTTATTGAATTTAATAGACTTTTAATTAAAATAAAAATCTTATGTATAACTTTTCCCCTGCTTGTGGTATTTGTATAGAAGGTATAGGGACCGGATTAGAATTTAAGTGAGAAATATTAATTTATTTTAATAAAGTTATTTTGATAGGGGGTACCAAGAGGGTGAATCAATACAGTCTTTTTTCACTCCTGACTCAAATTTCCATACGCACAACTTACGAAAAATTTGACTGAATTCAACGTACTTACAAAAAAGATATGTATGTAAGACTATGGGGGTGAGTTCGGTCCTTTGTATGGGAGGTACCGGAAGGGGTGTGTCAAATAGTTAGGTTTTCTGGGGTTTTGCCTCCTATAACAACATAAATTAATCGACCAATTTTCATTACCCCCGAAGAGTCCGTTTGGATGTTATGGGGGAAATATTAATTTCCAAATATAGGTCATTTTGTATGGGAGGTACCAGAAGGCGTGAACCGATATAGTCCATATTCATTCCCGAGTCCCATTTTCATAAGCGAACATCATACTCATACTTTAGTGAGTTCAGCTTACTTACAAAAAAGATATGTTTGTCAGACTATGGGGGTGAGTTCGGTCATTTGTATGGGAGATACCAGAAGGGGTGTGTCAAATAGTTAGGCTTTCTGAGGTTTTGCCTCCTATAACAACATAAATTAATCGACCAGTTTTCATTACCCCCCAAGAGTCCGTTTGGAAGTTATGGAGAAATATAAATTGTCCAAAAATAGGTCATTTTGTATGGGAGGTACCAGAAGGCATGGACAAATATAGTTCATACTCATTCCTGAGTCCCATTTTCATAAGCGAACATCATACACAAGAGTTTAGTGAATTCAGTTTACTAACAAAAAAGGTATGTATGTAAAACTATGAAGGTTAATTCGGTCATTTGTATGGGAGGTACCAGAAGGGGTGTGGCAAAGGTTTCGGATTTCCTAGGGTTTGTCAACTTTTGCAAGATAAATAAGCTGACCAAGTTTAAACATCCTCCAGTTGTCCCTTTGGAAGTTATGGAAGAAATATTAATTTTCCAAAAATATGTAATTTTGTATGGGAGGTACCAGAAGGCGTAAACCGATAAAGTCCATATTCATACCTGAGTCTAATTTTTATAAGCAAACATCATACGCAAAATTTGAGTGAATTCAGTTAACTAACAAAAAAGATATGTATATAAAAGTATGAGGGTCAATTCGGTCATTTGTATGGGAGGTACCAGAATGGGTGGGGCAAAGGTTTCGGTTTTCTTAGGGTTTGTCTACTTTTGCAAGATAAATAAACTGACCAAATTCAAACATCCTGCGATCGTCCGTTTGGAAGTTATGGAAGAAATATTAATTTTCCAAAAATAGGTAATTTTGTATGGGAGGTACCAGAAGGGGTGGAGCTATTCAGCCCATTTACAATCCCATAAGTTCGTTTTGAAAAATATTAATACTGGTAGATTTTCATACTGATCCGATAAGGTTTATTCAAGTTATCCTGCCAGCCAGACAGACGGACATAGCTCAATCGTTTTAAAAAGTCCTGAAACGAATTTGGTCTTAAGATACTTGGGGTCTAACTCGTCTGCTTTAATGCGTTACCCTTTTTTTCGTATCAAATGATATATACCCTCATCCCTAAGGGTGATGGTATAAAAACGTTTATAAAAACATTTTCTTCATAAAGGTTTTTTAGAGCTAAAGAATACTTTAGCTAGAAAACGCTTCATATCCATTCAAATCTTAAAATTTTATATGAATCAGACCGTTTTTTATAACAGTTATACAGGATCCTTTCACAATCTATACAAACTTTCATAATTTTAATAGATTTATGCTTAGCAAATATTTAAACACAATTAAATGAATGTTAAATGTGAACTTTTATGAATTCCAATTTAAATTTGCACTTGAGACACAATTTGTTTAACTCCATTAATACTTTATTTCTTTTAATGGGCTATTGCCTCAACCCTCTTAACCACTTAATTCGGAAGCAAATTATTTTCAAAAAAATCATGTCAAAGGTGTGAAAACATCTTTAAAAAAATATTCATGTCCAAAGCAGACAACTGGTTGACTTGTCCTACTATCTCAATTAACGCCAACACGAACATTAGGCCAACCAACACTGTCGTCGTCGTTATCGTCACAACACCAACACTTCAATCAACTCGAGTATACCTTTGCTTCATCATAACCGAAGAGTTGTTAACATAAATCAATCAAATATTTCACTTTATCACAGAGTTTGGGACAATTTGAACTTTCTCCGTCCATTAAAGACATGCAATCATCTAGAAGTGTGTTATAATTTGGCACGATATAACAATGAAAACATAAATTGAGATATTAAATTATATAAATTATTCAGATGAACTGGCGAAAGAGCAACAACAACAACAAGCTGAAAACACCATAATTTATTAATACAAGTGTATAATGGATACACATTCACTAGCGAAAGGCTTGTGATATAGTTTTGCTATTACTTTTTTTTGTTGCTTTGCAACAAACATTTTTAATTAAATAGCACAATACATATGTGTGTAGTTATCATTAATTATTTACTTTTAGCTTTTTTCTGTATTTGTAGGTATAATTAATATATGGTTGAAGTATTTGTGGTGTTCACACTTCATGCGCTTTGTCTTGGTTTTCACCATAATTTCTTTTAATAATAAATATGAATGTACTTAATTTGTATTTTCGTATTTTTTCTTTTCATTATAAACATTTCATAATTGTTTATATTAAAAGTGATTTAGAGTACTGAGAATTGCTAAAGTTGTGAAGGTGTTGTATTGTGTGGAGAGTGCTGCTGTATAGCATTTCACGAGTGAGAAGAATTTTTGTAGAACCCAGAGTAGAATGGTTCAAATGTGTATAGGGAATATTTTAGCTAAAAACTAGTAAGGCGGTTATCTTCGGCTATGCCGAAGCTCAGATACCCTTCACCATTTGTAAAAATGGTGGTAAAACTGGTTATTTGCACTACGACTATATTTTATTAAACTTTGTACCACAAAACAGGAGAGTTGGTGAGAGGTGCACGTTACTTTTAGCATCATAAATTCATTTTATGTCAATAATTTTTTTCTTTCAAAAACGAAACCACATAAGAAATTGCAAAAAAATAAATTAAAAAAATTTGCACTACAAATAATCCAGACATATACGATTGTAAATAACCCTATTCTCTAAAAGCTATTTTATTCGAAGTTAAACATTATTGATATTGCCTCATGATAACTGTGTACGGTTTCATAAGTTATCGTTCGGATATCTTTAATGTTTGAAAAGACCCAATCGATATGTGTTGATCCGGTTGTAGTGAAAACTGTTTTATCTAGAAGTGGTTTCAGTCCCCTTTCGATAAGTTTTGTTTCCAGTGCATCTTGGGGAGTAGTGGATCGGCAAATATTGAAGTCACCAACCAAAATAATTTTTTCTGTTGACCCCTGCGGATATACATCGTTTAAATCCAATGCTAAATATCGGCGAAATATTGTTGGTGAAAATGCAGGATTTCTGTAGAGGACAATAATAGTTGTATCCTTGCATTTCAAAGCCAACAACTGATATGTGGACTCAGAAAAAGAAATGTCTCTTTGAAGTAAATATTCAACTGAATGTGAAATTGTGGACTTTTTGTACACCATAATTCCTTTTTTATGGCGTTGATTGTCCACAGTGCTATCAATTCTGTGTACTATTTCGAATCCAGGAATAGTATATTCTTCGGATGGTAAGCTCCATGTTTCCACAAAGCATAGAATATCCAAAGAAAGGAGAATGTCGTCGTTGCGAACATCTTCAATATGTGCATGAAGACTTTGGATGTTGTGATAAAACGCTTTAATGCAATTTGAAGAGCTTTCTACCATAAAATCATAATGTGATTTCAATAACTTTTGTGATCTTAAATTGTTTAACTCTAAACGAACGGGGTCATTTGCCGAAAATGGCTTTGGAGCAACAAAATTGCCAATAATAAATAGACCAGCGGCGCTGGTAGCTCTGCTGCATGCAACATATAATGCTGGTCTCATAAATGATTCACGTAAATGGACTGCTACTTCGGTATATGTTGCTCCTTGACTTTTATGAATTGTAATGGCCTCGGCTGGAACAACAGGGAATTGCTTTCTCTCGATGGTAACTTGGTCGTTTCTTTTAAATTGAAAAGACCTTAGTACTTTAGATATAGGTGTCCAAGTACATTCCGTATGATGACTTCTTTTGGATCTGGCCAACAGACCAACATTATCTTCTGGGAATTTAATCCACAATGTGATTGGTTGTCGTCTGCTGAATTCTATTTCCATAAGTATTCCAGTTGCTCCATTAACTAGTCCATCACTTGTGTCGACATTTACGGTTACCATGTATTTTGCGGATGTTTTTAAAGTTACTTCGTAAGGCAACCCTTGTGTTTCAGCAGTTTGGAATTTTTTGACGGTTTCCAAAATATTTCTCTTACTTCTGGCGTTATGAGACGACGATTTTATAACATCTTTAGCATGAGATTTGTGTTCTGGAGAATCGATTTCAGTTAATCTCACATCATTGTAGTTATTTACATCTACATTTCGTGAAAATAAATGAATTGCTTTTCTTGGCACACTATTTGATGCAACCTCGCGTTGTTTTATTAAATGAATGTCGGAATCTGTCATTATTCCTTCTGACATATTATTTAAAGCCACTGCAAAATGTAGATCTTCTCTTTGACGCATAATCTCTGTCAGTTCATAGAATTTGAAGAGGTTCCATAACGGTGCTCCAGCTATGACACTAAAAGTATCACTTCCATTTGGTTGGAAAATCCATTTGTCTCCAACTGGTCTAAGTTGTTTTAAATCTCCAAACACTATTATTGGAATTCCACCAAATGGTTGTGTACTTTTAAAAATTTGTTTCAATCTTAAATCCAAATGGGAAAACATTCTGGAACCAACCATTGAGATCTCGTCGATAATGATCACTTTAAGGTACATTAATTTAGAATACAAAGTATTCACTGAATCGTGACTTAATGGTCTTAATGCTGCTACTGATTGATTTACGGGTAATGAAAACATCGAATGCAGTGTACTCCCTCCGATTCCGAATGCTGCTTTGCCAGTGGGCGCGCACAATAATATTTTCAAAGTGGTGGGATCCGTTCCAGGGACAGAGTTGGCTCTCTTCGTTAAAGCTTGATAAATTGTAGTAATTAATCTACTTTTTCCAACGCCAGCTCCTCCACCATTGTACTCGTAATAAGTGTTATTTTCTTTGTCATTATGTAGAACATGGTTGAAATACATCCTTTGCCTACTATTCAACGATTGGATACATTTTAAAAGATCCTCATCCGAAAATAGTGGAGGCAGCTTTATCAAACGTACTTCCCGATTGTCTAAATCATTATTTACGTTCCCTTGCAAAATATTTCTACCAGGGTTTATCTCTGGAATGGCTAAGGCTCGAAACTCGTCATCCAAAAGCTGTGAACTTGCGTCGTTATCATCGTTGTGTCCATTGTCTTCATTATCAAGCTCAGCATTTTCTTGATTAAGGCGGGTAAGTATTTCCTCTAGATCCGTTTGATCTATTACGTTATATTTGCGTCTGTTCTCCTCAATTGTTGTTGTGTTATTTGTGCACGTTTGCTCATTGTCGTTTTCGATGAGATCCTCAGTTTCATTCCTCCATGGAAAGTACAACATCACCATTTCTCGAAAATAATCTTCTCTCGCTGAATCAGCACTATATTTGTTGAAACGGATTATGCAGGGCTTTGTCCTTTTTTGAATGAATCCGCTGTTATCTTTCAGAGCCAAACGTGTACTCCCATTAAATGCATCGTTATCATCATTTTCATTATCTTCATTGTATTCATTAGTGATTTGCACTGATGAATGTCGTGTTTTATAGTAACGATACAGGGCAGCGAAATCAGCCAAACAAACATTTTGCATACTATCTGGCCTTTGAATGTAGTGATCCAACAAGCAGATAGATTCTCTAAATCCTGTCGTGCCTTGACCATCCGAACTCTTCTCTCGGGAGGCGATGTATTAATGAAAACTTCTGCATTGCTTGTCTCTGACATATGCATGCCTAAGATGTTATATGCAGCATCTTGTGCAGATATTTCCGTGGCATTAATAAATTTGTTTCCAATGTGCTGCAATTTTCGTTTTATCGAAAAATTTACATTATTTATTTCACCCATAGCTTCGCGTAAAATCAAAGATACTCCTCTGTTTGATTTGTTGATGTAATTAATTATGTATGAACAGCAAGCGTAAGCATCTAAAATATACTGAATATCCATGTTAGCTTTGTGTAGTCCTAGCATTTCTGGATTATACGCATTTAAAAGTCGGTCTGCAAAAGACCTTTTTAAAAAAACTTGCGGCTTTTTTAGGCTCGACCTAATTGCAAGTTTGTACTCATCATACGTGAGATTCACCTCCTCATGATGCAAAAAATTCTCGAAATTGCTTAATCGTGTAATCTCCTCATCACTAAGTTTTTTGTTAAGCAGCTCCTTAATTTTCGCGAACTTTCTGTTGTAAGACTCTAACCCATCGTGATGTTCTGGCAAAGGATATAATATTTCAGTTTTGGGCATTGGGGGATAAGGCATATTGAATCGACAAAATTTTCTTCCTCGAATTTCTCTTTGACACGTCCGTCCATGGCGATGTTTTTGGTATATTAAATACTGCTGAAGCCCTTCTGTTCGTCCATCACAAGAAATATATTTATCAATAAATTGGACGACTTCGTCCGTGCTCCTTTCGTTTTCAGGATCCAACTTGGGAGAATTCATTAACCAATACATTCCGTGGCAATGTGGAGATCCTCGATGCTGAAATTCAATACGCCAATAAAAAAACTGAATAGGGTGATTGCTAAATATAGAATTTTTCATCATCTTATAAAGTTCGCGAAAACGGTGATCAAAATATCGCGAACATGTGACAGGGTCCAATCTTATCAAACGATTCTTTTCAAGAATTGGCATAGCATTAACATCCTCTTCAGTAATGTCTTTTTGGTCTATCAATTTGGAAAGAATTATAAGTAGTTCAGTCCATTTCGTTTCAGCAGCAGATAAAGTTATGAAGAAAGTTGGTAATCCGAATTGCCTGATCATGGCGAGAACTTTCTTTTTTTCAGCTTCCCAATGTGCAGGTGACGATCTCAAGCCTTTAAGGATGTGATACCCATCGTCGTGTTGTACAATTTGTTCTACAAAATTTTCATCTAAAATATTTGCTCTCGTGACTGTAGTTTGATGTTTTTTTCGCAAACAAATTGATATTGCACTTTTTACTCTCGTGATCTCGTAAAACTTATATGCATAGAGCAGTTTATCGACTCTTGCACATCTTCGATCGTAGCGTCGAATTTCGGAACGAGCTATTTTGCTATAAGTTGCTTCGCTTTGTCGTTTTCTTCCGCAGTAAATTGTGGGATATGAAAGTTCCTCGGCATTTTCATCAGTAGTTATATCTGTAGGGCGACGGCCTTCTCCCGGCGCCATTGCAATACGATCTATAGGCAAGTTTTCTATTTGTTCGTTGTCCAACAGTGTTTCCTGTCCTCCAGGGTTCAAATCATGTTCGTCTCGTTCCATGGGTTCGTCATTTAAAGCTCGGCGATTAGAAAGTCGAGCTACAAGTTCTTCGTCATCGTGGTTGGCAACAAATGGTATTTCCTCGGCATTTCCAACATTTGAAAGCCAATCGCCTGATATTGTTATACCATGTTCTACGTATAACTCTGTGTTCACCAAATATTGGATAGCAGTAAGAACTTTTGCCGGTCGTATGACTTCCGTCATGAAATTATGTTGATATTCCATTCTACGTTTTAAATGCAGTTGCACCACATGAGTATCATCGAAAGTTCTCGGTAGCGATGTTACCGTCTGATTTACCGAAATCGGTATATTTACAACCGCACCTCTAACTGCACATTGACGTTCGTAGCCAAGTGAAATTATTCTCATGAATGGAATTCTAGGCGCAACTAGCCGTTCTTCTAAACAAGTTAATCCTTGAAGACACTCTGGAATAGGGGGAAAGTCCAATCCCTCCGATAAGCACACAGGTGGGAGTTTTCCTTTGGACACCATTCTGTGACATGTTGTGCAAAATTTTGCTTTTGTCAAATCGGGAAATAAGTTACTAAGATAAAACGCATTGCTGAGGTTCGGGTATTTATCAATAATTATATCGCGGTTTAAAAGTTTAATTTGCCTAGAAAACCAAGTGCCACCGCAGCAAATACAAATTTCCGTTGGCCCTTCCTTAATCGATTGGTTATACTTTTCAATACAATTTAGTCTGTGTCGCTGCCGATCACGTTCCAAGTGCTCTTCGCGAGCATCCGGAGACAAATTTTCTCTATTATGTACGTACCTTTGTGATTGCCGTTCACTTTCACGCCTTCTATTTTCTGGATCAATTCTGTGTAGCATTACACGATCGTTAGTCATCCTTTGGGCATCATGTGCTGCAATTCTTGCCTGTAAACGCGTTAGTCGTCGTTGAGAGGAATTTCTTTCTTGTTCCAGTTCTCTGTATTGGAGGTCCTGACGATGAATTACATGTGCTGCAGTGTCTCGTTGTTGTTCATGTTGCCTGTATGACGGGTCCTGACGATGAATTGCATGTGCTGTAGTATTACCTTGTTGCTCCTGTTGTCTGTAGTGGAGGTCCTGACGATGAATTACATGTGCTGCTGTGTCTCGTTGTTGTTCATGTTGTCTGTATGACGGGTCCTGACGATGAATTGCATGTGCTATAGTATTACTTTGTTGCTCCTGTTCTCTGTAGTGGAAGTCCTGATGATGAATTACATGTGCTGCTGTGTCTCGTTGTTGTTCATGTTGCCTGTATGACGGGTCCTGACGATGAATTGCATGTGCTGTAGTATTACCTTGTTGCTCCTGTTCTCTGTAGTGGAGGTCCTGACGATGAATTGCATGTGCTGCAGTGTCTCGTTGTTGTTCCTCTTGCCTGTATGACAGGTCCTGACGATGAATTGCATGTGCAGCAGTATCTCGTTGTCGTTCCTGATCTCTGTATTCCAGATTTTGCCGACGCCCCGAGTGTCTTGCTGTATTTGATCTACGAAGTTGATCTGCTGATTTTTTATTTAAACGTGGCATAATTGTTATAGCACTGAATATTGTATTTTTTACTCAAAGTTTAAAGTGTTTATTTCGATGTTAATTTAATTTTAATTTAAAATGTATTAAGAATTCACGGAAAATATTACTGATAAAAATCTTTACCGTAGTGGCACAAGTTTGTCTTTTTTAAAATAAATTGTTTTTTAATATATGTTGATACCGCGAACTGTGATACTGTCAACGGCTCTAGCATAAATGCGGGGGAAAATCTTGAGCCGTTCTTTTTGTTACTTTTTTAATTTTTATCTAGGAGTTTCCAGGTATATTTATATTTTTAAAAATTCCAAAAAACCCCTTTGACACAGGTAGTCAATGGGATAACACACATCAACAAAAAGTGGACTTTCCCTTTTTCCTAATTAAATGAACGAAGTAAATATCATAAATGGCAAGTAGGTACAATAAATGGTAATGATTTTATTACTACCGTACAGCTGTACAAAGAACGATTTCATTCTCCCAGTAACGTGCACAATGGATGACAAAAAATGTCCACCAACACACACACGCGACAAGATCGTTATACAAAATTAAAGCGCACAGGTACGTTGTTGTATGATTTTTGAAACCTAACATAGAGTGAAGGAGACAGATAGATTTGGGAGAAAGAAATAAGTAATTAGAACATAATAATAACGGACATAGAGCAGAATAGAGCAGCGTTAAATATAATACTAAACTTATATTGCTTATATGACCAGAGCATGAATTTTGTAACACCCCAAAAATGGGAATTTGTGTGGGATGTGGGAGTAGTTTAAATCCGATCTTGCTTATCTTACAATTTATCTCGGACACCCTCAAAAAGGATTTAGTATGGAAGGTGGGAGAAGTATTCGTCCGATCTTGCTCATCTTGCAACGTATGCTCCTATTATAGGATTAAAGCCTGCATATAAAATTTCAGCTCGATATTTCTTAACCTATGGCTGGAATCGCGGGGGCAGTTAGGCGGAAACCCCCACAAAGGGGGTGTTTGAATGGGAGGTGGGAGTAGTTTTTGACCACCATTGCTCGTCTTAAAAAGTAGCCTACGCTTAAAGGATAGAATCTTGGGTACAAAATATCAGCTATATACCTCTTAAAATAAGTCTGCAATCTCAGGGACAGACCCCAAAAAGGGAGAGTTTGTATGGGAGGTGAGAGTTGTTTTTGACCGATCGATCTCATCTCAATACCCAACCTCCGCTTAGAGTATGGAAGCTTGAATATAAAATTTAAGCTTGATTTCTTTTAAACTACAGCAGTAGTCGTAGATACAGACCCCAAAAAGGAGGAGTTTGTATGGGAGGTGGGAGGAGTTTTTGACCGATCGGGTTCATCTTAGAACTTAACTTACGCTTAGTGTAGGGAAGCTTGCATACAAAATTTCAGCTTGGTTGCCCTTAAACTACAGCTGCAATCGTAGGGAGAGACCCCAAAAAGGGGGAGTTTGTATGGGAGGTGGGAGCAGTTTTTGACCGATCGGTCTGATCTTACTACTCAGCCTACGCTTAGAGTATGGGAGCTTGCATACAAAATTCCAGCTTGGTTGCCCTTAAACTACAGCTGCAATCGTAGGGAGAGTCCCCAAAAAGGGGGAGTTTGTATGGGAGGTGGGAGTAGTTTTTGACCGATCGGGCTCATCTTAGAACTCAACCTCCGCCTAGTGTTGGGAAGCTTGCGTACAAAATTTCAGCTTGATTCCCCTTAAACTACGGCTGTAACTGCAGGGATAGACCCCAAAAAGGGGGAGTTTGTATGGGAGGTGGGAGTAGTTTTTGACCGATCGGTCTCATCTTACTACTCAGCCTACGCTTAGTGTAGGGAAGCTTGCATAAAAAATTTCAGCTTGATTGCCCTTAAACTACAGCTGTAACCGCAGGGATATACCCAAAAAAGGGGGAGTTTGTATGGGAGGTGGGAGTAGTTTTTGACCGATCGGGCTCATCTTAGAACTCAACCTCCGCCTAGTGTTGGGAAGCTTGCGTACAAAATTTCAGCTTGATTCCCCTTAAACTACGGCTGTAACTGCAGGGATAGACCCCAAAAAGGGGGAGTTTGTATGGGAGGTGGGAGTAGTTTTTGACCGATCGGTCTCATCTTACTACTCAGCCTACGCTTAGTGTAGGGAAGCTTGCATAAAAAATTTCAGCTTGATTGCCCTTAAACTACAGCTGTAACCGCAGGGATATACCCAAAAAAGGGGGAGTTTGTATGGGAGGTGGGAGCAGTTTTTGACCGATCGGGCTCATCTTAGAACTCAACCTCCGCCTAGTGTTGGGAAGCTTGCATACAAAATTTCAGCTTGGTTGCCCTTAAACTACAGCTGCAATCGTAGGGAGAGACCCCAAAAAGGGGGAGTTTGTATGGGAGGTGGGAGCAGTTTTTGACCGATCGGTCTCATCTTACTACTCAGCCTACGCTTAGAGTATGGAAGCTTGCATACAAAATTCCAGCTTGGTTGCCCTTAAACTACAGCTGCAATCGTAGGGAGAGACCCCAAAAAGGGGGAGTTTGTATGGGAGGTGGGAGCAGTTTTTGACCGATCGGTCTCATCTTACTACTCAGCCTATGCTTAGTGTAGGGAAGCTTGCATACAAAATTTCAGCTTGATTGCCCTTAAACTACAGCTGTAACCGCAGGGATATACCCAAAAAAGGGGGAGTTTGTATGGGAGGTGGGAGCAGTTTTTGACCGATCGGGCTCATCTTAGAACTCAACCTCCGCCTAGTGTTGGGAAGCTTGCATACAAAATTCCAGCTTGGTTGCCCTTAAACTACAGCTGCAATCGTAGGGAGAGACCCCAAAAAGGGGGAGTTTGTATGGGAGGTGGGAGCAGTTTTTGACCGATCGGTCTCATCTTACTACTCAGCCTATGCTTAGTGTAGGGAAGCTTGCATACAAAATTTCAGCTTGATTGCCCTTAAACTACAGCTGTAACCGCAGGGATATACCCAAAAAAGGGGGAGTTTGTATGGGAGGTGGGAGTAGTTTTTGACCGATCGGGCTCATCTTAGAACTTAACCTCCGCTTTGATGATAGAAGCTTGCATTCCAAATTTCAGCTCGATATAACATAAACTGCGGCTGTAATCGCGGGGACAGACAGACGGACAGACGGACAGACGGTCACCCTTAAATCGACTCAGATTTCGATGCTGATCATTTATATATATATATTGTTATACCTACCACGCCTCCTTATGGGCGTTACAAATGGAAGAACAAAATGAATATACCCTTCACTCCGTTCATGCGCATGGTGAAGGGTATAAAAAGCTTAACAGTGTGTGCAGTTTTACGGTATTAGAAAGAAAGACCCTAAATTCTACATTTGATATTTTGGACTTTGTTTTATTTCCCCTCTGACTCATGTAAATATTACATAGAGCGATCGTGGCTCATAGAATAGCAGTAATACATCTACCATCATATATATATATACTTACCCACTGTGAATGCAAGATTCATGTTACTTTATCCGCGTACCCTAATACTAATTGATCACAAAAACGGCATTTCGCTTGGTATCCCTTTCTTTAAAATGTTATCGCAAAAAATTGCAAACAATTTTAATTAGGTTAAAGTTAAAAGTATGATACGCTACACTTTCAACATAGTGCCACAATTAACTCCAACATATGTAAGTGTGTATTTGTTACCATTATTAACAATGTTGTATTATTTTTGTACAATGTATCTCTGTTCAATTATGTCAATATGTATAGGGGATACACATACATATGTATCAGGTACACATATGTTTTAGGTGGAACATGCATCAAGCCATACGAGTACAATATATCGCTTGTAGTATAAAGCTGTGTGGCATTTTCGCTTATTCGAGACAAAGACAAAGTAAAAGTAATGAGTTTAGTGCTTTTTATCTCTTCTTTTGAAAATGAACAACATGTTTTATTAAAATGTCTGATTAAGCTTAATTATAGGTCATTAGGTAATATGTACGTACCTCAACATATGTAGAGATGTGTATGACATTGTATGGCTTTGCACTTTTGAGTTATATTCACAGTTGTGCAAGTGTAAATTTGAATAGGGGCGAAATATAGCAAGTGCTTTGACAGATTTAAGCTGGCAAGAAAGATTTTGAGATGCCGATTTGAGTTGAGTTAGAAGTTTAAGCATTAATTTGGTAGTAAGAATTTATTTGGTTAAACTCATTAAAACTTCTATGCGGGGACATTAGCATATGTGTCATTTAGACAAAATTTATTAAAGTCGCCATTAATTTCGATCTTCCCAGCCGCCTTTAATGGCTACATTAATTAACAAACGAAAGTTTGAAACATGTGTTTTATCTAGATGCCGTGTTATGAGCTTTTAATGAGTTTTAATGGATATTTGTATCATTTTATTGTATCCATTGAGCGTTATTAGTTGTTGGAGACCAGTTAATTTACTCGTCGACTGATTAAATTTAATATAAACTAAAAAGGAAAAGATACTTTAGCTGGCAAGATTCTTCCTGCTTTCAAAGTTATTGAAAACATATACAAAAAGGGGTTTAAAATATCCAATGTACGACACCTTAGGAAAATAACTCAGATTATGAAAGCAATCTTTTTTTTAAAAATAAGCTTATTTTTGTTCTTACATAAAGGGTGGTTAAATTGTAAGGGCCGATATTAAATGTGAACCACACCTAAACGTGATGTTTTTTTTCTGCATTTCTATTGACATTTCTCAATTTCAGTTTAACTTAATTTGAACCGTGGAAATATACACAATCGCGTTAATGTTATTTATGTTTATTATGAAAATGACCGTTCAAATCAAAATGCATATCGTGCACTTCGTTATTTTGAGCAAACCGGGTCTGTTGGAGATGTGAAAATACCAGTGCATGCGCGTACAGCTCGTACTGCAGATATTGCAATATTGCTGCTGTTCGCGATAGTGTGGCTGAAGAATTGCACCTCTCACGCTCGTCGTTGATGAACATTATGCATAAAGACTTGAATTTACAAGCTCTTACAAGGTGAAATTGACTCAAGAACTAAAGCCTCTTGACCATTCCAAACGTCGTCAATGGTAAGAATGGTGGCAAGAAATGGCAACAGTGGATGATCAATTTTCGAAGAAAATCATCTTAGTGATGACGCACATTTTCACCTTAGTGAATTCTTCAATAAGCAGAACTGCCGCATTTGGGTAAATGATAATCCAAGAGTGATTGTCGAAAAACCAATGCACCCACAAAGAGTGACTGTTGGGTGCAGTTTAAAGGCTGGCGGCATCATCGGGCAGTATTTTTTCCAAAATGAGCCGATCAGGCAGTGAATGGTGTTCGGTATCGTGAGATGATAACGAACTTTTTATGGCTCAAATTGGAAAATATGGATGTGGTTTCAACAGGACTGTGCCACTTGCCACACAGCTAACGCAACAATGTCTCTTTTGCGCGACAAATTCAATGACCGTGTTATCTCACGTGGGGCCGATGTCAATTGGCCGCCAAGATCATGTGATTTGATACCGTTGGACTTCTTTTTTTGGGGTTATATGAAAGAAAAGGTATACGTCGATAAGCCAGCAGCAATTCAAGAGTTAAAAGATGAGATAATACGGCACATTAACGCCATAGAACCTTAGTTATGTCTCAGCGTCATCGAAAATTTCGACCATCGATATTTTACGAGTATTGCATACATAATTGAACCATACCAATATTATTATTATTATTAGCCTTTAAAACAACATGACAACATATATATTTATACCTTAGTGTCTAAGTCAGAGGCCGAAATGAGTGGAGATTTTTATTCGCTTCGATCTTGTGCGCACCGTCTCCAGTCAGTCCTACCAAGCAGCGTCAGTGATTTCTCCACCTGGTCCTTCCAACGTAGTCGCGGTCTCCCTCTTTTGCGCCATCCTTTGAGGTCTTGACAGAATACCTTTCGCGCTGGAGTTTCCTCATCCATTCTCACGACATGGCGTAGCCAGCGTAATCATTGCACTTTGATTCGCTTGACCACATCAATGTCGTGGTATAACTCGTACAGCTCATGGTTCATCCGAATCCTAAACTCGCCGTTTACGCAAATGGATCCATATATTTCGCGGAGTATTTTTCTCTCAAACACCGCCAGATGAGCTGCATCTGCCTGTGTAAGCACCAAAGATTCGGTGGCATACAACAGGACCGGTAAACTAGTACCTGGTACAGTTGGACTTTGGTGGTTCGAGATAGGATGGTGTTTATAAAGTGCTCGCGTAGTCCAAAGAAACACCTGTTGGCAAGCACTATTCTCCGTTTTATTTCGAGGCTGACACTGTTGTTTTTGTTCAAGGCGGATCCGAGGTAGATAAATTCATCCACTACCTCAAAGCAATAGTTTTCTATTCTTCGTCTTGGCCTCATTCACTGCCAAACCCATTCTCGCTGACTCCCTTTCAACTGATGAGAAAACAGCTGTTACCTCTCGCATCGTTCGACCGATAATGTCGATATCATCGGCATATGCGAGCAGCATGTGGCTCGTATTAAATTTGGTGCCAGACATGTTAACCACTGCTTTCTCCATCAGTATGTTGAACAGCATACATGACAAACCGTCACTCTGTCTCAGACCTCTCGTCGTATCGAATGGTGCAGATAGATCCTTGCCAATCCAAACAGAGGATTAGGTATTCGTAAGGGTACACCGGCAGAGACGAATTATCTTCGCAGGAATACCGAACTCAGATATGGCTTCGTATAGTCGAGGCCTAATGGGACTATCGAAGGCAGCTTTGTAATCGACAAAGAGGTGGTAAGTGTCGACTTGCTTCTCATGGGTTTTCTCCAGAATCTGCCGTAGTGTAAATATCAGATCTGTCGTGGATTTGCCTGGTCTAAAGCCGCACTAATAAGGTCCAATCAGGTTTTCCACAATTGGCTTTAGACGTTCACACAGTATGCTAGACAGGACCTTATACGCAATCGGTAAGAGGCTAATTTACACTCACTACGGTCACTTTTCATGTAGATTGGACATAGCACATTGAGATTCATATCCTCTGGCATGCTCTCCTGAAGCCAAATGTTCTCTATAAGCTGTTGCATGCTTAAAACAAGCTTATCTCCACCCGCCTTAAACAACTCAGCTGGAAGACCATCAGCCCCAGCGGCCTTGTTGTTCTTTAGGCGGGATATGGCAGTTGTTATCTCAGCTTGGCTCGGAGGTGGACACTCGATGTCTTCAGTCAGTCTTCATCAGCCGAGTTTTCAGACACCAATAGGCTGCAGAAGTGATCTTTCGATATTCTCAGTACGTTCTCGGAGTCAGTAACGAGATGACCATCCTTGTCTTTACAGGAGGGAAGACCTGTTCCATGTACTCTACCATTTATCTTCTGGTAGAATATTCGGGCTTCAACTCTGTTCCTGTAATATTCAATGCACACATTATTCCGATCCTTCAGCTCTCGTTTTTTCCCCAATATTACCATAATATAAAGAAATGACCATACTTTCCTAAACAATTTGTGTTTTATTCAAAATCAATATCGGCCCTTAAAATTTAACCACCCTTTATAAACAAAAATAGATTTCCCTTTATACCCCATGAATGAGGTCTGGGATAGCTTCTTCTATTTTTTACATTCTCTACTAACGGCACCTACTTGTTAATCGACGAATACAAACGTCACTGTCTGCGAAGCTTTTACTAACTACACCTTTTACAATTGTAATTAATGTTACACATGATTGAGTTTGGACTTGTGACCGTTTATTTAGGTTAACATCTGTATAATATGATATACAGAGTTTATTGCAGACACAATCATAGAATATGATTGGCTGCATTACCATTGACCCTTAAAGCACTTATAGTGTGTAAAAATATTTCTAATTTTCGAATTTTTTTTTCGGAATTTCAATTGATATTTTCTCATTAGCAATTTGTCTTTTCCAAATTTCAATTTAAATTTTCTGATTTTCAGTTGTTTTTGATCGAAATTCAATTTGAATTTCTGAATTTCTATTGTTCTTTTCTGTATTTCAAGTATAATTTACTGATTATCAGTTGGTAATATCTGAATTTCGAGTAGAATTTCCGAATTTCAATTGGTGTACTCTGTATCTCAATTGGAATACATGATTTTCAATTGGTTCTTTGTGAAATTCTGATTTTCAATATCTGAATATCAAGTAGACATTCTGATATTTTACTTTTCTTTTCTGAATAGTTCTTTTCTAAATTTCAAGAAGAATTTCTAATTTTCAATAGGTATTTTCTGAATTTCAATTAGAATTTCTGATTTTCAACTGATCTTTTCTGAATATCAAGTTGAATATCTGATTTTTAATTGTTCGTTTCACAATTTTAGATAGAAAATCTGGTTTTTAATTTAAAATTATGATTTTCAATTGGTATTTTCAAAACCACCTCAATTTTGAGCGAAACCGGGACATTTATCGAAAAAGTACTAAAATCCGGAACATTCAAACCAAAAAGTATATATGATTAGAAGAGGTGCCAATTCGACAACAGGTCTTAAAACCACCAAGCGGTTTTATTTAATGGAATTCAAAATAAAAATCCGGGGCCATCCGGGGGTTGTCACCGGGACATTGGTTCCAAAACCGGGCCATGTCCTGGATTTTCCGGACCATTTGGTCACACTAGTTATACCCTAACAGTATAAATCAAAAAAGTATGAATACGATGGCTTAACCATGTCTTAAGGATGGATGCGGAAACCACATCGCCAGGATTTCGAAGGTAAATCCCGACTATGTTGGAAAAGCTGGAGGAATCGCAGACGCTGCTTGGTAGGACTGACTAGAGACGTCGCGCACGAGATCGAAACGAATGGAAATCTCTTTTAATTTCGATCCCAATCGATCAATGTTCTTAAAGCCAACATAAACCAGACCTTAGCTCAAATTCATCGTGATCTTAGCGACACAGTCATTTACAACTAGACCACTCTGGAAACTCATGGCGGATATTTTAACAATTTTATATTACACACGGAATGGTTAACCGATATTTTAACTTTTATGTAGTACATTTTTTATATGTTAACTTAGTCATGAAACTTTTACGTTTGAGTGAGAGAAATTTCGCTGTTCTGGGACATTTGCTATTGAAATACGAAAAAAATTAATTGAAATGTGTACTCATCAACTGAAAGTCGTTTTGAAAACACGTCAGTTGAAGTTCAAAATGTGTACCCCGGCACTACTTTGCCCTTTTCATATGGAAGGTCTTCTCGCATTTGAGTTAATTAATACATCCCTATATTCAGACTCACAAACGGGACCTACAGTTTAACGACGAGTCCGAACGTTATCTTTTTGAAAAACTTTTACTTAACAAATGGTGATTGGCCAGACTACTCAGAAATTGCTGTCTACAAACTCGAGGGGGCTGCCGTTCAAAAATATATTTAGTTTACTTCATTGCAATCTCCGGGGACCGGCCGTGGTATAGTGGTTTGAACACGCGACTACCATGCGGAAGATCCGTGGTTCGATTTCCGCCTCCAGTCATCTAAATTTTTCATTCATTGCCGGCCCCCTCGATGTTGTAGATAGCAACTTCGCTGTATAAGTGTCGAGATAATCGGCATGTCTAGTAAAAGTTTCTCAAACAGTGACGTTCGCATTCGACGATAAACAAGCAGGTGCCGTTTGTTGTGAATCAAAAAAAGAAAACGTGTTAATTCTCAACAACGCGAGAAGCCTCCCATACCTCATTCATGGGGTGTAAAGCGAAATTAAGTTTCTTTTTAAGTTTGTCATTGCAATCTCCCTATTTTGTAAGCAAACTTTATAAAGTTTATATTGGTACATATAAGAAACAATAATTACCCGCTTGATTCCTCATAATAAATATCTTTAAACAATTACTAATAAGATGAACCAAACTATGCCAAACTTTCTCATGTTCGACTGTATTCAATTCCACTGTTGGCTGTGCAGTCCGATTCATAGCTTCATTTCCCCACACTATCTAGTTAACAGTAAAACATAAAATTAGTTTACAAATAAAAATGGATTTAATTGAAATAACATAACAATAAATTAATGCCAACTAACTAATGCCTGTATGAACAGGTAGTAAGTAAGATTTTTATGCAACACAAATCAAATTAGTGCAAAACTCAATATTCATTTAATTAACCGCATGACATAGAGAGGAAGAGAGCCAAAGGAGGGAGAGCTCAAATAACAAGCACATAAACTGACACCACTTTTGGAACGCACCCCATCCATTTGGATATGTAAAAATGCAAGTTAATATTATTTAATATTATTAACATTAAACATCATATTAATTGCATAAAGAGACAACAACGGCAGACATGTCACCGCCGCCATAATGATAGAAATTGTCTGCTCTCCTTGGCAGCCCTGCTGTGGCCAACGGCAAACATACGGGGGACAAGTGTAACACAACACGACAACCATGTCGCCTGCATGTCCACAAGCAGCACATCATTCGCAACGTGCCCCGCTCATGTCTTTGATCGTGGTGGCATGCAACCAAGACTTCATCCGATCCGGTCAAAATGACGGCGATCAAAAGAAAGTTAAACTGCGTAGAAACGCAATTTGCATGCTATGGAAATGATGTTGCATGTCGTTTTTTCCCTCTAGTTTGTTGTTGTTTTTCTTGCAGCACTGATCAATGCAAATTGCCAAAATAACAAACAACATTGTCATTTCTTTGGAGTTTGCGATCGTTAGGCAATCGATGAAGAAAACTAGGGGGCAAAAACTTTTTTCGTTGTTGTTGTCGCTTTATGTGCGTTTTGAGTATTCATTACTGGAAGACCAGATATTTTCCGGCTTTGATTTTTTTTATTTCTTGTATGTCCACTCAACATACTGGGTAAACAGTAATAAAGAGATGTGATCATCTCGTTTGTGAGTTGCGCTTATCACGTAACAGGAAATCGAAGTTAGCGAAAAGTACACGGAGTGGTGAAATATGAGGCACGCCTAAAGAGGAAAAACGATCATTTTAAAAGGTTCGTATACTCCATAGAAACTAAACGGTGTGAGTTAGAATACTGCAAATGCGAATCATAGACAAAGGCAGATAAGACTAAAAAATTTCCCAATACTGGGTTCAGACAAGCGATAGGTGTTACAAAGGGCCCACAAAACATGTTTCACAGAACTTTGATTCTCATAATACTGCAGAAATATTTCGTGGCGTTGTTGTGGTGTGAAACCTTTTAGGATGAATTGTCAAACAATTTTAAATAAAATAAGACCACAGTTTGATACTAGTCAAGTATTTTCAGTAAAGACGGTACAAATAAAAATAGAGCTCCACAATGAATCATATATTAGCCTGAACTTCCTACAATTTAATGTGAGAAAAATCTATAAAATTGTTAATATGTTGTAACGTGGTTTTCTCATCGGCTGGGGTAAGTCCAGTCGTCCCAGGGTCGTCATAAGGATCCACAAAACCTTACAGAAGAAGAACTCAGTAGACTTTCCCTGACTAGGGCAAAATAACAGTATTGTTTATTGATGGTGTAATTCAAACTTACAATCTACTGGATAAAGTATTTTGATACGAAAACAATTCAAACTCGGATTCAGTGATAGCGTTGTTGTCTTGTCCGGTAATTTGTACCCAGGCCAATTTTAGATGATCGAAAACTTTTAGTATACGCTCTACTAGTATTGATGTGAAGCGTGCCTCTGACACCCGTCAGAGCACGACTAACTGTGAGGGGCGAAACCTAAAACCCAGGCACGTCTGCTCAGAGTGAGCGGTACCCTGGTCAGCGTCTGACCCAGAATGGGCGGCTGTAATAAAATCCTGGCAGGAGGAGAAATCTGCGACGTGGTGCGCTGGGCTTGCAACCCGCCACCGACGTATAAACTATTGCAATGAAAAGAAGTAAGAAAAGAATAAAATGGACCCCCCAAAATGTTGACGACCACCGCAAACTAATTAAGGACCATGATTTAAGGATATACACCTGGAATGTTAGAACACTGTATAGAACAGGTGCCTCTATCCAACTGGCGGAAGTCCTCGAAGAATACAAGGCTGACATAACCGCTTTACAGGAAATCCGGTGGACGGGACACGGGTGCTCGCGCATGAAGACGTGCGACATCTACTATAGTGGCCATGCGGACAAGCACGAGTTTGGATGTGGATTTGTGGTTGGCAAGAGACTGCGACACCTAGTCTCAAGGTTCAACCCGGTGTGTGAACGTATAGTCACCATAAGAGTCAAAACTAAGTTTTTCCACATAACACTTATATGTGCCCATGCTCCGACAGAAGAGAAAAGCGATGAGGACAAAGACGAGTTCTACGAGAGCCTAAAAAATGTATATGACCGTAGCCCGAGCCATGACATTAAAATTGTACTAGGCGATTTTAATGCTAAAATAGGCAGGGAAACCGCATTTGAGCCTACCATCGGAAAATTCAGTCTGCACACCGAAACGTCGAACAATGGCATCAGACTGATTGATTTCTCTGCGGCAAGAAATATGGTAGTGAGCAGCACTAGATTTGACCATAAAAATATTCATAAGGCAACATGGTTATCTCCAGATCAATTGACGAGGAATCTGATTGATCATGTGGTAGTCGATGGACGGCACTCATCGAGTGTTCTGGACGTACGAGTGATTAGGGGTGCGAACATTGACTCCGATCACTTCCTTACCGCAGTTAAGGTACGCACAAGGCTAAGCATGGCGAAAAACGTACGTAACCAGGCACAACGAAAGCTGGACATCGGTAAACTGCGGACCACAGAGGTAGCAAACGCTTACTCCAACCACGTAACTCAACTGCTGCGGAATGCTCCAACCCCTGACAATATAACCTCGCAGTGGCAAAATATAGCCGACTCCTTAGAACGGGCTGCGAGAAGCGTACTTGGGTACTCAAAGCCGTCTCAAGAAGATGCCTGGTACGATGATGAATGTCGCACTGCCACGAGAGAGACGGTTGCTGCATACAGGGCGAAACTGCAGCCAATGGTAACGCGAGCTGTTCGTGAACGGCACAGGGAGAAGAGACGACAGGCAACTCGTCTTTTTAGAAGAAAAAAGAAGGAGCTGAAGAAGAGGCAGGGTGAGTGCACTGAGTTGCTCCGAAGTAGAGGGGAAGCCCGAAAATTCTACAAGAGAGTGAAAGCGAGAATGCGTGGAACAGGGTTGCCCTCCTGCAAGGACAGCGATGGTCAGCTAGTGACGGACCCGGATAACGTTCTGAAGATATGAAGAGATCACTTTAGAAATTTACTGGATACTGACACCACTCCAGAAGACCCCGCTCCAATCCATGACGATGGTATTAACTGTCCACCTCCGAGCCAGAGCGAGATACGTATGGTCATCTCCCGCCTTAAAAACAACAAAGCTGCTGGAGCCGATGGTCTCCCTGCTGAATTGTTTAAGGCTGGCGGGGAGGAGCTGATTAGGAGCATGCATCAGCTCATGGAGAACATCTGGCAAGAGGAGAGCATGCCCGGGGATTGGAGTCTCAGTCTGTTATGTCCCATATACAAGAAAGGAGATCGTAGTGAATGTAAGAACTACCGTGGAATAAGCCTATTACCAATTGCGTACAAGGTCCTTTCAAGCATATTGTGTGAACGTCTAAAGCCAATTGTAGAAAAACTAATTGGACCATATCAGTGCGGCTTTAGACCTGGCAAATCTACGACGGATCAAATATTCACCTTACGACAAATCCTGGAAAAAACCCATGAAAAGCAGATCGACACCTACCACCTCTTTGTCGACTACAAAGCTGCCTTCGACTCTCCGATAAGGAATAGGCTTTATGAGACCATGTCTGAGTTTGGTATTCCTGCAAAGCTGATTCGACTTTGCAAATGTACCTTAGACAACACCAAATCCTCGGTTAAGATTGGCAAGGATCAGTCTGAACCATTCAACACGGATAGAGGTCTCAGGCAGGGCGATAGCCTGTCCTGTACACTATTTAATATAGTTATGGAGAAGGTGATGAGAAAGGCTGGTGTCAACATGTCTGGCACCATATTCCACAAGAGCCACATGCCACTAGCCTATGCCGATGATATAGACATCATTGGCCGAAATCTGCGGGATGTTACTGCAGTTTTCTCATCGCTAGAAAAGGAGTCAGCAAAAATGGGTTTAGTGGTCAACGAGGACAAAACAAAAATAATGATTTCGACGAACAAAGAGTCCTCTCGATGGGGACGCACCGTGAACGTTGACAATTATTGTTTTGAGGTAGTCGACGAATTTACCTACCTCGGATCTTCCGTCAACAAGATGAATAATGTCAGCCAAGAAATTAAACGGAGAATAGTGCTAGCCAATAGATGTTTCTACGGACTTCGGCAGCACTTTAGTAACACCACCTTATCTCGGAATACTAAGAAACAGCTATACCAGGTGTTTATCTTACCTGTTCTGTTGTATGGTGCCGAATCATGGGTGCTTACAACAACGGACATACAAAACCTGGGAGTATTCGAGAGAAAAGTACTCCGAAAAATATATGGACCTATCTGTGTCGAAGGCCAGTTTCGCCATCGGATGAACCATGAGCTGTATGAGCTTTACCACGACATCGACGTAGCTAAAAGAGTCAGAATACAACGACTTCGATGGCTGGGACATGTTGCCAGGATGGATGTAAATGCTCCAGCGAGAAAGGTGTTTGAAGGCGAACCTGAAGGACGGCGCAGAGCAGGGAGACCCAAACTCCGTTGGAAGGACCAAGTGGTAGGCGATGTGCCATCATCTGGTAGGACTAACTGGAGAACACACGCAGAAGACCGAAGCGTGTGAAATTCTTTATTACTTCAGGCCTCAAATTTATGAACTACGTTTCGTAAATTGTAATTGGCCACTTAAGTAAGTAAGTAAGTATTGATGTGACCTATGACTGCAATGATAGATTCTGGAACTCGGGGCGATTTAAGATATTCGGGAACTTAACGAATCGGTCGATTTGAGGTGATCGGGAACTTTATCCTATACTTCCAAAACAGTGGAGGTCAGGTAGGTCAGGATCGTTTCGGTATTCAGGGACGTTGTAATTTAGGTACTTTCGATAATTCAGGTTCGTGCACGCAACTCAGCAGCGTACTGAGGATTCGAGTTCGTCGGTGGTTACCATTAATATTAGCAGTATGTGGTCAGCTTGGTGATGCGGGTTTTACGATTAATATCAGAAAGTGATGACTGATGATTCGGATTTGTCGGTAGCTCGGCTTAATGTGTTTCCGTGATTCGGGATTTGTCGATGATTCGGGTTTATATGAGCAATACGGGATTTTTGCTCGTGGTTGTATCGATAACTTGGCTTTCGTCGTGAAACAGTTTGGTTACCGCAACTCAGGATCGTGGGGGTGACTCGTGTTCTTCAGAAACTCCATTTTGGCAACTCGTAGTTGTATCGATGATTCGACTTTATTCGTAAATCAGTTTTTTATTCGCAACTCTGGATCGTGTTGACGACTCGTGTTTTTAAATTTTAAGATATCGACTTCTACAACTCGTAGTTGTATCGATTCCGAATTCGCGACCGAACTAATAATCGTACCCGACGGGGTGTAAGTATCAATATGCTACTGTGATAACTTATAATACAATGCTACAGGAACGAAGACTATATTCGTGTACCAGACCGAAATTTGTGTAACCAACGAGTCGGTATAATCAACCGAAGTTGGATTAAACAGACCAAAGTCCGATTCAACAGACCGAAGTCTGATTCTACAGTCCGAAGTCCGATTTAACAGAACGAAATCCGAATTAACAGACTGAAGTCCGATTAAACAGACCGAAGTCCGATTCAACAGACTCAAGTTCGATTTAACAGACCAAAGTCCGATTCAACTGACCGAAGTCCGATTCAACAGACCGAAGTCCGATTCAACAGAACGAAGTGCGATTTAACAGACCGAAATCCGATTAAATAGACCGAAGTCCGATTTAATAGACCGAAGTCCGATTCAACAGACCGAAGTCCGATTCAACAAACCGAAGTCCAATTCAACAGACCGTAGTCCGATTCAACAGACCGAAGTCAGATTTAACAGACCGAAGTCCGATTTAACAGACCGAAGGCCTGTTCAACAGACCGAAGTCCGATTCAACAGACCAAAGTCCGATTCAACAGACCGAAGTTCAATACAACAGACCGAGTTAAACCAAGAAATTTAAGTTTAACCAAAGTTAAGTCAACAGCATTTAACCAAAAGTTAATTCAACAGGCCGAAGTCCGATTTAATAACCAAAGTCCGTTTCAAAAGACCGAAGTCCGGTTTAAAAGACCGAAGTCCGATTCAACAGACCGAAGTCCGATTCAACAGACCGAAGTTCAATACAACAGACCGAGTTAAACCAAGAAATTTAGGTTTAACCAAAGTTAATTCAACAGACCGAAGTCCGATATAACATACCAAAGTCCGGTTCAACAGATCTAAGTCCGATTCAACTGACCGAAGCCTTTTAACAGACCAAAGGAATTTAGATTAAAACAAAAGTTAATTCGACAGTTCGAAGTCCGATTATTGCCCTGAGAATTGCAGGGGAGATCGCTGCGGTAGCAACCGACGAATTTACCAAGGAAAATGCTCAATCATTTAAGTAAGTGGAGCTCTCGATGCAATGAGAATTATATCGCATCACACTGCCGCGATTAACACTTTCCCTTGTGATGTCGTTTCCTGAATGTGTTTAGTTAGATGTTGGTCGTCGCACTCATTCGCAATTCGTGGCGATTGCCGAATGTGTCGTTGATGGCAGTCGCTTGCATTGCCGAATGCGTCGTTTACGGCGGTCGATGGTATTGTTGTTTACCGTTGAAGTAATTGAAACAGTGTATGCAGATTGAATTGATGATATTCAAGAGTAAATGAAGGGCGAGTATATTATTGGTGGTTGAAAGGTCAAAATTGGGTAGTTAGCGCATGAACTGTATATGTATGAGGCATATATGTACGGACAACTTTCGTCCCGTTACAATGTATTTAAAATATTCTTTGACCATTTTCCATTAGTACATATTTTATACGTAACCACAGAGCTTGGTACACTCATACTTATGCTTTAGAAAGATTACTTCGCATTTTTTCTTGTCGTAGTCACGTCGAATCTAATGTCGTTTGTGAGACTGAAATACGACTGCCCTTGCTCGTATCATGTTCTTCTTCTTCCTCAGATAATGAACAATTCTCAACACTAAAAATTTTGGTAATAGTTACTAATTTTATTCAAATAAAAAACAGTCGAAAGTTGTCGAAAGTCGACTACGACATACGTAATAAGAGGGATTATCTTTATTGGCCAGGACAACTATTTTTCATAAAAAATTTTGCAACATGTTGAAATTTCGTTCTGTGATATTTCCTTAGTAAAGTAACTAATACCTTTATAGTATAAAAAAGGGGTGTATCAGTAGTTAAACAAATTTACTTATATCCGATGACGTTAGCTATGATTTTATTTTTGATTTAATGTAAAATCCTTCATTTAAGACGAAGGTATGAACTATTTTTCATTGTGCCTTAAGGAATATCTAAAAAAAAAACGGTTTTATAATATTTTTTATATGTTTCTACAATAACATTTATATTTACAACTTTTATATATTTTCTAATTTCAGTTTATCTTGCATTCCGAAAATAAGAGGTGCGTATTTAATTTTTAATATTATTTATCTATTTTATATACACAATATGCCGGTGATAGGTAAAATTTATGATCTCCATCGCCATCATATAGTTGCAGATATCTAATGACACCAACAATATTAGCATATTGAAGTCCTCCTCCTTGGCTACATACATCTAAATTCTTACTTAAACGTATAGATTTCCGCACAACCCAAGGGGTACTACACTCTGTGCGTTGCCAATTATTTTACATGGCTGGCATCCCCAATAGGCCTACAAACCATACAATGCCGCTTTGTATGTACTGGTGGGCAGCCACGATAGGCTTTGACCATATTTCTATAGAATATTATATCGATACTCCAATGAGTCACACAATAATTAGCAAACTAGAGAGGTGATATGTAAAGTATAGTATATATGTATCATATATACTAAAAATACATATAGACTAAAACACCCTAACAGGTGATACTTACCACTTAAAGGTTCGTAAACAAATCTATACAAGTGTTTAGATTTGAGCAATTTAAAGATTTACTCAAATATTGCCAAATTATAAGGCCTTAGAGTTTGTTTAAAGTTTAAATCTAGTATCTTTTCGTGAAATTGCTCAAGTTCCAAGTTGATATACATATACTTGTGCAAGAACCGAAAACTGACTGACCTAACTAAAATATTTCGGTGATGAGAACACTTCCATTGTGTCGCCGTGAAACGATGTTGCCAAACACCCCCCAAACAGGCATAGCATAAATTGTATCGCTTGCGTAGGGTGGTTTGCCGCACAAAGAATCAGCAATCAGGTACACTGTAAAAAAAAGCAAAAAATTGTATAAGGTAATATTTTGAATGCGGTAATTGCATGTGTTTGAATTGTTTTTCAGTGAAAATTTTTGTGACTAATATATAGAAAATTACAGCAATAGAGATATTAAATCGAAAATATATTATAAGATAGTAAAAACCATGAAGCAGGGATTTTAATCAGAAACATTGCATATTAAACAGCTTTGAATATATAGAAAAACTATTCAACCATAAGTTGTGCTAATTTCACTAAACCACCAATGATTTTAATATCGGGTTGGTACTTATAGTAGGGAAGAACTGACAATTTGGCTGCTTTCCAGTACTAAATACATGTAGGAAAGATACGTTGGTACATACAATGCCACTCTTTCGCATACACTCCTTAAATATAAAAAAATATTCCCTTTAAAAGGCAAAAGGATGAGAAAATGAAAAACGGCAAACCCTAATTTACAACATTTTGCCTATTCAAATAAAATGAATTTAGTAAAAAATTGTCGAACAGTCAGTCAGAACTACGAAACAATTAAGTTTTGGTGAAGTTACAAAAAAATAGTGTTTAATAAAAACCAGGTTTTTGATGTCGGTTAACCGGTTTTTCAAAACGGCGATATAATTAAAATTTGCAAGGTTGAGTTACTTGGAAAGTATTTCCACAGAACTTTTATTACAATTTCTTTAAGCTACACGCTATTTTTTATTTTAAATGTAGCTATATGACTTGTTACTCTGATCTTATATGGATAGAAAGCCGTAGTTATTCATATGAAAATCTTTGTCATTATCTCCTGAACTAAGCATCCAATGGAGCATAACATGTTATCACGATTCAATACGATAGGAAACCGTCGATATTCATATGAAAACTTTAAGTGCATAACCTTAACTAAGCGTCCAATCGCAAAAAGTAGCTAAATTTTACATAAGTTGGGAAATCACCAAGATACTGTTGGGATCTCATTTCCATTATTTATAAGTTTGGTACCAAAAGGGTTACAGCAGATGTTTAGTTTTTCTGAGATTCTGTCAACATTTGCAAGGTAATAAAACTGACCAATTAAAATGACCGGAGCCTGCCGTGGCATGATGGTTAGAACACGCGGATATCCACGAACGTGGTTCATAAATTTGAGGCCTGAAGTATTAAAGAATTCCACACGCTTCGGTCTTCTGCGTGCATTCTCCCGTTAGTCCTACCAGATGGTGGCACGTCACCAACCACTTGGCCTTTCTAACGAAGTTTGGGTCTCCCTGCTATGCGCCGTTCTGCAGGTTCGCCTTCAAAAACCTTTCTCGCTGGAACAATTACATCCATCCTGGCATCATGTCCCAGCCATCGTAGTCGTTGGATTCTGACTCTTTTAGCTACATCGATGTCGTGGTAAAGCTCATACAGCTCATGGTTCATCCGATGGCGAAACTAGCAGTCGACACAGATAGGTCCATATATATATACCATCACCCTTAGGGATGAATTATATATCATTTGATACGAAAAAAGTGTAACGCATTAAAAGAGACGAGTTAGACCCCAAGTATCTTAAGACCAAATTCGTTTCAGAACTTTTTAAGAAGAATGAGCTAAGTCCGTCTGTCTGGTTGGCTGGCTGGATGGCTGGTCAGCAGGATAACTCGAGTAAACCTTAACGGATCGGTATGAAAATTTACCAGTATAAATATTTTTCAAAACGAACTTATGGGATTGAAAATGGGCAGTATAGCCCCACCCCTTCTGGTACCTCCCATACAAAATGACCTATTTTTGGATAATTTATATTTCTTTCATAACTTCCAAGCGGACGATCGTGGGATATTTAAATTTGGTCAGTTTATTTATCTTGCAAAAGTAGACAAACATTAAAAAACCCGAAACCTTTGCCATACCCCTTCTGGTACCTCCCATACAAATTACCGAATTGACCCTTATAGTTTTACACACATATATTTTTTGTAAGAAAACTGAATTCACTCAAATTTTGAGTATAATGTTCACTTATGAAAATGGGACTCAGGAATGAATATGAACTATATTGGTCGATGCCTTCTGGTACCTCCCACATAAAATGACCTATTTTTGGAAAATTAATATTTTCCCCATAACTTCCATACGGACTCATGAGGGGTAATGAAGATTGATCTATTAATTTATGTTGTTTTAGGAGGCAAAACCATAGAAAACCCAACTATTTGATACACCCCTTCTGGTACCTCCCATACAAATGACCTAATTGACCCTCATAGTTTCACATACATATCTTTTTTGTAACTAAACTGAATTAACTCAAATTTTGCATATGATGTTTGCATATGAAAACTGGAGTCAGTAATTAATATGAACTATATCGGTTCACGCCTTCTGGTACCTCCCATACAAAATGACCTATTTTTGAAAATTTAATATTTCTCCCATAACTTCCAAACGGACACTTGGAGGATAATGACAAATGGTCGGTTAATTTATCTTGCGATACGAAGCAAAACCTCAGAAAACCTTACTATTTGACGCACCCCTTCTAGTATACATATCTTTTCTTTTTTTGTAAGTACAATGAATTCAGTCAAATTTGGCGTAACTTGTACAGTTGTGAAAATTTGAATCAGGAATGAATATGGATTATATCGGATCACCCCTTCTGGTACCTCCCATACAAAATTACCTATTTTTGAAAAATTAATATTTCTCCCATAATTTCCAAACGGACACTTGGGGGGTAATGAAAATTGGTCAATTAATTTATCTTGCGATAGGAAGCAAAACTTTACAAAACATAACTATTTGACGCACCCCTTCTGATACCTCCCATACAAAATACCGAACATACCCCCATAGTTTTAAATACATATATTTTTGTAAATACAGTGAATACAGTCGAATTTTGCGTAAGTTGACAGTTAAGATAATTTGAATCAGGAATGAATATGGATTATACCGGATCACCCTCTGGTACATCACATACAAAATGACCTTGTGTGGAAAATTAATATTCCTCCCATAATTTATAAACCGGCACTTGGAGGACAATCAAGTTTTGTAATTATTTATCTTGTAATAGAAATTATTATTGCGTGATGGTATTTATCAGTCAGTTTACCTGACTGAAATTTCTGTACTGGTTTTCGTATCAAATGATATATACCATCAACCCTAAGGGTGATGGTATTAAAACTCATAAAAATAACGCTGTTCTTATTTTCATTGAACTTCACTTGAAATTAAGGGTGCGTTTTATAATCTCTATAAAAACCTAATTTTTCTCGCAGTGCATTTACACCACCAAACAAACCATGCCATGCCGCACAACCACCGTACTACCACCACTAGATACACACATAGTATTTGTTCCGTATTTTTGTATCGCCCTGCATTCGACTATTTGTTTTGTACAAATATGCACCTTGTGGGGGTGTGTCGACATTTCAAGAACAAATTTTTCCTCATGCAAGAATTTTGATTGCAACAAAAACATAATCAATGCGTCTAGAGGTCGGCGCTTCCTGTATATGCTGGTGGTGGTTGAGGCATGGAGAGCGGATACATTCAAGATGAATAAATAAAATAAATTCAAAAACTCTCCAATTCTCTATATAAATTTCTATAAATAAAGGGAGGGAAATGAAAATTATTTTCACAATATGATGTTTTCTATTTGACATTTCGTTTCGTCATGACACGTCACCACACGTTTGAGAGACATTAGTGCGAAACGTCTGTTGGAAATGACAAAAACAGCTTCCCACGTGTATTTTTCTGAAATTTTTTGATGATACTACATATGTATATTTCATATACTCGTATGTGTGTCAGTGCGAGTTGTTTTGAATGAAACTACACATATTTTGTTGTTTTTGATTTCATCAAATCAAACAAAAACGAAATGTACAAGACGAGGACAATAAATTAATTACCTTGAATTTAGAAAATTAAAAACTATGAAAATTTTATTTGATTTGTGGTATGTTATTGTTATGCTGGTACAAAAAAAAATATCTCATAATTTTGTATAAGAAATGGGATAGAATATATGAATATATATGTGTTTTGACGCCTAGTTCCCAGCCAGGCACCGATACTGGCTGGTAGAACATCAGATATTAATGGGTCTGTCATAATATATGAACATTGTTTGAGTTTCATTAAAATTATATTTGTTTATGTCGCAATACCATTAAGAAACAACACACTGCAGACTGTTGATATTTAACAAACCAGAAGAACTGTGAAAGTGCAATTTTACATATAAAATGTGAACACATAGCTATATATGATTTGTAGTTTTTTTAAAAGGTGTCGCATGACATGTATCTGTTTGAAACATCTTAAACAGGTGTCTGTTTTTAAAGGGTTAACCAATATTATTGTACAAATTTCTGTTTAATCGATAATTGCTTAATGCTACTTCGCAATAAAGGTTGGCCACCTTTGCAATTTGTCATTTAGCTGCGCTACTACAAGTACACGATATCAATAGTTTTATGATTTTATTTTCAATTTCTATTCAATTCCATCTGCCATTTTTGTGAAACTTAGATGTAAGTGGTATCTTTTTTTCTCATTTTAAGTGGAAATCTATTCCCATAAATGTCATCGTCATCATTTCTATTTATGAGGTAACCATTTGGGTTTTTTGTTAAATATTTTTTTTTGTTTTCCACTATTATAGTATCTGAGTATTGTGGCAATTTCGCATCATCGTTTTTTTTTTCTTTCTTTGGAGGGACTTCAACAATAAACTAGCACATAAATATATCGATCTTCCTACTAAGAAAGCTTAGGAAAGTTACCAATGTTGCTGTTGCATATGTGCAAGCTGGGGGACTTTGCGCAAGATGGATTTATGTGATGTGACGATAGGACTGCATTATGTAAAGACTTACATCTTAAAGTAACCATAGATAGTTACATTGAGCAGTATATTCATTCAATTATCATTACAAATAAGTCGTGACGACATCGGTAGCTTAAGCCACATTATTGCTTGATTGATGAAGGAGGAAGTACACTTAATAACCTTTTTTTATTTATTTATTTGGTATATTTTTTAGATATGACCAAAATTTCATAAATCGCAAAGTTTTTGTTAATAATAATTGCGAGCATCGATGGAAGGTATGTTTTAAACTTTAGTTGCAACTATAGTACGCACCAGATTAAGCAGTGTCAAACTGCTCATAAGCAAGGTACAAATTGCAAAGCTGCATACTACTGAGATAGACAATGCCTACTTAAACCAACTCTCACAAGTGCAGCAAACAAAAGCCACTAAATTTAATATTACCGACCCACAAGAGTAGCATTCTGCGCATTTTGAGACCGTTGCCGCAACGACCATACTTCGTTTAAAAATCCACGCTCAGACAAGTCCCGGTACGAAGAAAAATGTCGTGAATTGTCTGGAGAAAAGGATGCCGCATACATAGATGCTGCATGCAGCCACTAGCAAATCTTTCTTTAGGGGAACGATATAAGGAGATGATAGGAGAAACGGCCCCCTAAATAGAAAAAACTTCTATGGAGAAAAAAAAAACAGAAAGAAAATTATAGGGATAGAGGTAGAGCCAGAAAATCCTACCAAAAGGTACAATGTAAAAATTTTGGAACAGAGATCGCCACCTGTAATGACAAAGATTGACTTCTGGTCATCGACATGCAGATTGTACCGCAATAATGGAGGGAATAGTTTTGTAAGCCACTCATTCACGAAGGCGCTTTCTTCAAATTGACAAAGTTTCATCAAACAATTACTCGGGTTAACAACAATAAATCTGCGATGTTTCAGGCCGGCGGGTTTGAGCTGGTATTAAACACAAATATACAGCTCATAAACCAAAATTGCCAAAAGAATGAATGGCCGATGATACATATCTTAACTTAACATAATTTCCCTTTACACCCCATGAATGAGGTATGGGATAGCTTCTCGCGTTGTTGTGAATTAACACGCATTCTATTTTTAGATTCACAACTAACGGCATCTACTTGTTTATCGACCAATGGAAACGTCGCTGTTTGAGAAGCTCTTACTAGACACGCCGATTGACTCGACACTAATACTGCGAAGTTGCTGTCGACAACATTCGAGGGGAACCGACAATGAAAAAAAAAATAATTAATTTTTTTCTTTTAAGCTGACTGGAGCCAGGAGTTGAACCTGTGATCTTTACGAACCTGATTGAATATTGTCAGTGTGGTTTTAGACCTGGTAAATCCCCGTTCCGACAAACATTTACACTACTAAACCAGTACAGAAATTTCAGTCAGGTAAACTGACTGATAAATACCATCATCCAATAATAATTCCTATTACAAGATAATTAATTACCAAAATTGATTATCCTCAAAGTGCCGCTTTAGAACTTATGAAATATTAATTTTTCAAACAAGGTCAGTTTGTATGGGAGGTACCAGAGGGTGATCTGGTATAATCCATATTCATTCCTGATTCAAATTATCATAAATGTACAACTTTCGCAAAATTCGACTGTATTCAGTGTACTTAAAAAAATATATGTATTTAAAACAATGGGGGTGAGTTCGGTCTTTGATATGGGAGGTACCGGAAGGGGTGCGTCAAATAGTTATGTTTTGTAAGGTTTTGCTCCCTATCACAAAATAAACTAATTTACCAATTTTCATTACCCCCCAAGTGTCCGTTTGGAAATTATGGGAGAAATATTAATTTTTCAAAAATAGGTAATTTTGTATGGGAGGTACCAGAAGTGGTGATCCGATATAATCCATTTTCATTCCAGATTCAAATTTTCATAACCGTACAATATACGCCAAATTTGACTGAATTCAGTGTACTTTCAAAAATGATATGTATGTAGGACAATGAGGGTGAATTCGGGCATTTGTATGGGAGGTACCAGAAGGGGTGCGTCAAATAGTAAGGTTTTCTGAGGTTTTGCTTCCTATCACAAGATAAATTAACCGACCAATTTTCATTATCCTCCAAGTGTCCGTTTGGAAGTTAAGGGAGAAATATTAAATTAGCAAAAATAGGTCATTTGGCATGGGAGGTACCAGAAGGCGTGAACCGATATAGTTCATATTCATTGCTGACTCCAGTTTTCATATGCAAAATTTGAGTGAATTCAGTTTACTTACAAAAAAGATATGTATGTAAAACTATGAGGGTAAATTAGGTCATTTGTATGGGAGGTACCAGAAGGGGTACGTCAAATGTTTTGGTTTAAATTTAAATATCCTACGATCGTCCGTTTGGAAGTTATGGAAGAAATACATACTAACTTTGGCAGCCCCAAGAAACTAGAATCGGGCGCGGTGGCCTAATAAGTCACCCTCCTTAAACAAAACAATTATTATGAACACACGAAGAAAACAAAAAACAAGAATTTCCCTCAAGTGTTGAATGTTGACGACCCCGCAAACGTTATAAGGACCATGATTTAAGGATATGCACCTGGAATATCCGAACTCCATACAGAGATTGGGCGTCTATCCAACTGGAGGAAGTCCTCGACAAATACATGGCTGACATCACCGCCATATAGGAAGTGAGATGGACGGGACAGGGATGCACTCAAAGAAAGAGTTGTGACACCTTTTACAGTTGCCATGCAGAAAGACACGAATTTGGCTGTGGATTCATAGTCGGCAAGAGTCTACACGACAACATCTCAGATAACGGATTCAGACTGGTTAGTTTCGCGTCGGCAAGAAACATGTGGAACCAGACTCCCTCATGAAGATAAATTCAAGGCTACCTGGTAATCTCCCGATCAAAATACCAGAAATCAGATTGATCATGTGTTAATTGCTGGAAGGCATGTCTCAAGCGCTGTGGACGTGCGTGTGATGCGCGGTGAAAATATTGACTCGGATTACCATCTAGTTACAGCCAAGGTACGCACACGATTAAGTAGTGCTAAAACACTCGTAACCAAACGCAAAGGAAGCTAGACATCACAACGCTGCATACCACCGAGATAGCCAATGCCTACTCCAACGAACTCACTCAAATACATTTGTCTTCTTGCAATGTTTCCGACACCCAGCGACATCGTACTGGGTTATGAAAAACCAAGCTCTGGTTCGATGAGGAAAGAAAACGATGCTCCACATAGGGCAAAACTGCAGCCAATGGCAAAGCGTGCAGTGACAGAGCGTTATAATGAAAAGAGGAATGAGACGAAAAGCCTGTTCGGGCGGCAAAAGCGTCTGTGGAAGAAAAGAGAGAGTCATGGCACGGAAAATTACAGGGATAGAGGTGAAGTCTGAAAGTTCTACAAAAAGGTGAAAAGCAAAGATTTTGAACCAGGGTGACATTCAGAGCGTGCTGCAAATATAGAGGGAACACTTTCGATCTCTACACGTTCCCGAAGACAGCATAAGTGACGAAATCTTACCAATCATCGACGATGGGGTGGACTGTCCACCACCGAGCCAAATCGAAATCAGAACGGCAATTGCATTGCCGACAGAGCTTTTTAAAGCCGGCAGCGATGAGCTGGCAACGTGCACGCAACGGCTCATAAACACGATTTAGCGCAAGGAATGCATGCCCTATGATTGGAATCTGAGTGATTTATGTCCTGTGCTTAAGAAAGGCGATGAGAGTGTGTGTACCAATTATAGCGGTATTAGCCTTTCACTTGTCGCATTTGAGATCCTGTCTACTAAAGCCCATCTTGGCGAACCCGATTTGACCTTATCAGTGTGGCTTTAGACCTGGTAAATCCACAACCGACCAGATATTCACACTACGACAAATCCTGGAGAAGACCCAAGTGATGCAGATCGACACCAACCATCTGGTTATCGACTACAAAGCTGCATTCAACAGTCCGATAAGACAGAAACTATTAGGTGCTATGGCTGAGTTTGGTGTCTTCGCCAAGCTGATACGACTATGCGGGATGACACTGTGAAAAATGTTACAAAGCGAGGCAAGGCGATAGTCTGTCTTGCGGTATCTTTAACATCGTAATGGAAATGATCATGCGAAAGGCTGCTGTAAACAGGAATATTGTACCATCTTCAACAAAAATTACATGCTGCTTGCGTATGCGGTATGTTACTGGGGCTTTTTCGATCACCGAATAGCAGTCGGCAGAAGTGGGTCTGGTGATAAATGAGGACAAAACCAAGTTATTTTAGAGAACCGTTACGTTTTGTATGGGGCCAGCAGCTAAAGTCTCTATTAACACCTGAAATTGATACATAGTGATGTGACTTAAACCAGACATTAAAGTTTGCATTTAGATCAGTAGTTGCAGTCCTTACACCAATTAAATAATTATACTAAACTAGCTGACCCGGCAAACGTTGTTCTGCCATACAACTTTGGACTCGGCAAACTTTGTCTCGCTCCAAAGGCAACGACTCATATAATAGTAAAACACAGAAAGTTCAAGTTTTAATCTGGTTTCTTTGAATTTAATCGCAATCTGTGAAGAGCGATCTGATATACAATGTTTTTCGATTTTTTTCCGGCGTAAAAACAAACAATGAAGACTGTTTGCCAACACGCAAACAGACATTGCACAGCTGACCGTGTGAAAAGCAAGGAAATTCGAGGTTAATTCCACAAATTTCCAACGATTGGCCTTACGATTTATTGATTGTTATCGCAAATACCAATCGAACGGGGAGTTAAATTGGAAGGGAAGATCGGTTGGAATATTAGAAATTCGAGGGGTAAGAACTTCCTCTCCTTTGACTTTACCCTTGATGATCGTCGCTTTAATTGCAATTTCGGATGATTCAGATTCCGCAAAATGATCATGATCGATCCCACCTTCAGCTGCGTCGAAGTTTCTGGCACATCTAGAGAGTTCAAAAATTCTGTCGAATAGTTGGTAGCCTCATTCTCCTTAAATCACATCGAAAATTATTCATCGCTCGGTCATCTGCCTCCAAAGCTCGTTTATGCGCCATCGTGCATTCATTCCAAATAATGATTTAGCATTCTCGCAACAATTTCGCTACACGTTGGCTTGTCAACCGTGAGAAGAAAGCGGAATGTGCAGTTCGACCGCCTTTCAACAATATGAAAGTAATATCAGAGGATGCGATAGCTAACTTATTTGCGATCTTGACCGAATTGTTGCCTGTCCCACCGCGATCATAGAGAAAGTAAATGCCTCCCGTTCCGTCGTCAACAACCTTCATCAGCGAATCGTACACGTTCGCTTGCTCGGCATTTAAGGGCGGCACATTTGTTCGGACTCTTTCAGTCAGCTCAACTCGATCAAAGTCTTGCAATTTGCGATTGAACGCATCATGCATCGAACGATTTGGCGCTGGTATTCCCAATTTCGACAGTAGACTGCCGCACATTAGCACGCACATGTCTTTGATCAGAAGATAATTTCAAGATCGGAATTGGATGTTGTCGTGCGAACTCTGTACAAATGTCGTCAGCCATCTCGTCCTTTTATTTGTCCCACAATGGGCTCGGGTTCGGCAGATGCAACGTGGCTATGTTGATCGCAAACAATGTACGAATTTGATTCGCTGGAGCAGAAACAGTTGTTGGCGAGATTCTCGAAGTGTGGCGACTGATTGAAACTAATAAAATTGAGACGCTCCGTTTCGACCTTGACATGTCATGTCAACGCAGTACTGTTAAAATAAACCGCGATATCTTAACAGATGATTGTCAACATCTTGTGAGCTAAACATTTTATTCGTTTCTTCTCCTGAAATACGAATTCGAACTCAAAGGGATAATGAAAAAGTACTGATGACTTGTAAATAAATCTTTCGTTCTATTGTCCATCTTGAAATTAAGGTGATAGCCATCATTTCCAGCACAGAACATCAACGGGTATTGAAGTGAATCATATGACTGATGAGTCTCGTACACGTGCCTAACTTGTCCACCATCCCGAAGCTTGGGAACAATCTCGCGTGATTCCACATTCACCCCAACAATCACCACTTTGACTTCATTTATAGTGGGAGCATTGAATTGTCTTACATGGCATTCAGAGGGACTTTTGTCTGCTCTGATAATGATTTTGTGGACGTCATAATGCATTGTATTCAATGCGGTTTTGAACAATCGGACCAATGCATTATGCTTATGCAGAAGATTTTGAAATTGTTTGACCATTTCGCGTTTAATCTTTTAACATAAAAAATTTCACAATATTATATATAACATAATAAATTTCACAATATTCAGAAATTTTTCAAGCATCATAACGAATTTTCCATCTTAACGTCGTCTAAAATCATCAAATAAAGCAAAGCGATACAATGAAAATTTCGTCGAAAAAATCCAAAATTTCCGAGTTTTTTCCGGAATTTTCCGAGTTTTCCACAAAGAATTTTTCTATTTTTCCATTCGAAAAGTCATTTCGGAATGTCGGAAATTTTTAACATTTACATTATTCAAAATTATCAAAATATACAATAAAATGTTAAATTTCGTCGAAAAAAAAATTAAATTTTTGGAATTTTTCCATAATTTTCCAACCAAAATTTTCTATTTTTCCAACCGAAAAGCCACCACGAAACAATTACACAATTACAAAATGTAGTATTTGCTGTGCAAAATGTTTCCGAAAAAATTTAAATTTTTCCAGTTTTTTCTGAATTTTCCGAGTTTTCTATTTTTCCATTTGGAAAGTCACTTCGGAATAATTATCCGAAATTTTACGCTGTTACATCGTCCAAAATTATCAAACCATACGATAATATGCAAAATTTCGTAAAAAAAAAGTAAAATTTTTCCAATTTTTCCGGAATGTTTCGAATTTTCCAACAAAATTTTCCTTTTTTTCTATTCGAAAAGCCATTCGTAACAATTGCAAACAAAATTCCATACAAAAAGCAATTTTCGATTTTTCCAATTTCCCGACTTTTCCGGAGCATTTTCCCAAAATTTTCTTTCACATAAACCTTCTCCTGGCAATTACGAACAACTGAAAAAAACTTTCACAAAATCGGTCCAGCCGTTCTCAATTGATGAATTACTATACATTTTTGCCACCATTTTTATATATATACGTACCTACAATGAATCTTCTTACGAATTTAAGCAATACGGGTAAAATGCAAACGCTTCATAAGACGAACTAACACTCCATTTATGTAATTGTAGCTTAATCCCATCGGTCTGAGTTACTGTACCGGTCTAGTCTCTTTTTATATCTAAAAGTACGAAACATTCGTATCGTACAACTAAAATGGACTGGTACTCCCTCTAATTCTATAGGAAGCATGCCCAAATACGATTACAGCTTTAGCCCTTTTGTGTGGGTGGTAGTACCAGGTTTATCCCTTTTCGGCCTTTCTACTCCAAAATGTTAAAATTTAAAAAAAAAAACCCATCAGGAATCTTTCTAATTCTAGAATAATCACTTCAATTTTTGCTCACTATACCCTTAGCCGTTTAGTACTAGTTTCATCCCTTTTCGGCGGTTTTGAACACTAAATGGTAAGAATTTCGAAAACCCTAATCGCCTTGTTCTAATTCCATATGGGCCAAGCCCGAATTACCCAGATTTTTTTACCCAGAAATACCAGATTTCAAAATAACCTTCAATCCAATTTGATAGTTAGCATGTCCATATCAATTTCTGCAATGATAGCATTAGCCGATGGGTTAGAGATATGGTATAATTTATCCCTTATTGATCGTTTTTACCGCCAAAAGTACGAATTTCCAAAAATCCATTCTTAGCTGAAGTCTATTCGAAAAGCGGAACAACCACCCAATGTTAAAAATATAGATTCTATGGATTATAAAAATAATATTACAACAGTTCTATTAATAAGACCTTCCAAAAGGGGCTTGGCACCCCTCATTTCCCAGGGAGACGTAATACCCCATGTACCATTTACATAAGAGGCAAATCTCATATTTATACCTTGAAAGACTCGTCAAATACGACCGATTGAAATTTAGGTTTGTGTGGGCGGTGCCACGCCCTTTTATCTAGTTATGTTTTCATTTCCTATGGATAGTGCTATGAAAATTGTATTGCAATCAGTCCATTTAAATCGCCCAGATAACGATTTTTCAAAAGGGGCGTGGCATCGCCCATTTTTCAACGAGACGTAATCCTCTATGTATCAGTAACATATGTAGCAAATCTCATCTTCATACCTCTAATGGCTCTTGAGATATGACCGATTGAAATTTCGGTTTGTGTGGGCGGTGCCACGCCCCTTTGTCTAAATGTGTTTTCTTGTAGCCTATGATGGGTGCCCTATGGACTATATCACACATAGAAAATTCAATTGCAATCGGTAAATTTATTTGGCCAAAATACCAATTTTTTAAAAGGGGTGTGGCACCGCCCACTTTCCGCGAACAAAGTATTTTTTTTATACGACCGACATACATACCAAATCTCGACTTCGTACCTATAATGGTTTAAACGATACAACCATTTTTAAATTCCAGTTGTATGGGGCGGAGCCACGCCCATTTTACCCCCTTGCAGTCCGAATTTCCAAAAATCCCTTCTTAGTGCGCGCCTACGTCATAAAAGAAACCTACATTCTAAATTTCACGGTCCTAGCTTTAGCCGTTTGGGCTGTGGAGTGATCAGTCAGTCACCCAAGAATATAAATATATAACAATTTATGTATTCCATCCTCTCCGCTAAACAATTTGCATGATATTTTAACCATAAATATTCTTATTATACGATTTGACATATACTTTTTAATATTATTGAGTTAAATCGGCCTTTACATACCAAAGACCATGACTATAGAAGTCCTCTGGGGGTCGTATTTCAATTTCGGGTTGTTCGTTGGTCACACGAGCGACGAAATGAGATCGGTGAGATCTTATTTATTATTCTTCGTTTAACATTAGTGATCCGTCAAGAATACCGATTACACAGTGCAGCAGTAAAACTTGAACCAATTGAGACCGCCGAAATCTGAAAGCTTATGATGGTAGCAGAAAACCCCTAGCTAGGTTTTGAATTATTAGCTAAGGTTTTTTTTTTTTGAAAGTTCAAAAATCATGTACTGATTCTTAAGGCTATATCTCGTGAACTATTCAAAATTTTGATGTCTCTTTGGTAAAATTTTAGCTCTTAATCAGATCTAAAAATTTAACCTTCAGATAAAATCAAAAACACAACATAATCTCACTCAAAACAACAAAAATGTAAAAAATCGTAAAATTGTATCATAAATTTTTATTGTTTTTTCATTTATTTCTATTTTGTATCTATTTCATTTTAAAAAGCATAGCATTTTTAATTTCGATATACATACAATTGAAAGTGATTTCTGTACAGTTATGCTGTTTTGAGTAAGATGTTGTTGTTTTCTTGATTTTATCTCAAAGCAAAATTTTTAGATCTGATTACAAGCTAAAAATTTGCTGAAGAGAGAAAAGCTATATTTGGAATAGTTCACGAGATATAGACTACTTATATCTTCCTCTCAGTCAAAAACTTCAAAAATGAATTAAAAGAAAACCTTAGCTAATAATTCAAAACCCAGTTAGGGTTTTTCTTCTACTATCATAAGCTTTCAGATTTAGTGGGTTTCAATTGGTTCAAGAGTTTGAAGTAGGAAAATGTGCTACAGTGTTATACTAACTCCTGTAAAATTATGTCTATAAACAATGCCGTTGTAATACTACAACTCTGCAGTAATGCTATACGTCAAACAAATTGACACTTCTTAAGCACTTTGGTGCCACATTCCCTTTTCTACTTTAAGACAATGGCATAGACAAGGACATAAGATAACTTTTTCAACTTTGATATCTGGATATTTTCTTGTAGAACATTATATGAAAACGTCTGCGAACATATCCTTATTGACCAATAAGATTGAAGGAGTTAAGTACATACCAGAATAAAACACTTTTACAGTTCATTCCGACAGTAAATGTATGCCAATAATACGTACCTCTAAATAATCCATCATCCATGCAGCAATCCAATTTATTATACAAATTAATTTTAAGTGATTCAAAGTAATACGACAGAAATGCCACAACCATATCAAATTCATAATTCAATTATTTCCTCATTCGAGAGCTCAATTCCAAATCCTTTACGACAGCATTTTGCGCACAACTCCGCATTATTCCCAATCTACGTAAAGGTCAACAGAAATCAATATCAACTGAATATATAATTCCCAATTACAGCTAATGCTGAACAAACTGCATCTTACTGTTTGAGCTGTAAGCACGTTTATCTCTCTGGCGTTTACTTAAAAATCAATTTGAGACGAAGTTGCTAAGTTTAAGCATCGCAAGACAGGCAACGCTAATAACCTATTTTTACCAATTGCAGTAATTTTTCCTGACATTTAAACAAAAAGCGAAACGTTAACATCGCGCTGCAGCGGCAACAAGTGTTGCCTGACTTCGAGACTGACTGCAACAAGTTTCCCTCCCTCTATGTGGATACACAATGTTGATTGCCACCTGGCTAAAGAAGCTGAGAGTTTGGGACAGAGTCACTTAATGTGGTCGGAACATGAATAAATGTAGCAACTTTGTGCAACACGATCTGCGGCACTGATTAAAAATGAATGTTTAAAGTCATTATTAAAGAGACTCTTTAACAACAACAACAACAGCAAAATAACTGAAAAAATCTTACAACAACAACAACAGTTAAAACCGTAAATTTTGAATGCGCCCTTTCACGTTTTAGATTTCTTTTGATTCAGTCACTGACGTGGTTAGCTTTTAATACCTCATTCCTCATTGAATGCAGCCAAAAGTTGCACTGTTAAAATGACATTTCAATTTTTGTTTCTCTCTGGGTTTCATTTTAGATTTTTATGCTGCATCAGCATCATTACAGTTGTTGTCGTCGTCGCCGTCATCCTCATCGTCATGGCTTTAAAGAAGTTATTGTTAATACATAACATTTTATTTCTTCTTCTTTTATTTTCTTAACTCCGTTAAAGGTTACGTTTGGGGCATGCAGTTTCCCTCTTGTATATTGCAACAAAAAAAGTTCAGACACGAATGTATTTTAATTTGCTACGGTTGTTTGCCAAAAATAGTTTTAAGTATTATTGCTACTTTTTGACCCCTGTACAACCTATTCACATTTTTTTATAACTCGGTTACTTTACAACATAAAAGTGATGAAGATTTTCAATGATTGGGGTGATGAATGGTACGAAGTACAAAATGACAGCAATTTGGTTAAAACGTAAATCGGACTTCCTTTTGTGCTTTCGAGAAATTGTGTCATTATTATAATTAGGATTAATTATGATAAGATGAATTAATTTATATTAGTGTTAATTAAAGAACTTGATTGATTTTTTATTTATCATCAGACCCATTCTGCCGCCGGCTTCTCAATGCTCGAAAAGGCAGCAGTAAAATCCCGCATTCAGCGGCCAATGATATCTTAATCATCGGCATACGTCCTGTTTACTCAATTAGGATGTTAAAGAGATTGCATGACAGACTATCACCTTGTCTGAAGCCTCGCTTGGTACAAAATGGCTCAGTCAGATTTTTGCCTATTTTCACTGAACACTTCATCACGGGTTGTGTCATCCCACAAAGTCAAATTCAGCTATAGCATCAAATAATTTCTGTCGTATCGGACTGTCGAATGCAGCATTGTAATCGATAAACAGATTGTAGGTACCGATCTCCATTTCTTGGGTCTTCTCCAGGACTTGCCGTAGTGTGAACATTTGGTCGGTCGTGGATTTACCACGTCTAAAGCCACACTGATAAGGTCCAATCAAGTTCGCCAGAATGGGCTTTAGTTTTCCAGATAACACACTAGACAGGATAAGAGAAGAGAAGTTTTGTCTCTTTCCCCTCATCACCATATATCGTTTTCATAGACGGCAGATAACTTGTATGCAGCTTCCTTTTCTTCAGACGCTTAGCAACGTTCTGAATTGTACCAAAACCTCTAATTTGGGTATTTAAATTGTTATCCAGCTGGAAATAAGCAGAATCCCTCTTTGGATGTCCCCAATCATCTTACAATGCCCGAGAGATCACGTATTCCCCGGGCAATACCGTTGAACATCCGTTCAGTTTTTGCAAATGTGCGCAATGCTATGTGACCTAATGGCATGCTACCACCGATGAGTCTCAGGAAGTAGGTAACCGAAGCTACTGAAGCACAACAAAACGGTTCTCTTAGTGGCTTTGGCAACCCAAGAAACTGGGATCAGACAACCAATTATTATGAAAACACGAAGAAAAACAAAATAAGAACTCCCCCAAATGTTGACGACCCCCGCAAACGTTACAAGGATATGCACCTGGAATGTCTGAACTCTCTAAATAGAAAGTGCCTCTATTCAACGGATGTGACATATTTTACAGGTGCCATAGTCGGCAAAAGACTTGGACATTTGGTCTCGCTGTTTAAACCTGCCACTATTAGCATCAATGCGAACTATTTTTGCATTACGGTGAATTGTGTATACGCCCCGATGGAAGACAAAGATGAGGACATTAAAGATGCATTCTATGAGCGCCTTGAGAAAATATATGACCGCTGCACATGATATAAAAATTGTTCTGGGAGATTTTAATGCTAAAATAGGAAGGGAAGATGCTCTTGGTTCAGCAATCGGGAAATTCTGTCTGCACAACATCACCTCAGATAACGGTTAGTTTAGCGCCGGCAAGAAACAAGGCAACCTGGATATCTCCCGATCAAAATACAAGAAATCAGATTGATCACGTGGAGATTGATGGAAGGCTTGTCCCAAGAGTTATGGACGTGCGTGTGATGCGCGGTGCAAATATTAACTCGGATCACCAACAAGTTGCAGCCAAGGTACGCACGCGATTAAGTAGAGCTAATAATGTTTTTAACCAAACGCAAAGGAAGCTCGACATCACAAAGCTGCATACTACCGAGATATCCAATGCCTACTCCAACTAACTCTTTTAATTACTCCAAACAAATCCCCCAAGTTCAGATGTTCCCGACACACAGTGGCTGCACACTGCGAATTTCATGACCATTGCCGCAACGACGGTACTGGGTTATGAAAAACCATGCTCAGACAAACCCTGGTACGCTGATGAATGTCCTGAAATGTCTGAGGAAATGGATGCTGCAGACAAGGCAAAACTGCAGCCAATGGCGACGCGACCGGTGACGGAGCGTTATAATGAGAAAAGGAGGGAGATGAAACGACTGTTTAGGCGAAAAAAGCATCTGTGGAAAAAAAGAGAGAGCCAGGATATCGAAAACTACAGGGATAGAGGTAAGGCCCGAAAGTTCTATCAAAGGGTTAAAAACAAAGGTTTTGGAACAGGGATGCCCACCTGTAAGGACAGAGACGGAAATCTAGTCACGGACACTCAGAGTTTGCTGCAAATATGGGGGGAACACTTTCAATCTCTACTCGTTCCCAAAGGCAGCATAAGTGACAAAATAACACCAATCATCGACGATGGAGTAGACTGTCCATTACCGAGCCAAAACGAGATCAGCACGTCAATTGCACGGCTTAAAAATAATAAAGCTGCAAGAGCCGATGGACTGCCGGCAGCGCTTTTTAAAGCCGGCGGCGATGAGCTGGTAACATGCATGCTCCAGCTCATAAACACGATTTGGCTCAGGGAGTGCATACCCGATGATTAGAATCTGAGTGTCCTATGTGCCGTGCTTAAGAAAGGCGATCCAAGTGTTTGTACCAACTATCGCTGGATTAGCCTTTTACCCATCGTGTACATGGTCCAGTCTAGTGTGTTATGTGAAAGATTAAAGTCCATTCTGGCGAACCTGATTGGACCTTTTCAGTATGGCTTTAGACCTGGTAAATCCACGACCGATCAGATATTCATACTACGACAAATCCTGGAGGAGACCCAAGAAATGCGGATCGACACCTACCATCTGTTCATCGATTACAAAGCTGCATTCGTCAGTCAGATACGAGAGAAGTTATAAGATGCTATGGCTGAGTTAAGTATCCCCGCGAAGCAGATACGACTTTGAAGGATGACACTGACTGTTTAAATATATAAGAAAAGGGACCAACGCGTGTGTACACATTACAACAACATCAGGTAATAAATATTGTATGTATTTTGTTTACTTTAGGTTAGAATGTAGAATGTTTAGTTGTAAGAAACGATATTAAATAAATTGAGTTCCCTAAGAACCTTCAAGGAAAACGGTTGTGTTGTTTTTCTTCCCGCACTTTTCCAGTGCTTATCACTGACTGACACGAAGTCTTTAGTGAAAATTGGGAAAAATCTGTAAGAGCCGTTTTCTACCAAGCTTGCATGTTGCTCGCGTATGCTGATGATATAGATATCATTAGACGTGGATTGCGAGATGTTACTGCGGTTTTTTCGAGCATTGAAAAGCAGTCGGCTGAAGTGGGTCTGGTGAGAACCGGGGACTAAACCATGTTATTTGTTTCAACGAACAAAGAGTCCACTCGCCTGGGAAGCTGCGTAAACGTTGACAACTATAACTTTGAGGTATCAGATGATCTTGTCTACCTTGGCGCCGCCAGAAACAAAAATAATAATGTCAGCCTGGAAATCAAAAGACGAGTATTGATCGCACACCGTTGTTACTATGCGCTAAGCAAGCGATTTCATGACAAAGCGCTCTCTCTAAGAACAAAGATACAGCTCTACCAGACTCTGATCCTACCTGTCTTGCTCTACAGCGCAGAATCGTGGGTAATGACACAAGCGGACCAATATATTCTGGGAGTTTTCGAGAGAAAAATACTACGCAAAATATTTGGACCCATCATTGTTAACGTTGAGTTCCGTCGTCGAATGAGTCATGAGCTGTACAACGAAATCGACGTAGTCATGTGCGTTCAAATAGACCGAATGCGCTGGCTTTGCAACGTTGTACGAATAGATGAAAATGCTTCGGCTCGAAAAGTCTTCGTCAATAAACTCGATGGTCGGCGCAGAAGGAGGCAACCAAAACTCCGATGGATGGACCAGGTGAAAGAGCTGTTAACTAAGCTTGGTGTGACGAACTATCTACGGAGCGCAAAAGACCGAAGCGATTGGAATACTTTTCTACGTGCGGCTACTGATGGATAAATTTCTGTTGTTGCTGCCATTAAAGAAGAAGAAGAAGAATCATGGCTTAACCTTGTGTATATTCTGGCTGCAGCTAGGTGGGGATCCGAGTCCATATTAGCACGAAACATCACGCGCATATCCATGACTCCTGAGCCATGTCCTCTATCGATTAACGCGTGATGACTTTGGCTGCTTGTCTGCTGTTGGGGGATATCCATGTTGTCTTGTGGGTATCGTTGTGCAGCAATCTGGTTCCACTCACTACGATATTTCCATCGATAACTGGGCTTCTCGTCTCTGTTGTCTTATGGATGTCCTTGTATAGAAATCTGGTTTCACTCACTGCCATATTTGCTTCGATTAGCGCCTGTTCACTTTGGCATCTAAGGGATATCCGTGTTGTCTTATGTCTTTGTATAGAAATCTGGTTCCACTCACAATTAAAAAGCCGAAGTTTAGCCCCTAAAAATTCAACCAATTGCCATGCAGCAATAGCAATATCAACCAAAAGCCAAAAAACGATCCAGTACCTTATATCCCCTCCTTATACCAACATAAAACCTACATCCTTTTTAATGTTACGACCTGTTGTCATCCATTCAAATTATTATCCAAAATAATATCACTTCGCAATGTCACACCCTTTATATCTATTCTAAGCGGAAAAATATAACCGCATGAAATTTTGAAAGGAAATTGCAAGTAGGCGTTACATCATAATATTTTCTTAACCTCTACCACAATTCGCACTACGAAACCTCAATAAACACTCTTGTGTTTACAATAGAATTATGAAAATTTTATTTCTATGTTTTTTTTTTGGCAAAATTGGTTTCAACCCAAAAAAAAAAACAAAAAATAAAAATAATAATACAGCAACACTAGAGAAAAACTCCTAACAAAATATAGTATATATTTAGTTATTGGTTTCTGTGGTTTCCACCAACAGTCTGTAGCACTGTAAGCACTCGCTTAATGCGGCATGCTTGCTGCATTGAATAAACTATCGATTTGTGGCTCTTTTGATGCCTCAACGAACTATGCCAATGAGATATTTGAACTTAAGCAATTGAAGTGTTGAAAGTGAGTAGTTTTTGGCATTATCTGTTGTTGTTGTTGTCTCTGCAAAGTTTTGTTTTGTCTGCCATAGCCGCTTGTCTGAGGCGGCATGCAGCAATGGCAATAACCGCAGCAGTAATAATAGCTACAATGACTGAGAATAACAAACTCCCACACCATTGGAAAATTGCAAGATGTGATGACAAGTTTGTTTCTTAAGTTTTTTGTTTTTCTTACAGCCACTATCGGGTTGTTGTTGTTGTGCTGAAAAAATATTAAGTCTATGGGAATAAATTAAAATTTCTTGTTGGGGGTTTTTTTTTGTGTATGTGCAGGTTATTGGAAGTTATGTCTTAGGGTTCTTTATACAATTTAATTATAAAGTTTCTATCGAAAAGTGTCATTTAAATGTCATGCTAATCATTGATATTTTTTGTATAGGAAAATTAAAAAAAATTGCACAGATGAATAACACTAACATACTTTAATTTAGGTATATTTTGTGAGACTATAGAATTGTTAACATTACTCTTAATAGTGTTCTAATGTTATCTGACATATAAGGCTGGGAAAATAACATAGTACAATACATGATCTTGGGACTCAATTCTGTGAACTGCACGTGAAAGTAGCCCCTAAAAGAAGAAGTTCTGCATCATTCGTTTTGTCACGTTACATGCTATAAACAATTAATATCGATTTGAAGATAGTATAGATAGTAATATCGATTTGTTTGACATAACTTGAGAACCACTAGTCCGATTTAGCTGAAACAAACCTACACATATTAAGAATTATAATTCCTTAAATCTGTTCATATAACGTTTTCCTACATAAGAAACAGTTTACTTTCCCATTCATCAAATGATTTAGAACTGGGTTCATTTTGTAGCAATTACAATAAAACTGTTGTAATCCGTGGCGTATGATTTACGTGGAATATTACTTATGATAATTATACGCCACCATATACTAAATAACAAAAGGGCCTAAACTTAAACTAGAATGTGACAAATTCCTTACTTACTAACTTCATATTTATGTTAAATTATTATGGCATGTAACTTAACAAAACGAATGTTGCAGAACTTGTTCTTTTTGGAGCTACTTTCACGTGCAGTTTTTAGAGTTCAGTCCCAAAAAAATGTTGTACTGTGTAATACTTACAACCGCGTATATGCAAATTATAGATCTTAGTATAGGTAAACAGCCGCAATATATTATGTAAAAATCATATTACTTAAGCCCAGTGCATGGTTTTAATTTTCATAATTAATTTTTTAGATACAAGAAAATTTTCTCATACAATTAGATCGATGTTAAGTTATTCTTTGAATAGTAAATAGTAAGATAGTAAGTGATTAGTCTAAATCAGTTTTCATTTCGTAACTGAGGTATCGAAGAGCATCTCCTATTATGCATGTATATGAAATATCTTTAAGCGAACATATTCATACAATTTTATTAGTATTACATTGCTCTTTGGTTCTTTTGATTCCTCTCCAATATAATGACTAATATAATACAGTTATCATAATTTAACATCTCTCATAATTAATCAATTTAAAAAAAAGCAACTTCAATGTAACTAATAACCATTCTATGGCCAGTTAATTCAATTACAACCTCCTCGTATCTCACAATAACATCGGTTATGCCTCCGCTTATCATACACATACTTAGTTTATTTCTGACGGCACAAAACTTGTTTTTTATTATCTTTCATTATTCTCAAAATTTATTACACATTACAGGCGTGCTACTACTAGATACATCTTCATATTTATACATTCTGAAAGGTGTTACCACAACACAACAGTTATGGGACATTTTCAATTGCCACATTTCCACATCGCCAGCAATCAAATGCATCAACGAGTTTATAAATTCCAAATACAATGTTTGTAACAGCAGCCACAAGACCATTTAGCGATGCTGAATTATTTGAAAACTTGTCTCATCATCTTTGTCATCGTCATCGCCATCGCCATCATCGTCATCCCAATCAACGCTGCCAACGCTGTCAACGGCAGTGAGTGACAACAGTTGAAACATAGAACAACAACAGCATTTTAAACGTTAAGAGCAACACCTCTTGTTATGGATGACCAGGTAACCAAGCACAAATTTCTTTACAATTATATTGCTGGTATAGAAGAAGAATATCCCAATAGGATTATTTGATGATATTTTGAACACATCGACTGTTTAATGATATTTTTTGTGTCCTTTGGTGTATTTTTGTTGTTGTCGGTCGTGGAAACACGACACGCGACTATTATAGGAGAGATCCCTAGTTCAATTCCTGACTCAGTCATCTACAGTTTCTTTCATCGCTGGCCCCCTCCACGTAGAGTCAATCGGCATGTCTAGTAAAAGTATCGAAAACAGCTGACTACAAACAAGTGGGTGCCGTTTGTTGTTAATATAAAACAAGTAAGGAAATTTCAATTGGGTAAACCGACTTAATAATACCCACACCCTCAGTAAAAAGGAGGTGCCAGAAGGGGCGTGGCTGGACTTTAAATGTTTTCTCCAAAACTTTATCCAGTTATAGCTTTACTAAATACAATTTTTGGCCACGATCTTGTTGGGTGTATTGATATTACATTTGTAAGGGAGGTACTAGAAGAAACGTGGCTAGACTTCCAGTTTTTTTCTCCAACACTTTATCCTGTTATAGCTTGACCAAATACAAAATTTGAACACGATCGCTATGGGTGTATTGATATTATTCCTCGATTTCTAAAGTGTACGGAATGGCTCATTTGAATGGTAGGTACTAGAAGAGGCGTGCCCATGTAGCCCATTTCTAATACCGTTTGTAGTTTTGGGGAAAATATTAACCTATGCAAAGTTTCAAAATAATTGGTTCCATCTTTTAAAAGTTATCGTGCGTACCAGCCGGACAGACAGAACGACATGGATATTCTTCCTAATTGGCAGCAGCAACAGAAATTCAATTATCTGTAGCCACACGTAGAAAAGAATTCCCAGCGCTTCGGCCTTTTGCACTGTAGATAAGTAGTAACACCAATTTTAGACAACAGCTTCAACCAACTAAGTTTTGTTCGCCCCCTCATGCGCCACCCATCGATTTTATTGATGAGGTCCTTTCGGGCTGTAACATTTTCATTCATTCGTACAACGTGTCCAAGCCAGCGCATTCGGTCTATTTAACGCGCTTGACTACATCGATGTCGTTGTACAGCTCATACAGCTCGTGGTTCAGTCGGGCACGAGACTTGCCGTTATCGATGATGGGCTTGCTTAGCGCATAGTAGCAGCGTTTTGAGATCAATACTCGTCTGTTGATTTCCAGGCTGACATTGGACGAATTCATCCACAACTTCAAAGTTATAGTTCTCAACGTTCACGCAGCGTTACAGATGATTAGACTCTTTGTTCGTTATAACAAATAGCTTGGTTTTGTCCTCATTTATCACCAGACCCACTTACGCACTTTTTTTGCTTTTCAATGCTCGAAAAGGCCACAGTAACATCCCTCAATCCAATGACACCTATATCATCGACATGCTCGCGTATTTACTGCAGCCTTCCGCATGGTCATCTTCATTATGATGTTAAAGATAACGCATGACAGATTATCGCCTACATAGCCTCGCTTGGTAGTAAGTGGCTCAGTCAGATTATCGCCTACATAGCCTCGCTTGGTAGTAAGTGGCTCAGTCAGATTTTTACCTATTTCCACTGAAGACTTAGTGTCAGACAGTGTCATCCCACAAAGTCGTATTAGATTCGCGGGGATACCAGCGAATGGGCATTCATCATTTACACAACACACTAAACAAGACCTTGAATACGATTGATAATAGGCTGATCCCGTGATAGTTGGTACATACACGCTGACCGTCTTTCTTAAGCACAAGACATAGAACAGTCTGATTCCAATCATTGGAAATGCGTTCTTTGAGCCAGTGAATGAGCTAGTGCACGCACGTTGCCAGCTAAGCGCCGCCGGCAGTCTGTAGGCTCCCGCAGCTTTATTACTTTTAAGCCTTGCAATCGGTGGTCGACAGTCTTCTCCATCGTCGATGATTGGCGTGATTTCGTCTCTTATGCTGTCTTCGGGAACTAGAAGAGATTAAAAGTGTTCCTTCCATATTTGCAGCACACTCTTTGTGTCCGTGACCAGGTGTCCGTCTCTGTCGTTACTGGTGGGGATCCCTGTTCCAAAACCTTTGCTTTTTATCTTTTGGTAGGACTTTAGGGATTCACCTCTATCCCTGTCGTTTTCGATATCCTGGCTCTCTTTTTTCTACCTCAGACGCCTTTCCGACTGAATAGGCGTTTCATCTTCATCGCCGCATGCATTGCCATTGGCTGTAGTTTTGCCTTGTATGCAGCATCCGTTTCCTCAGACATTTCGCAACATTCTTCATTGTACCTAGCCTTGTCTGAGCGTCGTTTTTTATAACACAGTAACATGCTGCCACTGTGTGTCTGGAACATCAGAACTAGGTGGGTTTGTTTAAAGTAATTGCTAGAGTTGTTTGGAGTTGGCATTGGCTATCTCGGTGATATGCAGCCTTGTGATATCTAGCTTCCTTTGCGTTTGATTACTAGCGTTTTTAGCACTACTTAAGCTTGTGCGTACCTTGGCTGCAACTAGGTGGTGATCCGTGTTACCGCGCATCACACGCACGTCCATAAAGCTTGAGAATTACCACGTGATCAAACCGGTTTCTTGTCTTTTGATCAGGGATATCCAGATTGCCTTGTGGTTATCTTTACGTGGAAATCTGGTTGCAAAAATTACCATGTTTCTTGCTGAAGCGAACCTATCCAGTCTGAATCCGTTACCTTCTGGTAACTGCTGTTTCACCTTGATGAGAAATGTGGTTGTTTGATCACTTAAAGAAAAAAAAAACCACATGTATAAGTCTTCAATGAATCCACATCCAAATCTTTTCACATATTATTGCCGTGCAGCTATAAAAGATGTTGTTTTTCCTTTTCTTCGTGTTTTCATAATAAATGTTATTTAAGGAGAGTGGCTTATTAGGCCACCGCTCCCGATCCTAGTTTCTTGGGGCTGCCAAAGCCACTAAGAGAGCCTGTGTTGAGCTTCAGTAACTTCTGTTACCTACTTCCTAAGACACATCGGTGGTAGCATGCCGATAAGGTTACTCAACATTTCGCCTTCTAACTCTAGCTAACTTCTAAGCGGTTGCTTTAAAGTCATTGCCCGGGGAATACTTGGTCTAAGACCAGAAGTAGTTAGCTGCTTGGACAGTGCCACAAAGGAATCGATTCTGGTCACTCCCAAGTGAGTGACAATCAGTAACTTTCAGCCTCTGGGCAATGTCCCATTCCCCAACACAATGCAATTTTCGATCCCGGCTTCTAAATAGTTTATCCTTATGTATGTTCAAATCTGCTCAGAAATATCTAAAAAGTAGAACGGTTTTTGGCACTTCAAAGTTGAATTTATGTAAAAATTGTACTGATTTTTTAAGTTTTGGCAGCCATTCATTAAGTTATTTTCCGTCTTTCCGTAAAAGTTGCTCCGGTTTCAGACAATTAAATGATAGCATAATATCCTACACAAATTTATTGCCCTTCGTCATCACGCCTCATTAGGCGGAAAATTTTACAGCAGAAAGAGGTGAAGTACGAAAGTTCTACCAAAAGGTAAAAAGCAAAGCTTTTGAACAGATACCGCACCTGTAAGGACAGAGATGGAAATCTGGTCACTGGCACTAAGACTGTGCTGCAAATATGGACGAAATAACACCAATCATCGACGATGGAGTAGACTGTCCACCACCGAGCCAAAACGAGATCAGCACGTAAATTGCGCGGTTTAAAAACAATGAAGTTGCGGAAGCCGATGGACAGCCTGCGGTGCTTTTTAAAGTCGGCGGCAATGAGCTGGCAACGTACATGCACCAGTTCATAAAAACGAGTTGGTTGTATTTCTTAAGCCATATCATGCCCAATTATTTGAATCTGAGTGTTCTTTGTGCAGTGCTTAGGAAAGGCGATTCATGTGTCCATTGCTTACAAGGTTTTGTCTAGTATGTTAAGTGAAAGACTAAAGCTCATCCTACCAAACTTGATTGAATCTTGACCAAATATTCACACTACGACAATCCGTGGAGAAGATCCATGAACTATTAGATGCTATCGCTGAGTTTGGTATCCCCGCGAAGCTGATACGACTTTGCGTAATGACACTAAATAGCCAAAAATCTAACAGAAGCATTTTCTACCAAGCGAGGCTTTGGCTAAGGTGATAGCCTGTCATGCGATCTCTTTAACGTCATAATGCAGATGATCATGCGGAAGGCTTCTGTAAATAATAAAAGTCACATGCTACTCGCGTATGCCATTTGTATAGATATCTTTGGACAAATACTACAAAATGTTACTGCGGCCTTTTCAAGCATCAGGAAACAGTCGGCAGAAGTGGGTCTGGTAATAAATAAGAACAACACTAAGGAATTTTCTTCAACGCCGCGTTCACATTAACAACTATTACGTTGAAGTGGTAGATGATTTTGTTCACTTTGGCTCCGTCGTAAACACAAAAAATGGTGGAAGCCTATAAATCAAGAGAAAAGTATTTATCGCAAATCTTTGATACTATGCGCTAAACAAGGAAACAATGACAAAGCCCTGTTTCGACAAGCATAGATCCAACTCTAGCTTTATTTTCTATATTTTGAAATCAAGCTCGAGGTCTATTATTTTTGAGTAACTTATTTATTTATTGTATATTCCGACACCCTTTGAGGATCATCTTGACAACTAAACAAAAATAAACTTAATTGAGTGTAAGTGTGGACTTTCGTTGTTGTCTTCTAATATTAGATACCAGATACTGAACTTTCTTGTTATTCTCTACAGCCCGGAATCTCGACAATGACATGTTCTACGAATGGATGAAAATGTACCAGCTCGAAAAGTCTGCAGCAATAAACTCGATGGGCGGCGCAGGAGAGGCGTCCATCGTTGGATGGATCAGGTGACAAAGCTCTTATCTAAACTTGGTGTGACAAACTATCTATGGAGTGCAAAATATCAAAGCTCTTATAATTCATTTCTACGTGCGGCTACTGGTGGGGTGACTCCATAATAGTATTATACTTAGTCAGGTCGGTTTTGCAATGCTGTTGAAGATATGAAGCTTATTATATGGGATTTCCCCACATGCTGGGTATGTGTTTTGTATTGCCATATTTATATTCGACCACTTCACTACAGTTAAGGTGCGTACTAGGCTAAACAGGGCGAAAACCCGGCGTAATCAGGCACAGAGAAAGCTGGACATCGCTAAACTGCAGAATATCGAATCACTTCTGCACCCTACTGATGTCGGAAAAATCGGCTGCTGAAGACTTTGTACCAATCCGAGACGATAACATCGAGTGTCCCCCTTCGAGCCAGGCTGAGATAAAAACTACCATATCCCGCCTAAAGAACAACAAAGTGGCTGGGGCTGATGGTCTTCCAGCTGAGTTGTTTAAGGTGGGTGAATATGAGCTTGTTTTAAGCATGCAACAGCTCATAGAGAATATTTGGCTTCAGGAGAGCATGCCAGAGGATTGGAAACTCAGTGTGCTATGTCCAATCTACGAAAAATGTGACCGCAGTGAGTGTAAAAATTACAGTGGATTTAGCCTTTTACCGATTGCGTATAAGGTCCTGTCTAGCATACTGTGTGAGAACTTCTTAATCCAATTGTGGAAAAACTAATTGGACCTTCTTCGTGCGGCTTTAGACTAAGCAAATCCAGGACGGATCAGATATTTACACTATGGCAGATTCTGGAGAAAACCCATGAGAAAAATATCGACACTTACCTCCTCTTTGTCGATTACAAAGCTGCCTTCGATAGTCCCATCAGGCATCGACTATACGAAGCCATGTCTGAGTTCGGTATTCCTGCAAAGATAATTCGTCTCTACCGGTGTATCCTTACGAATACCAAATCCTCTGTTCGGATTGGCAAGGATCTATCTGCACCATTCGATACGACGATGGCGACGGTGATGGTTTGTCCTGCATACTGTTCAACATAGTGATTGAGAAGGTGTTAAGGAAAGCAGCGGTTAACATGTCTGGCAGCATATTTAATAAGAGCCACATGCTGCTCGCATATGCCGATGATATCGACATAACCGGTCGAACGATGCGAGTGGTAACAGCTGTCTTCTCATTTGTTCAATGGGAGTCAGCGAAAATGGGTTTGGCAATGAATGAGGACAAGACGAAGTTAATGGTATCCTCAAACAAAGTGTCCACCCATTGGGGACGCAGCGTGAACGTTGAAAACTATTGCTTTGAGGTAATGGATAAATTGAAATAAAACGGAGAATAGTGCTCGCCAACATGTGTTTATTTGGACTACGCGAGCACTTCATAAACACCACCCTATCTCGAACCACCAAAATCCAACAGTACCAGGTACTAATTTTATCGATCCTGTTGTATGCCTCCGAATCTTGGGTGCTTACATAGGTGGATGCAGTTTATCTGACGATGTTTGAGAGAAAAATACTCCGCAAAATATATGGACCCATTTGGGTAAACGGCGAGTTCAGGATTCGGATGAACGATGAGCTGTACGAGTTATACCACTATATTGATGTAGTCATGCGAATCAAAGTACTATGCATCTTTATGTATTCCAGCTTAAACGTTATTACTATATTCCTTCTCACAATGACATCGTTTGTTGGGTTATTATTATGCGACTGACAAATTTTATTTATTTTTACCATTTACATTCATTCTTGCGGTATGAAATCAAGTTTGGCTTCGTTGTCTTAACCACAACTTAGTCTGTTTTTTGTTTTGTGATTTTTTCATTTTTGGTACTAATCACAATTGCAATGATGATGTGTTAATAATTATTTGTTCGCAAAAATAAGAGGTTCTCTCTGTGTTTGGGGTTCTTGTTTCTGCATTTTGAGTTATTTTTTACCCCTCAACTTCTTTTTAATGATAATTATGATTTAGCCAAGTGTCATTAATGTTGATTAAAATTTATTGTAATTGATGTCGAGTATTTTTGTACCTCAAGTGATGACTCCCAGTAGCATTCAAATGTTGTGGTGTCTTCTGCACATACGACAACCCCATATCGTATGTCCACCAATGTGTCTTGTGTCATGAGTGGTAGTGGAGAGAAAAAAAATTGTCTTTAAATGTCTTGTATGTTTGTTTTTATTGATGGCCATTGAAATTAATTGTGTTTTAATTGTTGATCGAAATCAAAAAAAAAAAAACGAAGCAACAAAGACAAAAGAAGCCATAACAAAAATTGATGCACTCATGCTATTTATAGACGTAAAGTGTGTGTGTTTCTATTGATTATGCAAAATACTGATGATAGTGGTTGCTGACAATGATTTATGCACTATTAGCCGATGCTGGACATAGATTTTATAAGATAATTTCTAATGACAGCGTCAACGCCCCATTGTGTTGTGACGTGTTGAGATCTTGAGGAGATGATAGGTTTGTTGCTTAAGTCTTTTGTTTGCTAAGTCGTGGGTATCTTCAATTAATGTCTCTGGGACTGTCGCTGTATTTATTGCTAATTGGTGTTAAGAGTTGAAGATATTTATGTTGAATATTACATTTAAAAATTTCAAAGCACACAAAGTGAAAGTTTGTATGTGACGGATCTAAACATTAAGGACAAGTTATTAACCCGACCAACTTTGAATTTGAATAAAGTTTTGAATTTGGATATAGTTGTTGGATATGTTCTATAAGTTAACAAATCCATAAGGTTTTTATAATACAGCACACACAATTTCCCTACACATTTAATAAAAGCTTTATTTTGTCATATTAATGAATTAACAAAAATTTATATTTTGAGACTAATTTATGGTCGCCTACAGTTCAACGACGAGTCACAGAATAATATTATAAACAGAAGCCCTTTTTTGGCAGACAAAAACTGCCTGCAGGGAGACTCGTGTATGCTAATGGTACTAAATGCGCACTTGGAATACTCAAAGCGAACTTGGAACACTCAATCTGTTTTCTCTCTCCATCCATTTTATAGACTTTGGTCTTATATATATTGAAAATAAATGGTGGTATGATGATAACAACCCAGCAGCAAAAAATGGGGCTTTGCATGCCTTCTTACAGGCCTGCAAATGCAGTCAGAAGCCCTACCCTTCAAATGCAGTCTTCATTTCAAATTAACATAGGGTGTCATAGGCAGGCAAGGGCTGCACAATCCCTTTCTCATTGAAGGCGTTTCAGTAGGCATGCCTAGTATGTCCTGCTTGGAGTCCTAATAACAAGGGCCTTCTATGAGGCATTGCTACTGCAGACCAGCTCGCAGGCCTGCAAAAGAGCATTTATAGAAGGACTTAAATAAAAAAAAAAATTATGTGCGAATTATTTCCATATTAAATGATTTCCTACTTTTTATAAATTTTTAATACAATATTTATTACAATTTGTAATAACTAGTTTTTTTAAACTCCAGCAGCGGGAATCGAACTCGCGACCTCAGTACTCATAGTTGGGCATGCTACCTACTCGGCTATCACGTGATATAGTTGTTGTACGATAAATAACATACATGTAGTTTTCATAAACAACAGCATCTGTCTTACCTTCCCTTAAGAGGCCTGCCAACAGGCCTAATCGGAGAAGTGACAAGTGCATGGCTATGAACGTCAATTCTGCCTTCTGCTAATAGGACTGTCAACAGGCCTCTTTAAGGCAAGAAAGTTTGCATGCCCTTTGAGAACATCTATGGTATTTTTGTGGGGTACACAGTAGGGCTGCTCACAGACCAGTTTTAAGAAGGGAAAGAGGCATGTCTGCGGGATCTATTCTCATCCTAGTAAGAGGCCTCATTGCAGGTCTTATTTGAGAAGCGAAATGTGCATGGGTATGGAATTTTTTATAAGGCTTAGTGAAGGACTTATTATAGCCTGTATACATGCCTGGAAAAGGAAGGCGTATTTGAATGTCAACAAAATGCCTTTGAAGGCATGTTTGCAGGCATATTTTTACAATGCCTCGTCTTTTCCGCTGCTGGGAATGTATAATGCATATGTGTATTTTGTTACATATACAAAACACATTGCGTGTTTCTGGTAATATACCAAAAACTCAAATTTCACTTTCACTCATTCTCTCAGTTACCTCTCAGTGACAGACAGCGCCTCTACAAATCATTTTTCGAATTTTTAGAACAAAGAGAGAGATGGGGATTCTGATATATATTATTCTGTGGACGAGTCTGAACGTCAGCTTTTTGAGAAACTTAACCAGACAGATATCAACTACTCGACTACTCAATGCTGTCTAAAACAATGAGGAAATCGCCTGTCAAGTAGATGTAGATTGTTTTGTCTCGCATAAACTCCTATCAGTAGCATAATAATCGCAGTTACATACCACAGTCGGTCACAGATCTTTAAGGCAGCGTACATTTATTCATCTTGCAGCCAAAATCTTAAAGAACCGTTTTTTGTTTGGGCGTACTGCCTCATTTGGATACAAAAAAACTTGGTCTACAACAGCAAAATTCTTAACTGAATTCAAGCTGACCCCACAGTTAGACCGACAAAATTCCATCATCGTCAACCACACATCAATTGACACTGTTTGCTCAAAATTTGACACATAGTGATTAACTAAATTATAAAATTAACAGCCGTTGTCTTTTTGATCCGCCTTTGTAGACAAAACTTAAGAGTTTTTATACATATGTTATTTATTACAAATAATGTATCTGACCATACAGATGCTTGCGTTGTTGTACCAAAAACGGAAGCACCCACAAAAATGTTAAACTCGAATCTATAAGTGGGGGAAAAAATTAATAACATAACTGCATTGCAAGCAGTTTTGGGCAGAGGCTACTAAATTGGACTGTGCTAATTTCTTCAGACAGGTGTCAACGCCAATTTTGTTATACTATGAAGACGATTTTCATGATATGTATGTGTATAACCACATTTCCTTTATTGGATAATGTTTTATCACTCAACGTTGATGCTTTTAAGTTTTATCATACAATGTTTCTTGTAGCCGAAGTAGGACAAATGTAAGCAATTAATGTAATTATATATTGTGAAAAAAATTTAATAAAATGGTCATAACTTCAAATGTCGAATATTGTTTTTGCTCTGAGATATTCAGACCATATATTAGGAAGATTGCAGACAATGTACAATAAAGTAATACTCAAGCTAATAACTTGAACAATAATGTAATCATTATTGCACTATGAAATAGGTGATGGGTGTCGTTAACGCACAGTGAACCACTCTAAAAAAATGTTCTTAAAAATGCTTACATTGATTTCAAATGAATTCATACCAAATTTCAAGCCGAATGGCCCTATAGCCCTCCACATATTTGTTTGTTAAGGGGTCACGGATCACGCTGACTTATGTAATCCCACCCATTTTTGACTCCAATAGTTACCTTTTGACTATTATATACTTCATACATGGTGAATAGTTGTTAAGATATAGCAGATGTACTATTTGTGAGAGTTTTTTTTCACTTATATGTGTAAGTGACCGAAAAATGAGCATGAGCATGAGCAAATAACTTTTTTCATAAAATGATCTTGACATGAAATAAATCCTAAATCAACGCAGCTTGTTCGAAAACTCAACAATAGCTTCTTGAAACTTTATTTAACCCCTTCAAATATAACTCTAAGCAAAAAAACTTAGAAGTGCCAGGATTCTGCGCTGCAGAGCAAGGAAGATGTCTATGGCTTTACGTGGATGCCTGCCCGTTAGGTCTCAATTCCACGGTTCTCTTCGCACGCGGGTGAATACAATGCGCAGACCTGTGCCCCTGGCAAACCAGGTACAAGATTCGAAGTTATCCGTTTGGGCACTTTCCCTTTGGTTGAGGGTCGGTGCCTATCTAACACTCCTGTCGTTCTATGGGTCACGACACCCACAACTCCACAGCGGGCCCAAGCCGCGATTTGGGTTATGGTTATATCAGACCGATATCCCATGGAATCAGAATTAAGTCTCCGATCAGACCTCGTGACCGACGCCACTACCAGTTGAATCCCAAACTGCTTCGGACTGGTCACCAATGGGTAAAAACATAAACCATCCACCAACATTCACACTAAAACGTCTCCGCCGAAATAGCTCCCTCGCAAAGGTACTCATGCTCGTCACCCCATCAGGCGGGCGAAACACGCTCCTCACATCAAACACACCTTTTACAGATACAACACCCATATCACCCAAGTCTCCGCGTAAAGCGGACATTCACACAAAACATACATCCAATCCTCACAATTGGCACCACTACCACAACTGGCCTTGTCACACAAACTCCGTTTCTGAAGAAATGCGTTCAGGGACCAATGCCCGGTAGTCACACTATTTCCCATCACACTATTGTCCCATCTAGATAAGACACATTCATCCAAATAACTCTTTAGCTCACTTACACACATTCTCATACACAATCCAATCATCCTGCAGCATGGTCCAAATACAAGCCCAAATATAATATAATGCATTCACGCATTACCTAGAGGTTGAGAGAAGGAACCCCCACCAACACTTGTAGGGTCTCTGTAGAGACACACAAGCACACACGCTTACATTATAATCCAATCATCCTGAAGCATGGTTCCTCTCTTAAGCCCAAATATAATGCATTAACGCATTACTAAGAGGTCGAGAGAAGGAACCCCCACCAACACTTGTAGGGCCTCCTTAGAGACACACAGGCACACACGCTAACAACATAACACGCTGCCACGCCATTATCTTTTGATACCCCACAGACCCAGCAGACTTCACCGTTTCGTCCCAAACAGGCGCGCTGTAAGCTGCGCATGCAACAAACAACCCGCTGTATACTAAACGAACAGCTCGTCTGCTGAAGCTCCTATCACTTCATAGGACGGGACGTACTCGTCCAACCACGCTCAACATTTTCTCACGCACTGCCACCAGGTGTACAAGCAATTTCATCCTTTCACTCATTGTGATATCCAAATATTTGACCTCAGTCACATATTTGAGGGTCACGTCATTCACTCTGTTCAGGGGAGGTCGAGCTGCAGTTAATTCGCCCCTGACTCAAAGCATCACAGTATTGTCCCCTGCTACACTCACTCCTACCCTGGTACCCCAGGCACCAATAACCATCACCAATATCCATTACACGCTGACCAATTCCCTGTGGTTCAGAACGAGATTGACCCTCAGCCAATACCAGCAGATCATCCGCATACGCACACACTTTATACACTTGTCCAAGCTACCTCAGAAGTGGATCCATCACACGCTCGCCTGTCAGACAAATAGCTTTGCCAAAGACTAAATTCCTGACAGCCCACATAACCCAACCTACACACCACACTATGCCAGCACAAATAATCAACCCACTTGACATTGAAGTCCGGAAACGTGCCCAAAGGGAATAAAAAACTGACTGTTGGCGGATGAAATGTCCGTTTTAGGATCCGAAAGGGATACCAAAAAAGACACATCGTCGCCTTGTTTGTGGCAGCAAAATTGTCCGTTTTTAGATCCGCCAATCTTCCATTTTTGGATTCATCTTCGGAAGCTAGTCGGAGGTTTTTCGTGTTTCATATTCAAATGTTCCTATGTGAAATTAAATTCTTATTCTCTTTCGTTTTCAATTTGTTTACATTTTTGTTTCAGTTCGAGTATACACAAAAAAACAAAGAGAATGAGAATAAAACATCCAATTTTAAGAGCGGAATAAATGTCGTGGGAAAATCCACAAACACACCTAAAACATACTAACCAACACTCTCACTCACACACCTTTTAACATACATCAAAGCATCCTGAACACACTTGCCCTTTCTGAAACAAAATTGGTATTCAAATATGGGCTCCCTCATACTCTCCTGAAGGCGGTGCACCATTATCCTCTTCAGCACTTTTCCAAGCACTGGAAGAAGACTATTGCCCCGGTGGGATCGAGGATTGCTCCTAATCCTATCGGGTGAATTCAGAAGTACAATCACTCTGGCTATCTTCCACTCACGTGGAAAATAACCCTCACTTACACACTTACCATACAAAGCCATCAGGTAATCAGGGATGGCCTTAAAGCTGTTTTTACACATCCCATCGGTCAACCCTTCAATACCTGATGACTTCCTACACTGCACCATACTCACACATTCACTCAACACAAGTTCCTCCAAGAGCGGGGAGTCAGTCACCCCCAATGGCGGAAGAACCAAGCTTTTGGCCCTTGAAAGGAACTCACACAACAACACATCAACACACTCCCTCCAAGTTGATAGCAAATTGCCACCAACCTGGAGGACACATACATCCACTCGCCCACCCTTACTTTACACAAACTTGGTAGAGCCTTCCCCAGGGGTAATTTCTATGATTCTCAGCGAAAGCTCTCCATTCAGTCTCTTTCACACTTACAAGCATTCTTTTGTACTCAGCATGGCACTGCCTATTGGTAGCACTCTGCTGAGCAACATCATCCACACTCACTCTTCTGGCCGCTGAAAGAATTTACGCAGCCGTCTTACGGCCCTGCGCTTAACAGTCAGCTCCGCAGTCCACCACTAAACCCTACCAGGGTTAAGCCAACAGACCCTGCAAAACAGTGTATCATTCACACCACACATCCACTTTTATATGCACATGATCTCCTGATCAACACTCATTTCACAAAACTCAGAGATAGAAACACTAAGTGCCCTTACTCTCACAAGCACACAAAAAGCATCCCAATTCGCACCATGAGCATGCCATTTCCTCACACCCACATCATTCCTCACCGAGCGGGCATAAGTGAACTCAACTTGGATCAAGTTGTGATTCCTTATGCTACCACCAAGCACACACCACCTACAACCAAAAACAGTCTCAATGCTGCCTCATTCACAATTGTCACATCAGTATCACTCCTACCGAGCACGCACAGTCCTTGCCACTCACTGAGCATCTCACCCCTAGTGTGGATCGGATACTCGACAGAATTTCGGACGTCTTGTTAAAATCAAAAAGAGGTGGCAGATGAAAAAAAACGTCATTGCCCAAAAGCCGGTGCATATCCGCATTACCATGTGTGGATTGATACCAATCGCCAGCTTCCATCAGTCTGATAATCCCTCGGTCTGCAATAACCGTAATGTACAAGTCTAGGTACTTGGCCTCCGTTGAGAGCTTGAGTTTCACCCCATTCAGTTTGGGTGACCTGAAGTCCTTTACCTTATTACCCATATATTTTACGGAGTATTTTTCCCTCTAATAATGCCAGAACCTATTCATCCGCTTGTGTCATAACCCAGGATTCTGAACCATACATTAAAACAGGTTTAACTAGTATCTGGTATAGCTGGATTTTTGTTCGTCGAGAGAGGAATCTGTCATTGAATCGCTTGCTTAGTCCGTAGTAGCATTTATTAGCAAGCAGGATTCTTCTCCGGAGTTCTAGGCTGAAATTATTTGCTTTGTTGATGGCGGAGCCTAGGTAGATAAAATTATCTACCACCTCGAAATTATAGTTGTCAACGTTGTCAAGTTGTCAAATAATTGTCTACTCGCAGTTTCCCAAACGAGTAGAATTTTTGTTCGTTAAAACTATTCTTCGTTTTGTCCTCGTTCACCGTTAGACCCATTTTCGCTGATTCCTTCTGTATACCTAAAAAGGCTGCATTCACATCCCGCAGTTTTCGACCCATGATGTACAGAATGGCTCCGTAAGGTCCTTGCCAATCCTCACTGAAGATTTCGTGTCTGTCAGCGTCATTCCGCAAAGGCGTATCAGCTTCGCTAGAATACCAAACTCAGCCATGGCTTCGAGTAATTTCCGCCGTATCGGGCTATGGTGCGTGTCGATCAGTTTCTCTCGGGTCTTTTCCAGGATTTACCGAAGTGTGAATATATGGTCAGTTGTTGATTTACCAGGTCTAAAGCCACACTGATAAGGCCCGATCAGGTTGGATAACATTGGCTTTAGTCATTCACCTAGCACACTGGACAGGACCTTTTATGCGATGGGTAAAAGGCTGATCCCTCGGTAGTTGGAGCACACACTTGGCTCACCTTTTTTCAACACAGGACATAATACGGGCCTCGCCTCACCTGTCTTACTGTCTTCTTGTTCCTTAAAAACCCAGGTTACAATTGGCTGCAGCGTTGTCCTATAAGCTGCATCCTGTTCCTCAGACGCTATGCGACATTCGTCATCGTACTAGGATTCGTCTGATCACTGTTTTTATATCCTAGCACAGTTGTTGCGTCGGTTGCCATGGAATGCGCAATATGCTGCCACTGTGCATCGGGAACGTCAGAAGTAGAGGCGTTGTGTCGTAGTAATTAAGAGAGCTGGTTGGAGTAGGCAGTGGCTATCTCTGGGGTTTGCAGCTTCGCGATGTCCAGCTTTCGTTGTTCTGCTCAATCTTGTGCGCACCTTGGCTGCAAGCAGGTAATGATCCGACCCAATATTTGAACCACGGTGTCGGTATTAAGGCTGAATTTCTTGTAATAATAACAAATTGGAACGCAGTGAGATTTTATCAAATATTTCTTAAGTGAACAAAAAGTGTCTATACAGTAAAGAGTTTGAATTTGAAGTAGATGAAAAAAAGTATATACATGAAAAAAATCTAATTTCTAAGATATGTAATACAAAACGTATATGAAATTAAAGTTTACAGTAACAAGAACAAGTAACTACTGTGTTTAAGTCTCCCAGAACAATTTTAATGTCGTGGCCGTGGCATATTAAATCTCATCGTCTTTATATTCCGTCGGGGCATGAGCACAAATCAGCGTGATATAGAAATATTCGCCTTAATGCGGATTGTGGCTATTCGAATACAAGATTGAATCGCGAGATAAGATGTCTGAGGCTCTCGCCAACTACAAATCCACATCCAAATTAGTGCTTTTCGGCATGGCAGCTGTAATAGATGTCGCAATTTATAGTCGCGGGCATCCGTGTCCTGTCCATCTCATTTCCTGGATGGCGGTGATGTCAGCCTTATATTTTTTGAGAGCATCCGCCAGTTGGATAGTGGCACGTTCTCTATAGAGAGTCCAGACGTTCCAGTTGCATATCCATAAATCATTAAATCCTTATTTCGTTTGCGGGGGTCGTCAACATTTGGGGTTTCCAAAGAAGAAAAATTAAAGAAATAGTTTTGCAGTCACATTTCAGCACTTGTTACAATTATATCTTTTAAGAACATTAATATGAGGTTTAGTACATTTGCTTTTGGGTTATGATGAAATATATGCTTAGGAAATAAAGCAAGGCCACGTCCCCTCTAAAACAACAACTTTTCAAGGGCCAAAGTAATGAACCAATCGTTAGAAAATTTTAATACTTAGTTAGTCTTCCGGGTTCGGAATTATTTTATAATATTTCAATTTAAAAATGTCGCCAATGCTACAATCAGTTTGAACGCTTTGCTCTACGTTAGATATATTTTCTGGGTAGATAAACATCTAACTCACTTTAAGCTGTATATTTCATATTTTCATATTCTACAATCTTTCTATATCTGTATACTTTGACATGACTTAATAAAAATCCTAAAAACATAATAATTTATAAAATGTATTGGTTATAGCCACTTAATTAATCTATATAGTTTGTTGCTAAACTAATAAAAAAATCACTTTAAGTTTTGCACAATCATATAACAAAACCAATCAAATTGCAATAATAATTTAATGAACCCCACTCTACTTAATGGCGCGGATCTGTGAACCAAATGAATCCGTATATGTAGATCAAATTACACAGTAGCTGATATTGACGTGGGAAAAGCGGAACTTGTTTAATGCAATGTCTGATGCCAAAGTCTAAATGAACAATGATTATTGGAGAGAAAAAACCCACAATAGTAAATTGATTAACTAAACCACGGTCATATAAAGTACAATGAATTATATGAGCAATAAAACAAAAGTCTTAGGCAACAAACTTGTTTTAAATCTAAAGTGCGTCTTGACATAACAAATAAATATATGTTAACCGTAGGTAACAGAAACAATTTATTCTGCACAAAATAACAAATATAACTGAGGAAATAAATCTTTGAACTGGCAAGTGCTTCTTTCTCCACTCTGGACACATTATTTATCTTGTTGAACATTTTATTAACTAACATCTATGCGAATACATTTTTTCATTATGTTACTTACATACATATCTGACCTTGAATGGCAAATCACCTCCCTCGCTATTATTCCTATCAATTTAAATGTGCCGTAATTTCCTTGATAACCTGTACCAATCTACCAAACACTTGACCTAACCGAACGTGCCACATTTATCACACTCTGGACTTTCATGACATTGTCAGCGGATTCCAACAAATCTTGGCACTTTGTAGACACAAGAAATCTCAATATAAATCTGTTTAGGGTTAAGTCCATATACTTTGTTTGTTCAATTTACAAATATACGACTACACCGCAAACAATTTACAAGAGTATTAAATTACAGTGCGAAAGTAAATTAAAGAGATCTGCATGTTCAAGTCCAAATACATTGTCCACCGCTATATACTGCAATTGTCCGAGAGACCAACAGAAAATTTACTTTATGAACCTTTTGAATGAGACCACATACAATATAACCAGGGCTGGTGGTTGTATTGGCTGTTAATGTGTTACAACAAAATGTTTGGACATTTGTACTAGTAAACTTGGACACAGGTACGAGGATAGTGTCGAAAGTTTTGCTCATAATATGTGGAATATAGCAGTGCTTTATATACATGGAGAAAAAGATATATATATTTATGTAAAGAAAGCGGATAGTTGAATGGGGTATGGGATGCTTAACACGCTTTCTATTTAAGATTCACAACAAACGGCTCGTACTTGTTTAGCGACGATTGCGAACGAGACTGTTTGACAAGCTTTTACTAGACATGCCGATTGACTCGACAATTATACTGGGAAGTTGCTGTCGATTACATCGAGGGGGCCGGCAATGAAAGAAAAATGTAGATGAATGGAGGCGGGAATTAAACACAAGATCTCCCGCATGGTAGTCGCGCGTTTAACTACTATGCCACGGCCGGTACCATTAAACTATACACTGAGAGGGAAACTGCAACTTAAAGTTAGAACGCGTCATATTAAATAAATAACATGTCAGCATAACACACTTACACAAGCTCTTGTCTATACATGTGTTCATTGGACATACCCAATGTGCACAAATGCGGACGCGGATCCGAAACTGATCAGTATCGGTTCCGACAAAACGGAATCCGCGCAGTCGGATCCGAAACTGATCAGTTCCGGATCCGACAAAACGGAATCCGCGCAGTCGGATCCGAAACTGATCAGATCCGGATCCGACAAAACGGAATCCGCACAGTCGGATCCGAGACTGATCAGTTCCGGATCCGACAAAACGGAATCCGCGCAGTCGGATCCGAAACTGATCAGTTCCGGATCCGACAAAACGGAATCCGCGCAGTCGGATCCGAAACTTGGTTGAAAATGCATTCATATTATTTTTTTCATTGTAGGAAGTATTATATAATTGTAATTGAATTGTATAATATAAACATATATAACATAACTAGCTGACCCGGCAAACGTTGTTCTGCCATACAACTTTGGACCCGGCAAACTTCGTCTAGCTCCTTTATATAATAGTAAAACACAGTTTTAATCTGATTTACTTGAATTTAATCGAAATCTGTGAAGAGCGATCTGATATACAATGTTTTCCGATTTGTTTCCGGCGTAAAAACAACCAATGAAGACTGTTTGCCAACACGCAAACAAACAACGCACAGCTGACCCTGTTAAAAGCAGGGAAATTCGAGGTTGATTCCACAAATTTCCAATGATTGGCCTTACGATTTATTGATTGTTATCGCAAAAGCCAATCGAATGGGGAGTTGAATTGGAATGGAAGATCGGTTGGAATCATAGATTCGAGGGATAAGGACTTCCTCTCCTTTGCATATGCCCTTGATGATCGTCGCTTTAATTACAATTTCGGATGATTCAGTTTCCGTAAAATGATCATGATCGATCCCACCTTCAGCTGCAAATTATGCACAACTGGCACATCTAGAGAGTTCAAAAATTCTGTCGAATAGTTGGTTGCCTTATTCTCGTTAAATGACCTCGAAAATTTTTCATCGTTAGGTCATCTGCCTCCAATGCTCGTTTATGCGCCATCGTGCATTAATTCCAAATAATGATTAAGCATTCTCGCAACAATTTCGCTACACGTTGTGTTGTCAAGAAGAAAGCGGAATGTGCAGTTCGATTGTGGAAACAATTCCATAGTATGCAACAGCTAACTTAATTGCGATATTGACGGAATTGTTGCTAGAATCAAAGAAATTACGAATTTCTTGCCTGTCCAACCGGCATCGTCGAGAAAGTAAATGCTTCCGTTCCAATGTCAACAACTTTCACCATTGAATCGTACACATTCGTTTGTTCGGCAGTTAAGAGCGCCACATTTGTTCGGACTCTTTCAGTCAGCTCAACTAGATCAAAGTCTTGTTCTTGTTGCAATTCGCGATTGAATGCATCATGCATTGAACGATTTTGCGCTGGTATTCCCAATTTCGACAGTAGACTGCCACACATTAGCACGCACATGTCTTTGATCAGAAGATAATTTCAAGATAGAAATTGGATGTTGTCGTGCGAACTCTGTGCAAATGTCGTCAGCCATTTCGTCCAACTTGTCCACCATCCCGAAGCTTGAGAACAATTCCGTCTTCATTTATAGTGGGAGCATTGAATTGTCTTACATGGCATCCAAAGGGTCTCTTGTCTTCTCTGATAATGATTTTGTGGACGTCATAATGCATTGTATTCAATGTGGTTTCGAACAATCGGACCAATGCATTATGCTTATGCAGAAGATTTTAAAATTGTTCTACCATTTTGCATTTAATATTTTAACATAATAAATTTCAAAATATTCCGAAATTTTTCAAGCATCATAACGAATTTTTCATCTTTACGTCGTCTAAAATCATCAAATCAAGCGATACATTGAACAATTTCGTCGAAAAAATCAAAAAATTTCGTTTTTTTCGGAATTTTCCGAGGTTTCCACCAAGAATTTTTTTAATTTTCCATTCGAAAAGTCATTTCGGAATAATTATCCGAATTTTTCACAATTATATCATTTAAAATTATCAAAACACAATAAAATGTACAATTTCGTCGAACAAAAATTTACATTTTTGGAATTTTTCCATAATTTTTCAACCAAAATTTTCTATTTTTCCATCAGAAAAGCCAAAAGAAACAATTACACACAAAATGTAATACAAAAATTAAATTTGCGGTGCAAAATGTTTCCGAAAAAATCCACATTTTTCGAGTTTTTCCTGAATTTGCCGAGTTTTCCACCGAGAATTTTTCTATTTTCCCATTCGGAAAGTCATTTCGAAATAAATATCCGAAAATTTTTACTGTTACATCGTCCAAAACTTTAAAGCCAAACGATAATATGCAAAATTTCGTAAAAAAAAAAAATTTAAATTTTTCGAATTTTTCCGGAATTTTCCGCATTTTTCAACAAAAATTTTCCATTTTTCTGTTTGAAAAGCCATTCTGTAACAATTGCACACAAAATTCCATACAAAAAGGCAATTTTCGATTTTTCCAATTTTCCGATTTTCCGACTTTTCCGGAAAATTTTCCCAAAATTTTCTTTCACATAAACCTTCTCCTGGCAATAACGAACAACTGAAAAAAAGTTTGAGCAAAATCGGCCCAGCCGTTCTCAATTGATGAATTACTATACATTTTTGCCACCATTTTTATATATATAGACTAGCTGGCCCGGCAGTCTTCGTCCTGCCTCCAAGTTATTGTAAAAGATGTTAAGTACAGTTAAAATCTAATAACGATTGGTTAATTACTTTGACCTCAGATATATTTCAATTTAAAGAGCGAGATTTTTCCGGACAAAATTTGTTCTTTATATACCAAAAAGATTATTTCAGTAAACTACGGATAAGTGCACATCGCATAAATGCAAAAACCGCATAAATGCACTGGAACTTGAAGCCATTAGCCTTTTTTATACGTTTACATACAAAAATACACGGATAAGTGCAACACGTATAAATGCAAAAATCGGATAAATGCACAACTTCTGCTAACCTGAAAGTACTTTTTTAGTACAACTTTGCATGCATAAATGCAAGTCTCTCATAATATGTTACATAAATGTAGATTATGATTTAGAGAAACTGGAAAAAAAATATGTAAGGTTGGAACAGAAAACACGGTTCAAAAACAGATTTCAGACTTTTTCAGCACACGTATATGTATTTTGCAAAAAACAATGTTGCAAAATATGATTGCAATGATTCATTAACAGCTCTTATTTTGGCACAGAACTGAATATTTTTAATTTTTTTTGTATAAAATATGATAAACACTAAAACAATGAAATATAAATTTGTGTTTTTTTTTACCTTAAACTGAACTGATTTTATAAGTTTTTATTAAAAACCTGTTATGTAATGTGAACCAAATATAAATAAAAACATTAAACAGCTTTATATTTAACTAGCTGACCGGGCAGACTTCGTCCTGCCTAAAGAAGTATTGACTGAAATTTAACTTTTTTTGGTTGGAATAAATCTTCGGGTTGTGTTAGTTTCTTTTGATATTCGCATCGAAATTTAACAAAAATTTTGAGGTATATTAAAAAATAATAATAGAGTGTGTATGGAAGAACCAAAGAAGTATTTTAATCAGTGGGCCATTCTACACGTGAACATGCAACATAAAGGTGTTCATGCGAAAAATTTGGATTTTTCAAATTTGAATAGACTGTCCCTCAGATTTATTGAATGTCATTGCAAATTTTATCCGAACTGGAAACTGTAGTCATTTAAATCTAACGGCAATTCCGTGGGTATCATTGTTATACATAGTAGCAACACTTCGGTTCCCTTATATTTTCTGGGTAAATTAATGTAAGAATGATAACTCAATCATGTATTGCTTCTTAAATCCTATAATACGCGATCAAGGGGTTTCAACGATTTTTTGTGTGTCATAGTACACCCATCCCTCATTATGATTTGACATGTTTGCAACATTTTTTAACTTGATAACTCATGTGCGGTTCTCAGAAAATTTAATTTTTTTGCTCTATTCTGCAACATCCAAAACAGCTGCGCAATACAGGAGGATGCAATAGCCAACGCGATCAAACATTTTGCAAAATCAACAATATCAAAACCCATGGGTGCAATAAGGAAATAAAATCCTCCACACTCATTTATAACTGCTAATATTACACTGTTGTATGACGTTTGTCGATCTAAATGTAATAGAATGCAGATTTGAGAAATGTTTCAATTCGTGAGTATTCGATTTTTTCTGCCGTAGATCTCAGTCACATACGCCACTGGTCTCAAAAAATTGCATACCAAATATCAAGACGAATAGTGCTACAGTTCTTCAGCTATTGCTTTTTGGAAAACATAATTTGGCAGGGCTACCCCTTATGCTTGATCACGAATATTGGTGTTTATTCCACATACTATTTCAAATCCCCCCTTTTTCTTTAAAATGCGTATATTAATGTTAATTGAATCCACAACAAATTCCATTACCATTCGCAAAATTACGTCCTACTGACGGTGCCTAATGATCTAGGCCATCAGATATTGCACTTTTACAAATTAGGTCCTCTGAGTAGGGTCATTCCTACTAATCTAGTACTTCAGATACCGCACTTTAACAAATTAGCTCATTTGAAAATCCAAATATTGACAAATTTAACATTGACATACTATTTAAATTTTCACAATTTAAAACTTTTGAACATTTTTTGTATGGGAAAATCGAAAATCTACTCAATAAATGGACCACATGATTCAAATGCAATGTTTAAGTAACCTATAACGATCCTCGTAAGATTGTCTTTCTATTGATGCAGGTTTGTTGCACATTGGTTGGGTGGTTTTAAAGTCTATAGTGGACATACGTAGAAACAAATGTTCACTTTTATATATATAGATTACTTTCTTAAAGTTTCGTCCAAACTGAACTGGTGTTACAGATTAATAAAACTAATGTAATGTTTGTATAAATGCAATAATCGTGCACTTATGCAATGTTTGTATATATGCAATAGTTGTGCACTTATCCGAGTGTTGTATAAATGCAAAAACCGCATAAGTGCACAAAAAGTCGCGCGAAAACCGATATGCACTTATCCGTAGTCTACTGTATATATTATTGTAAGAATTGATAAAAAAGATCGGCAGTGTCGTCCATGATATGATGAAAACTTACTTATTAATAGGCATATATTCTAAAACCACATTTTTAAGCAGATAGCACTTTGCCCCTTTTTGGGGTAAAAAAAAGGGGCAAAGTGCTATCATGTACGAATTTTCAAAAATCCCTTCATTTGACTCAACAACCCTATAAAACGTTTGGCCTGGGTGATAGCAACAGTTTTTCTCATTTTCGGGTTAGTAGCCTTAAGGTTTGATATGGGAAAAACAACTTTGTGAAGCTCTTTAATTTTATAGGAAGTGCGCCAATACAAATGTTCGCCATTCTACCTTAAGCCGTTTTGTGGTCTGGGTGACCATCTATAGTCCATCACCAACTTTCACTGACATTTTGGTACAAATCGGTTCAACCGTTCTCGCAATTAGTGGTGACATTAAAATATACATCCATTTTTATATATTGACTTCTCAATAATATTGATGTTTTAAAGATGTATATATGTAATGTTCTCACTGGTGACTAAATGACATTGCAAAAATTAAGTGTATCATAATCTAAACACCGGCAACTGAATAAAAACATACATCCAACATTTTCTCATGTCCAAAAATACATGTTAAGTTTGAGTAATGTCGGACAATCGATATAAATTTTCGAAATAATTCAACTACAGCCAACTCAACAGCGGGTCCATTTATACAGAAAAAAATTTCTCATATTATAACAAATATACATTCTAAATTTCAGTCAAATTGTTTAATTCGTTAAAATTTTCATTATAATTCCACCCTAGCGGCACCTACCGGGTCCAGTTATACAGAAACTATGTTCTCATGATCACTCAAATATACATACTAAATTTCAGTTAAATTGGTCCATTCATTTAAATTTTGATTAAAAATACACCCAAACGCCACCTACCGGTTCCATTTGAATATACAATTTTTTCTGATGATCAAACAAACATACATTCTGAATTTCAGTTAAATTGGTCCATTTGTTCAAATTTTGATTATAAACCCACCCCAGCGCCACCTACCGGGCGCTGGTGGACCACCCTTAACATTTAGGGTGATGAAAAATAGATGTTAGCCGATTCTCAGACCTACCCAATATGCTTACCAAATTTCAGAGGAATCGGTCAAGCCGTTTCGGAGGAGTATGCAGACTAACATTGTGACACGAGAATTTTATATATAAGATATCAGTTTAATTTATTGAATTAGGGGCAAAAAATACAGTGTTTTCCTATTTTAATTTTAAAAATCTTGGTTATGTTAGTAAGCACATTCTGCTGCAGCTCGCCTTCAATTCGGATCCGATCCGGAATCCGATTCGGATAAAATGTCCGTAGAATCCGCATGTCACACTGGATAGTTGCATATAAGTTTTGTTGTTGGCAAAAGCGCCAACTACATCCTGTGTACCTTAAGTGTTTTTCAGTGCTGTTGATTTGTTTTTTTGTTGATCTGTAGTGAATTATAATATTGTCATTTCATGAATTGTTTACTTAGTTCAAGTTTACATTGAAAAATTTTTAGAAGTTGTCCTATTTCGTAATTTTTTTCGTCCGGGAGTCAATGGACTGCCGGCAGGGTATGGTGATCCAAGTTTGTGTACCAATTATCTTTTTTTTATTAATTACACAAGGGAACAAAATTGAACTTTTTGAGTGTTGTTTGGAATTCGATAGCTGTTTTTTACTAATTTGAGGTCGCTGATTTCAAATCTAATCTCCATTTTTCTCCATCAGCTCGAATTTTTAAGTTACAGGTACTAATCGTATTTTCGACTTTTTTCCAAAAAATTATAGTTCAAAAAATCATAATTTTTTTTTCATAAGCCGGATTTTAAAATTTATTTTTTTTTTTTAAAGATATCGTTGTTACCTTTGAAAAAAATCAAATTTTTTAATATTACAAAAAAATATGACTGAGTAACGGCTGTTTTATTCAAAAAAAAATTAAAAAAAATTACAAAAAAATTACACATTTTAATTTTCTTCACGCTGAAAGTTAATCGGTTGGGGGCAAATTGTTATTTTTATTAGGTTTATTTAATATCATATTAAAATAGCTTTCTAAAACATGTATGTACATAACAATCGATTGAAAATTGAATGAGTTATGCTGAGTTCGGTGATAACAGATTTTTCGAAATTTTTTGTTTCTACCCAAAAAAAATTAATATTTTGTATTTTTAAAAATCATGACAAATTTGCAAATTTATTTATAGTTTAATTTATAGTATTGCCTCCTATTACAATATTAATTAACTGACCAAATTTAATTAATCGGCAGGTTTCAATTTGGAAGTTAAGGAAGAAATATTAATTTTCCAAAAATAGGTAATTTTGTATGGGAGGTACCAGAAGGGGTGATCCGATATAGTGCAAATTCATTCCTGATTTATATTTTCATAACCGTAAAACTTCCGCATAGTTTGACTGAATTCAGTGTACTTACAAAAAAGATATGTATGTAAGACTATTGGGGTGAGTTCGGTCATTTGTATGGGAGGTACCAGAAGGGGTATGGCAACGGTTTCGGTTTTTCTAGGGTTTGTCTACTTTTGCAAGATAAATAAACTGACCAAATTTCAATATCCTCCGGTAGTCTGTTTGGCAGCTATCGAAGATATATTAATTATCCAAAAATAGGTAATTTTGTATGGGAGGTACCAGAAGGGGTGGGGCTATTCCGCCCATTTACAATCCCATAAGTTCGTTTCGAAAAATATTAATACTGATTAATTTTTATAACGATCCGTTAAGGTTTGCTCGAGTTACACTTTCACAAACATATTAATAAATGTTATTTTTGTATGGAAAGCGTGATTATTGTAAATTTAGTTATCTCAGTAAATTGTTGACAAAATCAAAAGTTGTGCAGAGATTTTAATGAAATAAAGCTCATTTGATTCACACTATATTAAACTAAATATTTTAAGACAAACACAGTGATTTGTGTTGCATTAATTTTTTTTATGAATTTTTAAAAAACAAAATTTTTTTTTTTTTGTAAATTTTTTGTTTTATTTTTTAAAACTACAACGATATCTCTGAAACTACTAAGCCAAATTAAAAACAATGTAGGCACGGATTAAAGATAATTTTGTTGATGAGTTTAAGTTTTTTTTTAATTGAATATGGTGAACCGTTTTCAAGTTATTTAAATATTTGTAGTGGAAGTGCCTTAGTTATGGACATAACGGTATATCGCGAAAAGTCGAGCTGATACAAAAAAACCAAGTGCAGATTTGGATTCAGCGTCCCAAATTACCTTTAAAACAATATTCAGTTCATAAACAACAAATACCTTGTTCCCTTGTGTTATCTTTTTTTACCTATCGCTTACAAGGTCCTGTCTAGTGCGATATGTGAATGACTATAGCCTATCTTAGCAAATCTGATTGGACCTTATCAGTGTGGCTTTAGACCGGGTGAATCCACGGCCGACTGGTACCATCTTTACAAAAGTAATATGCTGCTGGCGTATGCCGATGATATAGATATCATTTCCCGTGGACTGCGGGATGTTACCGCGGCCTTTTCGAGCTTTGAGAAGCAGTCGACAGAAATGGGTCTAGTGATAAATGAGGACAAAACTAATTTATTTGTTTCAACGAACAAAGAGTTAACCTGTTTGGGACGCTGCGTGAACGAGTATTGATAGCAAACCGCTGATGGCTGATCCTACCGGTCTTGTCCTACAGCGCAGAATACTCGGTAATGACACAAGCGGATCAATCTATTCTGGGAGTCTTCGAGAGTACCGTTGTCGAATGAACCATGAGCTGTAAAACGACACCGACGTAGTCAAGCGCATTGAAATAAGCCGAATGCGCTGTCTTGGACACATTGAACGAATAGATGAAAATGATCCGGCTCAAAAAGTCTATGGCAAAAAACTCCATGGGCGGTGCAGGAGGAGGCGACCAAAACTTCGTTGGATGGACCAGGTAAAAAAGCTATTATCTAAACTTGGAGTGAAGACTTCACGCACAACATCAGCGGTCAGCAACGCAGTGGTTCTTTTAAACACATCGCGGCGACCAGTGCAAACATAAACTGACAACTACTTATAGTTCTCATAAGGTCCATGTCACCTATAGTATATGGATACGACAGTTTTGCTGCTGGTCGTCGGTGACAGCCTCAAGACGAAGTTAATTGCCAAGCTAAGTAATGTTATCTGATCTCTTGATCCTTCTGGAAAGACTTTTATCATTGTTTAACGGTCTGTACAACGAGTCCTTCTACTTGCAGAATGGACTAACAGCCTGTACAACGGACATTTAGTATGTACAACGAGTCCTTGGACTTGTATAAGCCTGCGCGACGGACCTTAAATCTACGACGGATCAAATATTCACTCTACGACAAGTCCTGGAAAAAACTCATTAAAAGCAGATCGACACCTACCACCTCTTTGCCGACTACAAAGCTGCCTTCGACTCTCCGATAAGAAATAGGCTATATGAGGCCATGTCTGAGTTTGGTATTCCTGCAAATCTAATTCGACTTTGCAGATGTACCTTGGAAAACACCAAATCCTCGATTAAGATTGGTAAAGATCAATCTGAACCATTCAACACAGAAAGATGTCTCAGGCAGGGCGATAGCCTGTCCTGTACTCTATTTAATATAGTTATGGAGAAGGTGATGAGAAAGGCTGGTGTCAACATGTCTGGCACCATATTCCACAAAAGCCACATGCCACTAGCCTACGCCAATGATATAGATATAATTGGCCGAAATCTGCGGGACGTTACTGCAGTTTTCTCATCACTAGAAAAGGAGTCGTCAAAAATGGGTTTAGCGGTCAACGAGGACAAAACTAAAAAATTGATATCGACGAACAAAGAGTCCTCTCGATAGGGACGCAGCGTCAACGTTGAAAATTATTGTTTTGAGGTAGTAGTTGAGTTTACCTACCTCGAATCTTCCGTCAATAAGAAAAATAATGTCTGTCAAGAAATTAAACGGAGAATAGTGCTAGCCAATAGATGTTTTTACGGACTTCGGCAGCACTTTAGTAACACCACCTTATCTCGGAATACTACGAAACAGCTTTACCAGGTGCTAATCTTACCCGTTCTTTTGTATGCTGCAGAATCATGGGTGCTTACGACAACGGACATACAAAACCTGGGAGTATTCGAGGGAAAAGTACTCCGAAAAATTTATGGACCTATCTGTGTCGACGGCTAGTTTCGCCATCGGATGACCCATGAGCTGTATGAGCTTTACCACGACATCGATGTAGCTAAAAGGGTCAGAATACAACGACTACGATGGCTGGGTCATGTTGCCAGGATGGATGTAAATGCTCCAGCCAGAAAGGTGTTTGAAGGCGAACCTGAAGGACGGCGCAGAGCAAGGAGATCCAAACTCCGTTGGAAGGACCAAGTGGTAGGCGACGTGCCACCATCTGGTGGTTTAGTATTTCAGTCCTCAAACTTATGAACCACGTTCGTAAGTTGTAAATGGGCCAAGTAACGGACCTTGAGTCTGTACTACGGACATTAAGTCTGTACCACAAGTCCTTGAACTTCTACAACGGGCTATAAGCCTGTGTAATGGACCTAGAGTCTGTATAATGGACAGTATTTTAAGTTTGTACAACGAGTCCATGAACGTGTACAACGGATCTTGAGTCTGTACAACGGGCTATAATCCTGTGCAATGGACCTAGAGTCTGTACAATGGACAGTATTTTAAGTCTTTACAACGAGTCCTTGAACTTGTAGAACGTGCTATAAACCTATAAAACGGACATTTATTCTGTACAAAGATTCCTCGCACTTGTAAGAACAGAGCCTAATAATAGTTGTTCACATTTAAATTATTGCAGGACCTTAACAAAATTCACAAACAGATCCTTCGATCAGTGGAAACGATGTAGATTAATAATACGAAGGTGCCGGGTTCGATTCCCGGCCGGGGCACGGGGCACATAGCTCATCTTATATGCTTCAACTACAAAAATCCAGGAAAAAAGAAATGATTTATTAACATCGCAAATAAATCAACAAAACCGGCTGGCGCCATCTTTGGAGGAATTTGGCGGTTAAAAATCACAACAACACCTTACAGTCCCTGAACATAAACCTTTTTATCTACAAAGGAACGAAACACAGTTGCCAACAATTATCGTATGATAATTATCATTACCGATTATAATCGGTTTCTATGCTCGATCGAATGCCGATAAATTAAAAATCGGTATAAAAAATGATCACCCCAGCTACTTCTTCCAGCTGTTACAACAACAAACGATTTTATCTGCAGAGGACAACATCCCAATACATTACAACAGACACCATCAACATATTTGATGCTACCTCTTCAAATCATTTCATCATCGGAAGTTTTAAGAAATCCTTCAGTTCATTTAAAAACATAAATACTCATTATAAGGTAATATATTTGACTCACATAGGCGCTCCTTATCACAAGGGTGGTTGTAAATTTGAAACCATTTTGATGATTGTTTGGGAGCCCCCTTAGGGGGTGTAGATAGGGGTAGGTACTCATTTTAATTCTCTAGAAGGCACTATGGGAGCGGCACGAGCTAATTTCACAAAAAAAATTGTATGGGTTAAAGCGGTCCCCAGTTGAAGATAGAAGACAGCGGGTAGATACGTTATGAGAAACTGTTAAATCAGTTGGCGGTCGGTCATACATTTGACTCCTCTAGGGGCACTTTAGGGCAGTTAGAGCTGCGGGCAGCAAAATTTATAAAAAAAAATGATTTTTGTATGGGGTGACGATGGTAGGTAGGTATTTTTGGGGAATAATGCTAAGAGGGAAAAATCACTGGGGGTCGTTCATAAATTTTACCCCTCTAGGAGACACAATGCGAGCGGCAGGAGCTGATATCTTGAATCATACATTTGAATCCTCTAGGGGCACGTTTGGGGTAGTAAGTGCAGTGGGATCTTTGGAAAAAATGTTAGAAGGGAAAAATTACTGAGGTTCGGTCGTACCTTTTACCTCTCTAGGGAGCATTAAATTGTCCACCTTCCGCACCAACTTTGACCTCTATGAGCTTTCATTTAACCTCACTTCCCCCAAATTGTGGCTCAGACATTTTTTTCCCAACCACACAAAATTAGGAGGTTGCCAGGCATAACTACCCGCCATCAGACATCTCAAGGACATCAGACCATCGATTGCACTTTAGCTTAAGGATCACGGAGTGTTTTGTTCTGTAAAGATTCTGTGGATTATAAATAAAGAAAATAAAATGTACCCTAGTCAGGTAAAATCCACCATTTTATTTCATGAGATTTTGTGGATCGTTGCGAAGATCCTGGAGGCGACTGACACTACCCCAGCCTAATGTTAGACCCCCGTTATAAATGATTTCTATAAACTTGATTGGTGACGCAGCTCTTAATAATTAACCTCTGAGCAATGATAAATCTATCAACAGCAATAAAAAAAATCATGCAAACTTTTACCAAACACCTCGCATACAGGAGGACATGCTACACACGAGTCTAACTAAATTATCTTGAAATTATCAGGTCGAACTTAAAAAGTCAACCAACAACAAAAAAAAAAACGACATATGACATACGAATTTGTACTTACATGCATGCCAATGTTTCCTCTGACTTTGCTTCAGCTTTTGACCAATGTTGTTCATTACCTCGATATCTATGTTCGCTTTACATCTCTGCATGCAGCAGTTACAATTTGCAATGTGCGACATTTCATTTGGCCAGATATGACTATGTATGTTACAAAGTCAGCACAGACCATTCGTTTTGCTTGGACATCATTAATGTCAAGACATGTTAAGATTATATGCTAATACTCTTACGGACTTGTGGCAGTTGGTACTGCTACAGAGAGATCAGCAATTTGCACGCTCATTGCAAAGCAAATAAATTAGAAAGCATATACTATTAGTATGCAAAGCAGCTGGAATAAAATTATGTGTTCATTTAGGTAGTAAATTAAATTACCACAGTGTCAGATCTATTCAAAATATTTGACATGAGAGCTATCTGGCAATGCGATGTGAAATATGAGAAGGATAAAGGTATATGATGTAGATGTAAACAAAATGTTTATATATGAGTTTTACAAATACAATTACCGGATACTATTACTCATTAGTCAAAGTTCTGTTTCGCTTTTTATGTTTGAAGTGGTAAAAACAAAACTGATCGTGACATTAAGGTAACATTTTATACTACGGCCGGCTATACTGATGTGATTGCAATACATATACGTACACCACAGACAGATATCGGCAAATCTACACACATACACCCAGTATCATGGCAGTAATATAAATTTCAACAGAAAAATCACTTATACGATAAACTTTAGCAGTTTTCAATAAATTATGTTTAAATTATCAGCACTTAACTAAAGATCTTGGTAAATTGAAAAAATTATCTTAAATCTCAATGTACCATTACCAATTAAGATAATTTCAAATATTTTGGTGGTCATAAAACAAAAGTATTCACATGCAATGAAGTATTATTGAATGTAGGTACATTGCACATTGCATTACAGAGATTATCAAAACGTGTATTTCATAATAATTACATTTCTGTTTTAGAACGAATGTAAAACAACGGAAACTGTTATGAGAAAATGTTGATCGCTAGCTATTAGAAAATTTTCAAAAAAAAAATAGAGGTAACAGGAAGGTCTAGTAGTAAAAGGGAGGTAAATAATACATATATTTTTTTGTAATCCTATACTTTGAAATATTAGGTTGGCTTTACTTTGCTTAAGTAAACAGTTCTTTTACCTGGTCCATCCATCGAAGTTTTGGTCGGCCCCTCCTGCGCCGCCTATCGATTTTACTGCCGAAGACTTTTCGAGCCGGAGCATCTTTGTATTTCTATTTGAACGAGCTCGACTACGTCGATATCGTTGTACAGGTCATTCAGCTAATGATTCATTCGACGACGGTACTCGCCGTTAACGATGATGGGTCCAAATATTTTGCGGAGTATTTTTCTCTCGAAGACTCCCAGAATAGATTGATCCGCTTGTGTCATTACCCAGGATTCTGCGCTGTAGAGCAAGATAGGTAGAATCAGAGTCTGGTAGAGCTGGCTCTTTCGAGAGAGCGCTTTGTCGTTAAATCCCTTGCTTAGCGCATAGTAGCAGCGCTTTGCGATCAATACTCGTCTTTTGATTTCCAGGCTGACATTATTATTTTTGTTTATGGCGGAGCCAAGGTAGACAAAATCATCTACCACTTCAAAGTTATAGTTGTCAACGTTCACGCAGTGTCCCAGACGAGTGGACTCTTTGTTCGTCGAAACAAATAACTTGGTTTTGTCCTCGTTTATCACCAGACCCACTTCAGCCGACTGTTTTTCAATGCTCGAAAAAGCCGCAGTAACATCTCGCAATCTACGTTCAATGATATCTATGTCATCAGCATACGCGAGCAACTTGTGACTTTTGTTGAAGGTGGTACCATTCCTGTTTACTGCAGCCTTCCTCATGATTATCTACATTACGATGTTAAAGAGATCGCAGGACAGACTATCGCCTTGTCTAAAGCCTCGCTTGGTAGAAAATGGCTCTGACAGATTTTTGCCAATTTTCACTGAAGACTTCGTGTCAGTCAGTGTCATCCCGCAAAGTCGATTCAGCATCGCGGGGATACCAAACTCAGCCATAGCATCCAACAATTTCTGGCTGTCGAATGCAGCTTTGTAATCGATGAACAGATGGTAGGTGTCGATCTGCATTTCTTGGGTCTTCTCCAGGATTTGTCGTAGCGTGAATATCTGGCCGGTGGTGAATTTACCAGGTCTATAGCCACACTGATAAGGTTCATACAGGTTCGCCAGAATGGGCTTTAGTCTTTCACATAACACACTAGACAGGACCTTGTATGCGATGGGTAAAAGGCTGATCCCGCTATAATTGGTACAGACACTTGGATCACCTATATTAAGCACAGGACAAGGAAGACTAAGATTCCAATCATCGGGTATGCATACCCTGAGCCAAATTATGTTTATGAGCTCATCGCCGCTGGCTTTAAAAAACTCTGCCGGTATTCCTTCGGCTTCCGCTGCTTTGTTATTTTTAAGCCATGCAATTGCCGTGATGGTCTCGTTTTGGCTCGGTGGTGAACAATCTACTCTATCGTCGATGATTGGCGTGATTTCGGCATTTATGCTGCCTTCGGGAACGAGCAGAGAACGAATGTGTTCCCTCCGTATTTGCAGCAAACTGTGAGTGTCAGATTTCCCTCTCCGTCCTTACAGGTAGGGATCCCTTGTCCAAAACCTTTTTACCATTCGGTAGAACTTTCGGGCTTCATCTCTATCTTGTAATTATTGATATCCTGGCTATCTATTCTTCCGTAGACGCTTAGTCCGCCTGAAGTGGCGTGTCATCTGCCTCCTTTTTTTATTATAACGTTCCGTCACTGTACTCGTCGCTGTGTTTTGCTGTAGTTTTGCCTTGTATGCAGCATCCTTTACTTCAGACATTTCGCGACATTCCTCATCGTACCAGAGCTTGTCTAAGCGTTTTTCATAACCCAGTACGGTAGTTGCGGCAGTGGTCATATAATTCGCAATATGCTGTTATTGGGTGTCGGGAACATCAGAATTAGGGGGGTTGGTTCGAAGTAATTGTGAAAGTTGGTTGGAGTAGGCATTGGCTATCTCAGTGGTATGCAGCTTTGTGATGTCTAGCTTACTTTGCGTTTTGTTACGAGCATTTTTAACACTGAATTGCGTGCGTAACTTGGATGCCACAAGGCGGTGATCCGAGTCAATATTTGCACCACGCATCACACGCACGTCCATAACGCTTGAGACATGCCTTCCATCAATTACCACGTGATCAATCTGGTTTCTTGTATTTTGATCAGGGGATATCCAGGTTGCCTTGTGAATATCTTTATGCGGGAATCTGGTTCCTCTCACTACCATGTTTCTTGCCGACGCGAAGCTAACTAGTCTGAATCCGTTATCGGAGGTGATGTTGTGCAGACTGAATTTTCCAACTGCTGAGCCAAGAGCATCTTCCGTTCCTATTTTAGCATTAAAATGTCATGTGCAGGGCAGCGGTCATATATTTCCTCCAGGCACTCATTGAATGCATCTTTAATTTCCTCATCTTTGTCTTCCGTCGGGGCGTGTACACAAATCAGCGTAATGTACAAATATTTCGCTTTGATGCGAATAGTGGCTATTTGGTCACTTACAGAGTTAAACCGCGAGACCAAATGTCGAAGTCTCTTGCCGACTATGAATCCACATACAAATTCATGTCATTTTGTATGGCAGCTGTAAAAGATGTCACAGTTCTTTCGAAGTGTGCATCCCTATCCCGTCCATCGCATTTCCTGTATGGCAGTGATGATGGACATCAGCCAGTTGGTTAGAGGCACCTTCTCTGTATAGAGTTCGGACATTGCAGGTGCATATCCGTAAATCATGGTTCTTATAACGTTTGCAGGGGTTGTCAACATTTGGGGGAAGTTCTTGTTTTTTTCTTTTCTTCGTATTTTCATAATAATTGGTATTGTTAAAGGAGAGTGGCTTATTAGGTCACTGCGCCCGATCCTAGTTTTTTGGGGATGCCAAAGTCACTAAGAGAGCCATTGTGTTGAGCTTCAGTAACTTCTGTTACCTACTTCCTAAGACGCATCGGTGGTAGCATGCCGATTAGGTTACTGAACATTTCGCCTTCTCACATTTGCTACCACTGAACGGATGTTCAATGGCATTGCCCGGGGAATACGTGATCACTCGGCCGTTGTGAGCTGCTTGGGGAGATTCTGGTTATTCCCAGATGAATAACAGTCAAAATATTCAAATTAGAAAATCCCTCAACCCCTGCAGTTAACTCCTAACTAAAAACTTTTGCTACTGTGCCTATGTCCATTTTTGAGCCATCAGTAAAGATAGCAACATCCCAAAAAGTTTGTAAATAATTTTCTTAATTAGCTCTACCCAGAATTTCTATCTCTGAACATAATGACAATATTTGTGTAGTGAATTAGAATTAGACAATTATGAGCAGCACAAACTAATTAACATATGAAATGTCATTATTCACAAATTTTGGATTAAGCAATTTTTTACTGACATCTACCTTAAAAGATAGTTTTTTTCTTCATGATAAGTACATTTAAAAAAGTACCAAACTATTTCATGATTCTACAAAATATTCACAGAACTATATTTTCATAAAATGACAGCAGTAATAATGTTATGTATTCAGCATATACATTTATTTCTCCCGCATTTTCTTTATACAAATGAGCACATGTTAGCCAAGTAGTTCTTTGTCTCATATGACTTGTATATTTTGTGTTCATGTGCTGTGGAGCCATATTGACAGATCGAATTATGGTGGCACCTGCCCACTTATTTTGCACTAGTTTTCATACCTATACTGTTAGTTCCAAAACAGTGTTTTAGTCAACATGGAATTGAAACTATTCCCAAATTACTATTCAATACAATACAATTGTTTTGTTTTTTGTTGTCGTCGTCGTCATTGTTGTCTCCCTGTTCTAGTCGGTTGCTCTTAACAAGACAGTTAAGTGTTGTGGTGAGCGTGTATTAGCCATGGCCTCAGGATTTTACGTAGTTTGTGGTCTACGCTCAAGTGTATGAAACAAAACATACTACTACTACAACTACTAGTGTGTTCCGTTAGTTTTGAGGCAGTAAACTATTTTATTAAATTGGCTTGGCCAAACAGGAGGCTTGTTGCACATTTCGTTGTGGGCTAAACTTTATTTTTGTTGTTGTTCTCGGTATGGTTTTTGTCAGTTTCTGACTTGGTTTTTGTTTTTGTTTTGGTAATTGGCTTAACTGGCGCCTGGGGCTCTGCAAACAGTGCACTTGATTTTGTGTCTGAGCAAAGTATTCAAATGATATGGTCTGCTCGCAGTGTGTTCAATCGACGGAATTCGTTCATTGAATTATCGGTGATGTTTTTTATTTTTGCTTTTGGTTAATTCAATCAATGTATTGGAAATAAACTTGCGTTGGCCCCTCAATGAGTTCGCTTTGGCATTTGTTTGATATGTCAATTATATGTATGAATTTTGAAAGGTTTGCACATTTTCGTTTATTCCGAAAATTAGTATTTCCCTGATAATGATTGAGTATCATGACATAGCTGAGAACTGGTGCACTTTGTTTGTAAGTGAGTTTCAAGTGAAACGAGTGGACGCGATCAGATAAGCGTCAATAGGTTGCAACATTTATGGAGCTGGTGCAAAACAAGCGTATTGTGTGAGAGTATTGACAAAGAATTTTGAGTTATTTAGACTGGAGTAAAAATTGCATAGTATTTGTAATGTGAAATATATTTACTAACAATTGAACTGCTAGACCCACTTAAGGTTCCAGCGCCATATGCACAAACTATTCAAAGGAAGTCGTTGGGCAAATATTGAAAAATAATTATAACATTTATTTCCTTACTAGAGCTGTCTACAACATTCCACTACTACAACGTTGAAGTTGTACATGATTTAATTTGCCTAGCCTACGACGTAAACTTATACGACATCGGAGAGTATCGTCGTCGAATGAATCGCGAGCTTTATAATGATATTGAAGCGCGTTTAAATAGAGGCTGGGACATGTCGCGGGAATGTGCGACCAAAACTTTATTGTTGTTCAAACTGAGAGACACGGGCTATCTACAGTGCGAAAATACGAAAACATTTGGATGTCTTATCTAAATGCGCTAGTTAACGAATTAAAAACAGTTGGAGACCAAATAGTGTTAACGAATTTCTCGTAATGTATAACTAGGAACTTGTGCCATAACCTCTATAACTTGCATCGGTCATGATATGATTTCTTCACTAAGATAAAGGTCTGACATGAAATCAAATATTGCATTTGTTTTAACTTTTTTGTGATCTGTAATAATATTTTTTGTAAAAAAATTTGTTTCTCTTATTTTTTGGCGGCTCTTTTAGATTAATGAATACAATACATTGGTAGCCTACTTGGATATCAATCAATTAAAACCATTTTGGACCATGTCACTTATTTAATCCTGAAATACACCCAATAAAAACGGAAATTTCTTCGTCTTCTTCTTTAATGGCAGCAACTCCAGATATTTATCTATCAGTAGCCGCACTTAGAAAAGTATTCCAAGCGTTTCGGTCTTTTGCGCTCCGTAGATAGTTCGTCACACCAAGCTTAGTTAACAGCTCTTTCACCTGGTCCATCCATCGGCGTTTTGGTCGCCCCTCCAACGCCGCCCATCGAGTTTATTGCCGAAGACTTTTCAAGCCGGAGCGTTTTCGTCCATTCGTACAACGTGTCCAAGCCAGCGCATTCGGTCTGTTTGAACGCGCTTGACTACGTCGATGTCGTTGTACAGCTCATACAGCTCATGATTCATTCGACGACAGAACTTGCCGTTAACGATGATGGGTCCAAATATATTGGGTAGTATTTTTCTCTCGAAGACTCCCAGAACAGATTGATCCGCTTGTGTCATTACCAATTATCCTGCGCTGCAGAGCAAGACAGGTAGGATCAGAGACTGGTAGAGTTGGATCTTTGTTCTTCGAGGGAGCTCTTTGTCATTAAATCGCTCGCATAGTAGCAGCGGTTTGCGATCAATACACTTCCTTTGATGTCCAGGCTGATGTCCAGCTTGTTTATGGCGGAGCCAAGGTAGACAAAATCATCTACCACTTCAAAGTTATATTTGCCAACGTTCAAGCAGCGTCCCAGACGCGTGGACTCTTTGTTCGTTGAAGAAAATAATTTGGTTTTGTCCTCGTTTATCACCAGACCAACTTCCGCCGACTGCTTTTCAATGCTCGAAAAAGCCGCAGTAACATATCGCAATCCACGTCCAATGATATTTATATCATCGGCATACGCAAGCAACATGTGACTTTTGTTGAAGATGGTACCATTCCTGTTTACTGCTGCCTTCCGTATGATCATCTCTATTATGATGTTATAGAGATCGCATGACAGACTATCGCCTTGTCTGAAGCCTCGTTTGGTAGAAAATGGCTCTGTTAGATTCGTGCCTATTTTCACTGAAGACTTCGTGTCAGTCAGTTTCATCCCGCAAAGTCGTATCTGCTTCGCGGGGATACTAAACTCAGCCATAACATCTTATAACTTCTGTCGTATCGGACTGTCGAATTCAGCTTTGTGGTCGATAAACAGATCTGCATTTCTTGGGTCTTCTCCAGGATTTGTCGTAGTATGAATATCTGTTCGGTTTTGGATTTACCAGGTCTAAAGCCACACTGATAAGGTCCAATCAGGTAAGCTAAAATGGGCTTTAGTCTTTCACATAACACACTAGACAGGACCTTGTATGCGATGGGTAGGAGGCTAATCCCGCGATAGTTAGTACACACACTTTGATCGCACAGGACATAGGACACTCAGATTTCAATCATCGGGCATGCATGCCTTGATCCACATCTTTTATATGAGCTGCACGTTACCAGCTAATCGCCGCCGGCTTTAAAAATCGCTGCCGGCAGTCCATCGGCTTCCACAGTTTAACCTTTGCTTTTTACCTTTTGATAGAATTTTCGGGTTTCACCTCTTTCCCTGTATTTTCGATATCCTGACTCGCTCTTTTCTCGTCTGCGTTGCCATTGGCTGCAGTTTTTCTCTGTATGTAGCATGCTTTTCTTCAGACATTTCGCGACATTCCTCATCGTATCAGGGCTTGTCTAAGCGTGGTGTTTTATAGCCCAGTCGGAAACACCAGATTTACGAGGGTTGGTCCAAAGTAATTGAGAGAATTGGTTGGACTAGGCCTTGGCTACGTCGGTGGTATGCAGCTTTGTGATGATTAGCTTTCTTTGCGTTTGATTACCAGTGTTTTTGGCACTATTTAATCGTATGCGTACCTTCGCTGCAACTAGGTGGTGATCCGAGTCATAATTTGCAGCGCGCATCACACGCAAGTCCATAACGCTTCAGACATACCTTCCGTCAATTACCACGTGATTAATCTGATTTCTTGTATTTTGATCAGGGGATATCCATTTTGGCTTGTGGGAATCTGGTTCCACTCACTACTATGTTTCTGGCCGACTCTAAGCTAACTAGTCTGAATCCGTTACCGGAGGTGTCGTTGTTCAAACATAATTTTTCAATATAATCGGTCATATATTTCTTCCAGGCGCTCATAGAATTCATACTCATCTTTATCTTCCGTCGGGGCGTGTACACAAATCAGCGTAATGTAAAAATATTTCGCCCGGATGCGAATGGTGCCTATACGGACACTTACAGGGTTAAACCACAAGACCAGGTGTCGAAGTCTCTTGCCGACTATGAAACCACATCCAAATTCGTGTCTTTCTGCATGGCAGCTGTAAAAGATGTCACAGTTCTTTCGTCGTGTGCATCCCTGTCCCGTCCATCGTATTTCCTGTATGTCGGTGATTTCAGCCTTGTATTTGTCGAGCACATCCGGCAGTTGGATAGAAGCACCTTCTTATTAGAGAGTTCGGAAATTCCAGGTGTGAGCTGCTTGGGGACCTCCAAACATAACTTCTGGTTATTTCCGAGTGAATAACGATCCAAATACTCAAATTTGAAAATCCCCAAATCCTCAACTATTGTATGACGATCATATATTGAGCACCTTCTTGCGATCGGACACTTAGTTTAGGAGATAGCTGCGTTAAAAGATTTTAATGTGAATATCGACGGTTTCTCAGCTATTGCAAGATTCAGATCCTAACTTTATCTGAAAGAGTCCTCCAGTTATTCCGTTTTCGAATATGTCCCATTAGTCGAGCCACGCCCTCCTGATATATCAAAATCCTATTGTTCCTTCAAGATATGCTCGTTCTTGTGTACTTATATAATTTTAAGCAATAGGTATATTTATATCCTGGATTCAAACATGCCAGTCAATGGTCGAAGTTATTATAAATTCTACAAATGACTTCAGTTACAGACATTATATAACGTACATTACTAACAATCATGCCATGTTCTACTTATTTAGCAGATGAGACATCAAACCGTGCGACTTACCTCCACTACTCGCCAACTCATGACTCATGGTCCTTGAAAATTTGTCATTAATACCTCTGAACACACAACAACAATATTTGAATTAATTTTTACCACTTTATTTGCCATAAATCTACACCTGATACAAAAACCAATATCATCTATCTAATAAAATACAACCAAAGCCGAACGAACATAACCTTTATAATAATTATGTCAATTAAATTGAATTTCGCAATAAAATGTCAAGACAATCATCGATAAAGTCCATCGAAATTGATTTAATGATACAATAGAAAATCACAACAAGTTCAATAACGACGAAACCATGAAATTAACATTTGGGCAAATGGCTGAGACCCCCTCCTATAAAAAAAATAACAAAACATTGCTCCTCATTGAATGACCATTACACGCTAGAAACCCATTGAGAATCATTAACTATAAGTGAAGCACTACATAGCAAAACAAAAAAATACAAATACCAAGCTACTGACTGCAACAACGGCAACTAATTACAATGAAACGTTGCATGAACTTAAGATCGAGTCGATGGTCATGAAATTGAGAAAAAACCCCGTTTGCCGTAAAATGATGCACCACAATCTGTGGCAAACACCTGCAACTATAGATGTTGCTCATGCGAAACCGTTGGTTCTGGCGTTGTAGATTCCTTTGACAGCTGAGACTACACAATGTTCTGTAACTTTAACTAATTTAACAAACAAATTACACTAGAAAATTACTAGATTTTCAAATATTTTAAAATCTGCTTAAAATGATTGTCTTAGAGATCAACATAGCACTGTCAGTAAACTATTACCAAAAAAATTTAAAGCTAAAGTTTTATGTTGCATTAATTGAAATTTAACATTTAATCATGATAATAGCATTAATGGCTGTGCTCATTGTGGAATGATTAGTTTAAACAGTACAAATACGTTTGATTAAAATACATATATACACTATACATATATCTCTCTACCCTCTGATCTCAAGAATTGTGGACATTTATGTATCTAAATTTTAAATTTTACCATTCCTTTTCAGGTGTTTAATTATTTCTATCATTCTTATAAGGTACCACCCTTTTTCCTCCGGTTATTTGCTATCGCTGTTTGACTTGATGCAAAACTATTTGTTTTCATGTTAAATGTTTAGCTTTTATTAATTTTTTCTCAAGTCACACGACAGCGACATGTATAACCCCCACCATTCTTAAAAGCCAAGTTTAATGTCAAAACATTGTTGGTGTTTCTTTATTTTTTTGTGGCTATTCAAAATTTTCAAAGAAAACGTCGTCTACTTCAAATTATGTTGACATGCGGTTGTTCACATAAAATGCCTTTAAACACAGCTACTAAATGTTAAACGAACTCATAAATGTTTCGCGGCTTTGTTAAGAAACATACTACGTAAAAAACACCTACACGCTACTGCAAAACAAACAAATGCTAATCAACAGTGCTCCCGGTGTAAACATTTAGACATAAATTGGATTTATTTAACTTTTACTTTGTTAGTCGCATTTTGGCATGTAATGACCTTTTGTAGATCAAATTTCATTTCAGAGCCACTTTTGAATGCATAATTTATAAAATAGAGGACAGAGCGTTGTGATTGTCAATGCAATTGCACTGCTGCGGACTCCTTGCTTTGTTGCTCTTGACAAACAAAAGACTTAAGACACGAACTTCATATACAAAATTGGTGGTACAAGTTGAGGCAACTACTGTTGATGTTGGCATTCTTTGGATTTTAATAACTCACAATGGGTGGCAATCAGCTTTGTAGTGTTGGTATTCAACGTCAATGATATACAAGAGGGGGGAAAATGAGATACTGTATTATTGTAACGAACTGAGCCAATGCCAGGATTAGTATCTTCGCAATGGTTGTGAATAGAGTTAATTTAAACCGTACACTGAAGACAGGAATTTTGTGAAAATTATTGTTTTTTTAAAGCCTTAGCGTCCTAATTTTTGTTGTTGTTTTGTTGCTACAGCTTATTTTAAAACCATTAGGTCAATGTGGAATAAATATAACCAGAAGCTCTTTTTGAGGTTTCCAGGCAGCTCACAACGTCCGAGAGATCACATATATTTTCCCTGAACGGATGTAGATGTAGTAAATGTAAGAAGGCGCAATGTTGAGTAACCTATACGGCATGCTACCACCGACGCGTCGTAGGAAGTAGGTAACAGAAGTTACTGAATCTTAACACAGAGGATCTGTTAGTGGCTTGGGATCGCGCGGTAGCCTAATAAGCCTCTCTCCTTAAACAAAAACAATTGTTATGAAAACACGAAGAATAGAAAAAAAACATTCTATGGACGGGGCAGGGATGCACACGACATAAGAACTGAGACATTTTTTACAGCTGCCATGCAGAAAGACACGAAATTGGATGTGGATTCATGTCGAGACTTCGATATTTGGTCTAGCGGTTTAACTCTGAGAAATATTTTTACATTACGCTGATTTGTGTACACGTTCCGATGGAAGGCAAAGACAAGGACATTAAAGATGTATTCAATGAGCGGCTGAGGTAAAATAGACCGCTGCCATGCCCATGAAATTAAACTTGTTCTAAGAGATTATAATGCTAATATAAGAAGGAAAGATGCTCTTGGTATGCAACAGCACCTCCTATAATAAATTCAGACTGGTAAGCTTCGCGTTCGCAAGAAATAGGGTAAAGAGTGGAACCAGATGCCCGCATAAAGGTATCCATAAGGCAACCGGGACATCCCCTGATCAAAAGACAAGAAACCAGATTGATCATGTGAAAATCGATGGAGAAGGCATGTCTCAAGCGTTATGGACGTGCGTGTGATGCACGCTGCAAAGATTAACGCTGAACACCGCCTAGTTGCAGCCAAGGTAACTACACGATTAAGTAGTGCTGAAAACGCAATGTAAGCTAGATATCACAAAGAAGCGTGCTAACGAGAAAGGCAATACCTACTCTTACTAACTGTCTCAACTACTTTAAACAATCCCGCCATAGTTCTGGTGTTCCCGACACCATATTGCGAACTCTAAGACCAATGCCGCAACGACCGTACTTGGTTATAAAAAACCACGCTCAGATAAGCCATGTTAAGATGAGGAATGTTGTGCATTGCCTGTAGACATGGATGCTCTATACAAGTCAAAACTTCAGCCAATAAAAATGCGTGAGGCGATGGAACGTTATAATGAGAATAAGAGAGAGATGAAAAGTCTCTTTAGGCGGAAAAGACATCTATTGTAGAAGATAGAGAGAGAGATACAGGATTTCGAAAAGTACAAAGATATATGTAGGTAAATCCCGAACATTTTACCAAAACGTAAAAAGCAAAGGTGTTGGGATAAGGATCCTCAGCTGTAAAAACAGAGATGGAAATCTGGACACTGACACACATAGAGTGCTTTAAGAAGGAGAGAACACTTTCGTACTCTGTTTGTTTCCGAGGGCAGCATAAGTGATGAAATGACGCCACCACCAAACGAGATCAGTACAATTGCACGACTTAAAAGCATCAAAGCTGCTTGAGTCGATAGACTGCCGGCAGAGCATTTCAATGAAAATTAGTCGGTTAATTTATATTGTGATAGGAGGCGAAACCTCAGAAAACCTTACTATTTGACACACCCCTTCTGGTACCTTCCACACAAAGGACCGAACTCACCCCTATAGTCTTACATACATATCTTTTTTTGTAAGTGCACTGAATTCAGTCAAATTATTCGTAAGTTGTACGTATGAAAATTTGAGTTAGGAATGAATAAGGACTGTATCGGTTCACCCTTTTGGTACCCCCTATCAAAATTAAATTTTTTTGAAAAATTAATATTTCTCACATAAATTCCAAACCGGCACCTATACCCCCAACACAAATAAGTAAAGTTTTGGACGATTTTGCACTACAAGCAAGGGAAAAAATATACATAAGTAATTTTATTTTAATTAAAAATCTATTAATTTTAATAACTCAAGACTTCAAAAGTATCTTATATTGGGTGATGGTATTTATCAGTCAGTTTACTTGACTGAAATTTCTGTACTGGTTTTTTTATCTATATCTGACGTAGGCACCCTTATTGGTCGACTATTATGTGGTTCGTTTTGGCAGCTTGTATAGTCTCGTTAAAACTCTGCCACCCAATATTAGTCGTAAACGTAGGAACAGACTACCCATAGTAGTACCTAGCACGGCTTTTATATTGGTTGACCTGAGACTTTCAAATGAAAGTACTGAATTATAAAACTTGAATAATACATGATTTCCTTTTACACCCTATTTTTAGACTCATACAACAGAACCTACAGTATATAAACAAATCTAAACATCAGCTGTAAAAATGTACAGCAAATTTTTTGTTGACAACATCTAGAGGACCGCTGATGTAAGAAACGTAGATCACTAAGACAAGAACCGAAACCTGCTCCAAATGACAACAAGTATGTAAATTCATGTATTACTTGAACTGGTTTTCTGCTAGATATCACCACAGTTAATAAATGGTGTCAATGTAGTGTCAAAGGCGAAACGTTGAGTAACCTAATCGGCATGCTACCACCGATGCGTCTTAGGAAGTAGGTAACAGAAGTTACTGAAGCTCAACACAGGCTCTCCTAGTGGCTTTGGCAGCCCCAAGAAACTAGGATCGGGAGCGGTGGCCTAATAAGCCACTCTCCTTAAACAAAATTTATTATGAAAACACGGAGAATAAATATAACAAGAACCCCCCCCCCAAATGTTGACAACCCCCGCAAACGATATAAGGACCATGATTTAAGGATATGCACCTGGAATGTCCGAACTCTTTACAGAGATGGTGCCTCTATCCAACTGGCGGATGTCCACGACAAATACAAGGCTGACATCACCGCCATTCAGGAAATGAGATGGACGGGACTGGGATGCACACGACGAAAGAACTGTGACATCTTTTACAGCTGCCATGCAGAAAGATACGAATTTGGATGTGGTTTCATAGTCGGCAAGAGACTTTGACACCTGGTCTCGCGGTTTAACCCTGTAAGTGACCGAATAGCCACCATTCGCATCCGGGCGAAATATTTTTACATCACGCTGATTTGTGTACACGCCCCGACGGAAGATAAAGACGATGAGATTAAAGATGCATTTTACGAGCGCCTAGAGGAAACATACGACCGCTGCCCTGGCCACGACATTAAAATTGTTCTAGAAGACTTTAATGCAAAAATAGGAAGGGAAGATGTTCTTGGTCCATCGATCGGTAAATTCAGCCTGCATACCGACACGTCAGACAACGGGTTAAGGCTGGTTAGCTTCGCAGCGGGAAGGAACATGGTAGTTAGTGGAACCAGATTCCAGCACAAAGATATCCACAAGGCAACTTGACTATCCCCCGATCAAAACACCAAAAATCAAATTGATCATGTGGTAATTGATGGCAGGCATGCATCTAGTGTCATGGACGTGCGTGTGATCCGTGGTGCTAATATTGGCTCGGATCATTACCTGGTTGCAGCCAAGGTTCGCACAAGATTGAGCAGAGCGAAAAACGCACGTAACCAAACACAAAGAAAGCTGGACATCGCGAAGCTGCAAACCCCAGAGATAGCTACTGCCTACTCCGACCAACTCTCCCAACTTTTACAACACAACGCCTCTACTTCTGACGTTCCCGATACACAGTGGAAGCATATTGCGCATTCCATGGCAACCGCCGCAACAACCGTGCTAGGATATGAAAAGCGGCGCTCAGACGAATCCTGGTATGATGAAGAATGTCGCAAAGCGTCTGAGGAACAGGATGCTGCTTATATGGCAACGCTACAGCCAATTGTAACCCGTGCTGTTAGGGAACGGCATAAGGAGAAAGTAAAACGGGCGAGACAGCTATTTAGGCGAAAAAACGTCAGATGAAGGAACTGGAGAACGAGGATATAGAGCGATACAGGGATAGAGGTGAGGCCCGAAAATTTTACCAGAAAGTAAGAGCAAATGGATACGGTAATGGCCTCCCCACCTGTAAGGACAGTGATGGAAATCTGGTCACGGATACGCAGAGTGTGCTGCACATATGGAGAGAACACTTCCAGCAACTGCTGGTTCCAGAAGGCAGCGCACGTGAAGTTATCACGCCAATTGTCGACGACGGCTTAGATTGCCCACCACCAAGTCAAGCCGAGGTAAGAAGAGCAATATCGCGGCTGAAAAACAACAAAGCAGCCGGTGCCAACGGTCTGCCCGCAGCCCTGCAGCCTTCTCAGGTATTCAGAAGGAATCAGCGAAAATGGGCCTAACGATGAACGAGGACAAAACGAAGTTATTAGTTTCAACGAACAAAGAATCTACTCGTTTGGGAAACTGCGTGAACGTTGACAACTATAATTTCGAGGTGGTAGATAATTTTGTCTACCTAGGCTCCGCCATCAACAAAGCAAATAATTTTAGCCTAGAAATCCGGAGAAGAATCCTGCTTGCAAATAAATGCTACTACGGACTAAGCAAGCGATTCAATGACAGAGCCCTCTCTCGACGAACAAAACTCAAGCTATACCAGATACTAATTCTACCTGTCTTAATGTATGGCTCAGAATCCTGGGTTATGACACAAGCGGATGAATCGGTTCTGGCGGTATTCGAGAGAAAAATACTCCGTAAAATATATGGGCCCATCATCGTTAACGGAGAGTATCGGCGTCGTATGAATCATGAGTTGTACGAGCTGTACACTGACATTGACGTGGTCAAACGCATTAAGGTGCAACGGTTGCGTTGGCTGGGTCATGTTGTACGCATGGACGAAAATGCTTCAGCTCGAAAAGTCTTCGGCAATGAACTCGATGGACGGCGCAGAAGAGGGCGGCCTAAACTCCGTTGGAAAGACCAGGTTACTGAGAACCTTACAGAACTCGGTGTGACTAACTGAAGAAGAAGCGCAGAAGATCGAGGCGCTTATAATATTTTTCTACGTGCGGTATATAATCCACTGGGATTGCATAGAAGTACCAGCTAAGTAAGTAAGTAAGTAGTGTAAAAGAACACTACTAAATACTTATCTCAATTTTTGTCTATTTGACACTTGCAGCCCTTTACCTCTGGCCACCTCAAGTATGATCAGATTATTTTGACTTGTGATGACAAGAGCTAGTTTATTTTCAAGACCTATACCAAAAAATTTCGTTGAATATCGCAGCTTTACATCCGTTTGCCTTGGGATATAAAAAATCAATATTCACACATAAAATACGCCATGCACTGCGTCATCGACTAATAATAATAATTGTATTTTATCCTCATTGCCTATCATATATTTCAAGTTCCTTTAATTTAAAACTGCAACAACAAGTTCTCACTAGTGTTCTTGTTCTCTCTGTAATGACATTTTGAATACGTACACCACATGTGTGTGTGCGTTTATCTATGTTTTTGCCACAATTCACGTTTTCATTTCGGGTTGACATTATCATTTGACCACAACGCTAAGTAAAACTACACTGATATTAATAAATTAAATAAATATGCGTTTATTTTGTTGTTAATTTATCTAAATCAACACTTGTTTGTTTGTTCAGCCCACATACTGAAGTGATTACTTCTCACGCACTTGATTGCGAACATGGCAGAATGTGGCAGATATTATTCACGCACTGGCATGAGCGTTGAAAGAAATCGCTAGCCAACATCAAACACTCGTTCCGGACAACGTGTTCTGTCTCGGCGCTGTAAGATATCACATGGAGAGACAAACATTGGACTAGTTTTTGGGCAACTACAAGATTTATAATTTTTAATTTTATTTGGCAACTTTACAATGTGATAAATTTGGCTTAAAATTTCAATCAGTATTGGCTTGACACTGGCCTAGCCTGGCCTGGCTTGGCTTGGCTACCTCCTCTATCATCGTTTATGGGATTTAATTAATAAACTGTTAAATTTTCGTTGTCTCGTATAATTGCATCGGTTGCCACAAGTTGTTACTGTTGCTGTTGCTGTTGTCGTTGTGCGTTACATGTTGCCACAAGTATGGTGCAACTGTGTCGTAATGTGTTTACATGGCTCTCATTGTCAAGAACATTTAATGAATGCGTTTCATGGCTGGCGCAGTCCAAAATTATGAATGTTTTTTTTAGATTTTTTGTTCAAATGTTATCACAGTCGATGTGAAAAGCAAAAATCGTATCATAACCATTACAAGCTGCCAGCAGTTGCTGTTTGCTCTTGTCCAGAGCGCGTGTGTCAATGCAGAATTCGGTAAATTTGATTTATGCTACAACAAGGTGTAGGTTGTCCAAATAAAGTTGTCAGGTGTTAATGATTTTTTTTTTTGTTTGCAATTTTGGCCGAGCAACTTCTTTGAACGCTGGAAATGCTAAGATATGATGCAGCGCCAGAAAAGAACAAAAATTGAATTTCAAATTAATGACACTTAAATCAAGATAACTATTACGTTGTCGTCTTGGTAAATATTTTTGGAGACAAATTCATAAAAGTCAAACAATAATTAATCATCACAATCTGTGTTGTATAAGAGGGTTGTTCTCGCCTTTTTTTGTTGCTTGCTTCACTGTGCAATACAACGGGTTTGAATATTTAAGAATTTAATTATGAACCAATGATTAATGATCTTAATTTGTATTTTAAAAAATTTGTCATTCTAAATGAGAGATAAACAATTTTTTTTTGGTGAAATAAAGAAATATTGCGAAACGTTACAATGTACTTGCGTTAGGGTTATATAAATCTCGAAAGGGTTTTAAAAGCTTGAAGTTTAATATGTAGTCAAAAAAAAAAAGTTAAAGGGGAAAAATTTTGAGATTTGATATGGTCCACCGGGACCGGCCGACGATCACGGGTTCGATTCCCGCCCTAGTCATCTAAATTTGTCTTTAATAGGTGCCGTTTGCAGTGAATCTAAAATAAAAGCGTGTTAACAAAGCGGAAAGCTATCCCATACCTCATACATGGCGTTTTAAGGGAAATTAAGTTTTTTGTTTAAGATATGATCGACCATGATGACTGGAGTTATTTTAAATTTTGTACCCTCACCCTTAGGGTTGACGGCATACTTCATTCGATAAGATGATAAGTGTAACGCAATAAAGGAGACCTATTAGACCCCAAGTATCTTAAGACCAAATTCGCATAAGGACTTTTTAAGACTATTTAGACATATCCGGCTGGCTAGATTACTGATGGGCGGGATAATGTGAGTAAACCTTAACAGATCCTTAGGAAAATTTATCAGATTTAAAATTTTACAAAATGAAGTAATGGAATTGTAAATGGCCAGAATAGCCCCAACCCTATTGGTACTGCCCCGACAAAAATACATTTTTTTTTTTGGAAAACATTTCCCAATGGACAGCTGGAGAAATTTGCATGTAGTCAGTATAATAACCTTGTAAAAGAAGAGGTGAGCGTCGGGAGTGTAAAGCAAGGTAAAGCTTCTGATCGGTTTAACTTGGCAAACCCAGAGTGATCCTTGCCAATTGCACTTCAAGTCTACTCACAGATCTCCGTATTCGTGGTACTAACACTCATATGTGCCCATGCTCCGACAGAAGTGGAAAGTGATGAGGACAAATACGAGTTCTACGAGAGTATAGAAAATGTAGCCCAAGCCATATAATCGAAATTGAACTTAAAACTTAAAAAAAAAAACTTAATTTCCTAGTTAGTAAAAAAAAAACCTAATTTCCCTTTACACCCCATGAATGAGGTGTGGGATAGCTTCTCGCGTTGTTGTTAATTAATACGCTTTCTATTTTTAGATTGCCAACTAACACCAGTAAGTTTCTAGTAAGAGCTTCTCAAACAGTGACGTTCGCATTCGTCGATAAACAAGTAGGTGCCGTTAGTTGTGAATCTAAAAATAGAAAGCGTGTTAATTCACAAGCTATCCCATACCTCATTCATGGGGTGCAAAGGGAAATTAAGTTTTTTTTTAAACTAACGCCAGCTACTTGTTTATCGACGAATGCGAACTTCACTGTTTGAGAAACTTTTACTAGACATGCCGATTGACTCGACACTTATACTGCGACGTTGCTGTCAACAACATCAAGGGGGCCAGCAATGAAAGAAAAAAAATTTGTTTTAAGATGCCTGGAGCCAGTTTTGATCTCCCGCATGGTAGTCGCGTGTCCTAACCACTATGCCACGGCCGGTCCCAAATTGTACTAGGCGATTTAAATGCTAAAATAGGAAGGAAGACCACATTTGAGCTCCACATCAATTGACGAGGAAACAGATAGATCACGTGGTTCTCGATGGAAAGCACGCATCGAGTGTTCTGGACGTACGAGTGATCAGGAGTGCGAACATTGACTCCGATCACGAACTTACCGCAGTTAAGGTACGAACAAGGCTAATCAAGGCGAAAAACGTACGTAACCAGGCACAACGAAAGCTGGACATCGGTAAATTGTGGACCACAGATGTAGCGGACGCCTACTCCAACCACCTAACTCAACTGCTACGGAATGCCACAACCCCTTATAATATTAGCTCACAATGGCAATATATAGCAGACTTCATAGAACGAACTTCAAGAAGCGTACCTGGGTACTCAAAGCCGTCTCAAGAAGATGCCTGGTACGATGATGAATGTCGCAATGCCACGAAAGAGATGGCTGCTGCACTGCATACAGGGCGAAACTGCAGCCAATGGCAAGGCGAGCTGTTCGTGAACTGCACAAGGAGAAAAGACGAAAGGCAACTCGTTTTCTTAAACGGGAAGGGAAGGAGCAAAAGAAGAGCCAGGATGAGTGCACAGAATTGCCCTGAGGTACAGGGGAAGCCTGAAAATTCTACCAGAGAGTAAAGGCGAGAATACGTGAACAGGATTGCACTTCTGCAAGGACGGCTTTGGCCGGCTAGTGACGGATCCGGATAACGTTCTGAAGACATGGAGAGAACATTGCAGAAATCTACTGGATACGGACACCACTCTAGAAAACCCCGCTCCAATCCGTGACGATGGCATTAACTGTCCACCTTCGCGCTACAGTGATTTATGTGTGGCAATATCCCGCCTTTAAAATAACAAAGCAGCTAGAGCCGATGGTCTCCCTGCTAAATTGTTTAAGGCAGGTTGAGAGGAGCTGCATCAACTAATGGCGAACATCTGGTTAGAGAATAGCATGTCCGGGGATTGAAGTTTCAGTCTGTTATGTTCCATATATCGCGGAATAAGCCTGTTACCAATTGCGTACTCGGTCCTTTCGAGCATATTGTGTGAACTTCTTAAGCCAATTGTAGAAAAACTAATTGGACCATATCAGTGCGGCTTTAAAGCTGGAAAATCTACGACGCATCAAATATTCACCATACGACAAATCCTGAAAAAAAAAACTCATGAAAAGCAGATCGACACTTACACACTCGACAACAATGCTGCCTTCGACTTTCCGATAAGGAATAGACTACATTAGTCTCGTATTCCTGCAAAACTACTTCGACTTTGAAAATTTACCGTGAAAAACGCCAAATCCTCGATAAAGATTGGTAAGGATCACTCTGAACCATTCCATACGGAAAGAGGTCTCGGGCAGGCTGATAGCTTGCCCTGTACGGTACTTAATATAGTTATGGAGAAGGTGATGAGAAGAGCTGGTGTCAACATGTCTGGCACCATATTCTAATGCTACTAGCCAATACCGATGTTATAGACATCATTGGCCGAAACTGCGGGACGTTACTGCAGTCTTCTCATCCCTAGAAAAGGAGTCGGCAAAAATGGGTTTAGCGGTCAACGAGGACAAAACAAAAATAATGATTTCGACGAACAAAGAGTCCTCTCGATGGGGACGCAGCGTCAACGTTGAAATTTATTGTTTTGAGGTAGTAGATGAGTTTACCTACCTCGGATCTTCCGTCAATAAGAAAAATAATGTCAGCCAAGAAATTAAGCGGAGAATAGTGCTAGCCATTAGATGTTTTTACGGACTTCGGCAGCACTTTAGTAATACCACCTTATCACGGAATACTAAGAAACAGCTATACCAGGTGCTTATCTTACCTGTTCTGTTGTATGGTGCCGAATCATGGGTGCTTACTACAACGGACATACAAAACCTGGGAGTATTCGAGAGAAAAGTACTCCGAAAAATATATGGACCTATCTGTGTCGAAGGCCAGTTTCGCCATCGGATGAACCATGAGCTGTATGAGCTTTAACACGACATCGACGTAGCTAAAAGAGTCAGAATCCAACGACTACGATGGCTCGGACATGTTGCCAGGATGGATGTAAATGCTTCAGCGAGAATGGTGTTAAAAGGCGAACCTGTAGAAGGGCGCAGAGCAGGGAGACCTAAACTTTGTTGGAAGGACCACGTGGTAGGCGGCACGTCGTCAAATGGTAGGACTAATTGGAGATTTCACGCAGAATACCGAAGCGTGTGAAATTATTTAATACTTCAGGCCTCTAATTTATGAACCACGTTCGTAAGTTGTAATGGGCTACTTAAGTAAGAGTTATCAGCTCATAAGTGAAGAAAAACCCAAAAATCCGGTTTGTTTTTAAACAGAAAGTCTAGATTTAGAGGGTTTTTGGAAACTTTGGACCGGCCGTGGCATAGTGGTTAGAACACACGACTACAATGCGGGAGATCCGTGGTTCGATTTCCGACTCTAGTCATCTACATTTGTCTTTAATTGCCGGCCCCCTCGATGTTGTCGACATCAACTTCGCAGTATTAGTGTCGAGATAAGCGGCATGTCTCGTAAAAGCTTCTCAAATAGTGTCGTTCGCATTCGTCGATAAACAAGTCGGTGCCGTTTGTGGTGAATCTAAAATAGAAAACGTTTTAATTCAAAACAACGCGAGAAGCATCCTATACCTCATTCATGGGATGTAAAGGGAAAATAAGATTTAAGAAAATTTGGTATACAGATTCGTGTATTAGTTGACCAGACCTACAACATACACTAAGTCACTCACCAAGTTTTTTCAGTATTTTTTCCCCCATTCTGTAGCAGTGTGTTACTATCCTTATAAACTCATAGCAGCCCTAATAAAAAATAACAAAAAAAACTTAATTTCCCTTTACATCCCATGAATGAGGTATGGGATGCTTCTCGTATTCGCATTACCAATGACATACCATAAGATTAACACTACATATTATTCCTCTCAACTAAATCGTCGACTGTATCAAAGTATTATCATATAGACACAATAACAGTTTTCCCTTGTTGTTTTAAAATATATTATCGAAAGCCTACGAAAGGCCTACAGTATATTCCGAAGCATTTTAAAAATAAATATTGTCCACACCAATAGAAAGAAAATACTTAGGCCTATAAATACAGCCAGCTGTTTTATTCAAAATATAAATATTTATGTTCCTATTTTCGACTTGATTTCTAAGGGATCATATACTTAGATGATTGTGTGCATCTATAGTTTTCAAATGGGATGCCTCAAGTGGCACAGACTGCTGTAGAAAAGTGTGATGTTGTACCTAAAAATATTTTGTATATTTTTATATATTTTTAATTTAAGAGTTCTGTTTGTTTGTTTCGTATAATAGAAATATCAACAGATCGTAGAAAATATATATGGGTATTTCCGTCTTTATTTTTATTTTATAGTTTTCTCGTTAGCCGAATTTGATGTATCATTTGACACACTAACGTAAATTGATATATATACAATACGATCGACTAAAACTAACAAACAAACAAACAGTTTAGAATATGTTTATGTTAAAAACGTAGATTTTGGAAAGAACTATAATATTATTTTAAGAAAACTTTACTAAAAATCTTGAGTTACGGGTAAAAATCGTTTTTCCGTACCTTTACTCACTTAGAAGCCAGTAACCGCTGGAAAATATATACCGATTTTAAGTTTCTCATAGGATTAGGAAAGAAAAGACTTTCCAACGACATATTAAGTCTGTTTTGCTAAATTTAAACATTACAAAAAAAAAGAAAAAAATTTAACAAATTTAAACTATTATATTGTCCGCCTTCCCCTGGAAATACCCATATACTTAGTTCATTAAACCTGCTGTTGAAGCAAAAACTTAACATTATTTGTATGGCATTACTTTCGAAACTTTTTATGATTTTTTATTTCGAATTAAGAGCAAAAATATCCAATTACATGTGAGGAATATGTCATAACTACATGTGTTAATTATCAGTTTCAGTGCTCAATTATTCGTTAATTATCGATTGCGATACAAAACAGACGGTGGATGTCAAAATTTATATGTAGCTTAAAAAAACTACAAATGTGGCAAAATTTTTGAAAACGTTGTTTATAAAATATCTTTATCATATAAAGAAAAATTTCATCGATATTTATATAATATGTAATCAAATGGATTCTGTCACAAGTTATGGCTTAAAGAGTTAAACAAAGACTAATAATATCCTTCTCTTCCTATTGGCGGGCACAACTGATTTTTATTCATCGATTGCCATATGCATAAAATATTTTGCGATCCGTAAAAAGTTCGTCACACCAACTTTGAAAAACAACTCCTAAACCAAGTTTATCACAAGAAGATTTGGCCATCCATATTGTGGGCCATTCATCGAGTTTACACACATTCGCCATATTTGGACACGATTGACTCATGTTTCATACAAGACACATATTTTTCGGAGTAATTTTCTATTAAAGACTTCCAAAATAGATTCATTCAATTATGTCATTACTCTAGAGCATGACAGATAGAGGCAGTGTATGGTACATTTGGATTTTAGTTAGAGATTCTCTATGGAATTCTCGGGATTGCCGGTCATTTTTGATTCCCGGTTTCACGGGAAATTCGTCCGGGATTCCCGGAACATTCTTTATTTTACATTTATTTTATTTATCATTAAAACCTATTAGTTGATTCGACACATAAAACGCTACTTTCAATAAACCTAAACCTAAACTGAGACTTGATTATTTTAAAGATTGTAGCGACATCTTCAGATAACTGACATTCACCATTAAGGATATTTTAACCGATGCCATAATAAATGCAAATGCTGCATCAAGTAATAGACGAATTAATAACTCGTTAGAAAGGATTTACAATTTTACGAAGCAAGTGGAAAAGCAACGGAAGATGTCACCATTTTATTGAATGCTCTTCTGACAATAAGGCTAACATCAGTTGAAAGCGAGAGAATATTTTCAACAACAGAGCAATTTTAAAACGTATTTTAACCAGTACAGAAATTTCAGTCAGTTAAACTGACTGATAAATACCATCACCCAATATAAGATATTGTTTAAGTCTTGTGTTATTGAAATTAACCGATTTGTAATTAAAACCAGTTAGAAAGTTTCAGTCGGGCAACCCGACTTACATTTACCCTTACCCTCAGTAAAACAAATAATTTTCTATTTTATTGATATTATTACTCGATTTCGAAATTGGGCGGAGTGGTACATTTATATGGGAGGTACGTGAAGGGGTGTGTTTAGGCTCCAGATTTATTCTCCATAACTTTATCCTGTTATAGCTTTACTAAATACAGAATTTGCGCACGATTGCGTTGGGTGTACTGATATTATTACTACATCCCAAAAGTGGGCGGAAAGGTACATTTGTATGGGAGGTACCATAAGGGGCGTGTCTAGACTTCCAATTTTTTCTCCAAAACTTTGTCCTGTTATAATATAACAAAATACAGAATTTGGGCACGATCGTGTCGAGTGTATTGATATTATTACCCTATTTCTAAAGTGGGCGGAGTGGTACATTTGTATGGGAGGTACCAGAAGGGGCGTGTCTAGACTTCCAGATTTTTTCTCCAAAACTTTATCCTGCTTAAACTTTACCAAATACAGAATTTGGGCACGATCGCGTTAGGTCTTTTAATAATATTAATCGATTTCTAAAGTGGGCGGTACCAGATGTGTATGGGAGGTACCAGATGGGGCGTGAATAGACTTCCAATTTTTTTCTCTAAAACTTTATCTTGTTATAGCTTTACTCAAAATAGAATTTGGGTACGATCACGTTTAATTTATTGATATTATTTCTCCATCTCTATAGTGGGCGGAAAGGTAGATTTGTATGGGAGGTACCAGAAGGGGCGTGGCTAGGCTTTCAAAATTTTTTCCAAAACTTTATCCTGTTATAGCTTTACTAAATACAGAATTTGGGGACGATCCCTTAGGGTGTATTGATATTATTACTCGATTTCTAAAGTGGGCGGAATGATGTATTTGTATGGGAGGTACCAGAAGGGGCGGGGCCATGTAGCCCATTTGCAATACCGTAAGTAGTTTTGAGAAAATAATAACTCGTGCAAAATTTCAAAACATTTGGTTGCGTCTTTCGAAAGTTATCGTGCGAACCAGCCGGACAGCCACCCGACAGACAGACAGACAGACAGACGGACATGGCTCAAACGACTTAAAAGTCATGAATCGAATTTGGTTCAAAGAAACCTAGGGTCTAAAGTGACTCCTTCTATGTGTTACACTTTTAGGTCGTATCAAATGATATATACCTTCATCCCTACGGGTGATGGTATAAAAATGGCTTAAATTTACTTTTATTATACCATCACCCGTAGGGATGAAGGTATATATCATTTGATACGACCCAAAAGTGTAACACATAGAAGGAGTCACTTTAGACCCTAGGTTTATTTGAACCAAATTCGATTCATGACTTTTTAAGTCGTTTGAGACATGTCCGTCTGTCTGTCTGTCTGTCTGTCGGGTGGCTGTCCGGCTGGTTCGCACGATAACTTTCGAAAGACGCAACCAAATGTTTTGAAATTTTGCACGAGTTATTATTTTCTCAAAACTACTTACGGTATTGCAAATGGGCTACATCGCCCCGCCCCTTCTCGTACCTCCCATACAAATACATCATTCCGCCCACTTTAGAAATCGAGTAATAATATCAATACACCCTACGGGATCGTCCCCAAATTCTGTATTTAGTAAAGCTATAACAGGATAAAGTTTTGGAAAAAATTTTGAAAGCCTAGCCACGCCCCTTCTGGTACCTCCCATACAAATCTACCTTTCCGCTCACTATAGAGATGGAGAAATAATATCAATAAATTAAACGTGATCGTACCCAAATTCTATTTTGAGTAAAGCTATAACAAGATAAAGTTTTAGAGAAAAAAATTGGAAGTCTGTCCACGCCCCATCTGGTACCTCCCATACACATCTGGTACCGCCCACTTTAGAAATCGATTAATATTATTAAAAGACCTAACGCGATCGTGCCCAAATTCTGCATTTGGTAAAGTTTAAGCAGGATAAAGTTTTGGAGAAAAAATCTGGAAGTCTAGACACGCCCCTTCTGGTACCTCCCATACAAATGTTCCACTGCGCCCACTTTAGAAATAAGGTAATAATATCAATACACTCGACACGATCGTGCTCAAATTATGTATTTTGTTATGTTATAACAGGACAAAGTTTTGGAGAAAAAATTGGAAGTCTAGCGACGCCCCTTATAGTACCTCCCATACAAATGTACCTTTCCGCCCACTTTAGGGATGTAGTAATAATATCAGTACAGCCAACGCAATCGTGCTCAAATTCTGTAATTAGTAAAGCTATAACAGGATAAAGTTATGGAGAATAAATCTGGAAGCCTAACCACACCCCTTCTCGTACCTCCCATACAAATGTACCACTCCGCCCACTTTCGAAATCGAGTAATAATATCAATATAATAGAAAATTATTTATTTTACTGAGGGTAAGGGTAAATGTAAGTCGGGCTGCCGGACTGAAACTTTCTAACTGATTTTAATTACAAATCGGTTAATTTCAATAACACAAGACTTAAACAATATCTTATATTGGGTGATGGTATTTATCAGTCAGTTTAACTGACTGAAATTTCTGTACTGGTTTTATATAAACACCAATACCTCGCTTTGCGTCGTTACGTTTACCGTTTTTCCGAAATGGCGTCGCTACTGAATAAGTACTCACTTTCACTGTGCGTCGTTAGATTTTCGAACTTGCGTTGTTTTAGAATCAGACTGATTCATTTTTATTTTGTTTTTTTTTTTATAAATTAATTGAATATTAAATTTTGTTTTAATTGAATTTGTTTTGTTTTTTGTATGTATGTTGTTGTATAAATTAATTGCATTTATTATTTTGTTTTAATTGATTTTTATTTGTATGAATGTAATAAAATTGTATATAAATTTTATTTAAATGTTTACTTTGTTCAATTTTCTTTTAAAAAGTAGTGTTTTCTTAACCCTGGAACCTTTCTTCGATCTTTACATAGTTTGCTATAGAAAATCATAATTCACTTTGCGTCGTTTCAATTTGCGTCGTGTTTTTTTGGAACGTAACCACGACGCAAAGTCAGGTTTTGGTGTACTTTAAAATGAATTTTTTTGTTTGTTATGTTTTTGTTTTAACAAATTAATATATATGTACATACTGCAAAATTGTATAAAATTAACATAGTTTGTCTTGTTTTTCTACTGCGCGAAAATTTCCCGTTCCCCCGAACGGGACTATATAGTTTTGATAGTACTGCCGGAGCTAATTTTGCCATAGCTAATAGCTCATTTTTAAAACCCTTGGGTCCCTCGAAAAAAGGTGACTTCAGTTTTTGGCCAACAGTTCCTACAGTTTTGAATATAGCGCTTTCTAGCCTAAGACAAAGTTGTAGCTAATAATTTAAAACCCAGCTTGGGTTTTCTTCTGCCATAATAAGCTTTCAGATTTTGGGGGTCTCGATAGGTTCAAGATTTTAGTGCTGCACTGTGTTATAAACCCAAATATCATTTTAAAGTATTCTACGTTTAGCTGCTTGGTCTCGGGCATAGCACAGTTGTATCCCTTGTTTTCTCCTAGTCCAAATTTCGAAAAATAACATTGGTGTAACTCTCTAATTCTATAGGCGGCATATGCCCCTTTCAATTTTCGTGATAATAGATTTAGTCGAATGGTCTCGATATACCAGTTTCATCTCTGTTACGGCCTTTTTACCCCTAAAATTACGAATTTTTACCCCTCACCTACATCGCAGAAAGAACTTATATAGAAATTTTCAAGGCTCTAGCTTTGGCTGGGGAGTCTTCAGGCACTTATATGATAGAAATTCTGAACATTTCATAACAATCGATCTATTAATTTGACCAATGTAATGATCTTTTCAGATGGGACGTGACAACGCCTATTTCCCAGTGAGACATAATCCTGGTCGTACCGTTAACTTATGTTGGAAATCTCATTTTATACCTCTAATGGCTTGTGAAATATGACCGACTGAAATTTCGATTTGTATGGGCGGTACCACACAAACAAAGTAATGTTTCTTTTACGACGAATGTATTTACTCGACATATATTTATCTCGACATCGCATCTATAATGGTTTATGAGATACAGCCATTTCAAAATTAAAGCTCTTTGGGGCGGTGCCACGCCCTTTTTGTCCACTTGTTGTACGAATTTCCAAAAATCAAGGTTCTAGCTTTAGCCGTTTGGGCTGGGAAGCGATCAGTCAGTCATCTAAGCCTTTTATATACGCACTACAACATCAATGACCACTATTAATGAGTCTCCGAATAATCTTAAAAAACTTCTTTTTCCTTTACATCCCATAATTGATCTTTCTCGCGTTGTTGTGAATTAGTACGCTTTCTATTTTTAGATTCACAACAAACGGCACCTACTTGTTTATCGACATGCCGATTGACTCGACACTATGCTGCGACGTTGCTGTCGACAACATCGAGGGGGCCGGCAATGAAAAAAATAAATTATTTTTTTTATTTTTAAATGACTAAAGCGATCTCCCGCATGGTAGTCGCGTGTTTTAACCTTCATGCCTCGGCCGGTCCCCAAATCATCTAGCTATCCTTTATTTACATGTCAAAGTGGATATTTGAAATATACAAAATTTACTGACTTCGGACCACCTTAGACAAAAAAGAAATTGAATATTTCTATTTTCAATAAAAATATAATTACACAACTTTTTCTTTGTCTAATCGACACAACAAACTTTTGTATCAAAATTTTCCGGCATACAACAATTGACATCACAATTGCTGTGAAAATCATGTTCTAAAATTGTTAAGATTTACTAGAGAAATCTCAACAATTTAGCAATAGTAACAGAAAAACCAGCCGCCTGCGACAACAACAAGAACTAAAGAAGATATTTGGGTGCCATCAGCACTGCTACAACTATGGCAAAGGCAAAACCCAAAGGTGGTAAGGATAAAAAAGGCCGAAAATCAGTGGTAAAAGAAGAAAAGAAAGAGGAACCCAAAAAGGTTGAAGAACCCAAAGTGGAAGAAGGTCCCAAGAAACTTGAAATCGAAGAGCCTTGTGTTTTTAATTGCGCTCAAGAAACTGTTACCTATAGGCCCAATACATATCCTGGCCTGTTGGCTCATCCCAAGACAATGGCTGTCGTTGGTTCGGAATGTGGCACCTACGATAGTCTGTGTAAACTGATACATGCAGCATTTCGATGTGCTGATCGAGTTTACATTATGGTTCCGTGGGGTAACTATGTCATATTCCGTTGGCATGATGGCACCAAAATGATCTATTATGTTTTTGATGGTTGCACCTGCAATGTTAATCGATTTCGCTATATGGATCTGACATGTGGCACATGTGGCCTGCTGTTCTTCGAAGAGCTGCATAAGGTTATCAATTATCTGATAATGTCACGTGAGAGACGAGAGGATATCAAACGTTTGAAGCGTTGTATTGTCGATGATGTATGTAAGGAAATGTATGGCGATCAACATATTTGAGCAACGGCGGCGGGTGAGGAAACCAAATTTTTGTAATACTTATAGTTTGGCTTGAAAATTTGCAATAAAATATAATACATGAGCAGTTGAACCATTATACTAAACTTTAATGTGTTTCAATTTATTTGGTATCGTGGGCTTAAAGCAGTCAGTGCCAGGTAAAACCGAGTGCAATGTAACCAAGTGCAATGTAAATGTGAAGCAAGGGGGCGTGGTGTTGCAGAGACTGACTGACCCTGGTCTGGCTACTTTGAAACAAACATAGTTTCACTTATCTATGAACTGTTGATCGTGTCTGTATGAGAAATAAAATAATTGTTGGCCTCGCCAGGCAACGGGTTGCCTGGCCGATATACACTGTTCAATGCACTAGAAACTAAAACCGAGATGTAATTGCAAATATCTTTTAATCTATGGGCTACTTCTTTTGCAGTATTGGGTAAATTGGCCTTTCAAATGTGATTCTCGAAATTACAACAAACTTATTGGTTAGACTGACTTATCAAAGTATATTTTTTTTAATTATAAAATAATTCTAAGTTTTGAAAAAGTTTTCAAAATGAAGACAACCAACTCATATTGACAAATTTAAAATTCTTTTCCAAAAACACAATTACACCTTTTTCCTGTGTCCAAATTATAACCAAAATTTTCGTATCAAAATTGTCTGCAAAATTAGTTCTTTCACTGCTAAACTGCTAAAATTATGTTCTAAATTAAAGTAAATGTCTTCGAGTGTATAACTGATAACTGAAATCGGCATCTTCAATAAAACAACAACTAGATTTGAATTAAGCTCTATCTAAAACTATCAGCAGCACTACATTGCAATGGCCAAAGCCAAGGGAGGCAAAGATAAAAAGGGAGGCAAAGACAAAAAAGGCGGTAAGGATAAGAAAGGCAAAAAGCCCGCAGTAGAGGAGAAAAAAGAGGAAAAGAAGGAGGAAGCCAAAGTTGAAGAACCCAAAAAAGAGGAACCCAAGAAGCTAGAAGTGGAGGAACCTTGTGTTTTTAATTGCACTAAAGACACCGTTACCTATAGGCCCAATTCCTATCCTGGCCTGTTAACGCATCCCAAGACCATGGCTGTGGTTGGCTCGGAATGTGGCACCTACGATAGTCTGTGCAAACTGATACATGCAGCATTTCGATGTGCTGATCGAGTTTACATTATGGTGCCCTGGGGCAATTATGTCATATTCCGTTGGCACAATGGTACCAAAATGACCTATTTTGTATTTGATGGCTGCACTTGCAATGTGAATCGTTTTCGTTACATGGACCTAACGTGTGGCACATGTGGTCTGCTGTTCTTCGAAGAGCTGCACAAGGTTATCAATTATCTGATAATGTCACGTGAAAGGCGAGAGGATATCAAACGTTTGAAGCGTTGCATTGTCGATGATGTATGTAAGGAAATGTATGGCAATCAACATATTTGAGGGACGGTTAGACGGATGGTCAAAATATTAATGTTATTTTTCCAAATTCAGAACAATAAATAAATTTAAGCTAAAATGCTTGGTGGTTTGTACGGAATGGGCTAAGTTTCGCAATGATTTGATCTGGGCTAACATATTTCAGTGTTGGATTTAAAAGAAGCGAAGGTAGCAAATGTATTCCTGTTTAAATTCGACATCTGGTCGGCCTCTGGGGTCGATAGAATAGCCATAGCCCTTGATCATCGGGTCCCATTAGGGACACTAAGGTGGAACCTCAATGTATTGGAGAACTAAAAACTCATCTGTTCCAAAAAAAACCAGATAGTTTTTTGTTGGGTTAGGTTCAAAACCAGTAAAAGTTTCAGTTGGGAAACCAACTTGCATATACCCTCACCATCAGTAAACCATAAAATCTAGTATATTGATAGTATTCCTCGATTTCTAAAGTGGGCGGTTCTATGGGAGGTACCAGTAAGGGCGTGGCTAGACTTTTAGTTTTTTGCTCCATAACTTTATCATCATTTAATTTTACCAAACACAGAATTTGGGCACGATAGCGTTGGGTATTTTGGTATATTACTCGATTTTGTATGGGATGTACCAGACGGGGCGAAGCCATGTAGCCCATTTTAAATACCGTAAGTAGGTTTGGGACCGGCCGTGGCAAGATGGTTAGAACACGCGGAAGATCGCAGATTCAACTCCTGGCTTCAGCCATCTTAAAAGAAAAAAATTTCTTTCATTGTCGGCTCCCCTCGAATGTTGTCGACAGCCACTTCGCAGTATTAAATGTCGAGTCAATCGGCGTGTCTAGTAAGAGCTTCTCAAACAGTGACGTTAGCATTCGTCGACAAACAAGTAGGTGGCGTTAGTTGTGAATCTAAAAATAGAAAGCGTGTTAATTTACAACAACGCGAGAAGCTATCCCATACCTCATTCATGGAGTGTAAAGTGAAATTAAGTAGGTAAGTAGTTTTGGGGAAATATTAACTTGTACAATGTTTCAAAACATATGGTTTCCTCTTTCGAAATCTATCGTGCGTACCAGCCAGACAGACGGACATGGCTAAAACGACTTAAAAAGTCATGAATCCGATTTGGTTCAAAGAAACTTATGGTCTAAAGGGCCTTCTTTTATGTCTTGCACTTTTGGGTAGTATTAAATGATATATGTATACCATCCTACCCGTAGTGTGAGGGTATAAAAATTGACAAATATATGAGCACGGTCGGTTGAAAATTTAAGTGCCGCTGGCGGGTTGAAGTTTGTGAAAGCTAGGTTAAAATCTTTTTTCGACTTCCCGATCTTCTGCATTACTTGGATAGTTCGTCACATCTAGTTTTGCATACAAATTCTTAATCTTGTTTTTTCCAACGAAGTTTTGCAGTTTTTCGGCTCATTTTGATCCATTCTCACAACATGTCCCAGCTACAGGTCTAATTCATACAATGTCTGTACTATCCGTTAATGGTAATAGGTTTTAAATATTCTGCCAGATTATATTTCTCTTGTAGGTTCCCAGAGCATACCCATATTTCTGCGCTTTAGAGCAAGGAATGATTGATCAGTGTCTGGTGCAGTTATATTTTTGTTCGGCGAGAAAGGGCCTGTTGGCAGCGGTTTGCGACAATACTCATCTCTTGATTTCCAGGCTGACATTAGTATATTTATTTATTAAGGTAGGTAAAATCATTTACTTTTTATGTACGTTGTTGATGCCTCCCCATCGAGAGGCCTCTTTGCTCGTCGAAATCATTATTTTTGTATTATCCTCGTTGGCTGCTAAAGCCTCCTTTTCTAGCGAAGAGAAAACTGCAGTAACATACCGCAGATTCCGTCCAATGATGTCTATATCATCGACATAGGCTAATGGCATTTGGTCTTGTGGATTATGGTGCCAGACATGTTGACACCAGTCTTTCTCATCACCTTCTCCATAACTATATTAAATAGCTATCACCTTGCCTGAGACCTCTCCTCTGACTTGGAAGTGGACAGTAAAACCCATCGCCATGGATTGGATTGGTGCGAGAACTGGAGTGGTGTCCGTAACCAGTAAATTCCTGAAACAATCTGTCCATATCTTCAGAACGGTATCCGGGTCCGTCACTAGCTGACCCTCGCTGTCCCAGCAAGAGGGCAACCCTGTTCCACTCATTCCCGCCTTAACTCTCATGTACAATTTTGAGGCTTCCCCTCTACTTCGGAGCAACTCAGTGCACTCATCCTATCTCTTCTTCTTTTCCTTCTTTTTAATTCCCTTCGTCTCTTCTCATTGTGCCGTTTACGAACAGCTCGCGCTGCCATTGGCTGCAGTTTCGCCCTCTATGCAGCATCCGTCTCTCTCGTGACATTGCGACATTCATTATCGCACCTTTTTGGCATCTTTTTGCGACGACATGAGTACCCAAGTACGCATCCCGAAGTCCGTTCTATGGAGTCGGCTATATATTGCCACTGCGATATAATGTTATCAGGGGTTGCAGCAATCTGTAACAGATGAGTTAGGTGGTTAGAATAGGCGTCCGCTACATCTGTGGTCCGCAGTTTATCGGTGTCCAGCTTCCGTTGTATCTGGTTACGTACGTTTTCCGCCATGCTTAGCCTTGTGCGTACCTGCGTACTGCGGTAAGGTAGTGATCTGAGTCAATGTTCGAACCCCTGATCATTCGCAAGTCCAGAACACTCGATGAGTGCCTTCCATCGATCTATCTGATTCATCGTCAATTGATCTGGAGATAACCATATTGCCTTAGGAATATTTCTATGATCAAATCTAGTGCTGCTAACTACCATATTTCTTGCCGTAGAGAAATCAATCAGTCTGATGCCATTATTCAACGTTTCGGTGTGCAGACAGAATTTTCCGATTGTAGGCTTAAATGTGGTCCCCCTGCCTATTTTATCATTAACATCGCCTAGTACAATTTTATGTCATGGCGTGGGCTACGGTCGTTTACATTTTCTAGGCTCTCGTAGAACACGTATTTGTCCTCATCGCTTTTCTCTTCTGTCAGAGCATAGGCACCTACATATAAGGGTCTATGAAATAACTCCCACGAAATAAGTCCCACTTTTAAAAACGAAATAAGTCCCACCAAAAATTGCTTAAAAAAATTAAAAAACTCCCACGAAATAAGTCCCACTTTTGAAAACGAAATAAGTCCCACCAAAATGAAATGATTTAAAAATTTACTTGAAATGAAATAACTCCCACTCAAAATGAAATAACTCCCCCTTGAAAAATATATTTCTAAAATGAATTAAGTCCCACTTTCATAAACGAAATAAGTCCCACTTTTTCACTGTTTAATGCGATTTCAAATAAGAAGTATTTGACTCTTCGAAAAAAACACACGTCGAATAATATCGTATGCAAGCTCGCAGAAGGCTTCGTAATGGAATGGATATTACGAATTTTGATAGAGTTCCAGAATTTATTATTGATTCTTTTTTGGGTCAAGGAACGTATAGAGAACGCCTACTAGTAACAACGTTTGGATTCGTAAATGGATTAAGTACAGATCAATTGTTCTTATTATTATAAGAATGAAAGCGTTTCGGAAGGACCATCAGATTAAAATTATCGACCTTTATAAATACCTTGAAGATCCAGTGCATGGTAGACGGTATTATAGTTTTAACGTGACATTGGGATTAGTTGTATTTTGTATTGGTGATATTAGACAACATGGAACACGAATTCCAATTTCCTACTAAAAATATAATAAAACACATACATACGTAATTACGTCAACAATGTTTTTTAAGGCTCCACGAAAAGCCCCCCAATGAAATAACGCCCAAACGAGAAATGAAATATTCCCCAAATTTTTTTCATACATTTTTGGGTGTTATTTCATATGAAATAACTCCCAATTTTTTTGGGGCATTTTTCATTTTTCTTTGGGAATTATTTCATTCTTCATTTAGGGTTTTCAAATTATGAAATAATCTCCAATGAAATAACACCCAACCAATTTTTTAAATTTGGGGCTTGTTTCATACCGTATATAATTTGGGTGTTATTTCATTTTTTATTTTGGGGGTTATTTCATTTTAAAAGCTCTTGGTTTTTAGGGGTTATAATTACATAATTATATAAAAATAGGCCTTTTACAAGAATACTTTTAGCCTGTGAATATATTACAATATCTTTCGAACGTTTACATATATTTCCATTTGTGTTCATATTGACGGATAGAAAATCAACAAAATGCACCGAGCATTTTTCATTTTGAGAATGATATCTTAGAATGGAAATTTTTTAAATTTGTAAGAGTTCTTCACAAGGAAGAATTCAATAAAAGCTGAGAGTTTGATTTGCTTGTAAACACTGGAGGTGGTCAAACGTAAAAGGCAAATTGTCTTCCGAACTGCAAAAATAGAGCAGGGCTACAATGATCTACTATCCACACGATTCATTTCAATAATTTTGCGACTTTGCTGATGGTCCATATTGACTTTATGAAATCCTTGGTGAAACTGACTTTTATGAATTTTGGGCATAATTTCATTTTTGTTGCTGATGGGGTTTATTTCATTGGGGGTTATTTCATTTTCATCATTGGGTGTTATTTCATATGAAATAACTCCCAAATATTGGGGGTTGTTTCGTTTTCGCTTTGGGGTTTATTTCATTTATTTTTGGATGTTATTTCATTCACTGTTTTTGGGTGTTATTTCCAATTTTTTGGGGTTTATTTCATTGGGGGTTATTTCCTGGGGGTTATTTCATTGGGGGGCTTTTCGTGGAGCCGTTTTTTAATATTGTTTTTTCCAGTAGTTAAGTTCGGCTCCACGAAAAGCCCCCCAATGAAATAACGCCCAGGAAATAACCCCCAATGAAATAAACCCCAAAAAATTGGAAATAACACCCAAAAACAGTGAATGAAATAACATCGAAAAATAAATGAAATAAACCCTAAAGCGAAAACGAAACAACCTCCAATATTTGGGAGATATTTCATATGAAATAACACCCAATGATGAAAATGAAATAACCCCCAATGAGATAAACCCCATCAGCAACAAAAATGAAATTATGCCCAAAATTCATTAAACAGTCAGTTTCACCAAGGATTTCATGAAGTCAATATGGACCAACAGCAAAGTCTTAAAATTATTGAAATGAATCGTGTGGATTGTAGATCGTTGTAGCCCTGCTCTATTTTTGCTGTTCGGAACACAATTTGCCTTTTACGTTTGGCCTTTACACAACAATCTCCACTGTTTACAAGCAAATCAAACTCTCTGCTTTTATTGAATTCTTTCTTCCGAAGAACTCTTACAAATTTAAAAAAAAAAAATTCCATTCCTAGTGTGTGCTAATAAAATTTAGCATTTTGTTGATTTTCTATCCGTCAGTATGAACATAAATGGAAATATCTGTAAACATTCAAAAGATATTGTCATATATCACAGGCTAAAAGTTTTCTTGTAAAAGGCCTATTTTTATATAATTATATAATTATAACCCCTTAAAGCCAACAACTTTAAAATGAAACAACCCCCGAATAAAATATGAAATAACACCCAAATTATACACGATATGAAACAATCCCCAAATTTAAAAAATTGGTTGGGTGTTATTTCATTGGAGATTATTTCATAATTTGAAAACCCCAAATGAAGAATGAAATAATTCCCAAAGAAACATGAAAAATTGCCCAAAAAAATTGGGAGTTATTTCATATGAAATAACACCCAAAAATGTATGAAAAATATTTGGGGAATATTTCATTTCTCGTTTGGGCGTTATTTCATTGGGGGGCTTTTCGTGGAGCCGTTAAGTTCGGTACCTATTTGTACACATTTCTTTAAAGTTTTTTTATTATAGTAAATATAAAGTAATTAATAAACAAAAAAGGAGAGCCATGAGAGATAAGGACAAAAAAATTATGGTTGTCCCTTTTACGAAATGTCCAATATATAACTTTTTGCATAAGAAAAAATGAGAAATAAAGCCATAATAGCATTATATTTCATGACTCTATCGCACTCTATTGCATTCTAAGACAGCAGTCACTGCAAATTTTCAAGTGCTTACAAGGAAAAAATAAGATATTTGGCTGCTTTATGAAACAAACCACACACATATTATTATTAATTGTATCCTGGTTGGTTTCAATATGGTTTAACGACTCGTCTTCAATGTCCTCTTCCAAATATGATAATTCTTCAAAAAGATCTTCATCATTATTTTTTGATAACACCAGTTGGTCAAGGAATTTAGAAGGAGTTATAGTACCTTGTAAGAGATCATTCTTGAATTTCGAAATCATATCTGCTTTCAAAACACAGGACTTTTTAATACGCTTTTTTCCCACACTACCATTGGTATTCATCAATAGTTCAAATTGTCTTACTTTTTCAAATTCTTGCATCTCTAAAAATGCTACAAATTTGAAAAAAGTAGCCTTCTTTGGAATGTTTTTTTCCTATGACGCTATTGTAGGCTTCTATTGCAGACATAGTGCTGATTTCAGAATCGAAATCTGAAAAGTTATGTGGACCGATCTGTAATAATGAAATCATAACACCTTTCTGTAAATATTATGTAAAAGGGAATATTGTACCTTTTGCATCCATTGAAGAGCAACAAATAACGGCAAAAAAAAAATTCACTTAAAATGCAAAATTAAATAAGTTCCACTTAAAACGAGATAAATCCCACCAAAATATAAATGTAGGGGTATGAAATAACTCCCACTTTACAAAACGAATTTATACCCACTCAAAACGAAATAAGTCCCACTTAAAATAAAAACGCGTAACGAAATAAGTCCCACCAATTGACGAAATAAGTCCTACTTTTAAAAACGAAATAACTCCCACTTTCAAAATAGCAATTTTTGGTGGGACTTATTTCGTTTTTAAAAGTGGGACTTATTTCGTGGGAGTTATTTCATAGACCCACATATAAGTGTTATGTGGAAAAACTTTGTCTTGACTCTTATGGTAACTATTCGTTCACACACCGGGTTAAGCCGTGAGACTAGGTGTCGCAATATCTTGCCAACCACAAATCCACACCCAAACTCGTGCTTGTCCGCGTGGCCACTTTATCGTCTTCATGCGCGAGCATCCGTGTCTCGTCCACCGGATTTTCTGTAAAGCGGTTATGTCAGCCTTGTAGTCTTGGAGGATATCTGCCAGTTGGGTGGATGTACCTGGTCTATACAGTGTTCTAATATTCCAGGTGTATATCCTCAAATCTTGGTCCTAATGTGGTGTGCGGTAGTCGTGGACATTATTTCCTTGCGAACTACGTCGCAGTTTTCTCCTGCTGCCAGGATTTTATTACAGCTGCCCATTCTTGGTCAGACTCTGGCCAGGATACCGCTCACTCTGAGCCGACCTGCCTGGGTTTCAGGTTTGGCCCTCACATCTAGGGGTCACCATGTGGAGCTACTCCGTCCGCAGTAATACCACGAATAGGGAGCTCTGTGAGTAGACTTGCAGTGCAATTGCCAAGGATCACCCAGGGTTTACCAAGTTAAACCGATCAGAAGCTTTACCTTGCATCACAATTCCAACGACTCGACTCCCGACGAAAAATCATCTACCACTTCAAAATTCTGTTCGTGAAAACAAATAATTTGGGTTTACCCTCGTCTAGCGCCAAAAACCAATTCGGTCGACTGTTTCTCAATGCTTGAAAAGGCCGTAGTAACATGTCGCAGTCATTGTCTAATGATATCTATATCATCGGCGTACGCGGGCAGCGTGTTACTTCTTTACTACAGCCTGATCATCTCCTTTAGAATATTAAAGGACAGATTTTCCAGCTTTGCAGAGAAATTAAACTCAGCCATTGCATCTAACAGCTTTTGGTTGTCTTGCACTGTTAAGTGTAGTTTTATAGGCGATTAGAAGTTGGCAAGCGTCAATAGAACAAATATTGCAAATATTTTTGCCATCAGAAGATGAAACATAAGCGCTATTTGGTACTCAATCACAATCTCATCACCATGTGTCACGCACCACTGTCGAATATATTTTGTATTATTCAATAATATAAAATATTTTTAAACAAATTACAACAAACACCACTTAATCATTCCAAGTAACATCAGTTGATAAGATACGTCAAAACGTTTACAATATTATCGTTACAAACATCCAACCCCATCGCCTGACTAAAAAAATCTTAATTTTACAACAACCAAAAACGATAACTTATTCGTTTGCGAAATGTTAAACATACAACAAAAATTACAAAAATTTAAATCAAAACTCTACGACTTACATATGGTATATGAATGTCTCGAAGATACCACTGCGTACTTATACGCACGTATCAACGACATTTGTGGATGTGCGCCAAACGATACAGACGAAATGTAATCTTCTCATGCCACATGTGAAGTTTGAAATTAATTCCGAATTTATGCATTAACACAAGTTTAGCGTGATCAATGTTCATATAAATACTGACAACCATGTGAAATCCCCCTCCAACCGAAAGAAAAAAAAACAAATCTTATTGATGAAAAAAAAAATTTTATACTGAATACCCACTGGTATACTCAGATATATTTGCGAAATGTTTCGACGAATTTTTAGTTGTAACTAAAAAAACACTCACACTAAAACCAAACGTAGAGTATTACAACAGTTTCAATAAACAATTGAAATAAAAACCGCAATAGCAAAAGTGAATGGAATTTAAATTTCTGTGAATATTCACAATTCTAATTTGCAGTATTGAGAAGTGTTCATCTATGTGAACATTTTAGTTGTCGTACTGCTGCTGCATTAAGGAAGACATGAGAGTTGTAATCAGATAATCATAAGAACAGTCTGTCAGTGCTAAATTATTTTTAAATTGGTTAGCAAAATATAAGTTCGAATTACACGAATGATGACCATTATTGTGTTTAACATTGGTCAGTGTAACAACTGATAACAGTTGAGTTATGTAACGCGGCAGACAGCTGAGAAGTTTGTAGTAAGGCGAAGGTGACTTTGTGTCATCCTATATTATGGGTTATTTATCAGATACATCTTTTTATACCCCTCACCGTGCTCAGGCACTGAACGAAGAGTTCATAAATTTTGTTCTTCCATTCGTAACGCCTATCAGGCGGCGTGGTAGGTATGGCAATATGATCAGTGCCGAAAACTGCTGAAGTTAAAGAGATATTTTTTGGGTCTGTCCCTCCGACTTCAGTCGAACTAGAAATTTGGTATGAAAGATCGGTCAAAAACTGCACCCACTTTCCATACAAATTGTCCCCTTTTTGGGGTTTTGTCCCTGCGATTACAGTCGTAGCTTAAGAGCTGTCGAGGTGATTTTTGGTATTCATGTTTATATCCAATAATTGGAGGGTATGAATAAGATCGGTCAAAAACTACTCCCACCTGCCATAATTACCATACCAATTTATTTTTGTATTCTTTTTCAAAAAAAAAACCAAAAAAATCTGAGGCAAGTGTCGAATATTCTGTTATCATTTAAAAGGATAGGGCCGATCGTGGTATGACAGTTAAAACAGACGACCAGCGTTTTATTTCTGTCTCAATAATCTATATTTCTTGAATCGGCGGACCCCCCGTTGTGGTCGACAGCAGCTTGGCAGTAAAAGTCTAGTGAAAGCCTCTCAAACAGCTGACCTTCGGATACTTCCATAAAATATAGGACCCGATACGAATTCTGACCGCTTAACATCGCGTCGACAAGAAAAATTGTTATGAGTGGAGCAAGCTTTCCACACAATGATATCCTAGAGTAAAATACTACAAACCTTATTATAACGAGGAAATCAATGAAAGGTATATGTCCAGAGTAATCGAGGTAATCGATGAAAGGCATATGTCCAGAGTAATAGTCGTTCGTGTGATGCGTGGTGCAAATATACACTCAGATCTCGTCGCAACCACAAACACTCATATCCAAACGAAAATGAAGTTAAACATCGCAAGACTGCATACCACCGAGATAGCCTATGCCTATGCCGACCATCTCTGTCAATTACTGCAAACGTACGCCCTTAATTCTGATGTTCATGACAGGCAATGACGTCATATTGCGAATTCTATGACTAATGCCACAAAGACCGTTCATGGGTTTATAAAATCACTCTCAGACATATACTATGAAGATTGTCTTGTATTGTCTGAGGAAACGGATGCTGTATACAAGGCAACACTGCAGTCAATAGTAACGCGGAGATAAGGAGAAGAGGAGAGTGATGTCTCTTTATGCTGAAAAAGCGTCTATGTCGTGGAAGAGAGATAGACGATATCGAAAAGTACAGGGATAGAGGTGTCGCCTGAAAGTTCTACTACAAGGTAAAAATACAAATTTATGGAACAAGGATCCCCACCTGTAAGGACCGAAATGGAAATATGGTGAAGGAAACGCAAAGTATGCTGCAAATATGAAGGAAATACTTGTGTACTCTGCTCGTTCTCAAAAACAGCACGTGCCGAAATCACCACGTCAATCATCGTAGTAGTAGTAGATCGTGCACCAACGACTCAAAACGAGATCAGCACGGCAATTGCGTGGCGAGTGCAGATTAACTGCCGATAATGGCCAACAGCGATGAACTGGCAACGAGCATGATGCAACTCGAAATTACATTTTGGCTAAACGAATGCATCCCAGATGATTGGATTCTTATTTTTCTATGTCCTGTGCTTAAGAAAGGCGACCCAAGTGTACTCCAACCACCGCGGAATCAGCCTTTTGCTGATCGCATGCGAGGTCAAGTCAGCCGCGAGAATGTCTTTGGTCAAACATTCGGAAAATTTTGTCTGCACACTGACACATCGCCAAACGGATTCAGACTAATTGATTTCTCTGCAGCAAGGGACATGGTAATTAGCAGCACACGATTTGACCACAAAAACAATCACAATGCAACGAGGATGTCTCCCGATCAAGGGACAAGAAGCCAAATAGATCACATGGTAATCGACGGAAGGCACGCGTCATATGTCTTTGACGAACGGGTGATCAGGGGTGCGAACATCAACTCGGATCATCACCTCACTGCAGTGAATGTGCATATTACGCTAAGCTAGGGAAACCCCTGCGTAACGAGGCACAAAGAAAGCTGGACATCGCTGAACTGCAGACCACCGAGATAGCCAACGCCTATTCCAACCATCACACTGAAATACTTCGTTATGCTCCAACTCCCAAAAATACTAGCGCGCAATGGAAAGGACTGGGCGGTCCGTACTGGGGTATCTGAAGCCCTTAAACGATAATGCCTGGTACGATGACGAATGCCGCGATGCCACCCGGGAACAAGATGCTGCATGCAAGGCCTTACTGCAGCCAATGATAACGCGAGCTGTTCATGAAATGTATAGGGAGAAAAGGCGGGAGGCGACTCGTATCTTCAGGCGATAAAAACGAGAGCTGAAGGAGCAGAATAACGTGTGCATTGAAAAATACAGGAACAGAGGTGAAGCCCGAAACTTCTACTCGAAAATAAATGGTAGGTTACATGAAACATGTCCTCCCCTTCGTAAAGACAACATCCTTGTGATCCTACGGAGAATATGGAAAGATCACTTCTGCAGCCCATTGATGTCTGAAAACTCGGTTTCTGAAGACAGTGTACCAATCCAAGACGATTACATCGTGTGTCCCCATCCGAGCCTAGCAGAGATAAAAACTGCCATATCCCGCCTAAAGAACAACAAACCCGCTGGGGCTGGTGGTATTCCAGCTAAGCTGTTTAAGCTCATCTTCAAGAGAGTATGCCAGAGGATTGGAATCTCAGTGTCCTATCTCCAATGTCCTATCTACAAAAAGGTGACCGTAGTGAGTGTAAAAACTACCGTGGAATTAGCCTCTTACCGATTGTGTATAAGGTTCTGTCTAGCATACTGTGTGAATGTCTAAAGCCAATTGTGGAAAACCTGATTGGACCTTATCAGTGCGGCTTTAGACCAGGCAAATCCACGACGGATCAGATATTTACGCTACGGCAGATTCTGGAGAACACCCATAAGAAGCAAATCGACACTTACCATCTCTTTGTCAATTACAAAGCTGCCTTCCATAGTCCTATCAGACATCGACTACACGAAGCCATGTCTTAGTTCGATATCGCTGCGAAGATAATTCGTCTCTGCCGGTGTACCCTTACGAATATGAACTACTATATTCGGATTTGCAAGGATCTATCTGCGCCATTCGATTCCACGAAAGGTGATGGTTTGTCATACTTTCCAAAATAGTGATGGAAAGCAGCGGTAAACATTTCTAGCATCATATTAAAAAGAGCCACATCCTGCTAACATATGTCGAAGACACCGACATTATCGGTCGGACGATGCGAGAGTTAACAGCTGTCTTCTCTTCTGTTGAAAGGGAGTCAATGACAATTTGTTTGGCAGTGTTCGCCTGTTGGGGTCGCAGCGTGGACGTTGAGAACTATTGCTTTGGAGAAGTGTATGAATTTATCTACCTCAGATCCGCCATGGACAAAAACAACAGTGGCAGCTTAGAAATAAAACGGAGAATAGTGCTCGCCAACAGGTGTTTCTTTGGGCTACGCGAACACTTCATAAACAACACCCTATCTCGAACTACCAAAGTTCAACTGAACTACGTACTTATTTTACCGGTACGGCTGTATGCCTCCAAATCTTGGGTGCTTACACAGGAGGATGCATGGAAGAAAAATACTCCGCAAAATACATGGACCCATTTGCATAAATGGCGAGTTCAGGATTCGGATGAACCATGAGCTGTACGAGTTATACCTCGACATTGATGTGGTCAAGCGAATCAAAGTGCAACGATTACGCTGGCTAAGCCTTATCGTGAGGATGGATGAGGAAACTCCAGCGCGAAAGATATTCTCTAAATACCTCGAAAGACGGCTCAAAAGAGTAAGACCGTGACTACATTTGTAGGACTTACTGGAGACGGTGCGCACAAGATCGAAACTAGTGGAAATCTCTTATCATTTCGGCCTCTGACTTAGATATGTTGTCAAATTTTTTTTTTGAGGCTAAAAATAACAATAATAATACAAGGTCCAGTCCATAATGTTATGTTGAAGACAAAAGCCCAACTTACCGAATGTAATTGAATCTTACCAGTGTGGCTTTAGACCTAGTAAGTCCACCACCGACCCGACCGATTAAAAAATTAGATCGACACTTATTGTCTGTCTATCGATTACAAAGCAGCATTCGATAGTCCGATACGAAAGAAATTATTAGATTGTATGGCTGAGTTTGGTATCCTAGGGAATTTGATACGACTCTGTGGTATGACATTGCTGACACGAAGTCCTAAGTAAAAACTCAGTTAAAATTCAGACAGTCATGTTCTAACAAGCTAGGATTTAGACAGGGCGACTTCGACTTCTGGAGTAAACACAACTGGTGCTATCTCTAATAAAAATTACATGCTGATTGCATATGCCGATGATATAGATATCATTGGCCGAGGACTGCGGTATGTTACTGCGGTCTTTTCAAGCATGGAGATGCAGGCGGCAGAAATAGGTTTAGTGATAAAAGAAGAGTCTACTCGTCTGGGACGCTGCTTGAACGTTGAGAACTATTACATTGAGGTAGATGATTTTGTCTACCTTGGTTCAGCCGTGTCAGCCAGGAAAGCAAGAGACGAGTATTGTTCTCAAATCGCTGCTTCTAATCGCTAATCAATCGATTTAATAACAAAGCTTCCTCTCAAAAAACAATGATCTAAGTCAAACTGATCCCACCTGTCTTGCTCTACAGCGCAGAATCCTGGGTAATGATATAAATGGATAAATTTATCGGGAGTCTTCGAGAAAAAAATACTTCGCAAAATATTTGAACCCATCATGGTAAAGGACGAGTATTGTCGTCGAATGAACCACGAACAGTATGAGCTTTACAACGGCATCGACGTAGTCAACGCGACGCGTCGAAATAGACCGAATGCTCTGGCTTAGAAACGTTGTGCGAATGGATGAAAATGTTACAGCTCGAAAAGTCATCAGTAATAAACTCGTGGGGCAACGGAAGAGGGGGCCACCAAAAATTTATTGGACATGGCTGTTAGCTATACCTGATGTGACGAACTCTTACAAAAAACAGACAGAAGCGCTTTGAATTCTTTTCCGCATTCGCCAAAATGTTTGTTTTTCCTGTCAGAGAGAAGAATTAGCGATTATACAATATCTCATATACATATCACTGATTCTGCTCAAACCCAATATGTTTTCCCACATCGATGTATATATGTAATTAAATTGCATCACAAAACATATTGGGTCACATACTTCACCCACTAACTAATTATGCGCTGTACCGCCATTTATACAAATATGCAATTTACATGCTAAAGACTTGCATTTATATTTGGTTATAAAAGAATAAAAACGAAGCAAATGTACAAAACCAACAACAAAAAAGAAAAACAAATAATGTTAACAACATGTTGTCTGTTTCAACATCAAACCAAAATGTCCGTCCATACATTGTGTTAGTCCGTCTGTGCGTGTGTTGGCCTCCCCCTCTCTCTGATGCCAACCATGTAAACATTTAAGTCCACTGCCAAAGAATATCCAAAAACTTATTGCCAATATGGTAGCAATAGAATGACCACCAGTTACCTGGCGTATCTAAGCATTTATACATACTAGATAGAAAAACTACTTCCCTGTCGGTATGACGGTTACCACAAATGTCTGCATGTCGTCTAGACTTCTTTGTATGCTTACGGTCAATAGGCATTAATATTTGAGTCTCCCCTTCCACAAACGGAATTATAAACATCATCATTATCATCGCCGTCTTCATCATCATCATTATCATAGTTATTGTGTGGATGGTAGCTATTACCTCACAACATCATTACATAGATACCTCTATACTACTGCATGTTACATACTCCAACATAAATTGGCCACAAGAACTGCGAATCGCAAAAAAACGATCTATGAATGTACACAATTTAAACGATTCTTTATGGTTTTATGGCATTAAGCTCGAATGCAAAATATTCAAAATAATTTTATGGATATCAATGAGAACAATGAAACTTTGTGTGATGGTCTTTCTTTCGAAACGATCCCCATGGAAAATGTGCACCCAACATGGACTGTTGATACACTAGACATTGAGGACAATGCCCCATCAAATGTTGTGATATGACATTGCAGTACACAATTTGTAGTAGTAGAATATAAATGTAAAGGAACTTGTAAGAACTGTGTGTGTATGGGTTTAAAATTGGCACATGTGTGCGGCGAGTTGGGTAATAACAGTGGTTCCTTATGCTCGTTTTTTAAATTTATTCGAACCAAAGCGGTAAAAATTGTCATTACTTAACCGCTGATGTCAGCTATCTATAGTAGCAATCACGCTTACAAAGTAAGTGACGATGGAAATAAGTGTCATTACAGTTGCAATTACGTTATAAGCGGAGTTTTAAGCGGGCTTGATAACACGCTTGATTACGAAGAAAGTGACGATGTAAGTAGGTGCCATTTCTATCAGAGTTGTAATGTTTGGCCGATATTTTTAACGTTACAACTTAGATCGCTCGCTTACAATGTCATACAGATGTCATAGATTTCCAGCGGTAAAAATACACATTATGTAATCGCTGATGTCATCTAAATTTAGTAGCATTCAGTGCTGATCCTCTTACTTATATTTCCCCTTAAATTTACAATAGGAGTGTCATAGGCCGTTTAATCGGTACGCTCCCGCTTACAAAGTAAGCGACGATGTCAGCATGTGACATTTTAGTTGCAATTAGGTTATAAACGAAGTTGTAAGCGAGCTTGATAACACGCTTGATTACGAAGTAAGTGACGATGTAAGTAGGTGTCATTTTAATTGGAGTTATAATGATTGGTCGACATTTTTAATGTTACAACTTAGATCACTCGCTTACAATGTCATGGATTACTAAATTTTTAATTCGTTTCATTTACCGCTGCATCTCTTTGCTGTAACATAATTCCTGATATGACTTATTAGAGCAGAAATTAGTTAGATGGCAGAATTGTTTACTGCTATTACTTACTTACATGGCTCATTACAACTTACGAACGTGTTTTATAAGTTTGAGGCCTGAAGTATTGCAGAACTGCAAACGCGTCTGTATTATGTGTGCATTCTCCAGTTAGTCTTACCAGATGGTGGCACGTCGCCAATCACTTGGTCCTTCCAACGAAGTTTGGGTCACCCCGCTCTGCGCGTCTTTTAGGTTCGCCTTTAAACATCTTTCCCGCTGGAGCACTTACATCCATCCTGGCAACATGTCCCAGCCATCGTAGTCGTCAGATTCTGAATCTTTTAGCTCGATGCTCATACAGCTTATGATTCATCCGATGACGAAACTCACCGTCGACACAGATAGGTCTATATATTATTCGGAGTGTTTTTGAATCGAATACTCTCAAGGTTTCTATGTTCGTTGTCGTAAGCACCCACGATTCGGCAGTATACAACAGAATGAGCCTGGTATAGCTGTTTCATAGTAACCCGAGATAAGGTGGTGTTACTTAAGTTCTGCCGAAGTCCGTAAACGCTTATATTGGCGAGCACTATTCTCTGACACTATTTTTTTTATAGTCGGAAGATCCGAAATAGGTAAATTCATCTTCTACATTAAAACAATAATTGTCAAAGTTCACGGTGAGTCCCCATCGAGAGGACTCTTTGTTCGTCGAAATCATTATTTTTGTTTTGTCCTCGTTGACCGCTTAACTCATTTTTGCTTACTCCTTTTCCAGTGATGAGAAAACTGCAGTAACATCCAGCAGATTTCGGCCAATGATGACTATATCATCGGCATAGGCTAGCGGCATATGGCTCTTGTGAAATATGGCGGCAAACATGTTGACACCCGCCTTACTCATCACCTTCCCTACAACTTTATTAAATAGTATACAGGACACGCTATCACCCTGCCTGAGACCTCCTTCCGTGTTGAAGGGTTCAGAGTGATTTTTGCCAATCTTTATAGAGGATTTGGTGTTTTCCAAGGTACATCTTTATTAGTTTCGCAGGAATACTAAACTGAGCCATGGCTCTCCTTATCGGAGAGTCGAAGGTGGTAGGTGTCCATCGTGTTTTTATGAGTTTTTTTCAGGATTTGTCACTAAGTGAACATTTGATCTGTCGTAGATTTACCAGATCTAAATCCGCACTGATAAGGTCCAATTAGTTTTTCTACAATTGGCTTTAGACGTTCACACAATATTCTCGAAAGGACCTTGTACACAATTGGTAATAGGCTTATTCCACGGTAGTTCTTACATTCACTACGATCTCCTTTCTTGTATATGGGTCATAACAGACTGAGACACCAATCCCCGTTCATGCTCTCCTCTCGCCAGATGTTCTCCATGAGCTGATGCATGCTTCTAATCAGCTCTACCCTACCTGCCTTAGACAATTCAGCAAGGAGACCATCGGACCATTGGGACCGGCCGTGGCATCGTGGTTAGAACACGCGACTACCATGCGGGAGATCGCAAGTTCAAACCTGGCTCCAGTCATCTTGGAAGAAAAAAATAAATAAAATTTTCTTTCATTGTCGGCTCCCCTCGAATGTTGTTTGACAGCAACTTCGCAGTATTAAGCGTCGATTCAATCGTCGTGTCTAGTAAGAGCTTCTCAAAACAGTGACGTTCGCATTCGTCGATAAATAAGTAGGTGCCGTTAGTTGTGAATCTAAAAATAGAAAGCGTGTTAATTCACAACAACGCGAGAAGCTATCCCATACCTCATTCATGGGGTGCAAAGGGAAATTAAGTTTTTTTTTAAGACCATCGGCTCCAGCCGCTTTGTAATTTTTAAAGCGGGATATTGCCACACGTTTCTCGCTCTGGTTCGTAGGTGGACAGTTAATACCATTGTCATGGGTTCTTCCCTAGCTGACCATCGCTGTCCTTGCAGGAGGGCAGCCCTCTCTGGTAGAATTTTTGGGCTTCCCCTCTACATCGGAACAACTCTGTGCACTTATCCTGTCTCTTCTTCAGCTCCTTCTTTTTCCGTCTGCCTATCGTTTCTCTGTAACAGGCATCTTCTTGCGACGGCCTGGAGTACTCAAGTACTCTTCTAGCAGCACGTTCTATGGAGTCGGCTATATATTGCCACTGCAAGGTAATATTAGCATGAGTTGGAGCATTCCGTAGCAGTTGCGTTAGGTGGTTGGAGTAGGCGTCCGCTACCGTTGTGCCTGGTTACATACGTTTTTCGTCATGCTTAACCTTGTGCGCACCCTAACTGCGGTAAGGTAGTGATCGCAGTCAATGTTCCCTGATAACTCGAGCGTCCAGAACACTCGGTGCGTGCCTTCTATCGACTACCACGTGATCTATCTGATTCTTTGTCAATTAATCTGGAGATAACCATGTTGCCTTATGAATATTTTTATGGTCACATCTAGTGCTGCTAACTTCCATATTTCTTGCCGCAGAGAAATCAATCAATCTGATACCATTGTTCGTCGTTTCGGTGTACAGGTTGAATATTTCGATGGTAGGCTCAAATGCGGTCTCACTGTCTATATTAGCATTTACATGTACAATTTTGATGTCATGGCTCGGCCTCCGATCATGTACATTTTCTATGCTCTCGTAAAACGTCGTCTTTGTCCTCATCGCTTTTCGTTCACACACCGGGTTGAACCTTGAGACAAGGTGTAGCAATCTCTTGCCAACCACAAATCCAAATTCGTGTTTGTCCCCAAGGCCACTATAGTATATGTCGCAAGTCTACATGCGCAATCACCCGTGTCTCATTTCGTTACGTCAGCCTTGTATTCTTTGAGAAATTCCGCCAGTTGTATGGAAGCACCTGGTCTATACAGTGTTCTAACATTCCAGGTGCATATCCTCAAATCATGGTCCTTAATTCGTTTGCATTGGTCGTCAACATGGTAGGATGTCCGTTTTATGATTTTCTTACTTCTTTTCATTGCAATAGTTCAAACGCCGGTGGCGGGTTGCAAGTCCAACGCACTACGTCGCAGTTTTCTTCTCTTGCCTGGATTTTATTACAACGGCCCATTCTGGGTCAGACGCTGACCAGGGTACCGCTCACTCTAATCCGACGTGCCTGGGTTTTAGGTTTCGCCTGTCACAGTTAGCTGTGCTCTGACTGGTGTCAAGGGCACGTTTCCAGGCGTCCAAACGGGGAAGTACTCCGTCCGCAGTAATACCACGAGCTCTGTGAGTAGACTTGAAGTGTAATTGGCAAGGATGACTCGGGGTTTGCCAAGTTAAACAGATCAGAAGCTTTACCTTACATCACACTCACGACGCTATTACGCTCGACTTTATACCGGCCAACCATGTAAGTTGACTTTTATCAATCAAATTTGTTTTTATATCACAAACACACATACACAGTTCTCACAGAATTTGTTACTGGTTTGTTGTTTGTTTTCAAGTTTTTTTTTACAAATATCTTATGACTTACTCAGCATGTGCAATTTATGCAATCTTTGGCATCTTTAGAATTTCGTTCTCATCGTAATCGTAATGGTTTCATCATAATCATAAACAATATTCAATATTTCCAGTTTTATTTGCCTATAATTCAATTGAAATCATACTTAAGTTATGCCATGACGATTACTAACCACGAAGATGGGTCCATTATTGCTATTCAGCTGCTGCTGATGCTGCTGTTGTTGTTGTTGTTTGTATCTTGAGCATAAAACAAAACTCGTGCCCCATAAAGTCGAATAATACAAACATTTGCCATTAACTAAACACAGGCAGTAGTTATGAGCATACAATGCTCGCTGTGGTAGTAACAAAATCTAAACCAACAGAAAATTCAACCTAAAGACCTAGTACTCGAACCATCCTAGTCAACCCAGCCAGCCAGACAAAGTAATCCAAACACAATTTTCAGCTCAAAGCTTCGTTATGAAGCAATTCCAATGATTATGAGTGTTAGTGATGGCGATGCCGACAACAAGGAGGATGATGATAATGATGATGATGATCACCATGAGGGAATGGATATGTTAGTTGTTAGATGGCTGGCTGGCTGGCTGGCGGTGGTGATTATCTCAACATGTTTAAAAGTAATAGTATAAGTACATATATAAATTGTCTATGAAAAACTATATAAATTGCAAGTAAACAAGAAATATCATCACTGCAATGGGTTTGCAATGAAGGACTAGATATGTTACGTTTATAAGTATTTAAACAATAAATCAGGAAACAGGAAATATCCGCCTACTAAGTGAGGCTAGTCATTTTTTTAACGCTAGTAAAAATGTGTTTATTTTCTCCCCTATTATAATAAACATTTCAGCTAAATTTTTAAAATTCTCACCACACTAACGAAAAACCATTTATTGTTGTTAAAATTTAATCACAAATTTTTTATGTAGACATGTACACAACAAAAAAAACGCCAACAATTTCTATTTCCCAATTTTATTTTCGCAAAATTTTGTTTTAACTGTTATGGGTTTATTTCACCTCTTGTGATCAAATCTATAAAAGATGTTCACTTCCATGAAATATGTTACGAGCGAATTAATATGTATGTCTAAAATTGTACAAGGATATAATCCAATAATGGTTGATAGAGGCACACGCATACAGTGGACTAGAGTCGAAGCGTTAAATTGGGTGCTGGCAATTGCAAAGCTATAAACAAATTCATATTTAGTGATTTGTAGCTTTAGCACCTTCTAAATATTGCTGACGCCAGTTTTATTGTATAGTCCATAGGATTGCAGACACATACAACGAAATGAATATCCTATCCTATTAATATTATAAATGTGAATGTCTGTCTGTTTGTTTGTTTGTTTGTTTGTTTGTTTGTTTGTATGTTTGTTGCCCAATCACGCCTAAACGGCTGAACCGATTTCAATGAAATTTGGAAGACACTTAGTGTACTATATGGAAATTACTATAGGCTATATATTTTGTAATTTTTTACCCTATGGGCGGAGTGGGCGTGGCAAAACTTTTTTTAGAGCTAGAGAGATAAAATTTGATACCCAGATAGAACTCGACAACACGAATATGAATATGCAGACGAAATTTAAATTTTGGACCCAATGGGCGGAGTGGGCGTGGCAAAACATTTTTTAGAGCTAGGGAGATAAAATTTGATACAAAGATAGTACTCGGCAACACGAATATGAATATGCGGACGAAATTTTAATTTTGAACCAGTGGGCGGAGTGGGCGTGGCAAAACATGTTTTAAGAGCTAGGGAGATAAAATTTGATACACACATAGTACTCGGCAATACGAATATGAATATGCGAACGAAATTTTAATTTTGAACCAGTGGGCGGAGTTGGCGTGACGAAACATAATTTTAGAGATAGGGGGATACAATTTGAAACACATATAGTGTTCGGCTATACGAATATGAATATGCAGTCGAAATTTTAATTTTGGATCAGTGGGCGAAGTGGGCGTGGCAAAACTTAGTTTCAGAGATAGAGAGATCAAATTTAATACCCAGATAGTATTCAACAGCACGAATATGAATAATCTGACGAAATTTTAATTTTGGACCAGTGGGCAGATTAGGCGTGGCAAAACTTTTTTTCGAGGTAGGGAGATAAAATTGGAGACACAGAAAGTACTCGACAACACGAATATGAATATGTAGACGAAATTTTAATTTTGGACCCAATGGGCGGAGTGGGCGTGACAAAAGATTTTTTAGAGCTAGAGAGATAAAATTTGATACTCAGATAGTAGTCAACAACGCTAATTTGAATATGCAGACCACATTTTAATTTGGACCCAATTGGCTTAGTGGGCCTGGAAAAACATTTGTTTAGAGCTAGAGAGATACAATCTAAAACACTGTGATAGTGCTCGACAACACGAATATGAATATGCAGACGAAATTTTAATTTTGGCCCACTGGGGGCGTGGGCGTGGCAATACTTTTTTTTAGAACTAGAGACATACAATTTAATACGTGGATAGTACTCGATAGCAAAACTTTTTTTTAGAGCTATGATATATACAATATGATACAAACATACAATATGAAAAGATATGACAACACAAATGTGAATTTGGAATCAAAATTTTAATTTCCGATGAATGGACGGATTTAACGTAGCCAATTTGTATTTTAGCCCTAGAGGGACATGGCAAAAAAGTATTTTAGCCCTTAAAAGATAACATTTGAACACATGTATTAGTTGGCACTACAATTACAAATTTGCGGAGGATATTTTATTTTTATTTTAGCCCTCGAGAGATGCTACACGTTAAATAGATAATACTATGCGCAACAATTACAAATATTCAATCATAGGGTGGAGGAGGCATTCTTAAATGGAATCTTAGCCCTAGATATATAGAATTTTAGACGCTCTTTCTGTTTGAAGTCGCGTTCCGTCTCTTGCCTCTTTTCCTATCAGCTCGCGTTTCCATTGCGTTCAGTATTATTTTGTATTCTGCATCCTTTTTCTCAGATAATGCGCGAGATTCTTCATCGAACCAGAATTTGTCAGAGAGTGGTTTTTTTTTGACAAAATGCTGCCGTTGCGGATGAGGTCATAGAATGCGCAATATGTCCCTGAGCGGGCGGATAAGAAAACAAGCCAACCATATTATTATCGAGTTAAGGAAACGCTGCCAAAGTATGTTTGAGAGTGACATATGCACAGCTTTTATAACTGTGAGCCAATTTTAATTGATATTTGTGTATTATATTAAGTTAATTTTGTAATATTAGTCAATTATGCAATAGCGAAGCATAATTAAACACATATTTTCGATGGCTTTTGGGTAACCGAGGAGGCAAGTGCAAGGTTCATTTATCAAAATAAAAAGAGCTGTAAATCGTTATGCAAATGCATGTGTAACCTGCCGACTGTTTCTCAATGTTTGATACGGCCGCAGTAACATGCCGCAGTCTTCGTCCAATGATATCTAACTATTTATTCAAGATGGTACCAATCCTGTTTCCTGCAGCCTTCCGCATGATCACCTCTACAATGATGCTAAAGAGATTGCATGACAAACTATTGTCCTGTTTAAAGTCACGCTTGATTGGAAATGTCACTGTCAGATTTCCTCTATTTTTACAGCAGAGTTCGTATCAGTCAGTGTTATACCAAAAATTCGTATTGGCTTTGATTTTCACCCATAGAACGCTTAGATTCCAAACACTCCTTTTGTTTAAATAGGGTTCATGAGAAGGTGCTTGCACGTGCCACCTCATCTTCGGGCAGACAATGGCCTCCCGCAGCTTAATTGTTTATTGTATGCCGTTTAATTGCCATGCTAATCTCGTTTTGTTTCGGTGATGGACAATCTACTCCGCCGTCGATGATTTGTGAGGTAATTTAGTCGCTTGCTGTCTTCGGGAATGAGCAGAGTATGAACATTGTCTCTCCTGTTGCAAAATATTTGCCTTTACATCTTGACAGCACTATCGGGCTTCACCTTTTTACTAGTACTTTCCTCCCCATTAAGCCTTTGTTTATCTTGAAGAGGCATATTGCTTTCGGATCGTCGTTCTGTCTCACGACACGTGTTACCATTGGCTGCAGTGTTGTCTAGTATGCACCATCCCTTTCCTCAGACAATACGCGACATTCATTATTGTACCTGCCTGAGCGTAGTTTTACAAACTCAAAATCGTTCTTTGCGGCCTTTGTCATAGAAAGCGCAACAAGCTGATATTGTGTGTCAAGAATATAAAGTATTAAGGGCATACGTTTGCAGTAATTGAGACAGATGGTTGGAATAGACATTGGCTATATGGTGGTATGTAGTCTTGCGAAGTCTTACTTCGTTTGAGTTTGATAATGAGTGTGATGATCTGACGGTAATGATTTGAACTATAACTCTGGAAATATACCTTCCGTCGATCACCTCGTGATAATAACGTTACTAGTATTTTGATTTTGGATTATATTTATTAAAATTTTGTTCCACTCACTACAAGTTTTCTTGCCGACGCGAAGTTATGTTAACCAATCTGAATTCGTTATTGGAAGTGTCGCTGTGTAGACCGAATTTTCAGCCCTGTAATTTTCGATATCCTGAGTCTCTCTTTTACATACGCTTATCCGCCTGAAGAGGAGTTTCATCTCCCTTCTCATTATCATTATACCGTTCTGTCAATGCACGCGTTACCATTGGCTGCAGGTTTGCTTTGTATGCAGCCCACATTTCTTCAGATATTACACGATATTCCTTATTTTACCAGGGAACATCAGAATCAGGAGGTTTTGTTTGAAGTAACTTACAGAGTTGATTGGAGTAGGCATTGGCTACCTTGGTGGTATGCAGCTCTGTGATGTCTAACCGCCTTTGCATTTGATTACAAGTAATTTTTGAGGGGGTTTATGTTTTACATTTCCGTTTGATCGTAACCTCTAGGGGGTTCCCAAAACCACTAAAACAGCCTTTGTGTTGAGCTGCAGTAACTTCTGTTACAGGCCCTGCAAGGCAAAAAGTCAATGATTCTAAAGATGGTGCTACGGAGGGTCAGGTTGGCCCAGGGTCCAGGGTGGTTTGCCTAGGCATATCATTTGGGTAAGGAACAGTTTTGACTGTGTCACGTAGTGGCTGTGGTTAGACCAAATAACACGCTGGTAAACTTAGAGTTTGATGCTCAAGAAAAATGGAACTGGATATCTCTTGATACTATACGAGACTTGCATATCTCATGGTGCAAGTTTAGGGTGGAGTTACACTCTCAACGTTTTGGTGAGACAGTCGTACAGTAACACATTCAGTTTATGTTTGTGTGTAACCAGACGTTAATTGATGATGCAACCCGGATAGGGAACCAAGGTAACTAGCAAAAGGTGGCGATTGCGGTCAGCCCGATGGGAAGCATTGTTCCTAGCTGAAGGTGACGAAATGTGTATCAACATCCGGCCGGATGGGGAACTTCCTTTCCTAGCTGATGGCGGTGTGATGCATAATTGTTGTTTGCAAGAGTGTTGAGGTTGGAATGGTCACTGTCTATATGACAAATTAATAAAATATAATAGCATCAAGTTGCAAAATATAACAGTGGGGACCAATATAGGACGAAAGGGAAGCCTCGAGCTTGTACTTGTTAGTCAATACGGTACCCCCACATAAGAATCAAACACAATTTGAATATTGGAGTTTTATAGTATGTTATGTTCGACTTTATAGTATGTTCTAGTGGGGATGAGCCCACCATCTGGTCAGATCTACACGACGATACTAGATTAAAAACACGACTCATGTCCGTTGCATGGTTATCCGTCGCTGAACTTCGGCGGGGTTAAAACTAGAAGTAGGTAGTTCAACAACGTGGTCTCACCATAGGTACCATAGGTGACATGGATAATCCATGAGCAAGGTATGCAATTCGTGCCCTTGTGCATCAGTATCTTAAGATCTTTCGGGAGTTCAGATAGGCGTGGCCTAAAATACACGGTTGCCTTTCAACATCTTCGAGTGGTAGGGGCTTAGAATTTCCGCCGTCTTGGGGTATTAATGTGACAATATTGGTACTCGCGAGTAAGTAAATGATCCAATCAGTTCTCATTCTGTGAAAGACGATCTATTCTTAACTCACAATTTGGTAGCGGTTTCACTGCGCAGATTTCATCATCGGTGAGTGAGGATTAGGAGCCCTGAAACTTAGTCTACTGCCTAATAATGTGGTAGCATCACGCGTGCTGTAGTCAAAACCTTAATCGCTGTTATAGTCAAATGCGGAGTTGCATTGCAACCGGGTGCTACACACCCGGATCTGATAATATAGGCCCTAGTTTGGTCAATGGAGTATGCCCCATTAGGGTGTTTTTAGAAATCGATGTTGAGTTTTTGTCAATTTGATTTTACGATAGCCAAAGTTTGAACCAGATTGGAGTTCCAAAGCTTCGGTAGCCACGTTTGGGGGTGTTTTGTTTGACATAATTCAAGAAAGATTACTCCAATTTTTCTGAAATATATTTAGAAAAATTAAGAATTACAACCTGTATCGAATTTTTATATTATTTCTCTACAAAATCGCAGCTACAAATAAATTTTCCAATATTGGTTAACATCATAATATTTGAAAAGCATTTTATAAAAAAAGAAGTAATCGAGTTTGAGCATTTTGAGTCATAAAATTTGTTGATAGTTTGACAAAAAAAAATCACGTTTATGCTATTTTTTGCAACATTTTAACGTTTTCATATATCCCATATTCACTCTTCACACATACAGCATGAAAAATCATTTGTTGCTACATAATCCCCAACAATAGTCGTAATACAATATAAATAACCAAGACAAACAAACTAAATTGATTTGAAGAAGATATCGCTGTTGTGGCTTTTGCAGTTAAAATATTATAAACTCAACTGTTAGACTCTTGTCAACAAACGACGACGCAGATGCTAAGTTACACATGTCTCCCAGCGGAATGGCAAAACTAAATCCAGCATTTTGTGTTTAGCCAAAGTAACAATACTTAGTTGGCGGCAACCAAAAGTAGTTGCAATTGCCGTGTGAATCATTCAACGTCTCAAACAGCGTGCATCGTGCATTCTTATAAGCCTTCCACACTAACCCATTTGCGGAAGCTTTAATGCCATCAACAGCAGCGACAGACGCGCTAAGAGAAAACGCAAGCAGATGGAGCGATGCATAAGCCAGTAAACCAGTTGATGCCATCCATCGTCGTGGGTAAACATCCCAGTTAATGCCAAAGATACTGGGTAACGCTTAGCATTTTGTTTATTTGATTATTTGCACAGCTCCTTCTTCATTTCACTTCCATTTTCCTGAAATGTTGTTGGCCTCACTGCTGCAGCATTTGCCTCACTGAATTGCAGCAGCCGCCGTTGCAGTTTAGGTGTCGTGTATAATGTGTAATATAACATGATTTGTCTATTGTCTGACTGTGGGGATGCTGTTTAAGCGTTTTGATTAAATTTTCTGCATGTTCCATGATAGTTGAGTAAACACAACCAACTCAGTAAAAGGGATCGTTAGCATTATAAATATTGAAATAACAAATGTTGTCAGTGCTTCAGTTTAGTGTTAAAGTGAATAGGGCACAATGATGGCACAAATGAAGTGTAAATGTGGGTTAAATTGGAATACATTACTGTAGTTTTAATTTTATGATGAATTTTATATATTTTAATGTATTAAGGTGTATGAAAAATATTATATATATTTTTTTAAAGACTTTATTTTCTACATTAGATGTGAGGTGTGTAACATTATTCTCTAAGGATTCTATAAAATTGCTATAAATAAAGCTGATATGCATATATGTCTTGATGATGTTTCAAAACATTAAATCGACTTCCTATAACATTCTGAAAATTTGACATATTAACTTTTATCATAACAGTATAGATACATATATGAATATACTGTAGCTGGCATCATTCCCTTGCAATTGCTAATGAAAACTAAGTTCTACCTGCATCTGTATAATATCATTCGAATTCTTTTCTCTTAAAAAAAAAATGTTTATTTAATTATGAATAATGATCTCGATCTACAAAAATGTATACATATATCCCCACCTACCACTTCCTAAACATTGCTGTATATTAGCGCTAGAAGAAAACAAAAAACGTGTGCGATATTTATAGGGATGCTCGATCTATCTAGAATATGCTGCTTGCACCTATATTATTGTACTAAATTGTGAGAGTTCTTTTGTTTTTGTTTATTTTAAGAATAGAACCATCGTGTGATTTTTTTTTTTGAATGAAAATGTATTTTTAAACAAAACATATCAATAGATATGCATAATTATACGGTGCATCGTTGTGAGTTTATATATTGCTACGGGGGTAAGATTGCCATGTGACGGAGTCCAATCAATACCGCCTACTGTTACGAAATTCTCACAAGTTAATTGGTTGACGTTCCATCAATAAACAATGTAACATAACAACAAAGAGTATTAATGAAATATTGAAAACATTTCAAAGTAATATTTTTAGTGGATTGGCTGGCATAACTCATCTAACTAGTTAACAATATATTCTGCAAGGCAAAGATTAAAAATAGAAATTTCTATTAAAAGCTATCTGATGTAATAGTTTTTAAATGGAACTTATGTCTGTTAATTTGTTTCTAAATTAAAAAGGTTTTCGGCAGAGGCAGCCGATATATGCACGCTATTCAGCAGTTCCCAAAACACTCGTAACCAAACGGAACTGCATACTCCCGAGCTAGCCAATGCCTACGCCAACCAACTCTCTCAATTGTATCGAGCAAACGCCACTAGTTGTGATGTTCCCAACACACAGTGGGAACATATTGCGCATTCTATGACCACACCTAGTCCCACGGTTCAACCCGGTGTGAACAAATAGCCACCATAAGAGTCAAGACAAAGTTTTTCCACACAACACTCATATGTACCAATGCTCCGACAGAAAAGAAAAGCGGAGATAACAAAGACGAGTTCTACGAGGGCCTAGAAAATGTATATGACCGTAGCCCAAGCCATGACATCAAAATTGAACAAGACGATTTCAATGAGAAAAAAAATAGTCAGGGAGACCGCGTTTGAGCCTACCATCGGAAAATTCAGTCTGCACACCGAAAAATCGAACAATGACATCAGACTGATTGAACTCTCTGCGGCAAGAAATATGGTAGTTAGCAGTACTAGATTTGACCATAGCAATTTTCATAAGGCAACATGGTTATCTTCAGATCAATTGACGAGAAATCAGATAGATCACGTGGTAGTCGAAGAAAGGCACGCATCGAGTGTTCTAGACGTACAAGTGATCAGGGGTGCGAACATTGACTCCGATTCCTACCTTACCGCAGTTAAGGTACGCACAAGGCTAAGCATGGAGAAAAATGTACAAAACCAGGTGCAACGAAAGCTGGACATCGGTAAACTGCGGACCGCAGAGGAAGCGGAAGCCTAATCCAACCAACTAACTGAACTACTACGGAATGCTAATATTACCTCGCAGTGGCAATATATAGCCGACTCCACAGAACGGACTGCGAAAAGAGAACTTGGGTACTCAAATCCATCTCAAGAAGATGACTAGTACGATAAGGAATGTCGCAATGCCACGAGAGAGACAAATGCTGCATACAGGGTGAAACTGCAGCCAATGGCAACGCGAGCTGTTCGTGAACGGCAGAGGGAGAACAGACGGAAAAAGAGACAGGATGAGTGCACAGAATTGCTCCGAAGTAGGGCGAAGCCCGCAAATTCTGCCAGAGAGTTAAGACGAGAATGCGTAGAAAAGAGTTGCCCTCCTGCAAGGACAGCGATGTCCAGCTAGTGACGGACCCGGATAACGTTCTGAAGATGTGGAGAGAACATTTCAGCAAGCTACTGGATACGGACGCCACTTCAGGATCCATGATGATGGTATTAACTGTTCACCTCCGAGCCAGAACGAGATGAGTGGGGGAATATTCCGCCTTAAAAATAAAAAAGCGGCTGGAGCCGATGTTCTGCCTGCTAAATTGTTTAAGGAAGGCAGATAGGAACTCATTAGGATCAAGCATCAGCTAATGGGGAACTCCTGGCTAGAGGAGAACATGCCCTGGGATTGGAGTCTCAGTCTGCTATATCCCATATACAAGAAAGGAGATCGTAGTGATTGTAAGAACTACCATGGAATAAGACTATTACCAATTGCGTACAAGGTCCTTTCGAGAATATTGTGTGAACGTCTAAAGCCTATTGTAGAAAAACTAATTGGAACTACGACGGATCAAAAAGCTGCCTTCGGCTCTCCAATAAGGAATAGGCTATATGAGGCCATGGCTGAGTTAAGTATTCTTACAAAACTAATTCGACTTTGCAGAAGTACTTTGGAAAACACCAAATCCTCTATTAAGATTGGTAAGGATCTGTCTGAACCATTCAACACGAAAATAGGTCTCAGGCAGGGTGATAGCTTTTCCTATACACTATTTAATGTAGTTATGAAGAAAGTGATGAGAAAGGCTGGTGTCAACATGTCTGGCACCATATTCCACAAAAGCCACATACCACTAGCCTATGCCGACGATATAGACATCATTGGCCCAAATCTGCGGGATGTTACTGCAATTTTCTCATCACTGGAAAAGGACTCAGCAAAAATGGGTTTAGCGGTCAACGAGGAAAAAACTAAAATGATGATTTCGATGAACAAAGAGTCCTCTCGATGGGGACGCACCGTGAACGTTGACAAATATTGTTTTGAGGTAGTCGACGAGTTTACCTACCTCGGATCTTCCGTCAACAAGAAAAATAATGTCAGCCAAGAAATTAAACGGAGAATAGTGGTAGCCAATAGATGTTTCTACGGACTTCAGCAGCATTTTGTAACACCACCTTCTCTCGGAATACTTAGAATCAGCTACCTTATCAGCTGCTTATCTTACCTGTTCTGTTGTATGCTGCCGGATCATGGGTGCTTACGACAACGGACATACAAAACCTGGGAGAATCTGAGAGAAAAGTACTCCGAAAAATATATGGACCTATCTGTGTCGACGGAGAGTTTCGCCATCGGATGAACCATGAGCTGTATGAGCTTTACCACGACATCGACGTACCTAAAAAAAAGTCAGAATCCAACGACTTCGATGTCTGGGACATGTTGTCTGGATGGATGTAAATGCTCCAGCAAAAAAGATGTTTGAAGGCGAACCTAAAAGACGGCGCAGAGCAGGGAGACTCAAACTTCGTTGAAAGGACCAACTGGTAGGCAAAGTGCCACCATCTGGTAGGACTAACAGGAGATAGGTGAAACCCTAAAGTTCCTACAAAAATTAAAAACCAAAGGTTTTGGAACAGGAATGCCCACCTGGAAGGACAGAGACGGAAATCTGGAATACTCAGAGTATGCTATAATTATGGAGGGAACACTTTCGTTCTCTGCTCGTTCCCGAAGGCAGAATAAGTGACGAAATCACTCCAATCATTGATGAAGAAGTAGATATCTCACCACCAAAACGAAAACGATATCAAGACGACAATTGCCCGGCTTAAGAATAATAAGACTGCGGGTGCTGATAAACTGTCAGCAGAGTTTTTAAGGCCTGCGGCGAAGAGCTGGCTGTTATCTAAACTTGGTGTGACTAACTATTTACGGAGCGCAAAACATCCAAGCGCTTGGAATTCTTTTTTACGTGCGGCTACTGATCCATGAATTTATTTTGTTGCTGCCAATTAAGAAGAAAGAAGAATGTTATTTGTTTCAACAAACAAAAAATCGACTCGTTTGGGACGGGACGTCAGCGTTAACAACATAAACTTGGAAGTGATGGATGATTTTATCTACATTGGCTCTACCACAAAAACAACTACTCGTATTACTGTCAGCCTGAAAATCAAGAGATGTGTATGCGCTTAGCAAGCGATTCTTGGGTAACGACACAAGCTGATCAATCTATTCTAGGAGCCTACTAGCTCCCATACAAATGACTGAATTAACCCTTATAGTTTAACATACTTATCTTACTGTAAGTACATTGAATTCAGTTATAATTTGCGTAAGATGTATGTATATGAAAGTTTGACTATGAAATTAATATGGACCATATCGGCCGACCCATTCTGGTACCTTCCATACAAAATGTCCTATATTTGTAAAATGATTATTTATTTCATAACTTCTAAACAGAAAGATCGAGGATATTTGAATTTGGTCTGTTTAACTATCTTCTAATAGTAGAAAAAAACTTAGCAAACCGAAACTGGTACTTAAAAAAAAAACTTTATTTCCCTTTGCACCCCATGAATGATGTATGGGATAGTTTCTCGCGTTGTTGTGAATTAACACGCTTTCTATTTTTAGATTCAAAACTAACGGCACCTACTTGTTTATCGACGAATGCGAACGTCACTGTTTGAGAAGCTCTTACTAGACACGACGATTGAATAAACGCTTAATACTACGAAGTTGCTGTCAACAACATTCGAGGGGAGCCGACAATGAAAGAAAATTTTATTTCTTTTTTTCTTTTTTTTAAGATGACTGGAGCCAGGTTTGAACCTGCGATCTCCGGCATGGTAGTCGCGTGTTCTAACCACTATGCCACGGCCGGTCTCCGAAACTGGTACATCCCATACAAAACAACATATTTTTGGAAAATTAATATGCTTTATGTCACGTCTGGCCATTCGACCAAAAGGCTTATGGGTGATGGTATTTATCAGTCAGTACACCTGACTATAATTTCTATACTAGTTGAAATTATAGTTTAGCCTAACATTTATTATTTCTCTCTTGAATGAAACAAAAACTGAAAACCGAGCCACTCTAATATGTTATTTTCTATGTAAAAATCGTATGTGCATTTACCACATATGTATGCATACATATCTGTATATATGTATATATATTTTTATGCGTTATCACTGTCATCAGACAGTGTATGCTCTGCATTGATATATTTAGTTTTCCGATTGTTTTAAGTGGAGGCATGAATTTGATGTCTGTCTGCAGTCCCACCGCATGAAAATTTATTTTTTGTTGTTTTTGTATCCAAAAATATGTATATAATTGTTTATTATCGAAAGCATTTTTTTGTGAAATCATAAAAAATTGCTTTCACACACACACACACACAATTCTGTCGGAGTACAATTTATTATGGTCAAATGTTTGGGAAAATTTCCAATATTTTCAAATAGGTGAAATTATATGTTTGACATGAAATAAAATAATTGTTGCTATGATCTTAAAGTATATAATTTGTACACAGCAGTGTCTAGATTATTCGATGTGTAGGTTTCAGGTCATATATTTTAGATGTCATGTTAAGTGAAAAATTATGGTATTTTTTTATCATTGAACCAAAATATAAGTTCTGTCTGACTCATTGAAAATGTGGAAAAATCATGTTTATTCTGGTCCTGTACATTTTTAAAAGCAAAAAATTTATGTTTATTCTGGTCCTGTACATTTTTAAAAGCAAAAAATTTAACAAAAAAGTAATTGTTACGGCTGGGAAGAATATTAATTATCCAAACGTAGGGAAAATAAAAACACAAGTAAAGTTTGAGTTTTAATATAATATTCGGGTTTTATTTGGGGTATTACCCTCTACGTCACCACGTAGAAGAACTCCGTCCGCAGTAGTACCACGAATACGGAGCTCTGTGGGTAGACTTGAAGTGCAATTGGCAAGAATCACTCTGGGTTTGCCAAGTTAAACCGATCAGAAGCTTTACCTTGCATCACACTCCCGACGCCCGACTATTACAATTAGTGACTTTAAATCATTAGTGGATGCAATATGATCAAGTCAAAAACTAGCGGGATAAGATTGTTAGGCGTGGCACCGCCCACAGAACCTAATTTGTAAAAGTGCGGCATCTGAAGTACTAGATTAGTAGGAATGGCCCTACTAGATCATTAGGTGTGACCCCGTCTATTGGACGTAAAGTTACGAATTGTCATGAAATTTTGTCTGTATTTAATTGAGATCAATATACGTATTCTAAAGAAAAGGGTAGGGATTTGAAATAGGGTGTGGAAAAAATACCAATATGCGTGATCAAGCCAAAAATGGGTGCCCCGCCCAATTCTGTTTTCCAATAGCAATAGCTTGAGGACTGTTGCATCATTCGTGCAACTATGGAATTATTTAAGATCAGTGGTGTATGTGACCGAGATCAACGGCAGAAAATAAATTGAATACTCATGAATTGAAATATTTCTCAAATCAGCATCTATTACAATTAGAGCGACGAACTTTAAACAACAGTGTAATATTACAAATTACGAATGGGTGTGGAGGATTTTATTTCCTTGGTGTAGCCATGGGTTTTGATGTTGTTGATTTTGGAAAATGTTTGATCAAAAAACGAATCGCGTTGGCTACTGTAAACTTCTGTATTGCGCAACCCTTTTTGACGTTGCAGAATGGCGCAATAAATTACAAGTTTATGAGAACCGCACATGTGATATCAAGATAAAAAATGTTGCAAACTTGTCAAATTATAATGAGGGATGAGTGTACACACAAAAAATCGCTAAAACCCCTTTATGGCACATTATAGGAGTTAAGAAGTGGATTAAGTTATCCTTTTTAAATTAATTTAAACAGAAAATATAAGGGAACTGATGTATAGCTACTATGTATTCCAATGATACCCACGGATTTGCCGTTTGATTCAACTGATTACAGTTGCCAGTTCGGTTAAAATTTGCGATGACAATCAGTAATGCTGACGGAAAGTCTATTCAAGTTTGCGGCTTGAATTTGAAAATCCATGTTTTTTCCATGAACAGCTTTATGTTGCATGTTCACGTGTAGAAGGACCCACTAATTAACATATGTACACTCCTTTGGTTCTCCCATACACGTTTTATTATCAAAAGCATTGCAATACATTTATGTCATTAAAAATATTTTAATCCTTTAATATAACTCAAAAATTTTTGTTAAATTTCTATGAGAATACAAAAAGAAACTAACACAAAACAAAGATTTATTTCACCCAAAAAGTTACATTTAAGTCAATACTTCTTTAGGCAGGACGAAGTCTGCCCGGTCAGCTAGTATAAGATATTGTTGAAGTCTTGAGTTATTGATATTAAAAGATTTTTAATTAAAATAAAATTACTTATGTATAATTTTTCTCCTGCTTGTGGTGCAAAATCGTCCAAAACTTTACTTATTTGTGTAGGGGGTATAGGTGCCGGTTTGGAATTTATGTGAGAAATATTAATTTTTCAAAAAAATTTAATTTTGATGGAGGCTACCAAAAGGGGTGAACCGATACAGTCCTTATTCATATAGCGTGCAGATGGCCGCCGCGGCTTTGCTGGCATGCACGCGATCTTTTAATGAAATTTTCAATGACCGTTTCGCATAAATGCTGCGGCTTTTTATTAATGCAGCGTCCAATTTCCTCTTTTAAGGCTGCAGCCGTCGTCGGCTTATTCGCGTAAACCATCGACTTCAAAAAACCCCAAAGAAAAAAATCTAATGGTGTTAAATCGCACGATCTCGGCGGCCAATTCTGATCTCCAAAACGCGAAATAACACGTCCGGGAAATGACTGATGCAGCAATTGAATTATTTCTCTGGCTGTATGACATGTGGCACAGTCTTGTTGGAACCACATGCCCTCCACATTCATTTCTTCAATTCGAGGCAAGAAAAAACTGGCTATCATTTCACGATACCGAACACCATTGATTGTTTGCGCTTGACCTGCCTCATTTTCATAAAAAAAAGGTCCAGCGACATCATCACGTACAGCTGCGACATTTTCGGTCGATCGACCTGGTCGATGGCGCGTTGTTGTCTTTACATAACTAACAGACCCAGTTTCGACAAATTTATCCATTAATCTCTTTACAGTTGACTATTTTGGAGCATTATTGTGACCCCAAATTGATCACAATTTGCGAATTGTAGCCGCAAAACTTTTACCATTTTGGTAAAACAATTTCACAATGAGAATGCGTTGTTCATTCGTGTAGCGCTCCATTTTTACTAACCTCGTACCTTCTACTAGCAAACAATAACAATTGTTCAAATGTCAAACAATGACACTTCGAATGTTGCCAGATTTAAAAATTGCTTTCTTGTTGGGACACCCTTTACCTGGACCATATTGTTCTAATAGATAAAAATACTTCAGCTCGAAAAGTCATCGATAATAGAGTCGAATGGCGGCACATCTCATAGGGATGAACATATATATTTCATGATACCAGTAATGAGTAAAGATTTAAAGTAGATGAGTTTGACAGCAAGGTTTTAGGACTTTTTAAGATGATTGACTCATGTCCGTCTATTTGGCTGGCTAGATAACTATGGGCAGGATACATTTCAGTTGTTGCTGCCATTAAAGAAGAAGAAGAAAGCTGCAACTTTGAATTAATTTAGTTTAATTATCTAGTAATAGTAGGCACATCCTCAGAAAATCAAAACATTTGCCACGACCCTTAGGATACATTCCAAACAAATGACGGAATTCTCCCATATACATTTATATACATATCCGTTTTTATAAAAACTCCGAATTTAGTCAAGTTTGATGCAAGATAATCGCATATTTACACATAACTCTTGCATGAATGTGGACTATACAGCAACACCCCCTCTTAATTGGCAGCAGCAACAGAAATTCATCTATCAGTAGCCGCACGCAGAAAAGAATTCCAAACGATTCGGTCTTTTGCGCTTCGTAGATAGTTAGTCACACCAAGTGTAGACAACAGTTCTTTCACCCGGTCCATCCCACGAATTTGTGGTTGCCCCCTCCGTCTCCTCCCATCGAGTTTATTGACGAAAACCTTTCGAGCTGGAACATTTTCATCCATTCGTAAAAAGTGTCCAAGACAGCGCATTCTGCCCATTTCAATGCGCCTGACTACGTTGATATCGTTGTACAGCACGTGGTTCTTTCGACGACGACACTCGCCGTTAACAATGATGGGTCCAAATATTTTTGTTTACGGCAGAGTCAAGGTAGACAAAATCATCTACCACTTGAAAGTTATAGTGGTCAACGTTCACGCAGACGAGTAGACTCTTTGTTCATTAAAACAACTAACTTGGTTTTGTCCTCATTTTCCACCAAAAAAACTTAATTTCCCTTTACACCCCATGGATGAGGTATAGGATAGCTTCTCGCGTTGTTGTGAATTAACACGCTTTCTATTTTAAGATTCACAACCTACGGCATCCACTTGTTTATCGACGAATGCAAACGTCACTGTTTGAGAAGCTCTTACTAGACACGCCGATTGACTCGACACTAATACTGCGAAGTTGCTGTCGACAACATTCGAGGGGAGCCGACAATGAAAGAAAAATTTATTACTTTTTTTCCTTTTTTTAAGATGACTGGAGGCAGGAGTTGAACCTGTGATCTCCCGCATGGTAGTCGCGTGTTCTAACCACTATGCCACGGCCGGTCCCCAAACTCGGCCATAGCGTCTAATAATTTCTGTCGTATCGGACAGAATGATGGTCGGCCTTAAAAAACTATGCCAGCCATCGGCGTGCTGATCTCGTTTTGCACTGTAGTGGGAAATCTACTCCGTCTTCTATGATTGGTGTAATTTCGTCACTTATACTGCTTTCAGGAACAAGTACAGATCGAAAGTGTTCCCTCCATATTTGCAGTACACTCTGAGTGTCCGTGACCAGATTTCCGACTCTGTTCTTACAGGTGGGAAGCCCTGTTCCAAAACTTTGCTTTTTACCTTGTGGAAGAACTTTTGGGCTTCACCTCTATCCATATAGTTTTTGATATCCTGGCTCTCTCTTTTTTCCCACAGACGCTTTTTCCAACTCCTATTCTCATTATATAGCACCCTCACCACACGCATCGCCATTGGCTGCAGTTTTGCCTTGTATGCAGCATCCATTTCCTCAGACATTTCGCGACATTCATCATCGCACCAGGGCTTGTCTGAGCGTAGTTTTTATAAACCCAGGTTGTTGCGGCAGTAGTCATAGAATTCGCAATATGCTGCCACAGGGTGTCGGGAACATCAGAATTAGGGGGGTTGGTTTGAAATAACTGAGAGAGTTGGTTAGAGTAGGCATTGGCTATATCGGTGGTGTGCAGCTTTGTGATGTCTAGTTTCCTTTGAGTTTGGTTACGAGCGTTTTTAGCTTTACTTAATCGCGTGCGTACCTTGGCAGCAACTAGGTGGTTATCTGAGTCAATATTTGCACCGCGCATCACACGCACGTGAAAAACGCTTGAGACATGCCTTCCTTTCATTAAAACGTGATCAATCTGGTTTCTTGTATTTTGATCGGAGGATATCCAGGTTGCCTTTTGGATATCTTTATGCGGGAATCTGGTTCCACTCACTACCATGTTTCTTGTCGACTTGAAGCTAACGGAGGTGATGTTGTGCAGACTGAATTTTCCGACTGCTGAACCAAAAGCATCTTCCCTTCCTGTTTTAGCATTAAAATCTCCCAGAACAATTTTAATGTCATGTGCAGGGCAGCGGTCATATATTTCCTCCATGCGCTCATAGAAATTATCTTTAATGTCCTCATCTTTGTCTTCCGTCGGGGCGTCTACACAAATCAGCGTAATTTAGTCGATGTGTTTTACATCTAGTATCACTGTCAAGGTCTGACCAGATGGTGGAATCCACCTCACAGGAACATATTACAATGCCGCTGTTAAGGCATACAATCAGCGTAATGCAAACATATTTCGTTCGGATGCGAATAGTGGCTATTTGGTCATTTACAGGGTTAAACCGCGAGACCAGGTTTCGAAGGGAGCCACACCCAAATCTTTAACAAAAGTTACATGCTGCTGGCGTATGCCGATGACATATATATCATTGGCCGTGGATTGCTGGATGTTACTGCGGCTTTCGCGAGCATTGAAAAGCATTCTCCGAAAGTGGGTCTAGTGGAAAATGAGGACAAAACCAAGTTAGTTGTCTCAATGAACAAAGAGTCTCTCGTCTGGGATGCTGCGTGAACGTTGAAGTGGTAGATGATTTTGTCTACCATGGCTCTGCCGTAAACAGAAATAATAATGTCAGCCTGGAAATGTGCTAAGCAAGGTATTTATTGACGAAGCGCCCTCTCGAAGAACAAAGATCAAACTCTACCAGACTCTGCTCCTACCCGTCCTGCTCTACAGCGCTAAATCCTGGGTTATGACACAAGCTGATCTATCTATTCTGGGAGTCTTCGAGAGAAAAATACTTTGCGAAATATTTGGACTCATCATCGTTCACGGCGAGTATCGTCGTCGAAAGAACCACGTGCTGTATGTGCTGTACAACGATATCAACGTAGTCAGGAGCATTGAAATGGGCAGAATGCAGCCCCTACCGTTCAGAGCCCTGTTAGCAACATCTTAGGTTCGAGCGAATTTACAGAGGATGTTAAGTAAGAGAGGTTTGATGGGAAGTTTCGAACACAGCGAGGTTCGACTGCAACAAAACTGAAAAGTGTTAAAACATGAATGAAAACGTTAAGAAATTTATTAAATTTAGATTGATATGAGTGGGGAATGTACCAAATTATGTTTATACAAGGTACAAAGTGATTATATTGCGTAAAAATTACATAACATTGAAAACAAAAAACATTCCAGGTTGCGTGGTACGTTTCGTGATCCCCTACTGAACATACCCATTGTACATTTAGTTGCATACAACCCAACACATGATTCGTTGTTTACAAAAATTCGCTCGAACCTCGTTTTCCAGGCATATTTTGAAACAAAATTTAACAGCCTGGAATCTTGGTCACTCTTTATATCTTGCTCTGTGCAGAATGCGCTGGCTTGGACACTTTGTACGAATGGATGAAAATGTTCCAGGGTTACAGGGTTAAACCGCTAGACTAGGTTTGGAAGGGAACCACACCCAAATTTATGTCTTTCTGCATGGCAGCTATAAAAGTTGTTACGTTGTGTGCATCACTGTCTGGTCCATCTCTTTTCCTGTATGGCGTTGATGTCAGCCTTGAATTTGTCGAGGACATCCGCCAGTTGGATGGAGGCACCATCTCTGTATAGAGTGAGGACATTCAAGGTGCATATCCTTAAATCATGGTCCTTACAACGTTTACGGGGGTCGGCAACGTTTGATTTGCTCTGTCGACAAGCAGGCAAAAAATTATATATTTAGAGTTGAAGAAAGGGCACAGGGTGAGGGTATTTATCAGTCAGTTCACCTGATCGAGATTTCTGTACTAGTTTTAAATATGGAATGACATATGATAAGGAATACTGAGGAATATACGTAATGGTATCCTAGGCGAATTGAACCAAATTACCAAATACTGTATTAAGAAAGAAAATTATAATCTTAGAGTACAAGATATTAAACAAGAATATAGGCTTTGGGACCGGCCGTGCATTGTTGTTAGAACACCCGACTACCATGCGGGAGATTGCAAGTTCAAACCTGGCTCCAGTCATCTTAAAAAAAATTGTTCTTTCATTGTCGGCTCCCCTCGAATGTTGTTGACAGCAACTTCGCAGTATATGTGTCGAGTCAATCGGCGTGTCTAGTCTGAGCTTCTCAAACAGTGTCGTTCGCATTCGTCGATAAACAAGTAGGTGCCGTTAGTTGTGAATCTACAAATAGAAAGTGTGTTAATTCACAACAACGCGAGAAGCTATCCCATACCTCATTCATAGGTTGCAAAGGGAAATTAAGTTTTTATGGCCTTTGCTATTGGGTATTAACTTCAGGTAACGATTTTTAAACATGAATGAAAAAATTACATGTATTGTAAACAAGTCATGCATTGGTTATTTATTAAAAAACATTCATGGCTGGGCCACCCATTGTTAAATCAACGACAGTATATGCTGCTTCAAGTAATATTTGTTAACTTTCACACAGGGCGATTCATATATTCAAAATGCTCCAAAAACCAATTCCTCACCCAAGACAACATTCCAGTAGTAAACTTTAATACACGTACAGTAAACACGATTTATAAACTTTAACATAAGCTTTACTGCTGAATAAGTATACACATAGCCACATAAGAGAGCCACCCAAGCTTTCGCTCTCTTAGCGGTAACATGATACTCTTTCTATGCAAACCTGATCCATTCATATAACTGGTAGCTAACTCTAATAAAGAAAATGTTATCTTTGGATGTATTTAAAACAACTTTAATGCAAGACACAATAAACTGGTAAGACAGACTGACTTTCAGTGCACAAAAGGCAACATATCAAAGGTAAGCTTTAGGGGCGATTTCAAGTCATTCGAAGCATCGCAAACAGTAGAACGGACACCCATGAACCTTAAATCTGCTGCATAGAGTTATATGATTTTGGTTTGAAGTGACAACCACTGGCGGTTACTTTTGTAGGGGAGTAGGTGGCACCGCCATGGCTATAAAACTCAGACACATTCAACTCCTACTGGTTGTGGGTAATACGAAGCATCCCAGAGCATCCTTTAGCAAGCACAGTTATCCTTACAGAAACACTCGGACGCACACACACTCACTGCTTTACGTACGCACTCCAAACACAGGTCAGGGAATTTTATGTTAACCTTTTGTGGGTTTTATATTGCGTTCGTTGAAAGATGATTATAAGAGAGCAAAGAGGTGAGGTGAGAAAAGTGAAACATAAAATGTAAAGGCAAAGAAAGTGAAACTATATAAACTGGATATTGTTGCCAGAGATTCGTGTTGCTTAAACACACATACACACAAACACACACCACACACATACACCATTCAGATTACTACACCTGTCCTAAATGTTCCCTTCCCTCGAATTGTACCCATCAAGTTCAGCTCTTTGGGCCAGATGTTGTTGCTGTTTCTAATAGAAGTGTCCCTATCTGCAATAAGGATAAATGGTACATTTACTTCATTTGAATGCGGTTGGGTATTGATGTCCGTGATAAGAGTGCCAAAAAAGTAAAACCAAATAAAATAAAAACGTAAACGAACACGAAAATGATCCCTTAAGCAAAGTTGGGAAGGTGAGGAAGAAAGATATATATAGTAGCAACGTTCATTTTCGTTACAAACAATTGAAAAATTTTAGTTACTATTGCATGGAAAATGGGACAATTAGGGAAATTATGTTACGTGTGAGTTGACACCCTCCCCCCCTCCCCCCCTTCATCAACTCCCCCTGTGTTTGGAACGATTTATGTTACATCGGTGTTTAAGCCAATTTTATATATTTGGCTTTCACTGGCTGCGGTTTACTATTTCTATGATTTGCTTTAGGGCGTTACGGATGGAAAATATTAAGTATGTAAAGGGAATCTTTACTATGATAAAATCAAATAATTAGAGGGTTGTACGAAAACTACCTTATGGACCATAAGGGATAGAATATTCAAATTTCGTGAGTTCTAAGCATCATTAAACAATCTGCACTGGTATTAATTTTAATACAAATACTTCAATGTCTGTCATGACCAAGTGACGCCAAAGACCTTTAGATGGTTTAATGATGCTTAGAACTCACGAAATTTTAATATTCCATCCCTTATGGTCCATAAGGTAGTTTTCGTACAACCCTCTAATTATTTGATTTTATCATGGTAAAGATTCCCTTTACAGACTTAAAATTTTCCAACCGTATCGCCCTAAAGCAAATCATAGGGCCAAGAAGTACAAAATTTGAAATGAGCTCTCAGCTCGTGAGCCAGGAGCCACAACATTTCAAATGAGCTCTCGGCTCGCGAGCCAAGAGCCCAAATAAAGAGCTGGCTGGCGAGCCAAGAGCCCAAAAAGAGCTGACTCGCGAGCCAGGAGCCAAGAGCCCAAAAAGAGCCAGCTCGCGCGTTAAGAGCCAAGAGCCCAAAAAGAGCTGACTCGCGAGCCAGGAGCCAAGAGCCCAAAAAGAGCCAGCTCTCGAGCCAGCGAGCTCTTGGCTCTTGAGCAAAGTATCAAAGTTATGTACCAAAAGTACTTTTTTATGCCAAAAAATAATTTCATTGGCCCAAAAAAAATGTTCTGTTGCACAAAGTACTTTTTTGCACCATAGTACTTTTTTCTACCAAAAGAACTTTTAATGTACTTTTTGGCATAAAGTACTTTCTTTGTACCAGAGTACTATTTTATACCAAAAAGTACTTTTAATGTACTTTTCGGCACAAAGTACTTTTTATGTACCAGGGACTTTTTTTGTACCAAAAGTACTTTTATGTACTTTTCAGCATAAAGAACTTTTTTGTAAAAGGGACTTTTTTGTACCAAAAGTACTTGTAACGTACTTTTTGACACAGTATTTTTTTTGTACCAGGGACTTTTTTGTACCAAAAGTACTCTAAATGTACTTTTCGGCACAAAGTACTTTTTTTGTGTACCAAATAGTGATTTTAATGTACTTTTCAGAACAAAGTACTTTTTTTGTACCAGAGTACATTTTTGTACCAAAAGTACTTTTAATGCACTTTTCGGCACAAAGTATTTTTTTTTGTACCACGGACTTTTTTGTTCCAAAAGTACTCTTAATGTACTTTTCGACACAAAGTACTTTTTTTTGTACCAGGGACTTTTTTTGTACCAAAAGTACTTTTAATGTACTTTTCAGCACAAAGTACTTTTTTGTACCAAAAGTACTTTTAACGTACCTTTTGACACAAAGTACTTTTTTTGTACCAGGGACTTTTTTTGTACCAAAAGTACTTTTAATGTACTTTTCAGCACAAAGTACTTTTTTGTACCAAAAGTACTTTTAACGTACCTTTTGACACAAAGTACTTTTTTTGTACCAGAGTACACTTTTGTACAAAAAAGTACTTTTAATGTACTTTTCGCCACAAAATTTCAAATGGGCTCTCGAGCTGGCTCTTTTTTGAGCTCTTGGCTCCTGGCTCGCGAGTCATCTATTTTTGGGCTCTTGGCTCGCGAGCTGGCTCTTTTTGGGCTCTTGGCTCTTAGCTCGCGAGCCAGCTCTTTTTGGGCTCTTGGCTCTTAGCTCGCGAGCCAGCTCTTTATTTAGGCTCTTGGCTCGCGAGCCGAGAGCTAATTTGAAATTTTGTAGCTCTTGGCTCGCGAGCCAGCTCTTTATTTGGGTTCTTGGCTCGCGAGCCGAGAGCTCGTTTGAAATTTGTGGCTCCTAGCTCGCGAGCCAAGAGCTCTTTCGTAGTTTTGAGCTCCTGGCTCGCGAGCCGAGAGCCGAAAAGAGCGAGCCAATACGTACTCTGGTTGTACTGACTGATAAAAGCCGTCAACCTACCTTATATCTCTTATATTGTAATGGATATTGTTTAACACCGACACAATAAAAATTAACCGATTTTTTAAATAAAATTTCTTATTTATAATATATTATATTCTGGGTGTCGGGAGTGTGATGCAAGGTAAAGCTTCTGATCGGTTTAACTTGGCAAACCCAGAGTGATCCTTGCCAATTGCACTTCAAGTCTACTCACAGAGCTCCGTATTCGTAGTACTACTGCGGACGGAGTACCTCCACGTGGTGACGCCTGGAAGCGTGCCTCTGACACCCGTCAGAGCACGACTAACTGTGAGGGGCGAAACCTAAAACCCAGGCACGTCTGCTCAGAGTGAGCGGTACCCTGGTCAGCGTCTGACCCAGAATGGGCGGCTGTAATGAAATCCTGGCAGGAGGAGAAAACTGCGACGTGGTGCGCTGGGCCTGCAACCCGCCACCGACGTATAAACTATTGCAATGAAAAGAAGTAAGAAAAGAATAAAATGGACCCCCCAAAATGTTGACGACCACCGCAAACGAATTAAGGACCATGATTTAAGGATATGCACCTGGAATGTTAGAACACTGTATAGACCAGGTGCCTCTATCCAACTGGCGGAAGTCCTCGAAGAATACAAGGCTGACATAACCGCTTTACAGGAAATCCGGTGGACGGGACACGGGTGCTCGCGCATGAAGACGTGCGACATCTACTATAGTGGCCATGCGGACAAGCACGAGTTTGGATGTGGATTTGTGGTGGGCAAGAGACTGCGACACCTAGTCTCAAGGTTCAACCCGGTGTGTGAACGTATAGCCACCATAAGAGTCAAAACAAAGTTTTTCCACATAACACTTATATGTGCCCATGCTCCGACAGAAGAGAAAAGCGATGAGGACAAAGACGAGTTCTACGAGAGCCTAGAAAATGTATATGACCGTAGCCCGAGCCATGACATTAAAATTGTACTAGGCGATTTTAATGCTAAAATAGGCAGGGAAACCGCATTTGAGCCTACCATCGGAAAATTCAGTCTGCACACCGAAACGTCGAACAATGGCATCAGACTGATTGATTTCTCTGCGGCAAGAAATATGGTAGTTTGCAGCACTAGATTTGACCATAAAAATATTCATAAGGCAACATGGTTATCTCCAGATCAATTGACAAGGAATCAGATTGATCATGTGGTAGTCGATGGAAGGCACGCATCGAGTGTTCTGGACGTACGAGTGATTAGGGGTGCGAACATTGACTCCGATCACTTCCTTACCGCAGTTAAGGTACGCACAAGACTAAGCATGGCGAAAAACGTACGTAACCAGGCACAACGAAAGCTGGACATCGGTAAACTGCGGACCACAGAGGTAGCAAACGCCTACTCCAACCACCTAACTCAACTGCTGCGGAATGCTCCAACCCCTGACAATATAACCTCGCAGTGGCAAAATATAGCCGACTCCTTAGAACGGGCTGCGAGAAGCGTACTTGGGTACTCAAAGCCGTCTCAAGAAGATGCCTGGTACGATGATGAATGTCGCAATGCCACGAGAGAGACGGTTGCTGCATACAGGGCGAAACTGCAGCCAATGGCAACGCGAGCTGTTCGTGAACGGCACAGGGAGAAGAGACGACAGGCAACGCGTCTTTTTAGAAGAAAAAAGAAGGAGCTGAAGAAGAGGCAGGACGAGTGCACTGAGTTGCTCCGAAGTAGAGGGGAAGCCCGAAAATTCTACAAGAGAGTGAAAGCGAGAATGCGTGGAACAGGGTTGCCCTCCTGCAAGGACAGCGATGGTCAGCTAGTGACGGACCCGGATAATGTTCTAAAGATATGGAGAGATCACTTTAGAAATTTACTGGATACTGACACCACTCCAGAAGACCCCGCTCCAATCTATGACGATGGTATTAACTGTCCACCTCCGAGCCAGAGCGAGATACGTATGGCCATCTCCCGCCTTAAAAACAACAAAGCTGCTGGAGCCGATGGTCTTCCTGCTGAATTGTTTAAGGCTGGCGGGGAGGAGCTGATTAGGAGCATGCATCAGCTGATGGAGAACATCTGGCAAGAGGAGAGCATGCCCGGGGATTGGAGTCTCAGTCTGTTATGCCCCATATACAAGAAAGGAGATCGTAGTGAATGTAAGAACTACCGTGGAATAAGCCTATTACCAATTGCGTACAAGGTCCTTTCAAGCATATTGTGTGAACGTCTAAAGCCAATTGTAGAAAAACTAATTGGACCATATCAGTGCGGCTTTAGACCTGGCAAATCTACGACGGATCAAATATTCACCTTACGACAAATCCTGGAAAAAACCCATGAAAAGCAGATCGACACCTACCACCTCTTTGTCGACTACAAAGCTGCCTTCGACTCTCCGATAAGGAATAGGCTTTATGAGGCCATGTCTGAGTTTGGTATTCCTGCAAAGCTGATTAGACTTTGCAAATGTACCTTAGACAACACCAAATCCTCGGTTAAGATTGGTAAGGATCAGTCTGAACCATTCAACACGGAAAGAGGTCTCAGGCAGGGCGATAGCCTGTCCTGTACACTATTTAACATAGTTATGGAGAAGGTGATGAGAAAGGCTGGTATCAACATGTCTGGCACCATATTCCACAAAAGCCACATGCCACTAGCCTACGCCGATGATATAGATATCATTGGCCGAAATCTGCGGGATGTTACTGCAGTTTTCTCATCGCTAGAAAAGGAGTCAGCAAAAATGGGTTTAGCGGTCAACGAGGACAAAACAAAAATAATGATTTCGACGAACAAAGAGTCCTCTCGATGGGGACGCACCGTGAACGTTGACAATTATTGTTTTGAGGTAGTCGACGAATTTACCTACCTCGGATCTTCCGTCAACAAGATGAATAATGTCAGCCAAGAAATTAAACGGAGAATAGTGCTAGCCAATAGATGTTTCTACGGACTTCGGCAGCACTTTAGTAACACCACCTTCTCTCGGAATACTAAGAAACAGCTATACCAGGTGCTTATCTTACCTGTTCTGTTGTATGGTGCCGAATCATGGGTGCTTACTACAACGGACATACAAAACCTGGGAGTATTCGAGAGAAAAGTACTCCGAAAAATATATGGACCTATCTGTGTCGAAGGCCAGTTTCGCCATCGGATGAACCATGAGCTGTATGAGCTTTACCACGACATCGACGTAGCTAAAAGAGTCAGAATCCAACGACTTCGATGGCTGGGACATGTTGCCAGGATGGATGTAAATGCTCCAGCGAGAAAGGTGTTTGAAGGCGAACCTGAAGGACGGCGCAGAGCAGGGAGACCCAAACTCCGTTGGAAGGACCAAGTGGTAGGCGATGTGCCATCATCTGGTAGGACTAACTGGAGAACACACGCAGAAGACCGAAGCGTGTGGAATTCTTTATTACTTCAGGCCTCAAATTTATGAACTACGTTTCGTAAATTGTAACTGGCCACTTAAGTAAGTAAGTATTTATAATATTTGCCAGCAAATGAAGAAGTCCTTTTCAAAATTCACGAGGAAACTTTAATTTTCGATAAATAGGCGAATTTGTATGGGAGATACTGTTTCAGCGCAAGTGCAAAAAAGATATGTATGTAAATGTATATTATACCGGGTCACGAAAAAATATTATAAAGTCGAGGGCAAATGTTAAAGATAAGATCGTCCACCACCCCCGGAAAAACAGCCTAAATCGTTTTTTTATCGTAGCTTTTTGGTTTGTGGCTTAATCGCAACATACAAGATACCGTTGTATAGGTCGAGTACTACATATGTTCTATAGATGTCTTTGACGTATGGAATAATTTTTAATGATGGTCTTATATAATGCAGTTTCTACCCCTAAAATTCAAAAATAGTTTTTCATATAGCTAAAGCCCTTTAAAAACCAAGAATATTTTGCTTTGGAAGCATAAAGTTTTCTTCAAAAACAAAAAAGTTACGTATTACAAAATGTAATGCAGTATTATCACAATCTTTTTTCTTGTTGTTTGCATTATTACCGAAAATTATTGCATACTTAGCGATAGCGATAAAAAAAACTATTTTGGCTGTTTTTCCGGGGTAATTTTTTTTTTAAATTTGTCTCGAGTTCATCTTTAATATTTGCCCTCGACTTTGGAGATATATTTTTTTTATATGGGGACCGACCTGGTCTAATGTATATGGATGAATAATGTCATTTGTATGGGAGGTACCCGAAGGGATGTGATTTTGAGGGTTTCTGAGGATTTACCTACTATTAAAATACAATTAATGTAACCAAATTCAAATATCCTGCAGCTTTCGGTTTGGAAGTTAGTTTTGTATGTCATCGGTAGCGAAGACACTTAAGACACTTCTCCTCCCTAGTATAACACAGCATTTACCAACAGCAGCTACCAACCTCATCATTAACCGCCATAACCACACATATAAGACATGGTGGTCTTAATCAAAACAGACCATGTGAGCGTACTATTATGGTAGCGCTTGACCTGTCGAATACATTTGACACGGTCAGTCACACCATCCTCTTCGGGGACATTCTCACTTCAAGTCTTCTAAATTGCTTCAAGAGGTGGTAAGTGAAATAACACATATGTGTGGTCGTCAATCCTTTGTGGAGTTTAGAGAGAGCAAGTCTAAGGCTCGTAGAGTTGAACAGGGTGTAACACAGGGTGGAGTTCTCTCCCCGACCCTATAAACTTTTTCCTCTCTAAATTCCCAGCCCCACCTCAAGGTGGAGTAGAAATAATATCATATGCCGACGACTGCTTTGTTGATTGCATATATCCACGATCTTAACCACTTTTTCATTGCAAGGAACTTGTCAAGTCATCGGCGACGCTCTTTACCACCTGGACGAAGGAAGTGTCGCTGTTCCCAGCCCCACCTCAAGGTAGAGTAAAGATAATATCATATGCCGACGACTGCTTTGTTGATTGCATATAGCCACGATCTTAACCACTTTTTCATTGCAAGTAACTTGTCAAGTCATCGGCGACGCTCTTTACCACCTGGACGAAGGAAGTGTCGCTGTAATTAAATGTTATTGTAGACGATATAAGAATTCCGACGGCAAATCACCCCAGCATCCTGGTAGTAACATTTGACAGCATGTTCTCGTTCTCGGTGCATGCCACAGCAACATGCTACAAGTTGTGCAGATGTCCTTGTGCTTTACGTGAATACCTGCCCATGAGGGCTTAAAAACGCAGTCGGCTCAACCCCACTGGAACATACTACTAGGCCGCTGTTAAGGCCCGGATCTAATTTTTCTATCCATAGGGATGTTCAAACTGTTTATATTTCTTTTGTAAGGTACCATATTGACTGACAAGTACAAGCTCATGTCTTGCACTCCGTCCTATTTGACCCCACAATCTTATTATTTGCTACTTTAAGTAACATGTACAAGTACATACTTACTTACTTAAGTGGCCAATTACAATTTACGAAACGTAGTTCATAAATTTGAGGCCTGAAGTAATAAAGAATTCCACACGCTTCGGTCTTCTGCGTGTGTTCTCCAGTTAGTCCTACCAGATGATGGCACATCGCCTACCACTTGGTCCTTCCAACGGAGTTTGGGTCTCCCTGCTCTGCGCCGTCCCTCAGGTTCGCCTTCAAACACCTTTCTCGCTGGAGCATTTACATCCATCCTGGCAACATGTCCCAGCCATCGAAGTCGTTGGATTCTGACTCTTTTAGCTACGTCGATGTCGTGGTAAAGCTCATACAGCTCATGGTTCATCCGATGGCGAAACTGGCCTTCGACACAGATAGGTCCATATATTTTTCGGAGTACTTTTCTCTCGAATACTCCCAGGTTTTGTATGTCCGTTGTAGTAAGCACCCATGATTCGGCACCATACAACAGAACAGGTAAGATAAGCACCTGGTATAGCTGTTTCTTAGTATTCCGAGAGAAGGTGGTGTTACTAAAGTGCTGCCGAAGTCCGTAGAAACATCTATTGGCTAGCACTATTCTCCGTTTAATTTCTTGGCTGACATTATTCATCTTGTTGACGGAAGATCCGAGGTAGGTAAATTCGTCGACTACCTCAAAACAATAATTGTCAACGTTCACGGTGCGTCCCCATCGAGAGGACTCTTTGTTCGTCGAAATCATTATTTTTGTTTTGTCCTCGTTGACCGCTAAACCCATTTTTGCTGACTCCTTTTCTAGCGATGAGAAAACTGCAGTAACATCCCGCAGATTTCGGCCAATGATATCTATATCATCGGCGTAGGCTAGTGGCATGTGGCTTTTGTGGAATATGGTGCCAGACATGTTGATACCAGCCTTTCTCATCACCTTCTCCATAACTATGTTAAATAGTGTACAGGACAGGCTATCGCCCTGCCTGAGACCTCTTTCCGTGTTGAATGGTTCAGACTGATCCTTACCAATCTTAACCGAGGATTTGGTGTTGTCTAAGGTACATTTGCAAAGTCTAATCAGCTTTGCAGGAATACCAAACTCAGACATGGCCTCATAAAGCCTATTCCTTATCGGAGAGTCGAAGGCAGCTTTGTAGTCGACAAAGAGGTGGTAGGTGTCGATCTGCTTTTCATGGGTTTTTTCCAGGATTTGTCGTAAGGTGAATATTTGATCCGTCGTAGATTTGCCAGGTCTAAAGCCGCACTGATATGGTCCAATTAGTTTTTCTACAATTGGCTTTAGACGTTCACACAATATGCTTGAAAGGACCTTGTACGCAATTGGTAATAGGCTTATTCCACGGTAGTTCTTACATTCACTACGATCTCCTTTCTTGTATATGGGGCATAACAGACTGAGACTCCAATCCCCGGGCATGCTCTCCTCTTGCCAGATGTTCTCCATGAGCTGATGCATGCTCCTAATCAGCTCCTCCCCGCCAGCCTTAAACAATTCAGCAGGGAGACCATCGGCTCCAGCAGCTTTGTTGTTTTTAAGGCGGGAGATGGCCATACGTATCTCGCTCTGGCTCGGAGGTGGACAGTTAATACCATCGTCATGGATTGGAGCGGGGTCTTCTGGAGTGGTGTCAGTATCCAGTAAATTTCTAAAGTGATCTCTCCATATCTTCAGAACGTTATCCGGGTCCGTCACTAGCTGACCATCGCTGTCCTTGCAGGAGGGCAACCCTGTTCCACGCATTCTCGCTTTCACTCTCTTGTAGAATTTTCGGGCTTCCCCTCTACTTCGGAGCAACTCAGTGCACTCGTCCTGCCTCTTCTTCAGCTCCTTCTTTTTTCTTCTAAAAAGACGCGTTGCCTGTCGTCTCTTCTCCCTGTGCCGTTCACGAACAGCTCGCGTTGCCATTGGCTGCAGTTTCGCCCTGTATGCAGCAACCGTCTCTCTCGTGGCATTGCGACATTCATCATCGTACCAGGCATCTTCTTGAGACGGCTTTGAGTACCCAAGTACGCTTCTCGCAGCCCGTTCTAAGGAGTCGGCTATATTTTGCCACTGCGAGGTTATATTGTCAGGGGTTGGAGCATTCCGCAGCAGTTGAGTTAGGTGGTTGGAGTAGGCGTTTGCTACCTCTGTGGTCCGCAGTTTACCGATGTCCAGCTTTCGTTGTGCCTGGTTACGTACGTTTTTCGCCATGCTTAGCCTTGTGCGTACCTTAACTGCGGTAAGGAAGTGATCGGAGTCAATGTTCGCACCCCTAATCACTCGTACGTCCAGAACACTCGATGCGTGCATTATCGACTACCACATGATCAATCTGATTCCTTGTCAATTGATCTGGAGATAGCCATGTTGCCTTATGAATATTTTTATGGTCAAATCTAGTGCTGCAAACTACCATATTTCTTGCCGCAGAGAAATCAATCAGTCTGATGCCATTGTTCGACGTTTCGGTGTGCAGACTGAATTTTCCGATGGTAGGCTCAAATGCGGTTTCCCTGCCTATTTTAGCATTAAAATCGCCTAGTACAATTTTAATGTCATGGCTCGGGCTACGGTCATATACATTTTCTAGGCTCTCGTAGAACTCGTCTTTGTCCTCATCGCTTTTCTCTTCTGTCGGAGCATGGGCACATATAAGTGTTATGTGGAAAAACTTTGTTTTGACTCTTATGGTGGCAATACGTTCACACACCGGGTTGAACCTTGAGACTAGGTGTCGCAGTCTCTTGCCAACCACAAATCCACATCTAAACTCGTGCTTGTCCGCATGGCCACTATAGTAGATGTCGCACGTCTTCATGCGCGAGCACCCGTGTCCCGTCCACCGGATTTCCTGTAAAGCGGTTATGTCAGCCTTGTATTCTTCGAGGACTTCCGCCAGTTGGATAGAGGCACCTGGTCTATACAGTGTTCTAACATTCCAGGTGCATATCCTTAAATCATGGTCCTTAATTCGTTTGCGGTGGTCGTCAACATTTTGGGGGGTCCATTTTATTCTTTTCTTACTTCTTTTCATTGCAATAGTTTATACGTCGGTGGCGGGTTGCAAGCCCAGCGCACCACGTCGCAGTTTTCTCCTCCTGCCAGGATTTTATTACAGCCGCCCATTCTGGGTCAGACGCTGACCAGGGTACCGCTCACTCTGAGCAGACGTGCCTGGGTTTTAGGTTTCGCCCCTCACAGTTAGTCGTGCTCTGACGGGTGTCAGAGGCACGCTTCCAGGCGTCACCACGTGGAGGTACTCCGTCCGCAGTAGTACTACGAATACGGAGCTCTGTGAGTAGACTTGAAGTGCAATTGGCAAGGATCACTCTGGGTTTGCCAAGTTAAACCGATCAGAAGCTTTACCTTGCATCACACTCCCGACGCCGAGTACATGCACTTGTTATTTCAATCAAATCATGTCTTTCTCCATCCAACACGCCACAAGTTCGCCCACGCCGCCATCTGCTAGGAACCGAAATTACCCATCCGGACGGCCTACATCTGACATCTCTTCTGTTTAAAATCCACATATAAACCAAACTTTCAAATAACAGACCGTATCCCTTCCGCTACCATCGGCGAGTGAATTAACACTCCGTCAAGTTAGCTTCCATCGATACCAGCATTCCTTTCACTACCATCAGCGAGTGAGTTAACACTCCGTCAGGCTAGTTTCCGACAATATTTTTTTCTTACTTGTATTTCTTCCACCCCTTCCGGGGGTTCCGAAATATAAGCATTTTACCAGCAGACAATACACAAACATAAATTTGAGATTGATATGATTTGATATCTGTTTGTAGTTCAAAGAAGATATAAACAATTATATCCTCCCCTTGCATATTAGAATTATCCCCGTCGCAAAGTTTAATACGCCACGGAATACAACGAAATAAATTTTATAGTGAAAACATCATGAAAAAATAGCCTTTTTCCCATATTTTTACAATTTTCATGCACTAGATGCAATTTTTTCGGGTCGGTCTATTTGAGACTTTTATTGCTCTAGATCTACAACTTTGCCGAAGACGAAAAGAAAAATTTTTAAACGGTTAATGAAATATGGACTCTGTAAAAATGGTAAAAAAAATCGTGTTGGGGTGAAAATATTGGAGTATCCATAAAAAAATGTTTCGATGTAATGGGGCCAAATCCTTTGGGGATTTTTTTAGTTTCGGTATATACTTCAAAAATAGCTGGGTACGAAGGTGGCACCAACTTATGTGTTGCACTGTGTTATTAGGATTTGAATCTATCTAAAATTCTTAGTTATGTTTTCGACCAAGATAATGTTTGATGCACAGTGAGAGATGCAAGACTCGTACGGTATCAAGAGACACCCAGCTCCATTTCTCTAGAGCATTATACTCTTAGTCTACTCGCGTAACTTTGAGTTTTAACCAACAACCACCACGAGGCACAGAACACTGTTCCATACCCATTCGGTTTGTAAGTAGTTTTTATGCTACTTAGGGTCCCCAGCCGCCCTCGGTACCATTTTTAGACCACTTGGTCGGAGCTCGTAAAGATGTACTTCCCTACTTCCTCTTTTCGCCACCGCAGAGCCAGAAAGAGGTCCACTGAGGGTTCTCTCAGATCCGTGGGGGCGATACTTCTCAAAGGTCTCCGAAGAGGCCCCTCTTGCGGGAGCTACAAGTTGTGCATTAGGAACAGAGTCCTTAAGTCGCTAACCAGCAGCACTTGGGGCAAGGATAGGGAAACCTTGCTCACTACTTATAAGGTAATTGGCCGGTCTGTGCTAAATTACGCTGCGCCTGTGTGGGCCCCGAGATTGAGCGACATTTAGTGGAAAAAGCTCCAGAGCTGCCTGAATGCTGCCCTAAGAACTGCAACGAGCTGCCTGCAAATGTTCTCAGATCTTCAAGAGGAGACGAAGATCCTGAAGACAAGGAACATAGTCACATGTTGGCCAAAACGTTCCTTCTGCGATGTTATCGGAGATTCCATCCAAAACACCATCTTACGGAGATATACGGCCCACCGAGACATGTCAGGAACGATCGTCGGTGTTATGAGAGAAATATCCAGCAATATGATTTAGAACACCTGGATCCTATCACATATAGAGCAGCACTGAGGGACATTCATACACAAACAGTCAATCAAACATTAGCAATTGGGAGGCCGTCCCCTACCTATAGCAGAGAAGAGATAAGCCTGCCAAGAAGTACGAGAGTGGTACTGGCCCAACTACGATCAGGATACTGTAGCTGGCTTAACTCATATTAGACAAGAATAAATTTAGCAATACAGACCCAAATGATACTCTCCATCTTTTCAACTGCTCAGCATACCGACCCGACTGAATTCAACCGCACTCTGGACCCACCAGGTGACGGGCAATAAAGCCATATGTAATAAAGCCATACGGCCTAATTTGTCAATCTAATTGGAAATAAGGTCATATGGCTTTATTTCCACAGAAGATGTGAAATATAGCCATTATGATATTATTTCACCTTTGTTTTGCGTTTCTGTTCATAAGGCGTTAAACATAGTGATGTACTAGAGAACACATTGCAGGGAGAGACGAATGCGGTGGGGGGATCGCGCACCGTATAGCTTTATTGCACGGTGCCGACCCACCCCATTGAGATGACTAGATTACTACATAACGCACCTAATAATTACAAATGCCATAAGTATGTTACATTGTTTTGCAGGTCGAGCTGTTACAACAACAACCAGTTACCAAGTGAACAAAAAAAATTAAAAGCACTTCGGTCTCTTGCGCTACGTATATAGTTTGTTAACTTAAGTATAGATAAAAGTTCCTTCACCTTGCCTATCCAGGTCGTCCCCTCCTGTGCCAGCCATCAAGTTTATTTCCGAAGACTTTTCGAGCTGGAGCATTGTTATCCCTTCGCAGAATATCTCCCAGCATTCGGTCCATTTGAACAAGCTTGACTACGACGATGTCGTTATATAGATTGTACAAGTCATGGTTCTTACGAGTGTGAGTGTGTCATTACACAGGTTTCTGCACTCAAAAGCAAGACAGGTAGAGTCAGTGTCCGGTAGAGTTGGAACTTTGTTCGCTGCTTTCATAGCGCATATTAGCTGCGGTTAGCGACCAATACTATCTCTTGATATCCAGGCTAATATAATTTTTGTTTACGGCGGAGCCATATTAAGTGCAAAATTATAGTTGTCAAACGTATAGACTCTTTGTGCGTTGAAATAATTTACTTGGTTTTGTCCTCATTTATCACCAGACCCACTTCTTCTCAATGCTTGAAAAGGTTGTAGTAACATCCCGCAATCCTCTGCCAATAATAGTTATATTATCGACCTATGCGAGTAGGATGCAACTTTTATTAAAGGTGTTAACAGTCGTATTAAGTGCAGGTTTCCGCATGATTATCTCTTAATGTTGTTAAAGAGATCGCATGACAGACTTTCGCCGTGTCTAAAGCTTCTCTTGACAGAAAATGGCTCCGTAAGATTTATTCTTTTGGTCAATGGCCGGTTGGAAAACACGCTAAGAGGTTTAAACTTCCCTACAACGACTTTTCTAGAATCTGCAACGATGAGGAAGAAGCAGCATCCTCTATGTCACTGCCCCGCTTTTGGTGACCTAAGATATGAAAATATTAGTCATCGGACACTTGTGGACATCGCCAGTTTATCAATAGGTGATCTGTGGAACATCCATACCTTTATCAGAGTAACTAAATGGCTAGAGAGTGACGTTGACCGAACTGAGTAGGAATAATCGGTGCGGGAATTTAAAATGATATCACAACGCTACCTACACTAGAACCCAAGTGAGCTATGCTGAAGGCTGCTGCAACCTTATCCTTATCAGGAAGTAAGATAGAACTTTCGAACTTCACCTCTCTTCCTTTAACTTTTGATTTTCTGGCTTTCTATTCTTTTATAGACACCTGAAAAGGCGTTTTATGACCCTCCTCTTCTCATTACATCGTCCTGTCTTCGAACGCATTACAATTGGTTGCAGTTTTACCTCGTATGCAGTATCGAATTTCTCTGACATTCAGTGACATTCCTCATCGTACCAGAGCTTGTCTGGGCGTGGTTTCCTATAAACCAGTACGCTCAATGGGGCAGTGCTGTGTGTCGGAAACATTAGAAATTGGTATGGGGCCGGCCGTGGCATGAAGGTTAGAATACGCGACTACCATGCGGGAGATCTCGGGTTCGATTCCTGCCTTCAGTCATCTACATTTTTCTTTCATTGTCGGCCCCCTCGACAGCAACTTCGCAGTATAAGTGTCAAGTCAATCCGCATGTCTTGCAAAAAGTTTCTCAAACAGTGACGTTCGCATTCGTCGATAAACAAGTAGGCGCCGTTTAGTTGTGAATCTTAAAATAGAGAGGGTGTTAGTTCACAACAACGTGAGAAGCTATCCCATACCTCATTCATGGGGTATAAAGGGAAATTAAGTAAGTTTTATGTTAGTTTGAAGTAATTGAGAGAGAGTTGGTTGGGATAGGCATTGGCTACCTCGGGGATATGCAGTGTTGCGATGCATTTGATTACGAGCGATTTTAGCACTACTTAATCGCGTGGAGATGTTCCACCTTACTTAGTATTATAGTTATTTGCTAAGTTATCTTTGTGGAAATAATAAAACTTGCCAGAACTACTATGATCAACATTCCTCCTAGCCGTTATGAAATCTCGAATTTAAAATTAAAACATTTTGCTAAAAATAAAAAATATATCCATTACAATTTTCCACTATATTTACGGTTTACTTTTGAAAAAGATAAATTTAGATAACACTTGCTCATTTGTTTATACAAATGTCCATGTATATACAAAGCGTATATCTATGTATCTATACATATATTTTTTGGCACGCAATGCATGTGAGCGCTTGTCTTTTTTTTCTTTAGAAACTGACGAACAAAAAACATGTGAGAACATTTGGACAAATAATAATTAATGTCAATATATGTATGTGTATACGAAGCAAAAAATAGACTTTGTATTCTTCTTTAGCTGGCGCTGATTGACACTCTCGTTAGTGTTGATTTTGAAATATTTCATAATTATCGGCTACTCAAAAGGTGAAAATAGTGCGATATGCGCCATTTGACAGATATAGTATGGAGGAGGGGAGGGGGTCATTTAAATTTTTTTAGAATTGCAAAGTCATTAAGAAATTGCGCAATATGTATTACAACCAGTACAGAAATTTCAGTCAGGTAAACTGACTGATAAATACCATCACCCAATATAAGATATTGTTGAAGACTTGAGTTAGTGAAATGAATAGATTTTTAATTAAAATAAAATTACTTATGTATAATTTTTCCCCTGCTTGTGGTGCAAAATCGTCCAAAACTTTACTTATTTGTGTAGGGGGTATAGGTGCCGGTTTGGAATTTATGTGAGAAATATTAATTTTTCAAAAAAATTTAATTTTGATAGGGGGTACCAAAAGGGATGAACCGATACAGTCCTTATTCAATCCTGACTCAAATTTTCATACGTACAACTTACGAATAATTTGACTGAATTCAGTGCACTTACAAAAATAGATATGTATGTAAGACTATGGGGGTGAGTTCGGTCCTTTGTATGGGAGGTACCAGAAGGGGGTGTCAAATAGTTAGGTTTTCTGAGGTGTCGCCTCCTATCGCAATATAAATTAACCGACTAATTTTTATTACACCTCAAATGTCCGTTTGGATTATGGAGGAATTATTAATTTTCCAAAAATAGGTCATTTTGTATGGAAGGTACCAGAAGGGGTGACCCGATATAGTCCTGATTCATATTTTCATAAGCGTACAGATTACTCATAATTTGACTGAATTCAGTGTACTGACAAATAAGATATGTATGTAAGACTATGGAGGTGAATTCGGTCATTTGTATGGGAAGTACCAGAAGGGATGTGTCAAATAGTTAGGTTTTCTGGGGTTTTGCCACCTATAATAACATAAATTAATCGACCAATTTGCATTACCCCCCAAGAGTCCATTTGGAAGTTATAGGAGAAATATTAATTTTCCAAAAATAGGTAATTTTGTATGGGAGGTACCAGAAGGCGTTAACCGATAGAGTCCATATTCATTCCTGAGTCCTATTTTCATAAGCGAACATCATACTCAAAACTTGAGTAAATTAAGTTTACTTACAAAAAAGATATGTATGTAAACTATAATGGTCAATTAGGTCAGTTGTATGGGAGATACCAGAAGGGGTATGGCAAAGGTTTCGGTTTTTTTAGGGTTTGTCTACTTTCGCAAGATAAATAAACTGACCAAATTTAAATATCCTACGATAACTTCCGTTTGGAAGTTATGAAAGAAATATAAATTATCCAAAAATAGGTAATTTTGTATGGGAGGTACCAGAAGGGGGGGGGGGGGTCTATTTTGCACATTTACAAACCCATAAGTTCGTTTTGAAAAATATTAATACTGGTTTACTCGAGTTATCCTGCTGACCAGCCAGACAGACGGACATCAATCGTCGTAAAAAGTCCTGAAACGAATTTGGTCTTAAGATACTTGGGGTCTAACTCGTCTCCTTTAATGCGTTACACTTTTATCGTATCAAATGATTATACCCTCATCCCTAAGGGTGATTTTATAAAAAGATAAGTATTGTCTAGAAGTGTCCGATGGCCAAGCTTTTTATATATCAGGTCACCAAAAGCAAGGCAGTGACATATAAGATGCTCCGTGGTCTCCTCTTCTTCCCCATCATTGCATGGCAGGTTCTACAACAATCGTTGTAGGGTAGTTTAAACCTCTATGCGTGTTTTTCCCACCCGCTAATTAGCTATTTCCCACTTGTGAGAGGGATTCCAATGAGATCGTAAACTTCGCCCAACTTTACGGTTGTGGCGGCCCTTGCCAATATATGGGCTCTGTAGTTACACATGTAAGGCTAACCGTCGAATGTCTCGCTATCTCCTCAAGAGACAACCGGCATTCTCGAACATTTCTTGCAGTGGTGTACACGTTCTCCAGGGATCTGATAGCCGCTTTACTATTAGTAAGAATATGAATATTGCCGCTATTATAAGAATTTTCTCTACGGCTTTTCTAATGGACCCTATTTCGTTTGCTACAGTGATCCGGTAGTCTGATTGATAGTTACAAATTCCAATCCTGCCAAAAAAAATTCCACAGCCAGCTCTTTCCTTTAATTTCAAACCGTCCGTAAAAATTAGAATGACATCCTTCCCAAAGTTAAGGGCATTATCCTTAGCATCATAGTAGGATCTGTCCGGGATGTTCTTTATAAAACCCGGATCGAAGACAGGTTCTGGTATGGTGTAATCCGTGTGAAAGATCACATTGATTAGGTCCAGAATTTTGGCAGAGTTCCTGTGCATTTTTGGGACTAATTCTTCAATTGAGGCCGATTACCCTTTTGCAGCAGAATAGGAGTGTTGCCGCTTCGCTAATCCTAGCCTGAGTGTTCGATTCCAATTCAGTTTACTGTCTAATATAAGCATCGCGTACCTATTACCAGTAACTAACCTATGAAAGAATATTCCAAATATAAATATCTTAAAAAAGTCATTGGAGGGGGTCACAGTTAGACGAGAGGGAAGATCCATTTATCGGACTTTAAAATAAATATCACCAGCAAACTGCCAGACCATTGCACCGTGTTTCAAGCTGAAATCACTGCTTTACCCGAAGAATCTATATCTACACAGACAGCCAGACTGCTCTCCAATCCCTGGAAGCTATGATTGCTGTATCCTTGGTGGTGAAGGAATGCCAATTGCCTTAAAGGGTGATGGCTTAGTATTTTCCAATCAGACACCTGTGCATACCGGGACACAGCAATTTTCCGGAAATAGGTGTGCTAGCTAGACATGGTACTGCGGCACAGATTCTTACGGCAAAAGTAAGTGTTGGTGTGCCGATCTCAATTTGCCGTCTGCACATCTGGCAATGTTTGGTAATTGTCTTTTTTCCGTCAGCACATCAGACTGCGGACTGATAACACTGTGTAACATTTTCGGGTAATTGTCTGGGGTGTGCGAAATTCCAATACAGGTGAAATTACTATAGTAAAATCCCCAGTCATTTTTAGGACTAACTTTTTTCTGACCTTTGACTTTTTAGCTTATGTTGATGCTCGTTCGATTAGTTTTTTAGCTATAACTCAAGAACCATTGACAGTTTTTCATTTGATTCTTCAGCAGAATTGTAGAGAACACCAAACCCTTTGAAGGTTTTTCTGAATTGGTACCTTTACCCTGATTTGGAATTTTTCACCCCCTCAGATTGGCTGTTGCACTGTTATTAAACCATAATTCCAAAAATATTGCAACGATGTGCGTATGACTAATATAAAATCAACATAAAATTAATATTACTCATACATATGTAGCGAGTACCGAATGCAAACTCGCTACAGGAATACAGTACAGTACTTGCGTCAGGTTCGTCATTAAATATCATCAGCAATGATCAGTTTCCAACTTATCACAAATGAGGCAGCCTACACATCACCAGAAATTTGAAGTTATTGGAAAAAATTTGTAAAAAAAAGGCGATAAATGAAAATTTTTTGAAGAAATATGAAGTTACTGGAAAAAAATTATAAAAAAGGCGATATATGACAAATTTAATGATGTTTTTGTTAGAAAATATTAGTCTAACTTGATTTTTTACAAAGATATATTAAATTATTTATTAAAGCCTTAGCAACAATTTTGCTGAGAAATAAGAAATTATCAACGGTATGGCCTAAGATCGCCAAACCCTTTGGACGATTTACTATGCAAACTTTTTACTTGGTATTTCTCACCCCCCAGATTGGCTATTGCACTGTGTTATCAGGCAACATCCACCAAACATGTCCTGTTTCGCTTATGCGATTATCACATCCCATAACCGGATGGCAAAACAACCAACAGGTGAGTAATTATCTTTTTTTGTTTTATTATACCAGCGCCATACCTAAGTCATGCCACGAACATTTCGCTTTTAGCATTTGTTTATAAATTAATTAGTTAATTGTAAATTTGACTGACAAATTTTCACTATGCAATTTGCATACTCCTAATTAGTAAGACAGGTAATTATTTTAAATAATACGAAAATGGTGTACCTGATGATGGTTAATGTATATAGCATAGATTTTGATGAAATCTGTCAAGTGTTGAAGTATCTTGTAATACTGTATACACACACACATACGTCGACTGTGCATCGATACAAAAAGTTCACTTTAGTTCATTTCTCTATCTCGTGATAAAAATCAGATTATTCAATTCGCTTATGGGAAGTGAGCCAAAATTCTATTGTTAACTATAAAATTGGCTCCATTCCCATCAGACCGTCAACTCAACCGTCTGTATTTTTGGCATAACGGGATAACAGACAAACAGGCTGACATCAGTCAGTCAGACAGACGGCCAGAAGAAAATTGAATGGACAATAAATTACAAATAAATCTGAAGTATTTGCTTAAGTTAAGTTAGTTTGTAAATTTATTATAAAATTTATTTATAAATATACTGATGATAAAATGTTGCATGCAAATTTGTTGCGCGTATTTCGAAGCTAGAAAAAAATTACATACCTACCAGGTCGCTTTGGCAATTCATGGGGCAGCAGGCATACAAAAGTATAAAATTGTGTCTTAAGATTAATTATTACGTCAATTTCTTTTATTTTTGGACTAATTGTCTGAAAGAATGAGATCAATGTTTAACAGCAAATTAATTATAGCAAAGGAATAATTAATTATTCACGTGAATATTGAACATACAAGGGCTGCCTATCAAAACACAAAATGTACTTTAAAAATTAGTTAGTAACACAACAAAAGTACTCATTTTCATAAATCATTCTGCTTAATGATGATTTTAATATGATATTCTGAACAAGACAACTTCAAGCCAAAACCACTTGACGCAAAAAAAGCTACACATCACAAATCTGCATACCACCGACATAGCCAATACTTATTCCAACCAAATGTTAAAAACGCCACTAATTGTAATGTTTCCGACACACAGTCGCAGCTTATTGCCCATTCTATGACCACCGACCCAACGATCCTCACCTGTGAGGACAGGAATAAGATGCTGATCACTGGCATGCAAAGTAACAGCATATATGGAGAGACCATTTGTGTACTCTATTCGTTCTCAAAGGCAATGCAAATAACGAAATCATGGTAATCATCGATGAGAGGGTAGATTGTCCGACAATGATCATAAACAAGATCAGCACAGCAATTGCACGGCTTAAAAACAATAAACCTGCTGGAGCCGATGGACTGCTGGCAGAACTTTTTAAGGCCGGCGGCGAGGAGGATCAACCTTATATCCATCGCATGCAAGGTCTTGACGAGAGTGTTATGTGAAAGACTAAAACCCATACTAAGGAAACCAAATTGGACCTTATCAGTGTGGCCTTGGAACAGGTAAAACCACCACCGACAGGTATTCACACAACAACAAATCCTGGAGAATGTCCAAAGACTGCAGATCATCATCATCTCTATCATCTCTTTTTCAATTACAAAGCTGCATTCGACCGTCCGATACACCAGATACTATTAGATGCCATGGCTGACTTTGGTGATGCTTCAGTGAAAATAGGGAAAATTCTGAAAGAGCCATATTCTACCAAGCGAGGCTTTAGACAAGGCGATATGAAGATAACATTTTTGTACTCTTCTTGTCGTCGAAGGCAGCACAAGTGACGAAATCACACCTATTCTCGATATAGAGTAGGTTGTCTACCACCCAGCCAAAATGAGGTCAGTTCCGCAACGGCTTATAACAATAAATCTGTTAGTAAAGGATGAGGTGCCGGCAAAACTTTTTAAGGCTATGATCTGGTAGCGTGCATGCACCCGATCATATACACCATTTGGCTAAAGAAATGCATGCTTGATAATTGGAATCTGAGTGTTCTAAGAGCGTTCTAGAAAGGCAATCCAAGTGTAAACAGCCTTTTGTGTTAAGGTAAAGGACTAAAGATGCGGACTGGGCCTTATCAATTTGACTTAATACCTGGTAAATCCACCCAGACCGACTGACCAGAAATTTTACACTACGGGAAATGCTGGAGAAGAAATATGGAATACAGACGGACACTTGACATATTTTAATCGACTACAAAGCAGCATTCGACATTCCGATATGAAAGAAACAGTTAGATGGCATGGCTGAATTTGATATTGCTACAAAATTGATACGGCATTACTCCAGAGATGGTTCGCACCGGAATTTGTATACCCTTTTCTCGACCAAGCGGTTATCAAATTCATAATTTACGATGAATTCGAAGAACACTTTCCCAAGAAACCAGAGGTCTAAAATCAAAATCGAGCCCCCTGTTTTTAACAAGAATCTTTTCGTATTGGGATAGAAATGCACAACAATCCCCGCAATTTTGTTCAACCCTTAATGTGGTTCCCATAAAATTTTTTTTTATTTTTATAATTTATTCTGTCGCTGCCATGGTGCCTCCTGGGGGGGTAAAATGTATGACCAACGCCCAGTAGTATTTCCCTCCTAACCTATCTTCACTCCCTAAGAGGCACGCATACAAAAATTTCTTGTCAAATTTTAAGCAAATATTATTTTGTGAAGATTTTTTTTTTGTCGTTTAAGGTGCATTTTGTATGGGATCCCCCTTAGGGGGTGAAGATAGGAGGTAGGAATGTTCGAGAAAATTATAAGGAGGGAAAGACTTGTGAGGGCGTCGGGAGTGTGATGCAAGGTAAAGCTTCTGATCGGTTTAACTTGGCAAACCCAGAGTGATCCTTGCCAATTGCACTTCAAGTCTACTCACAGAGCTCCGAATTCGTAGTACTACTGCGGACGGAGTACCTCCACGTGGTGACGCCTGGAAGCGTGCCTTTGACACCCGTCAGAGCACGACTAACTGTGAGGGGCGAAACCTAAAATCCAGGCACGTCTGCTCATAGTGAGCGGTACCCTGGTCAGCGTCTTAACCAGAATGGGCGGCTGTAATAAAATCCTGGCAGGAGGAGAAAACTGCGACGTGGTGCGCTGGGCTTGCAACCCGCCACCGACGTATAAACTATTGCAATGAAAAGAAGTAAGAAAAGAATAAAATGGACCCCCCAAAATGTTGACGACCACCGCAAACGAATTAAGGACCATGATTTAAGGATATGCACCTGGAATGTTAGAACACTGTATAGACCAGGTGCCTCTATCCAACTGGCGGAAGTCCTCGAAGAATACAAGGCTGACATAACCGCTTTACAGGAAATCCGGTGGACGGGACACGGGTGCTCGCGCATGAAGACGTGCGACATCTACTATAGTGGCCATGCGGACAAGCACGAGTTTGGATGTGGATTTGTGGTTGGCAAGAGACTGCGACACCTAGTCTCAAGGTTCAACCCGGTGTGTGAACGTATAGCCACCATAAGAGTCAAAACTAAGTTTTTCCACATAACACTTATATGTGCCCATGCTCCGACAGAAGAGAAAAGCGATGAGGACAAAGACGAGTTCTACGAGAGCCTAGAAAATGTATATGACCGTAGCCCGAGCCATGACATTAAAATTGTACTAGGCGATTTTAATGCTAAAATAGGCAGGGAAACCGCATTTGAGCCTACCATCGGAAAATTCAGTCTGCACACCGAAACGTCGAACAATGGCATCAGACTGATTGATTTCTCTGCGGCAAGAAATATGGTAGTTAGCAGCACTAGATTTGACCATAAAAATATTCATAAGGCAACATGGTTATCTCCAGATCAATTGACGAGGAATCAGATTGATCATGTGGTAGTCGATGGACGGCACGCATCGAGTGTTCTGGACGTACGAGTGATTAGGGGTGCGAACATTGACTCCGATCACTTCCCTACCGCAGTTAAGGTACGCACAAGGCTAAGCATGGCGAAAAACGTACGTAACCAGGCACAACGAAAGCTGGACATTGGTAAACTGCGGACCACAGAGGTAGCAAACGCTTACTCCAACCACCTAACTCAACTGCTGCGGAATGCTCCAACCCCTGACAATATAACCTCGCAGTGGCAAAATATAGCCGACTCCTTAGAACGGGCTGCGAGAAGCGTACTTGGGTACTCAAAGCCGTCTCAAGAAGATGCCTGGTACGATGATGAATGTCGCACTGCCACGAGAGAGACGGTTGCTGCATACAGGGCGAAACTGCAGCCAATGGCAACGCGAGCTTTTCGTGAACGGCACAGGGAGAAGAGACGACAGGCAACTCGTCTTTTTAGAAGAAAAAAGAAGGAGCTGAAGAAGAGGCAGGATGAGTGCACTGAGTTGCTCCGAAGTAGAGGGGAAGCCCGAAAATTCTACAAGAGAGTGAAAGCTAGAATGCGTGGAACAGGGTTGCCCTCCTGCAAGGACAGCGATGGTCAGCTAGTGACGGACCCGGATAACGTTCTGAAGATATGGAGAGATCACTTTAGAAATTTACTGGATACTGACACCACTCCAGAAGACCCCGCTCCAATCCATGACGATGGTATTAACTGTCCACCTCCGAGCCAGAGCGAGATACGTATGGCCATCTCCCGCCTTAAAAACAACAAAGATGCTGGAGCCGATGGTCTCCCTGCTGAATTGTTTAAGGCTGGCGGGGAGGAGCTGATTAGGAGCATGCATCAGCTCATGGAGAACATCTGGCAAGAGGAGAGCATGCCCGGGGATTGGAGTCTCAGTCTGTTATGTCCCATATACAAGAAAGGAGATCGTAGTGAATGTAAGAACTACCGTGGAATAAGCCTATTACCAATTGCGTACAAGGTCCTTTCAAGCATATTGTGTAAACGTCTAAAGCCAATTGTAGAAAAACTAATTGGACCATATCAGTGCGGCTTTAGACCTAGCAAATCTACGACGGATCAAATATTCACCTTACGACAAATCCTGGAAAAAACCCATGAAAAGCAGATCGACACCTACCACCTCTTTGTCGACTACAAAGCTGCCTTCGACTCTTCGATAAGGAATAGGCTTTATGAGGCCATGTCTGAGTTTGGTATTCCTGCAAAGCTGATTCGACTTTGCAAATGTACCTTAGACAACACCAAATCCTCGGTTAAGATTGGTAAGGATCAGTCTGAACCATTCAACACGGAAAGAGGTCTCAGGCAGGGCGATAGCCTGTCCTGTACACTATTTAACATAGTTATGGAGAAGGTGATGAGAAAGGCTGGTATCAACATGTCCGGCACCATATTCCACAAAAGCCACATGCCACTAGCCTACGCCGATGATATAGATATCATTGGCCGAAATCTGCGGGATGTTACTGCAGTTTTCTCATTACTAGAAAAGGAGTCAGCAAAAATGGGTTTAGCGGTCAAAGAGGACAAAACAAAAATAATGATTTCGACGAACAAAGTGTCCTCTCAATCGGGACGCACCGTGAACGTTGACAATTATTGTTTTGAGGTAGTCGACGAATTTACCTACCTCGGATCTTCCGTCAACAAGATGAATAATCTCAGCCAAGAAATTAAACGGAGAATAGTGCAAGCCAATAGATGTTTCTACGGACTTCGGCAGCACTTCAGTAACACCACCTTCTCTCGGAATACTAAGAAACAGCTATACCAGGTGCTTATCTTACCTGTTCTGTTGTATGGTGCCGAATCATGGGTGCTTACTACAACGGACATACAAAACCTGGTAGTATTCGAGAGAAAAGTACTCCGAAAAATATATGGACCTATCTGTGTCGAAGGCCAGTTTCGCCATCGGATGAACCATGAGCTGTATGAGTTTTACCACGACATCGACGTAGCTAAAAGAGTCAGAATCCAACGACTTCGATGGCTGGGACATGTTACCAGGATGGATGTAAATGCTCCAGCGAGAAAGGTGTTTGAAGGCGAACCTGAAGGACGGCGCAGAGCAGGGAGACCCAAACTCCGTTGGAAGGACCAAGTGGTAGGCGATGTGCCATCATCTGGTAGGACTAACTGGAGAACACACGCAGAAGACCGAAGCGTGTGGAATTCTTTATTACTTCAGGCCTCAAATTTATGAACTACGTTTCGTAAATTGTAATTGGCCACTTAAGTAAGAAAGACTTGTGAGGGTCGTACATTTCACCCCTCTAGGAGCTAATTTTAAAAAACAATATATAAAAATAAAAAAAATTATGGGGAACACTTTAAGGGTTTGTTGGGGAAAATGGCTGGGGGTCATCCATACATTTTATACCTCTAGGGGCGACTCCGGGGCAGTTAGCATGGTGAGAGCAAATATTATAAAAATAATTTTTCTGTATTGTAGTCCTCATAGGAGATAAACATGGGGAGTATGTTTGGAGGGAAAAATTACTGGCCCGGTCATACATTTGAACCCTCTAGGAGAGATACCGGGCCAGTTGCGGATTTTTTCCCCAATACAAAAAGTTTTTCGTTAAAAACCGGGGGCTCGATTTTGATTTTACACCCATGGTTTCTGTGGCAAATTTTTCTTATAATTCATCGTAGATTACGATTTTGATAACAGCTTGGTGCATTTTTATTACTCCATACATGTCTAGTAAAAGCTTATTTTGCGTACAATGTCCACCTGTGACAATGTGGCTCAATAATGAAAACCGAACTATATGAAACATCCCTTTCGGGTACCTCCCATACGAATTACCGAAATTACCCCCATAGTTCTACATGCAGATTGGTTGTTGCACTGTGTTATTAAACCATAAAACTACAATATTGGAACAATGTGCGTATGAATAATATCAAATCCGCATAAAAATAATAATACTCATACGTTGTACATACATAGATACATATGTTACGAGTACCATATGCAAACTCGCTACATATGTACGACACTTGAGTAAGGGTCGTCACTCAATATCATCAGCAATGCGCAGATTTTTGCTTATCACAGATGAGACAGCCTAGATATGGCCAAAAATTTGATGTTATTAGGAAAATTTATGAAAAAATGCGATAAAGGGAACTTTTTTGAAGATTTCATTCGATAAAATTAGGCCAATTTGTTATTTTTCATGGGTAATGTTATTATCTTACCTACAATTTGGCTGAAAATTAAATGAAAAATCACCAACGGTTCTTGAGTTATAACCGAAAAACTAAGCAAACAAACATGTAACTCGATTTGAAAGTTAAATGTCTGCAAGACATCCTCTAGGATAGGTGCATGGCCATACCAAATCGTAGATGACACGTAGAGGACCGTCCATACAAATCGTTGACGAAATTTTCATACAAGTGTCCGCTTTGTCATGCACGACCTGATGAGCGACACCATCGGTCAAATTGTCGTTAATGTCTAAATGAGCGACATGTCGACCACACAATCATGCACGACATAATCACCGACATTGTCGGTCAAATTGTTGTTACCAGTGCTTAATAATTTCAAATAACAAATTGAAGTAGTTTTATTGAAAACGTGCGACACATGAACCGTATCCCACTGCTGTTTCGAACAAACTGAACATTTTTACTTCTACTTTCCTCTCTTCAATTTTATGTCGTTATTGTCTCGTGTATGACGATATATCCTACTGGGATATTATAGAAACGGATTTTTTGTACCAAGTAAATCGAATTCGGAAAAACATTTCCTACTTTGACTTTCGGATGTACATCACTATGTATTTCGAATTTAGCCTTCAAAGTCGCTCTACAGTTGACATTTTTACTCGTTTGATATTTAGCTATCGAATGAAAGAAAAAAACGTTTAATAAAATCAAAACACCGACAGCGAACGCAGAAAAATTTAAGCATTTCTTAAATTTATTCACATCTCCTTCTTCTTCATTTTAAGTGGCCTATTACAACTTACTAACGTGGTTCATAGATTAAAGGCCTGAAGTATTAAAGAATTCCACACGCTTCGGTCTTCTGCGTGCGTTATCCAGTTAGTTTCTACCAGATGGTGGCACGTCGCCAACCACTTGGTCCTTTCAACGAAGTTTGGGTCTCCCTGGTCTGCGCCGTACTTCAGGTTCGCCTTCAAACACCTTTCTTGCTGAAGCATTTACATCCATTCTGGCACCATATCCCAGCCATCGTAGTCGTTGGGTACTGACTCTTTTAGCTACGTCGATGTCGTGGTAAAGCTAATACAGCTCATGGTTCATCCGATGGCGAAACTCGCCGTCGACACAGATAAGTCCATATATTTTTCGGAGTACTTTTCTCTCGAATACTCCCAGGTTTTGTATGTCCGTTGTCGTAAGCACCCACGATTCGGCAGCATACAACAGAACGGGTAAAATTAACACCTGGTACAGCTTTTGGTTCGTATCTCGAGGTAAGGTGGTGTTAAAGTGCTGCCGAAGTCTGTAAAAACATCTACTGGCTAGCATTATTCTCCGCTTAATTTCTAGGCTGACATTATTTATCTTGCTGACGGAAGATTCGAGGTAAGTAAATTCATCTACTACCTCAAAACAATTATTGTCAACGTTCACGGCGCGTCCCCATCGAGAGGATGAGTGTTCGTCGAAATCATTATTTTTGGTTTGTTCTCGTTGACCGCTTAACCCATTTTTGCTGACTCCTTTTCCAGTAATGAGAAACCTAAAGTAACATCTCGCAGATTTCAGCCAATGATGTCTTTATCATCGGCATATGCAAGTGGCATGTGGCTCCTGTGGAATATGGTGCCATATATGTTGACACCAGCCTTTCTCATCACCTTCTCCATAACTATATTAAAAAGTGTACAGGACAGGCTATCACCCTACTTGAGACCTCTTTCTGTGTTGAATGGTTCAAAGTGATCCTTACTAATCTTAACAAAGGATTTAGTGTTTTCCAAAGTACATCTGCAAAGTCGAATACCAAACTCACACATGGCCTCATGTAGCCTATTCCTTATCGGAGAGTCGAAGGCAGCTTTGTAGTCGACAAAGAGGTGGTAGGTGTCGATCTGCTTTTCATGGGTTTTTTTTCCAGGATTTGTCGTAAGGTGAATATTTGATCCGTCGTAGATTTGCCAGGTCTAAAGCCGCACTGATATGGTCCAATTAGTTTTTCTACAATTGGCTTTAGACGTTCATACAATATGCTTGAAAGTACCTTGTACGCAATTGGTAATAGGCTTATTCCACGGTAGTTCTTACATTCACTACGATCTCCTTTCTTGTATATGGGACATAACAGACTGAGACTCCAATCCCCGGGCATGCTCTCCTCTTGCCAGATGTTCTCCAGGAGCTGATGCATGCTCCTAATCAGCTCCTCCCCGCCAGCCTTAAACAATTCAGCAGGGAGCCCATCGGCTCCAGCAGCTTTGTTGTTTTTAAGGCGGTTGATTGCCACACGTATCTCGCTCTGGCTCGGAGGCGGACAGTAAACACCATCGTCATGGATTGGAGCGGGGTCTTCAGGAGTGGTGTCTGCATCCAATACATTTTTAAAATGATTTCTCCATATCCTCAGAACGTTATCCGGGTCGTCTCTTCTCGCTGTGCCGTTCACGATCTTGATCTCATCTCATCATTGATCTCATCTTATGCTTCTTATACTTATCTACTGCATACTTATCTCAATTTTTGCGTATTTATCAATCAATTAGATTTACAACCATCTGACAAATGTTTATTAATATGACAATACATTTTAAGTACATAAGCAAAATAGTTCCCTTTATATTATCTTACGACAAATTTCTCTCATCTCTTATCATCCATGCACTACTACCGCCGCATGGTTATAGTTTTACATTGAAGTAAAGGGCAGCCAAATGATTCATAATACAACATTGTTTCACCTCCCCTAAAAAGACAGTAATTTATCGACCATTTCGCCATCATTTTCATCATTGTATTGCATGAATATTAAGCTCATTATAAACAATTTGTTAAATTTGTGGCAATTAATTTGACCAACTAAACTAATTGTCCGAAAATCACGAATACGATGCAAAAACCACAATATAGCCGACGTTAGAAAAACATTTGGCCGCTATTTAAAATAAATAGAAAATTTGCCACAACCCACATGCAAAAAATAAACAACCAAGCCAGCAACAGCGTTGATGACACAAAACAAAAACGCAAAAAAAAAAAAACAAAACAAATGGGAATATTCTGGGAAATCTTGCACATAATTAGAAAAATATTAAAGGATTCTGTAGCTAAGTTGGTTAAAGCAAATCATCTGAAGCAGATAACCAAAAATCACTTGTTGCCCTAACGAAGATAACAAAACTTTTGTTGGGGCTCTAAGAAATGAGTGTACAATTAGTTTTTTTTTCTTATATTATATTTGACTCATACTCGTATATTGAATACACAGAATCCTTATCCTTAATTTTTTTCTAATTTATCAATAGCTTTGTGAACTAAGCTAAATAAGAATCTAAAAGTATTTAAAAAAATTGCCAGATAATAAACAGTAGTAGCTACATCTACAGGCGGTTTTTAGTTAATATGTTGCATACACCAGCAACAGATAGCTACAGCTAGTAGATAGATAGTATCTAAAATACGATTGCACACGGCAACAGTCACCGCCCATATTCCGTACGCCGGGGTGACGCAAAGCGATGACAGATAAATCATGCCGAGACAAACAACACTTGTTTATGAAAAAAAAGAAGAAAAAAATCAAAAAGATTCATATGGGAGATGATGTGCTCTTAGAATTCGACACACCCCCGCATAGTTATTTATAATATCACTTGGAATATATTTTAGAAATAGCTGCATTATGAACGAGTTGCCAGATGTATTCAAGGTTGTAATATGTACTGAGAGAAAAAAATATAGCAATATATATAATATAACAGAAGATGGTCTTTGATGAATTGTAATGAAGCAAAGAAATTTGAATATGTCCCAATATTTAAGGGGAAAACTGGTATTTAGATTTAGATCTCTCACAGCCATGTACAAGGATCGACGGATCCTCTGAGTATTGGAGTAAATCGGCATATCTAGTAAGAGCTTCTTTAAAAATCTTATACAACTATACCTCATTAAACTGTAAGTCACGTTGTGTGATTCTAATAATAGATATATATTAACTTACATAAAAGCAAGAATTTCCCCCCCTATTTAACTTATGGGATACTAAATCACTTGTACGTTTTTTAAGAATCTCTAGCTAACACCCTTGACAGTGCAAAGTCGATATCGATTGGATCAAAATTGACGTTATCGTATAAGTTGTCCTTTATGCTGAGGACAATTTTCCGTCCAGCAGCGTAGAAAAAAAAATGTTCAACTCACGAAATTGCACATGCGGAAAGCAGATGATTTTATACTTTTTGGGTGTCTAGTGAGTGGACGGCCAATATTGTTCACTTCGAGTGTATCAAATTTGAAAATATTTGACTAAAGTACAATTATGGTCCGATTTCAAAGATATTTTTACCATTTACAATTATCTCTCAGAAGAGCTCACATTTGTGAGTTTCTAAAGGATAAACAATAGTTTTTAAAGGATAAACAAACGTTTGAACTATTTCAATGAAAATAAATAAGAAACGAATAAAATGGACCCCCCAAATTGTTGACGACCACCGCAAACGAATTAAGGACCATGATTTAAGGAAAAAAACCTAGAATGTTAGAATACTGTATAGACCAGGTGCCTCTATCCAACTGGCTGAAGTTCTCGAAGAATACAAGGCTGACATAACCGCTTTACAAGAAATCCGGTGGACGGGACACGGATGCTCGCGTATGAAGACGTGCGACATATACTATAGTGGCCATGCGGACAAGCTCGAGTTTGGATGTGGATTTGTGGTTGACAAGAGATTGCGACACCTAGTCTCACGGTTCAACCTAGTATGTGAACTAATAGCCATCATAAGCGACAAGACAAAGTTTTTCTATATAACACTCATATAGTATGGGTTCTGCGAGAGTCTAGAAAATGAATATGACCGTAGCCCCAGCCATGACATTAAAATTGTACTAGGCGATTTTAATGCTAAAATAGGCAGGGAGACCGCATTTGATCCTACCATCGGAAAATTCAGTCTGCACACCGAAACATCGAACATTGGCATCAGACTAATTCATTTCTCTGCGGCAAGAAATATGGTAGTTAGGAGCACTAGATTTTTTAGCAATTTTCATAAGGCAACATGGTTATCTCCAGATCAATTGACGATGTGTCAGATAGATCACGTGGTAGTCGAAAAAGGCACGCATCGAGTGTTCTGGACTCTCGAGTGATCACAGATGCGAACATTGACTCCGATTCCTACCTTACCACAGTTAAGGTACGCATAAGGCACAGCAGAAGAGAACTTGGGTACTCAAAGCCGTCTCAACAAGATGCCTGGTACGATGAAGAATGTCGCAATGCCACGAGAGAGACGAATTCTGCATACAAGGTGAAACTGCAGCCAATGTCAACGCGAACTGTTCGTGCACGGCACAAGGAGAAGAGACAGAAAAAGAAGGAGCTGAAAAAGAGACAGGATGAGTGCACAGAGTTGCTCCGAAGTAGAGGGGAAGAACGAAAATTCGACCATAGAATTAAGGCGAGAATGCGTGGAACAGGGTTTCCCTCCTGCAAGGACAACGATTGCCTGCTAGTGACGGACCTAGATAACTTTCTTAAGATATAGATAGAACTTTTCAGAATTATACCGAATATGGACACCACTCCAGAAGACCCGGCTCCAATCCATGACGGTAGTATTAACTGTCCACCTCCGAGCTAGAGCGAGATACGTGTGGCAATATCCCGCTTAAAATACAACGAAACTGTCTCCCTGCTAAATTGTTTAATGCAGGCGGAGAGGACCTGATTAGGAGCATGCATCAGTTCATGAGGAATATCTGGCTAGAGGAGAGCATGCCCGGGGATTGGAGTCTCAGTCTGTTATGTCCCATATTAAAAAATGGAGATCTTAGTGAATGTAAAAGCTACCGTGGAATGTAAAAGCTACCGTGGAAGGATATTACCATATACGTCCAAAAAGTCCTTTCGAACATATTGTGTGAAAGTCTAAAGCCAATTGTAGAAAAACTAATTGGACCATATTAGTGCGGCTTTAGAACTGGTAAATCTACGATTCATCTCACGACAAATGTTGGAAAAAACTCATGAAAAGCAGACTACAAAGCTGCCTTCGACTCTCCGATAAGGAATAAGTTATATGAAGCCATGTCTGAGTTTGGTATTTCTGCAAAGCTAATTCGAATACTACCTTGGAAAACATCAAATTCTCGGTTAAGATTTGCTAAGGATCTCTCTGAACCATTCAACACAGAAAGAGATCTCAGGCAGGGTGATAGCTTGTTCTGTACTCTATATAATATAGTTATGGAAAAGGTGATGACAAAGGCTGGTGTCAACATATTTGGCACCATATTCCACAAGAGCCACATGTCACTAGCCTATGCCGATGATATAGACATCATTGGCCGAAATCTGCGGAATGTAACTGCAGTTTTCTCACCACTGGAAAAAAGGAGTCAGCTAAAATTAGTTTAGCGGTTAACGAGGACAAAATAAAAATAATGATTTCGACGAACAAAAAGTTCTCTCGATGGGCACGCTCCGTGAACATTGACAATTACTGTTTTGAGGTAGTCGATGAATTTACCTACCTCGGATCTTTCGTCAATAAGAAAAATAGTATCAGCCAAGAAATCGAGCGGAGAATAGTGCTCGCCGATAGATGTTTTTAAGGACTTCGGCTGCACTTTAGTAACACCACCTAATCTCGGAATACTAAGAAACAGCTATACCTGCTGCCGAATAGTGGGTTCTAACGACAACGGACATACAAAACCTGGGGGAGGTCTCTGTCTTGAATCGCTTGTTAAGTACGTACTATCATCAATTCGCAAGCAGAAGTCTTCCCCGAATTTTAAGTCTGACGCTTTTAGTTTTATTGATGGTGGAGATAACTTATAACTACGTTTTGTCGTCGTTCACCGTAAGACCCATTTTTTCTGATTGCTTCTGTATACCTGAGAAGGCTGCAGTCACATCCAGCTGTCTTCGGCCGATGATGTCTACGACATCATTACACTGGCTTTAGTCTTTCACATAACCCGCGATAGTTGAAGCACACAATTGGATCAGGTTTTTTTCTCACAGGACATAATACACTTGGATTCCAATCATCGGGCATGCACTCGTTAAGCCACACAGAGCGTATGAGCTGGTGCACGCTCGTTATCAGCTCATCGCCACCAGAATTGAAGAGCTCTGACGTTAGTCTGTCGGCACCTACTTACTTACTTACTTAACTGGTACTTCTATGCAATCCCAGTGGATTATATACCGCACGTAGAAAAATATTATAAGCGCCTCGATCTTCTGCGCTTCTTCTCCAGTTAGTCACACCGAGTTCTGTAAGGTTCTCAGTAACCTGGTCTTTCCAACGGAGTTTTGGTCGCCCTCTTCTGCGCCGTCCATCGAGTTCATTGTCGAAGACTTTTCGAGCTGGAGCATTTTCGTCCATGCGTACAACATGACCTAGCCAACGCAACCGTTGAACCTTAATGCGTTTGACCACGTCAATGTCAGTGTACAGCTCGTACAGCTCATGATTCATACGACGCCGATACTCTCCGTTAACGATGATGGGCCCATATATTTTACGGAGTATTTTTCTCTCGAATACCGCCAGAACCGATTCATCTGCTTGTGTCATAACCCAGGATTCTGAGCCATACATTAAGACAGGTAGAACCAGTATCTGGTATAGCTGGAGTTTTGTTCGTCGAGAGAGGGCTCTGTCATTGAAACGCTTGCTTAGTCCGTAGTAGCATTTATTTGCAAGCAGGATTCTTCTCCGGATTTCTAGGCTGACATTATTTTCTTTGTTGATGGCGGAGCCTAGGTAGACAAAATTATCTACCACCTCGAAATTATAGTTGTCAACGTTCACGCAGTTTCCCAAACGAGTAGATTCTTTGTTCGTTGAAACTAATAACTTCGTTTTGTCCTCGTTCACCATTAGGCCCATTTTCGCTGATTCCTTCTGTATACCCGAGAATGCTGCAGTCACATCCCGCAGTTTTCGACCGATGATGTCTACGTCATCAGCGTACGCGAGTAGCATGTGGCTTTTGTTGAATATAGTGCCACTCGTGTTTACTGCAGCTTTTCTCATTATCATCTCCATGACAATGTTGAAGAGATCGCACGATAGGCCGTCGCCTTGTTTTAGGCCTCGTCTGGTATAGAATGGCTCCGTAAGGTCCTTGCCAATCTTCACTGAAGACTTCGTGTCAGTCAGCGTCATTCCGCAAAGACGTATCAGCTTCGCTGGAATACCAAACTCAGCCATGGCTTCAAGTAATTTCTGCCGTATCGGGCTGTCGAAGGCAGCTTTATAGTCGACAAAAAGATGGTACGTGTCGATCTGTTTCTCTTGGGTCTTTTCCAGGATTTGCCGAAGTGTGAAAATCTGGTCAGTTGTTGATTTTCCAGGTCTAAAGCCACACTGATAAGGTCCGATCAGGTTGGATAACACTGGCTTTAGTCTTTCACATAGCACACTCGACAGGACCTTATATGCGATGGGTAAAAGGCTGATCCCGCGGTAGTTGGAGCACACACTTGGATCACCTTTTTTCAGCACAGGACATAATACGCTTACATTCCAATCGTCGGGCATGCACTCTTTAAGCCAAACCGTGCGCAAGAGCTGGTGCATGCTCGTTATCAACTCCTCGCCACCGGACTTGAAGAGCTCTGCGGGCAGACCGTCGGCACCGGTTGCTTTGTTGTTTTTCAGCCGCGATATTGCTCTTCTTACCTCGGCATGACTTGGTGGTGGGCAATCTAAGCCATCGTCGACAATTGGCGTGATAACTTCACGTGCGCTGCCTTCTGGGACCAGCAGTTGCTGGAAGTGTTCTCTCCATATGTGCAGCACACTCTGCGTATCCGTGACCAGATTTCCATCACTGTCCTTACAGGTGGGAAGGCCATTACCGTATCCATTTGCTCTTACTTTCTGGTAAAATTTTCGGGCCTCACCTCTATCCCTGTATCGCTCTATATCCTCGCTCTCCCGTTCCTTCATCTGACGTTTTTTTCGCCTAAATAGCTGTCTCGCCCGTTTTACTTTCTCCTTATGCCGTTCCCTAACAGCACGGGTTACAATTGGCTGTAGCGTTGCCATATAAGCAGCATCCTGTTCCTCAGACGCTATGCGACATTCTTCATCGTACCAGGATTCGTCTGAGCGCCGCTTTTCATATCCTAGCACGGTTGTTGCGGCGGTTGCCATGGAATGCGCAATATGCTGCCACTGTGTATCGGGAACGTCAGAAGTAGAGGCGTTGTGTCGTAAAAGTTGGGAGATCTGGTTGGAGTAGGCAGTAGCTATCTCTGGGGTTTGCAGCTTTGCGATGTCCAGCTTTCTTTGTGTTTGGTTACGTGCGCTTTTCGCTCTGCTCAATCTTGTGCGCACCTTGGCTGCAACCAGGTAATGATCCGAGCCAATATTAGCACCACGGATCACACGCACGTCCATGACACTAGATGCATGCCTGCCATCAATTACCACATGATCAATTTGATTTTTGGTGTTTTGATCGGGGGATAGCCAAGTTGCCTTGTGGATATCTTTGTGCTGGAATCTGGTTCCACTCACTACCATGTTCCTTCCCGCTGCGAAGCTAACCAGCCTAAACCCGTTGTCTGACCTGTCGGTATGCAGGCTGAATTTACCGATCGATGGACCAAGAACATCTTCCCTTTCTATTTTTGCATTAAAGTCTCCCAGAACAATCTTAATGTCGTGGCCAGGGCAGCGGTCGTATGTTTCCTCTAGGCGCTCGTAAAATGCATCTTTAATCTCATCGTCTTTATCTTCCGTCGGGGCGTGTACACAAATCAGCGTGATGTAAAAGTATTTCGCCCGGATGCGAATGGTGGCTATTCGGTCACTTACAGGGTTAAACCGCGAGACCAGGTGTCGAAGTCTCTTGCCGACTATGAAACCACATCCAAATTCGTATCTTTCTGCATGGCAGCTTTAAAAGATGTCACAGTTCTTTCGTCGTGTGCATCCCTGTTCCGTCCATCTCATTTCCTGTATGGCGGTGATGTCAACATTATATTTGTCGAGGACATCCGCTAGTTGGATAGAGGCACCATATCTGTATAGAGTGAGGACATTCCAGGTGCATATCCTTAAATCATGGTCCTTATATCGTTTGCGGGGGTCGTCAACATTTGGGGGGGTTCTTGTTTTTTTTTCTTAGTGTTTTCATAATAATTTTGTTTAAGGAGAGTGGCTTATTAGGCCACCGCGCCCGATTCTAGTTTCTTGGGGCTGCCAAATCCACTAGTAGAGCCTGTTTTGAGCTTCAGTAACTTCTGTTACCTACTTCCTAAGACGCATCGGTCGTAGCATGCCGTTGAGGTTACTCAACATTTCATCAGTAACTTTCAACCCCTGAGCAAAGTCCCATTCAGTTTACCTGACTGAAATTTCTGTACTGGTTTCTGATTGCTTCTGTATACCTGAGAAGGCTGCAATCACATCCAGTCTACAACATCATTACACTAGCTTTAGTCTTTCACATAACCCGCGGTAGTTGGAGCACACCATTGGATCAGGTTTTTTTCTCACAGGACATAATACACTTGGATTCCAATCATCGGACATGCACTCGTTTAGCCACACAGGGCGTAGGAGCTGGTGCACGCTCGTTATCAGCTCATCGCCACCAGAATTGAAGAGCTCTGACGGTAGTCCGTCGGCACCTACTGCTTTAATATTTTCCAGTCGTGATATTGCTCTTCTTACCGTAGTCGACAGTTGGCGTCATACTTTCATGTGCGCCTCATACTCTGCGTATCTGTAACCAAAATTCCATCCTTATCGTTAAAGGAAAAGATCTCAGTACATTAACCATTTGCTTATACTTTCTGGTCGAACTTTCACGCCACCACCTCAATCCCTGTCCCTTTTCATGTATATCCTTGTTCTCCCCTTTAGTGGGGGACTGTCCTAGCGATTGCAGCCGTAGTTAAGGTGCTATAAATTTTGTGTGTTAGCTTTTATACTCTAAGCGGAGGTTATTTTCTAAGATGAGCATGGTCGAACGAAAAAACTTCCACCTCCCATACAAACTCTTCCTTTTTATGGTGTCCGTCTATCTGTCCCCGCGATTACACTCGTAGTTTAAGAAATATTGAACTGAAATTTGATATGCAAGCTTACACCTCTAAGCGGAATAGCCGAAGATAATTATCATACTAGTTAAAAAATTTAATTTATACAATTTTGTGAACAAAAAATAAAAGGCACATCAATTTTAATTGTAATTTTTGTTGTGTATGGCAGAATTTATTAACACGGACCTCAATACCAACCTTTATGTCGCACAAACTTGTATGATACAGATTTTTATTTTTTTCTTAAAGCTGCGACCAATAGTTTCGTTTGTCATCGTCTTTCGAACTAAAAAAAATATTATAAACAATTTTTATGAATAATTATTTTTAAATGAAATATATATTTTTTCCTCCGTGTACACTTTTCATGCCACAATGTGGCATCATCAAATGCAATATGATCTAACTAATATACATAGTATGTGCATGTGTTTGTTGTTATCCCTCACAACTATAGTGGCAACACTGCCTGCCAAAAATACAACGGACCGAGGTGTTGTTAGGACAAAAATTCGATCTTTGGGTCAGTCACCATTAGACACTTAGATAGCACAAGTAACATCTTGAGCAAACACACAGAGGCAGAAAACCGTAAGTCGTAAGTATGGCAACAGAAAAAAAAACAGCATACAAATGGTAAAATCTATTTTACCATTTGTGTCGCCCCTCAAGATAAATAAAAATACTGTCTAGTCAGTTGGTAATTATTATGTGACTGTATGAAATTATATTTTTAATTTCATAAAAAAAAATCAAAATATATTTATATGGTCTATGCCTATCGTGGCTGCCAGCCATACAAAACAAGTGGCACTTTATGGTTTGTAGGCCTATCGGGGACGCCAGCCATGTAAAATAATTGGCAACGCACAAAGTGTAGTACCTCTTGGGTTGTGCGGAAATCTACACAAAACGATTTTTTTTTAACAGCTTCCAAAATCTTCACCCTGGATGGATATTAAAAACGTGCAGCAAACACTTAAAAAAGATTACCAAAAGTAAATGCCAGCACATACGCACTATTTTTGGCCAAAAGAAAATGGATATCGGATTTCAAAAAGTTCCTAATGATGCAAATGTTCGACAAGCAGAGCATCCATAAGATACATGTGTGTGAGTGTGTGTGTACGATTGGTATTTGGTGAGTCTGCGCGGTTGGAAAAAAATGTCGATCAGCTCGTTGTGGTGCCGTGTGTATCGCGCATCGAATCGAAATAAATTGCAGCCGCGTCTCAATGCTGTGTATTCGGAACGGGATTCTGTTTTTCCTCGCAAATTAAAAATAACTCGGAAAATCACATAAATTGTGTGTTGTCGATGGGTGGCCTCCTCGACCATGTTTTCGTTTCGTATCATCATAAGGTCCGTCTAAGAATAAACACTTCGACATTTGAAAACAATTTGTGAATACAGAAAAAAAAACACGAAGAAAACAAAATATTCGAATGATTCAAAATCGTTGTGCACATGACGAAAGTGAAAAAGATAAATATTTTCAAAATAAGTGAAATTTCATACGGTGTCAGAGGGGAGAGGTATGAAAGGCAAAAATAAGTAATGCAATAAGTGCCAACGTGTTTGTGGCATATTTGAATTGATGCACCTTCATATAAATGTTTACAATGTAAACAAGTGAAATCAACGATTTTGAATCAAGAAAATATAGAAATTGATGTAATTGAAAAAAAAGACCAAATTTAAATATAAAATAAAAGTTTTATAACAATTGCCAAGTATTCCAAAATTAGTAAATTATATACGGAAAAAAAACATTCTCAAATTTAAATTTCTGTAGATAAATTTTGAATACCAACTAGTCCGGAGAAAAAAAATAAATGCTAAATATTACACTTAAAATATAAAAAATATGTTTTCAATACAAATATAATAAAATTTCTAAAAATTTCTTTAATAAGTGTTTTATTTATTTGGAAAAAAAAAAACAGGGAGAACGGACACAATGTATCTTTTGGGTACCGGGAAATAATCCAAACAATTAAACTTAGCAACAAATTTAAAAAAAAAAACAAATCCATAACAGTATCCCCACAAACTTTTTGTGATGTATTATGGTTCCACTATTATAAAAATAATCGAGATTTTTCTTTTTTAGAATTATTTTTATTAAATAATTCATTTTTTTAAATATCGTCCCTTAGTTTTTGGCATAACTCAAGAACCATTAGTATCAATTAGTGTACCAAAAATTCAGAATTAACTTAAAAACTTAATTTCCCTTTACACCCCATTCACAACTAACGGCACCTACTTGTTTATCGACGAATGCGAACGTCACTCTTTGAGAAAATTTTACTAGACATACCGATTGACCCGACTTTTATACTGCCAAGTTGCTGTCAACAACATTCGAGGGGAGCCGACAATGATAGAAAATTTTTCTTTTAAGATGACTGGAGCCAGGAGTTGAACCTGTGATCTCCCACATGGTAGTCGCGTGTTCTAACCACTATGTCACGGCCGGTCCAAAAGTTCAGAATTAGATTATTTCAAATTCTGTATAATGTATTTTTTACCCTCAGCAATAGTTTCGGAGTTGTCTTACATACATACTTACTTTCTTACTTAAGTGGCTCATTACAACTTACGATCGTGTTTCATAAATAAGAGGTCTGTTCTCCAGATAGTCCTACCAAATTTTGGCACGCCGCCTACCACTTGATCCTTCCAACGAAGTTTGGGTCTCCCTGCTCCGCGTCGTCCGTCAGGATCAGGATTTACATCCATCCAGGCAACATGTCTCAGCAATGCAATCCAAGTCGTTGGATTCTGACTCTTTTAAATACGTCGATTTCGTGGTAAAATTCATACACCTCATGGTTCATACGATGGCGCAAATCGCCGTCGACACAGATAGGTTTATACATTTTCGGAGTACTTTTCTCTTGAATTCTCCCAGGCTTTGTATGTCCGTTGTCGTAAACACCCACGATTCGGCAGCATACAACAGAACGGGTAAGAATAGCACCTGGTATACCTGTTTCTTCGTATCTCGAGATAAAGTGGTGTTACTTAAGAGCTGCCGTAGTCAGTAAAAACATCTATTGGCGAGCACTAGTATGTTAGGTTAAGTCGGTAAATTCATCTTCTAACTCAAAACAATAATTTTCAACGTTGACGGTGCGTCCCCATCGAGAGGACTCTTTGTTCGTCGAAATCATTATTTTTGTTTTGTACTCGTTGACCGCTAAACTCATTTTTGCTGACTCTTTTTCTAAAGATGAGAACACTGCAGTAACATCCCATAGATTTCGACCAATGATGTCTATATCATTTGTTGCATGTGCTTTTTTTGGAATATGGTGATGGACACCTTATGTTGACACCAGCTTTTCCCAACACCTTCTTCATACTACTTAATTTCCTTTACACCCCATGAATTAGGTACAGGATAGCTTCTCGCGTTATTGTGAATTAACACTCTTTATATTTTTATATTCACAACTAACGGTACCTACTTGTTTATCAACGACATGCTTAGCCTCGTGCGTACCTTAACTGCGGTAAGGTAGGGATCGGAGTCATTGTTCGCACTTCTGATCACTCGTACGTCCAGAACACTCGATGCATGACTTCCATCGACTTCCACGTGATCAATCTGATTCCTCACCAATTAATATGGAGAATATTTATATGGCCAAATCTAGTGCTGCTTTAATTCTAATTCTCATGGCTTTAATTCTAGTTTTTTTCTCCAAAACTTTATCCATATTTAGCTTTACTAAATACAGAATTTGGCTAAGATCGCGTTGGGTGTATTGATAAATTTACTCTATCTCTAAAGTGGACGTAGCCATGACAATCAGAATAGGCTTTAGACTTTCTCTTATATGGATAAAAGACTGATATAGCGATAGTTGGTACACACAATTGGATCGCCTTTATAGGTTGGGATTCTAGTTCTAAAACCTTTGCTTTTATCTTTTTGTAGAACTTTCAGGCTTCACTTCTATCCCTGTCATTTTCGATATCCAGGCCCTCACTTTTCTTCCATAGATGTTTTATCCGCCAGAAGAGGAGTTCCATCTCCCTCTTCTTCTCATTATAACGCTCCGTCACAGTACTCACTTCCATTGGCTGCAGTTTTGCCGTGTGTGCACCATACTTTTCCTCAGACATGGCGCGAAATCCTCGTACAATCAACCACGTTTAAGCGTGGTTTTCCATATCCCAGTACGGTCGTTCACAATATGTTGCCACTGTGTGTTGTGAATATCAGAATTATTGGGGTTTGTTCGAATTAATTGAGAGAGTTGGTTGAAGTAGGCATTGCCTATATACGTGGTATACAGCTTTGTGTTGTCTAGCATCCTTTGCGTTCGGTTACGAACGTTTTTAGCAATACTTAATCGAGTGCGTACTTTAGCTGCAACTAGGTGGTGATCCGAGTCATTGTTTACACCGCGCATCACACGCACGTCGATAACGCTTGATACACCAATACAAGCCTTTCATCCAAAACCCCGTAATCTATCTGATTTATTGTCTTTTGATCAGGGGGTATCCATGTTGCCTTGTCGATACCTTTATTCGAGAATCTGGTTTCACTCACTACCATGTTTCTTGCGGACTTGAAGATAACCAGTCTTACCAGACCGCCCGCAACGCCATCTTTAGATTCCTTGGTCGGAGACCGTATAGATAATATTACCTTTGCTTTTCCTTTTCGCCTGGTGGTTCTCTCAGGTTCGTGGTGTCGATATTCTCCAAGGGCCTGCCGGAGGAGACCCCCTTGCGGGTATAGCCATTATTGTCAGCCGCTATATAGGATTGCTCCCATATACCGTAGCCCGGAAGATACCACGCGGAGGTGATAATTGGCAATTAAAAGTAGTGACTTCCTCCGGACACTACAATCTTCATATTCCAAATTGTAAAAATTTATTGTAAAAATATTTCGTCATGATGCGAATGTGGCTATTTGGTCACTTACAGAATAGAACCGCGAGACCAGACGTCGAAGTCTCTTGGCGCGACTATGAAACCAAATCCATACTCGTGTCTTTCTACATGACAGCTATAAAAGATGTCACAGTTCTTTTGTCGCGTGCATCCCTGACCCGTTCATTGCATTTTCTATATGGCACCCTTGTATGTGTCGAGGACATCCGCCAATTGGATAGAAGCACCAACTCTGTAGTGAGTTCGGACAATCATGATTCTTATAACGCTTGCGTGGGTTGGCAACATATTTGGGGCATGTCATATAGATTACTCAACGTTGTGCCTTCTCCTAATTTCCTAACACTAAACGGATATCAGCGGTAAAAATACACATTACTTAAACGCTGGTGTCAGCTATATTTAGTAGTAGATAATGATGATTCTCTCGCTTTTATTCCTGCTTATATTAAGCATAGGAGAGTCATTGGCTGTTTAATTGGTGCGCTCTCGCTTACGAAGTAAGCGACGATGTCAGTAAGTGTCATATCAGTTGCAACTACGTTATAAGGTGAGTTTTTAGCTAGCTTAATAACACGCCTTGTTAAGAAGTAAGTGACGATGTCTGTAGGTGTCATTCTAATCGGAGTTAAAATGAGTGGACTATATGTTTTACATTACACACGCGTGACGTTCTAAGTACATAGATCGCTCGCTTACTGATGTCATGGATTTCTATATAGGTACTTCGTTTCATTTACTGCTGGGAAGTTCAATGACATTATTTATAGTGATTGCTGATGTCAACTATACTTAAAAGCAATCAGTGATGATTCTCCCGCTTATATTTCCTCTTAAATTTACCATAGGTGTGTCATACGCCGTTTAATCGCGATCGCTTACAAAGTAAGCGTCGATGTCAGTAAGTGCCATTTCAGTAACAATTACCTTATAAACAAGGTTTTAAGCGAGATTAATAACACGCCTGAGTTGCTTCTCCAATCGGAGTTATAGTGAGTGGACGATATTTTTTTACATTACCCACGCGTGACGTTCTAAGTACATCTAGATCGATCGCTTACAATGTCATACTGATGTCTTGGATTACGAAATAGGTACTTCCCTTCATTTACCGCTGGGACATAATATCACACGTGAGAGATTCCAAAGAAAGATTCTGATTATTCCCAAGTGTTCCCAAGAAAATCCCTCATTTCCCGACTGAAATTTCTGTACTCTTCTAACTCTTTAAAGTTGTAGTCCATAACGCTTGTTACTTGCCTTCCATTGATTACCACTTGATCAATCTGGTTTCTTGCCTTTGATCAGAGGATAACTATGTTACCCTGTGAATATATCTGTGTGGAAATCCGGTACCACATTCAATTGATGTGTTGATGTGTGTTTTCATTTAAATTAATGTGTTTTGAATTTAAATAGACGAGTTTAGAATTTCAATTGATATTTTCCGAATTTCAAATGGAAAATATTAATTTCAATTGTTGTCTTCTGAATGTCAAATGGAATTTTTGAACCAGTTTTGAATTTCAATTGGAATATTTGAATTTCAATTGATATTCCTTGAATTTCAATTGGATATGGTGTAGTTTGACATTTCATTGCATCCAAGAAAAAAAAACGACACACAATCTGAAACATTGCCTGCAGCTTTCTAGAGCAAATATAGTTTTCCACATCTACTAACAATTCTTTTAGTTTTGCCCACATTAAATTTCTAGTAATTGTATTTAAGCAACAATTTATTTGTTGAGTGAAAATGTTTCAAATGTCATCTTCAAAGTTTTTTAATATTGAAACAAAAGTGTAAGTACTTGAGGGAAACAATACGATGAGTTCCTTTGTTGAGTAACAGTTATTTGCAGCCGTCGAGGAAGTCCTTGATATTGTAAATAGTTGCGAATGTATGTAACGCTTTGTTGTCTTACCTACAATAGAGTAAAGTTGGTTGGGTGGGTGGATGTCGATAATAAGAAAAAATTTACTTTTAGCAGTTTTGTTGTTAAGCATTTGTATGTATATTTAACCGTATATACAAAATCGATAGTTTTTCGATACCTTCAAAGGACAATTCCGAATTTTTCGAGACTAATTCACATATGAACTGATATTCATATACTATTTAAATGGAAAGGACAATTGATACTGCAATTGTACTTCATCTTCTTATTAAAAATTTTAAATTTTTTTATTGCTACTTGGGAAATGTTACCACTACAGCTGTTTAAGTTCCACTGGACACCATTCACTAGATGCTACGCGAACCGAGTTTTGACAGACCAACACTTTCTCTAAACGCATAATAAAATTTTTTAAACTTTCCAAGAAGTTTATGTAGCTCTACACGTACTACGTTCCAAGTGGCATTTAAATAACTCTTCTATCGTCTCTCCCTCCCCCGCACATTCCAGGCGTCTTATGACCGCTTTTGAAATCTTCTACAGTGCTGACATTAGAAGATGGAAAAACTTTTGCTTGGTCTGCGAAGGCAGATGTTATGTTGTGGCTGTAGTGCTTCGTGTTTGTTCAGAGGATTTTTATACTTGGCAGAGTTATTATTTTGTATACAACATCAATTGTTTTATTGTTGTTTACATTTCGTTTCCGTTGTTAAACAGAATTCTTTGAATTTTTACCTTGTAATTTATCGCTAACATATATTTAAAATGTCGTTTTTCGTTTAATATTTTCCATTGTTTGAATTTTTAACGTTTTCACAGTAAGTGTAAAAGTTATTCTGACAGATGCCATCGAAAGTGGTTTCTCCCAGTTATAAAAATAAACATTACATAATCGCTTATGTCAGCTACATTTAAAGGCAATCAGTGATGATTCTCTCGATTAAATTTCCCCTTAAATTTGGCATAGGAGTGGATTAGTCCACGATGTCAGTAAGTGTCATTTACGTTATAAGCGAAGTTTTAAGCGTGCCTGATTACAAAGTAAGTGACGATGTCAGTAGGTGTCATTTCAACAGCAAGTGGAAAGTGAATTCCCTCGGCGTAAAAGCTATATTTAGTAGCAATCAGTGATGATTCTCTCGCTTATGTTCTGCCTTCCTTTACAAGGGAGTGTTATAAGCCGCTAATTCGGTTCGCTTTTGCTTACAAAGTAAGGGAAGATGTCAGTAAGTCACATTTCGGTTGCAATTACATTATAAGCAAAGTTTTATGCGAGCTTGATAACACGCTTGATTACAAAGTAATTGACGAGTGCCATTTTAATCGTAGTTATAATAAGTGGACGATATTTTATACATTACACACGCATTACAATCTAAGTACTTAGATCCTCGCTTACAATATAATACTGATGTCATGGACTACTAAATAGGTACTTCCTTTCATTTACCGCTGGGGATGAATATCTCCCATATATTCTCCTTAAATTTAGCATAGGAGTGTCATAGGCCGTTTAATCGGAGCGCTCTCGCTTGCAAAGTAAGTGACGATGTTAGTTAGTGTCATTTGAGTTTCAATTGCCTTTTAAGCTCTCTACTACAAAGTAAGCGACGATGTCAGTAAGTGTCATGTCAGTTGCAATTACGTTATTAGTGGAGTTTTAAGGGAGCTTGATAACACGCTTGATTACAAAGTAAGCGACGATGTCAGTAAGTGTCATTTCAGTTGCAATTACGTTATTAATGGAGTTTTAAGGGAGCTTGATAAAACGCTTGATTACTAAGTAAGTGACGATGTCAGTTGGTGCCATTTCAATAGAAAGTTTAATGATTGGACGATATTTTTCACATAACACACGTATGACATTCTAAGTACTGCTCGTTTACAATGCGAGCTAAATTGGTACCCAGTGGTTAATGTTACGAAGTACCTACTAAGTAATCCATGACATCAGTATAACATTGTAAGCGAGCGATCAAGTACTTAGAATCTCATGCGTGTGTAATCCAAAAAATATCGTCCACTCATTTTAACTTCGATTGACATGACACTTACTGACATCGTCACTTACTTCGTAATCAAGCGTGTTATCAAGCACCCTAATAACGTAATTGCAACTGACATGGCACTTACTGACATCGTCGCTTACTTTGTAATCGAGAGCTTAAAAGGTAATTTAAACTTAAACTGCACTTACTGACATCGTCACTTACTTTGTAAGCGAGAGCGTACCAACTAAATGGCCTATGACACTCCTATGCTAAATTTAAGGAGGAAAAAATCTATAAAATAGTAAATTTCGTGCTTTATTTTCTGATAAATTCTATGGGGACTGCAATATCAACTTCAATATTTAAAATGTGTTATACTGAATCCCATTGAGGTCATACCAGCACAAGTGATACAAAACATTAAGGTCATCCAAAAAGGTCCTGGGTTGTAATTGTTATTTCCTAGTCAGTTAGGTCCCAAAAGTATAGAAAACAGCTATTGTCGCAAGATAACTTTGCTTTTGTGACCAAGGCAGCGCTTATCAGTGCACACTACACAGTGCACACTACAGTAAGCGTGAATGGCCACAACGAACTGAATTCACAGTGGGGAGGAACAACGTCAAGTGGGAGCCCTTGGTGGACCCCCAGAAGGTACTGATGCTACCACTCCACATCAAACTGGGTCTTATAAAGCAATTTGTCAAAGCTCTCGACAAAAATTCTTCAGCGTTCAAGTACCTACAAGACTTGTTCCCTAAGCTCTCTGAGGCGAAAGTTACAGCCGGTATCTTCGTTGAACCACAAATAAAGAAAATCTTCGAGTGTGAAGAATTCCCCAAGAAGCTCACTCGTGTTGAGAAAGCTGCTTGGATGAGTTTTATGTCAGTGGTACAGGGATTCCTAGGCAATCACAAAGCCGCAAACTACGTGGAGCTGGTCGAAAGTCTGGTGGAGAACTACGGCAAAATGTGCTGCAGGATGTCTCTCAAACTCCATATTCTGGATGCACATCTTGACAAATTCAAGGAGAACATGGGAGCATATTCAGAGGAGCAAGGCGAGCGCTTCCATCAGGTTATAATGACATTTGAGCGGCGATACCAAGGACAATACAATGAGAACATGATGAGAGATTACATTTGGGGATTGATTAGAGAAAGTGACTCGCAGTATAAACGCAAATGTCGAAAAACCACCCGCTTTTGATTTACTTTTATGTTTTTGGTTTTCTGAAGTTTTAATAATATCTAGTTTTGATTTATATGTGCTGTTCTGTATGATTTTCTCTGTAGTGAAAGACTCAAACACGTTTTTCTCATAATTTTAGCATATTTTAATGAATCACATTGTCCTGGTCACAAAAGCAAAGTTTCCGAGGAATATTAGGTGGTTTCCATACTTTTAAGACATAACAGACTAGGAGATAACAATTACATCCCAAGGACTGAGAATTTTTTTATTTTTGTTACATAGTGTTATTGATATCCTTGGAATAATAATGGACGATCAGTTAGTAATATGAATACTAGGAAATGTGAAAGCAATTTAGGCGATGCCGCGATTGCTCACTCTCGACCAAAAGCACACAGGCGTGTGACCACCTCGAAAAAAGGATGGGCGATTCTAATCCCAAGGATGTTTTTTGCCTTTTCAGACCAGTGGATGAAACATACAACCTTCTCGAATATGTATACGTAAACCAAACAAGGAGGAATGGGGGATTTTCTAATTTGAGTATTTTGATTGTTATTCACCTGAGAATAACCAGAATCTCTTTTTGGAATTCCCCTATCAGCTCACAACGTCCGAGAGGTTACGTATTCCTCGGACAATGTCTTTGAACTTCCGTTCAGTGGTAGCAAATGTGCAAAGGCTTTCTTAGTGGCTTTGACAGCCATAAGAAACTTTGAAGAAAAGAAAAAACAAAGAACCCTCCACCCATATGTTGACGACCCCCCCAATAGTTATAAGAAACATGATTTACGGATATGCACCTGGTTTGTCCGAACTCTCTACAGAGATAGTGCTTCTATCCAACTGCCGGATGTCCTCTACAAATTAAAGGTTGACAACACCGCCATACAGGAAATATGATGGACGGGACAAGGATGCACACGACGAAAGAACTGTGACGTCTTTTGCAGCTACCATACAGAAAGACACGAATTTGGATGTGGATTCTTAGTCGGCAAGAGACTTCGATATCTGATCTCGCGGTTTAAACCTGTAAGTGACTGAAGAGCCACTATCCGCCTCAAGGTGAAATATTTTTACATTACGCGGAAGACGAGGACATTTAAGATACATTCCAAGAGCGCCTGGAGGTAATATATAACCGCTGTCCTGCACTTGACATTAAAATTGTTCTGGCATATGTTTATGCTTAAATTGGAAGATATCCACAAGGCATCCTGGATATCCCCTGATCAAAAGACAAGACACCAGAATGATCACTTGGTAATCGATGTAACACATATAAGATCGTATTAAACGTTACAGACATAGACTCGGAACACCACCTAATTGCAGCCAATGTGCACATCCGATTAAGTTGTGCTAAAAACACTCGTAATCAAACGCAAAAAAAACTAGACATAACAAAGCTGCATACCACCGAGATAGCCAATACCTTCTCCAACTTACTGTCTCGACTACTTCAAACAAACCCCCCTAATTCTGGTGTTCCCGACACTCAGTGGCAACATATTGCGATTTATATGACCACTGCCGCAACGACAGTACTGGGTTATAAAAAACCACGCTTAGACAAGCTCTGGTAAGCTCTGGATGAAGAAAAGGATGCTGCTTACAGGGCAAAACTGCAACCAATGGCAACGCGTGCTGTGACGGAGTGTTATAACGAGAAGTGAAGGGAGATGACACGCCTGTTCAGGCGGAAAAAGCGTCTATGGAAGCCAGGATATCGAAAATTACAGGGATAGATGAAGCCCGAAAGTTCTACCAAAAGGTAAAAAGCAAAGGTTTAAGAACAGGTATTCCCACCTGTAAGGGCAGAGACGGAAATCTGGTCACGAACACTCAGATTGTGCTGCAAATATGGAGGGAACACTTTCGTTCTCTTCTCGTTCCAGAAGGCAGCAAAAGTAACGAATTCACCCCAATCATCGACGAGTAGAGTAGATTGTCCACCACCTAACCAAAACGAGATCAGCACGGCAATTGCATGGCTTAAAAATAACGAAGCTTGCGGGAGCCGATGGACTTCTAGCAGGGCTTTTTAAAGCCGGCGGTGATAAGTTAGTAATGTGCATGCAATAGCTCATAAACACGATTTGGCTCAAGGAATGCATGCCCCTTGATTGCAAACTAAGTGTTGTATGTTCTGTGGTTAAGAAAGGCTATAAAAGTGTGAATACCAACTACAGCGGGATTAGCCTTTTACCCATCGCTTACAAGGACTGGGTCTAGTGTGTTATGTAAAAGACTAAAGCCCATTCTAGCGAACCTGATTGGACCTTATCAGTGTGGTAAATCTACGACCGATCAGATATTCACACTACCATAAATCCTGGAGAAAACCCAAGAAATGCAGATCGTTACCTACCATATGTTCATCGCTATGGCTCAGTTTGGTATCCCCTCGAAGCTGATACGACTTTGCAGGATGACACTGCCTGACACGTGAAAATAGATAAACATCGGACTGAGCCATTTTCTACCAAGCGAGGCTTTAGGCAAAGAGATAGTCCGTAATGTGATGACTTTAACATCGTAATGAAGATGATCATTCGGAAGGCTGCAGTAAGCAGGAATGGTACCATCTTCAACATAAGTTACATGCTGCTGACGTATGGCGATGACAGATATCATTGGCCGTAGTCTTAGAGATGTTACTGCGGCCTTTTCGAGTAGTGGGTCTGGTAGTAAATAAGTTGTTTGTTTCAACGAACGAATATCTTACTCGTTTGGAACGTTGAGTAAACGTAGATGATTTTGTCTACCTTAGCTCCGCCGTAAACATAAATAACAATGTCAGCCTACAAATCAAAAAAAGAGTATTGATGGCAAACCGCTGCTTCTATATGCAAGTTTAATGTACCAGACACAGATCCTACCTGTCTTGCTCTGCAGCGAAGAATCCTGGGTATGGACTTAGTTGGATGGACCAGGTGAAATAGTTGTTATCTACACATGGTGTGATGAACTATCTACGGAGCGCAAAAGACCGAAGCGCCTGAAATTATTTTTTACGTGCGGTTACTGTTAGATAAATTTCTGTTGTTGCTGCCATAATAGAAAAAGAAGGATGAAGGTGACGTGTCATAGGGTCCATGGTCATAAGGTCCATGGAAAAGACATGGATCAAAAGACTTAAAAAGTCATGAATTGAATTTGGTTCAAAGAAACCTAGGGTCTAAAGTGACTTCTTCTATGTGTAATACTAATACCCACCGTAGGGTGGCTATACAAAATTTATATGAATTACAAAATTAGTATTAAAACAAACTTAAATTTGAAGTAGTTTTTAAGTACTCACACTGTAACAATTTGAGCAAAAATATCTTCCACATCCTTTACTCTTATTTCTTCAGAACTTGCAATTAAATTCCAATTCTTTGCGCTATTACGACCGCTTTCAAATTTCAATATGACAGTTCAAATGAAACTTCTTCTACGTATAGTGACGGCATATAAATTAACCCTATATTAGTACGCCCCAACATTCAGTTGTTTGCTGCATAAAAGAATTACCAAATTTTTCATTCAATCCCAAAAATAGCGACACTAAGCCATAAATCAATGATGAAAAATTAAATGGAAAGGAAAACCCCCCAAAAACCGTAACACTAAGATTGGTGTTGTCAAGACAAAACCAAAAATATGAAGAAAAAAAGATTCCATGGCACATAAAGTGATGGAAATTTATTGAAATTTATTAGAGCAATTTAAAATGTGACGGCTGTTAAAAGTCTACATATCTGCTGTGGATAGCGGGCGTGCGTGTATGTTAAAGGTTTTTTCTTTGGCATTCAAGCAGACAATGGCAATAATGTGTACACACATGCATACATACAAATGTAAAGGACTTCACATCGACTTGCACATACGAACAGTTAAAGAAATGGCAACACATTTCACGACAATGCTTCAAAACAGAACTTGCAGTAATATAACACAGCAAAGGACGCATTAGGCAACCCACATACATGTACATGATATTGCCACACTCACTCACTCACATACAAACTCATATTCGCACTCAGTTTCGTGGTTGACATCATATACGTTCTTTAAGTACTGGCAATTGCTTCTCAACATTGTTTTAAATTGTCGTGGTTATGTGGCGTTTGAGTGTCCTGAATAAACAATGCCGACACAGCCTACCTCAAAGTGCCTGCTGAGTGGAAGTCTTGTGTGTGCGAGGGATAGAGAGTTTAAATATACCGTTGATATATTAAAGTAAACAAGTCACTTTCTTCATTTTTCTTACACAAAACTGTAAACTGCGTAAGCTTCATCAGCCTTAAAGGCATCGTAGATAACCGCTTAAAAGCAGCTTCGGTTTACCTTAACAAAACAAAAACCAGAATGTAATGAGAGTCATTGAAACGAATGTTGAGTTCGGTTTGGGTGTTAGCATGCAGCATTCGTTTGTTTATCAGATAGTAATCAACGGAATTGCGCAAAGTTCAATGATGTTGAGATTCATGGGTAAAATAAGCGTTTGTTCGCTTTTCACAAAATAAATATTAATGTTAAGGTTTAGGCGCGTACATACAAGGAATGCACGATATTATTACATGTAGATATTTTCTTACAAAGTGGAGTTATTTCAGGGCTATAAAATAAAGTTAAAAACAAAAATAAACAATTTGAAAATCCAATACACAGGTCCTGTATTTGTATGCTTTCCAAATATGACAATTTCTATTTTGTCAGGCCTGTAGAAGGCATGTAAAAAAGAAGGCAATGAGGAAGGTGTTCGTGTGTTTTTTTAAACAGTGCATTATAAGGATAGACTAAATAGAGGCATAACTGACTATCAATCGGGAGGAGAACACTGCAGAGAAATTGTTAAGGCCTTCTCAGAGAAGGCATTCTAGAAGACCTGCAACAGATTTTCATGCCTGATACAAGAAGGCCTTAATAAAGACCTTACATTTCCTTTCTTAGCGGCAAATCAAAAATCATTAATGCTCATTTCCTAACATGATCAGCAATGAGCAGGGAGCACTCTCAGGTGCCACAAGAGCAAACGAATTCACATCGACATGAAGAAGTTACAATAAGAAACAATAAATAAAACATTGAAGCACAAACAAATGCAAAGCTTTCAATGTAGTAGTAACCCATAGCTGAGCATGATACTTCTATCGTGGCCTGAATTTCTTCTTTAAAGGCAGCGACAACCGAAATTTATCTATCAATAGCCGCACGTAGAAAAGTATTCCATGCGCTTCGGTCTTTTGCGCTCCGTAGATAGTTCGTCACACCAAGCTTAGATAACAGCTCTTTCACCTAATCCATCCATCGGCTTTATTGCCGATGACTTTTCGAGCCGGAGCGTTTTCGTCCATTCGTACTACGTGTTCAAGCCAGCTCATTCGGTCTATTTTAACGCGCTTGACTACGTCGATGTCGTTGTACAGCTCATGATTCATTCGACGACGGCACTCGCCGTTAACGATGATGGGTCCAACTATTTTGTGAAGTATTTTTCCCTCGAAGACTCCTAGAATAGATTTATCCGCTTGTTTCATTACCCAGGATTCAGCGCTGTAGAGCAAGTATGTGCAAAAAATTTTGTATTAAATGGATTGAGTTAAATATCACAAATTGGAAACCTTCCTCCTTCCTGAAGATCATCATTGGTTGACATTTCACAAGGCCTTAATTCAGAAGGGAGGAAAGAATGTCAATGTTACGCCGTGTAATTTGGAAAGGAAGTGGCAATGTGTTAAACTTGCCTTCCAGTGTCTAAAGAAATCATGATGGAAGGCCATCCACAGGCTCTTAAGGAAGGGGAGGAGAAAAAAGGATTAAATGGAGGAATAAAGAAAGAAGAGAACAACGTGTGAACCCCACTCGTCATCTTGGGCTAGTTAGTCATCGAAGCCACCGAATGAAACATATGAAATTGCCTACTCGGACTGAGGGGAGCGACTTTAGGTCTTCAATATAACGTTTTCCTAAGTGTCTTAGCCTCCTACGGTTTAGAACGGGGTAGTTACATAGACTATGTACCATCGCCTTAGATTCGTCCTCACACACACGGCAGTTGTCCGGTAAGGATCTATTCCAGTTGCCTGTTATGTGCCTGATATTGCAAAGACCTGTGAGAATTCCACAGGCCAGTAGCGATCTAGCAGTTATACAGTCGAATCTGGAGATGAAACGTCTGTTAACTGTTTTCCACATCCAACCTCTACTAAGCCAAAAAGTTAACAAATGGTCGAAGATCAACATCTTCCAGAGAGTCAAGAACAGTAATAGTACAGCCTCCCGCCGGCCAGTAGGTCTGCTGATTCATTGCCAGGAATCTATCAATGTCCTGGGACCCAACAGAGGCTGACATTCAGAGGCTTTGGTCCTTCCAACTTCTCCTTACAGTTCCTCGCCAGCTTTTGTTCACAACATGCAGAATTGATTGCTTTAAATGCTGCCTGGTTATCCACACAACTGGTTACCCGTCTGTTAGTATAAATTCCACATGCCATAATAGCCTCCGCGGTTTTCTGAATGGCCGGTATGTTACCTGAAAGAGAGTCTTAGCTGCAGGTCTTCGGTGTAGTCACATTCACTACGATCTCCTTTCTTGTATATGGGGCATAACAGACTGAGCCTCCAATCCCCGGGCATGCTCTCCTATAGCCAGATGTTTTCCATAAGCTGTTGCATGCTCCTAATCAGCTCCTCCCTCACCTTAACTCTCTGGTAGAATTTTCGGGCTTCCCCTCTACGTCGGAGCAAGTCGGTGCACTTATCCTGTCTCTTCTCCTTGTGCCGTTTAGAACAGTTCGCGTTGTCATTGGCTGCAGTTTCGCCCTGTATGCAGCATCCGTCTCTCTGGTGGCATCATCGTACCAGGAATCATCTTGAGTCGGCTTTGAGTACCCAAGAACGCTTCTCGTAGTCCTTTCTACGGAGTCGGCTATATATTGTGAGGTAATATTATCAGAGGTTGGAGCATTCTATAGCAGTTGAGTAAGGTGGTTGGAGTAGGAGCCCGCTACCTCTATGGTCCGCTGTTTACCGATGTCTATTTTTCGTTGTGCCTGGTTATGTACGTTTTTTGCCTTGTGCGTACCTGCGGTAAGGATGTGATCGGAGTCAATGTTTACACCACTGATCACTCGTATGTCCAGAACACTCGACGCGTGTCTTCCATCGACTACCACATGATCCATCTGATTCATCGTCAATTAATGTGGAGATAACCATGTTGCCTTATAAATAAATATTTCCATGGTCAAATCTAGTGCTGCTAACTACCACATTTCTTGCTTCAGATAAATCAATCAGACTGATGCCATCGTTTGACAATTCGGTGTGCAGACTGAATTTTTCAATGTAGGCTCAAATGCGGCCTATTTTAGCTTTAAAATCGCCTAGTACAATTTTGATGTCATGGCTCTGACTACGATTATAAACATTTTCATGGATCTCGTAGAACTCATCTTTGCCTTATCGCTTTTCTCTTTTGTCGGAGCATGGGCACATACAAGTGTTATGTGGAACAACTTTGTCTTGACACTATGGTGGCTATACGTTCACACACCGGGTTGAACCTTGAGAATAGGTGTCGCAGTCTCTTGCCAATCACAAATCCACTTCCAAACTCGTGAATGTCCGGATGGCCACTATGGTCGCACAACTTCATGTGCGATTACCCGTGTCCCGTCCACCCGATTTCCTGTATTCTTCGAGGACTTCCGCCAGTTGGATGGAGGCACCTGGTCTATACAGTGTTCTAACATTCCAGTTGCATATCCTGAAATCATGGTTCTTAATTCGTTTGCGGTGGTCGCCAACATTTTGGGGGTTCCGTTTTATTCTTTTCTTTTTTCTTTTCATAGCAATAGTTCAAACGTCGGTGGCGAGATGCATGCACAGCGCACTACGTCGTAGTTTTCTGCTTCTGCCAGGATTTTATTACAGCCGCCCATTTCAGACGCTGGGTACCACTCACTCTAAGCCGACATGCCTGGGTTTAAGGCTTCGCCTAGGATTTCTCCACTTTCTATACATGTGCAGTGTATTTCTATAAAAATTCATTGTGTCACCAATAGTATATCAAATTATTAGCTTGTTCCTTACAATAGACCCATTATTAAGTTAGTATGTACTACTATTTACTTCATTATCGAGTCGGTTGACTGTGATGTTTCACAGAGCAGCGAAAGATGTACGAAACCATTATTTTTGTCGCTAACTCTCACTATAGTTTTCGATGCTGTTGTATTATATAATGTGTGAATAAATGTTAGTACGACAACACACCGAAACAAAAAGGAGTAAATACATATATGTTGTACGATAGTTACCGCATATATCCATACAACTGAATGTATCTATGTGCGCGATAGTAGTACATACGCCACATATCCATTTATTGTTATTATTATCTATAGTAATTTTCGTTGTATGTAGTTGTTGCTGTGTTAGTAACTGTTTGCAAAAAAAAAAACATTTACTACAACACTTGTGGCATAATAATAATAAACAGATGATGTTGTTTGCTATGGTTGCTTGCAGCTGAAAGCGAGGGTCAATGTAATAATTGAGGTAACTTACTTATAGGCTAGATGGAAATAAAACTGTTAGGTATTTTAAACCATTCGATAAGATCTTCAGATTTTATTAGGGGTTAAACAATTCGGAAAAATCTTTACCATCCAACGAAATTTTGGTCACACCCTTCTGAGCCGCCCATCGAGTTTGTTGCACAAAACTTTTTAAGCCGAAGCATTTTCGTCCATTCGTACAACGTGTCTAAGCCATCGCATTCTGTCAATTTGAACGAGCTTAACTACGTCAATGTAGTTGTAAAGCTCATGATTCTTTCGACGACGGTCCTCGCCGTTAACGATGATGGGTCCAAATATTTTGAGAAGTATTTTTTTTCTCGAAAACTCCCAGAATACATTGATCCACCTGCGTCATTACCCAGGATTCTGCACTGTAGAGCAAGATAGGTAGGATCAGAGTCTGGTAGAGTTGGATCTTCGTTCGTCGAAAGACGAACTGCTGCCTTCTGCATGATCATCTCTATTATAATGTTAAAGAGATCGCATGACAGACTATCGCCTTGTTGGAAGCCTCGTTTGGTAATAAATGGCTCTGTTAGATATATGCCTATTTTCACTGAGGACTTCGGGTCATCAGTGTTATCCCGCAAAGTTGTATCACCTTCGCGGGGATACCAAGCCCAGCCATAGCATCTATAAGATTATGTCGTATCGAACTGTCGAATGCAGCTTTGTAGTCCATAAACAGATGGTAGGTGTTGATCTGCTTTTCTTGGGTCTTCTCCAGGATTTGGCGGCTAATCCCGCGATAATTGGTGCACACACTTGGATCGCCTTTCTCATGCACAGGACATAGAACACTCAGATTCCAATCATTTAAAAAGCTCTGCAATTGCTGTGCTGATCTCGTTTTGGTTCGTGGTGGACAGTCTACTCCATCGGCAAAGATTGGCGTGATTTCGTCACTTATGTTGCCTTCGGGGACGATTACAAAACTAAAGTGTTCCCTCCATATTTGCAGCCCACTCTGAGTGTCCGTGACTAGATTTCCGTCTCCGTCCTTACAGGTGGGGATCCCTGGTCCTTTTCTTCAAACATTTCGCGATATTCCTCATCGTACCAGGGCTTGTCTTAACGTCATTTTTATAACCCAGTGCGGTCGTTGTGGCAGTGGTCATAGCATTTGCAATATGCTGCCACTGTTTGTCGGTAACATCAGAATTAGGGGGGTTGGTTCGAAGTAATTAAGAGAGTTGGTTGGAGTAGGCATTGGCTATCTCAGTGGCTATGCAGCCACGTGATGTCTAGTTTCCTTTGCGTTTGGTTACGAGCGTTTTAAGCACTGATAAATCTCGTGCGTACCTTGGCTGCAACTAAGTGGTGATCCGAGTACACGTCCATAGCGCTTGAGACATGCCTTCCTTCAATTACCACGTCAACCTGAATCCGTTATCGGAGATGTTGTTGTGCAGAATGAATTTTCCGACTGCTAAACCAAGAGCATCTTTCCTTCCTATTTTAGCATTAAAATCTCCCAGAACAATTTTAATGTCATGTGCAGGGCAGCGGTCATATATTTTCCCCAGGCGCTCGTAGAATGTATCTTTAATGCCCTGGTCTTTTTCTTCCGCGGACCTCCAAAGAGAGCTTCTAGTTATTCCCAATTGAAAAACGATCAAAGTATCGAAATATACATTATACAATTTTTGTAAAAAAAACTTTAACTGAACTAAAAAGTAATGCAGCCTTTATGTATAACATTGTCCATATTCTCGTTTATATAAATAGTTTCTTTTATGTATTTTGGTCTTCTAAACTCCAAGAAAATAACACAGTAAAGAGTTTATATCTGTCATTTTATGTTATTCTTATCTATTTTATTCTCTTCTATTTTACTCTATTCATATTTTAACTTAACTTAATTTCCCTTTACACCCCATGAATGAGGTATGGGATAGCTTCTAGCGTTGTTGTGAATTAACACGCTTTCTATTTTTAGATTCACAACTAACGGCACCTACTTGTTTATCGACGAATGCGAACGTCACTGTTTGAGAAGCTCTTTACTAGACACGCCGATTGACTCGACACGTAATACTGCGAAGTTGCTGTCAACAACATTTGAGGTTAGCCGACAATGAAAGACCAATTTTTTTTTAAGATGACTGGAGTCAGTTTTGAACCTGCGATCTCCTGTATGGTAGTCGCGTGTTCTAACCACTATGACACGGCCGGTCCCATATCTATTCTATTCTATTCTATTCTATTCATATCTTAAAAACTTAAACTTAATTTCCCTTTGCACCCCATGAATGAGGTATGGGATAGCTTCTCGCGTTGTTGTGAATTAACACGCTTTCTATTTTTAGATTCACAACTAACGGCACCTACTTGTTTATCGACGAATGCGAACGTCACTTTTTGAGAAGCTCTTACTAGACACGACGATTGAATCGACGCTTAATACTGCGAAGTTGCTGTCATCAACATTCGAGGGGAGCTGACAATGAAAGAAAATTTTATTTATTTTTTTCTTTTAAGATGACTGGAGCCAGGTTTGAACCTGCGATCTCCCGCATGGTAGTCGCGTGTTCTAACCACTATGCCACGGCCGGTCCCATTCATATTATATTCATATCTATTCTATTATATTCTATTCATTTCTTCAAAATTAATTATAATTTTATGTATTACTACTACTTTAGACCAGCCATAGACCATAATTATCATATGTACTTTCTTTCTCTATGTCCTTTATTGTTATGACACGTTAGTGGCTGCAAGACAAAATCGTAACCCAAGAAAAGCGTATATGCAGTATGAACTTAGGTTAAGTAGAATCTATGTATTGGCCCCCTTTAAGTTAAGTGGCACAGTTGATACCAGTAGTCGTTGGCATTTAAAATAAATATATGTATGTACTATATACAGCCACAGTCTTATGTTCACTTACAGTGACATATTCATTTAGCGTAACTTACGCACACACATTAATATATACATGTATGTATATACTCTTAGGGCATACATGCAATTATGTGTGACTCCAAAGCAAGATGGAGTGTAATCAGTCCCCTGCTTAATAGAGTATGAATAGTGTTCACAAAAACATACGACTGGGCACAGTTTTAAAGTATTGGTTTAAACAATATGTTAGATGGATGAACTGGTTTCTTAAACCATTAGAGAAAATTTCCATCAAGTGAACTGACTGATAAAAAATCTCACGCTATGAATAGGTTTATCCACATAACACTTATATGTGCCCATGCTTCAAGAAAAAAGAAAAGTGATGAGGACAAAGACGAGTTTTACGATAGCCTAAAAAATGTATATAAACGTAGCCCAAGCCATGACATCAAAATTGAACTAGGTGATTTTATTGATAAAACAGGCAGGAAGGCCGAATTTGAGCCTACCATCGGAAAATTGAGTCTGCACACCGAAACGTCGAACAATGGTATCAGACTGATTGATTTCTCTGAGGGAAGAAATATGGTAGTTCGCAGTACTAGATTTGACCATAGAAATATTCATAAGGAAACATGGTTGTCTCCAGCCCAATTAACGAGAAATCAGATAGATCAAGTGAAGAGAACATTTCAGAAATCTACTGTATACGAACACCACACCAGAAAACCCCGCTCCAATCCATGACGATGTTCATGTCTATGATGTCCACCTCAGTGCCAGAGCGAGGTAGGTGTGGCAATACCCGCCTTAAAAGGAGCATGCATCAGCCCATGAAAAACTACTGGCTAGAGGAGAACATGCCCGAGGATTGAAGTCTTAGTCTGCTATGTCCCATATACAATAAAGGAGATCGTAGTGAGTGTAAGAACTACCGTGGAATAAGCATATTACCGAAAGCGTACAAGTTCCTTTCGAGCATATTGTGTGAACGTCTAAAGCCAATTGTAAAAAAACTAATTGAACCTTAACAGTGCGGCTAGTAAATCTACGATGGATTAAATATTCACTTTACGACAAATCCTGGAAAAAAAATTATGAAAAGCACCTAGCACCTCTTTGTCGACTACAAAGCTGCTTTCGACTCTCTGATAAGGAATTAAAAATACTTAATTTCCCTCTACACCCCATGAATGAGGTATGGGATAGCTTCTCGAGTTGTTGTGTATTCACGCTTTCTTTAGATTCACAACTAACGGCACCTACTTGCTTATCGACGAATGCGAACGTTACTGTTTGAGAAGCTTTTACAAGACATGCCGATTGACTCGACACTTATACTGCGAAGTTGTTGTCGACACAACATCGAGGGGGCCGGCAATGAAAGAAAAATTTATTTTCATTTTTTTTAGATGACTGGAGCCAGGTGTTGAACCTGCGATCTCCCGCATGGTAGTCGCGTGTTCAAACCATCATGCCACGGCCGGTCCCCTCTGATAAGGAATAGGCCAACAAAACTAATTCGATTTTGCAGATGTACCTTGGAAAACACCAAATCCTCGGTTAAGATTGGTAAGGATCTCTCTGAACCGTTCAACATGAAAAGAGGTCTCAGACAGGGCGATAGCTTGTCCTGTACACTATTTAATATAAAATAGTTATGGTGGGTGCCGTTGGGGATGTAAAGTGAATCTTGCATATTAAGCCGACTCACAAAATCCTTCGTGGTGGCACCTGGGCAACGGTATTCATGATATTTTTTATCATGAATAGCGCCTGATAGTGAGCGATGAACCCTGATAGTTGGGCTAGCCACCCGTCTTCTGGTCCTTTACTGGCTATGAAAACACGACAAAGAAAAAATAACAAACGGAACCCTCCAAATGTTGACGACCCACGCAAACGTTATAAGGACCATGATTTAAGGATATGCACCTGGAACGTTCGGACTCTCTATAGAGAAGATGCCACTTTCCGACTGGCGGATGTCCTCAAAAAATATAAGGCTGACATCACCGCCATCCATGAGATGAGATGGACAGGACAAGGAAGCTCGCGACGTCAAAATTGCGACATCTATTACAGCTGCCATGCCGAAAAGCACGAATTTGGATGTGGATTTGTAGTTGGCGCGAGAATCAGACATCTTCTCTCGCGATTCAATCCTGTTAGTGATCGAATTGCCGCAATTCGCATCAAGGCGAAATATTTCTACATCACGCTGATTAGTGCTCATGCCCCGACGGAAGATAAAGACGATGAGATTAAATATGCACTTTACGAGCGCCTATAGGAAACATACGACCGCTGCCCTAACCATGACATTAAATTTGTTCTGGGAGACTTTAATGCATAAATAGGAAGGGAAGATGTTTTTGGTTCATCGATCGTCAGACAACGGGTTTAGAATAGATATCCACAATGCAACTTGGCTATCCCCAAATCAAAACACCAAAAATCTAATTGATCATGTGGTAATTGATGGCAGGCATGCATCTAGTGTCATGGATGTGCGTGTGACAACGCCTCTACATCTGGCGTTCCCGATACACAGTAGCAGCATATTGCACATTCATGGCAACCGCCGCAACAACCGTGCTTGGATATGAAAAACTGCGCTCAGACAAATCCTGGACGATGAAGAATGTCGCATAGCGTCTGAGGAACAGGATGCTGCTTATAGGGCAACGCTACAGCCAATTGTAACCGGTGCTGTTAGGGAACGGCACAAGGAGACGGTAAAACAGGCGAGACAGCTTTTTAAGTGAAATAAAAACCTCAGATGAAGGAACGGGAGAACGAGTATAAAGAGCGATACAGGGATAGAGGCGAGGCCCGAAATTTTACCAGAAAGTAAAAGCAAAAGACTACGATAACGGACTCCCCTCCTGTAAGAACAAGGATGGTCACAGATACGCAGAGTGTGCTCGTAAATGGAAAGAACACTTCCAGCAACTGCTGGTTCCAGAAGGTATCACGCCAATTGCCGAACCGGCTTAGATTTCCCACCACCAAGTCAAGCCGAGGTAGGAAGAGCAATATCGCGGCTGAAAAATACTAAAGCTTCCGGTGCCGACCGACTTCCGGCAGAGTTCTTCAAGTCCGGTGGTGAGAAGCTGATAACGAGCATGCACCAGCTCCTGCGCAACGGTTGGCTTAATGAGTGCATGCCCGACAAGTGGAATTTAAGCGTATTATGTCCTGTGCTGAAAAATGATGATTCAAGTGTGTGCTCCAACTACCGCGGGATCAGCCTTTTACCCATCGCACATAGGTCCTGTCGAGTGTGCTATGTAAAAGACTGAAGCCAGTGTTATCCAACCTGATCAGGCCTTATCAGTGTGGCTTTAGACCTGGTAAATCAACAACTAACCAGATATTCACACTTCGGCAAATCCTGGAAAAGAACCAAGAAAAACAAATCGCCACTTACCATCTTTTTGTCGACTATAAAGCTGCCTTCGACAGCCCGATACGGCAGAAATTACTCGAAGCCATGGCTGAGTTTGGTATTCCAGCGAAGGTGATACGCCTTTGCGGAATGACGCTGACTGACACGAAGTCTTCAGTGAATTTTGGCAAGGATCTTACGGAGCCATTCTGTACCAGACGAGGCCCAAAACAAGGCGACGGCCTATCGTGCGATCTCTTCAACATAGTGATGGAGATGATAATGAGAAGAGCTGCAGTAAACACGAGTGGCACTATATTCAACAAAAGCCACATGTTACTTGCGTACGCTGATGACGTAGACATCATCGGTCAAAAACTGCGGGATGTGACTGCAGCCTTCTCAAGTGTACAGAAGGAATCAGCGAAAGTAGTTCTAATGGTGAAAGAGGGCAAAACGAAGTTATTAGTTTCAACGAACAAATAATCTACTCGTTGGGAAAACTTCGTAAACGTTGACAACTATAATTTTGAAGTGGTAGATTATTGTATCTACCTAGGCTCCGCCATCAACAAAACAAATAATATCAGCCTCGAAATCCCGAGAAGAATCCTGCTTGCTAATAACTGACTAAGAAAGCAATTCAATTTTAGAGCCCTCTCTCGACGAACAAAAATCCAGCTATACTAGATGCTGGTTCTACCTGCATTGATGTATGGTTCAGAAGCTTGGTTTATGACACAAACGGATGAATCGCTTCTGGCAGTATTCGTGAGAAAAATACTCTGTAAAATATATGGGCCTTCATAGTTAAAGGAGAGTATCGTCGTCGTATGAGTCATGTGCTGTACTAGCTGTACACTGACATTGACGTGGTCAGACGCATTCATTGAGGTGCAGCGGTTGCATTGGCTAGGTCATGTTGTACGCATGGACGAAAATGCTCGAGCTCGAAAAGTCTTCGACAACAAACTCGATGGACGGCGCAGAAAAGGGCGACCAGAAGTCCGTTGGAAAGACCAGGTTACTGAGAACCTAACAGAACTTGGTGTGACTAACTGGAGAAGAAGCGCAGAAGATCGAGGCGCTTATAATATTTTTCTACGTGTGGTATATAATCCAATGGGATTGCAAGGAAGTGCCAGCTAAGTAAGTAACTATGGAGAAGGTGTTGCGAACGGATGGTGTCAACATGTCTGGCACCATATTCCACAACAGCCACATGCCACTAGCCTATGCCAACGATACAGACATCATTGGCCGAAATCTGCCGGATGTTACTGCAGTTTTTTCATGACAAGAAAAGGAGTCAGCAAAAATGGGTTTAGCGGTCAACGAGAACAAAACAAAAATAATGATTTTGACGAACACAGAGTCCTCTCGATGAGGATGCACCGTGAACGTTGGCAATTATTGTTTTGAGGTAGTTGATGAATTTACCTGTCTCGGATCTTCCGTCAGTAAGAAAAATAGTGTCAACCAAGAAATCAAGTGGAGAATAGTGCTCGCCAAGAGATGTTTTATCGGACTTCGGTAGCACTTTAGTAACACCACCTTATCTCGGGACACTAAGAATCAGCTATACCATGTGTTAATTTTACCCGTTCTGTTGTAGGCTGCCGAATCGTGGGTGTTTACGACAACGGACTTACATAACCTGGGAATATTCAAGAGAACAGTACTCCAAAAAATATATGGACCTATCTGTGTCTACGGCGAGTTTCGCCATCGGATGAATCATGAGCTATATAAGCTTTACCACGACATCGACGTAGCTATAAGAGTCAGAATCCGACAACTGCGATTAAAGTACTTTTTTGCACAATAAAGGCACTTTTTGATGCAATAATAGTACATTTGACACAGTGAAAGTAGTCTTTGGTATAATAAAAGTCTTTGTTGGTACAATAAAAGTACCATTAGGTGCAATAACAATACTTGTTGGTACAATAAATCTAATTGTTCAAACAATAAAAAGTACTCTTTAGTACAATAAATGTACTTTTTGGTACAAAAATATAACTTTTTTACACAATAAAAATAGGTTTTTGTACAATTAAAGTACTTTTTGGTACAACAGAAGTGCTTGTTTGAATAATAAAAGTACTTCTTGATACAATTAAAGTACTTCTTGTAGTCTTTGGTACAGATAACATATTCTTTCGGACAATGAAAATACTTGTTGGTACAAAAAAGTACTTCTTTGTGCAAAAGAAGTATTTGTTGGTACAATAAAAGTACTTTTTAGTACAATAAAAGTACATTTTAATACAATAAAAGTTGTCTTTGCTATAATAAAAGTACTTTCAGTACAATAATAGTACATTTAACAATATAAAAAAATAAGGAGTCTTTGGTACAACAAGAGTGCTTGTTAATGCAACAAAAGTACTTATAGGAACAATGGGGGAACTTGTTAGTTTAAAAAAAATACCTTTTGCTACAATAAAAGTGCTTATTCAGAAAATTAAAGTCTGATACAAAAAAAATACTTTTTGGTGCAATTAAAATACTTGTTGGTACAATAAACGTGCTTTTTGGTACAACAAATTTACTTTTTGATACTATAAAAGAAATCTTTGGTACAATGAAAGTACTCTTTGTACAATAAATGTACTTTTTGGATCAATAAAAGTACTTTTTGTTACCACAAAAGTATATTTTGTTGCAATAAAGGTACTTATCGATACAGTAATTTTACACAATAAAAGTAGTCTTTGGTACGATTAAAGTACTTGTTGGTGCAATAAAACTACTTCTGGGTACAACTAAAGTACTTGTTGGCACAATAAAAGTACTCTTTGGTGCAATAAGTTCAGTAAGTTAACCCGCTTCTATTTAACTACGAATTCGAACATCAGCACATTGTGACAGGATTCACCCACACACGTGTTCTAGCCATCATATGACGGTCAAACCCTTCTGAATCACCACTCCTTATTAAAAACAACCCTCTCCCCCCTAGGCCTTGAACTGAGCAACCGACCCTTAAGGTTTACAAATTTCATGTACCTGACACGTTAAGAGCACAACAACAAAGGCAGCATTAAAAGTCACATGTCGCAACAGGATACGCAGCAGCAGTACCATCAAGGACATCGCCACGTCTACTATTACCAGTTTAATGACATACTACATACATACATATTCATAAGCAGCAACAGCACCAAACGCTGGCAAAGTGAGCAACTTAAAAATTTCAGTAATTAGTTAATGTTAATGGTTACCACACTCAACAGTCAACATCCAACCGAGCAGCAATCTTGTCGTTGTTGTCGGTCATTGTCTCTGTGGGTTCTGTTGGTTTTGAGGGGTTTTCACCCTACAACACAAAACCACCGGGCAAAAGAATACAAACCTCATTCACAATGTCGTCGTCTCATCATTACACTCAGTGGTTTTAATTGTCCTTTAACACATTGTCGGTAATTTGTCACCAACGCTGACATGGGCTACCTTTTGACAGATTTTGATCATAGAATAGAAAATCCGCAAACAACACTAGCAAACAACACCCACCACCTGTGTTGGTATTTGGGGGGCAGCAATGGCCCAGGACAACGTCAATCTTTCAAGACATAGCATTAATTAAAAATTTATTACTTTGATGGAAACAAATTAGTTGGTGCAATTAATTTCATTAGCTGTTTACGCTGCCAACGGCAGTCTGTGTTTTGGAATTGTTTTAGGAAACTCTTTATTAAGCTTGAATAATATGAATACTCGAAATACAAAAGGAAAACATCATTAATCATAATCAACGACAAACAATTGTTAAGGATATGTTTAATTTAATTCTGCCTAATTTGTGGATTTGGGGGAAGAAATTAATTAATTATAACATTAGACTAATTAAGCGATTTATATATAAAAATAAGAAATTTTAAATGGAAAAATATTATGTTATAATTTGTTGGATTGAAAAGCAAAAACAATTTTTTTGTTTAGTAAAAATACTTGTTAGTAAAATTTTACAATACAATACAACAAAAGTGCTCTTTGGTACAGTAAAATTACTTTTTGGTACAGTAAAAGTACTTTTTGATACAGTAAAGATACTTGTTTGTTGATACAACAATAACAACTTTTGGTTCAATAAAAGTACTCTTTGATACAATAACCAGAACAGAAATTTCAGTCATGTCAATTGAAGCCGATAAAATACCCTCACCTTATGTATGACATTGCTTAATTGTCAGGTTATCGAAATTAGCCGATTTTTAATTAAAGTTATTTATATAAGTGTAAACGGTTGGGAATAGGCCTCAAATGTCTGGCCATATGACCGAAGGTCCTATTCCCAACCGTTTACAGTTATAAATGCGTTGTTGTGAATTAACAAGCTTTATATTTTTAGATTCACAACTAGACACTCCGATTGACTCGGCACTAATACTGCGAAGATGGTGTCAACAACATTCGAGGGGAGCCGACAATGAAAGACCTATTTTTTTTTAGATGACTGGAGCCAGGTTTGAACCTGCGATCTCCCGCATGGTAGTCGCGTGTTGTAACCACTATGCCACGGCCGGTCCCAGTTTACAGTTATATAAGTAACTTTAATTAAAAATCGGTTAATTTCAATAACCCAACAAAATTGCCAACAAATGTAAAAAGTTCAAAAAAAAGATACTTAGAACAAGAACAGAAATTTAAGGTAAGTTAACTGACTGATAAATTATACTTCTTCTTCTTTCATGGTAGCAACAACAGAAATTTATATATCAGTAGCCGCACGTAGAAAAGTATTTCAAGCACTTCGTTCTTTTGCGCTCCGTAGATAGTTCGCTACACCAAGATTAGTTAACAGCTCTTTCACATGGTCCATCCTTCGGAGTTTTGGTCGACCCCTCCTGCGACGCCCATCGAGTTTATTGCCGAAGACTTTTTGAGCCGGTGCGTTTTCGTCCATTCGTACAACGTGTCCAAGCCAGCGCATTCGGTCTATTCGAACGCGCTTGACCACGTCGATTCAGCTTGTTCAGCTTATACAGCTCATGATTCATTCGACGACGGTACTCACCGTTAACGATGATGGGTCCAAATATATTGCGAATTATTTTTCTCTCAAAGATTCCCAAAATAGATAATTCCGCTTGTGTCATTACCCAGGATTCTGCGCTGTAGAGCAAGATAGGTAGCACCAGAGTCTGGTAGAGTTGGATCTTTGTTCTTCGAGAGAGCGCTTTGTCGTTAAATCGCTTGCTTAGCGCATAGTAGCAGCGGTTTGCGATCAATACTCTTCTTTTGATTTCGAGGCTGACATTATTATTTTTGTTTATGGCGGAGCCAAGGTAGACAAAATCATCTACCACTTCAAAATTATAGTTGTCAACGTTCACGCAGCGTCCCAGACGAGTTCTCTTTGTTCGTTGAAACAAATAACTTGGGTTTGTCCTCGTTTATCACCAGACCCACTTCAGCCGACTGCTTTTCAATGCTTAAAAAAAACCGCAGTAACATCTCGCAATCCACGTCCAATAATATACATATCATCAGCATACGCGAGCATGACTTTCATGTGACTTTTGTTGAAGATGGTACCATTCCTGTTTACTGCTGCTTTCCGCATGATCATCTCCATTACGATGTTAAAGAGATCGCAAGACAGACGACTATCGCCCTGGCTAAATGTCTGTTAGATTTTTTCTAATTTTCACTTAAGACTTCGTGTCAGTCAGCGTCATTCCGCAAAGACGTATCAATTTCGCTGGAATACCAAACTCAGCCAAAGCATCCAACAATTTCTGTCGTATCGGACTGTCGAATGCAACTTTGTAATAGAAGGAGAGATGGTAGGTGTCGATCTGCATTTCTTGGGTCTTCTCCAGGATTTGTCGTAGCGTGAATATCTGGTCGGTGGTGGATTTACCAGGTCTAAAGCCACACTGATAAGGTCCAATCGGGTTCGCCAGAATGGGCTTTAGTCTTTCACATAACACACTAGACAGGACCTTGTTTGCGATGAGTGAAAGGCTAATCCCGCGATAGTTGGTACACACACTTGGATCGCCTTTCTTAAGCACAGGACTTAGAACACTCAGATTCCAATCATCGATGCATGCATTCCCTTAGACAAATCGTGTTTTTGAGCATGCATGTTACCAGCTATTCGCCGCCGGCTTTAAAAAGCTCTGCCGGCAGTCCATCGGCTCCCGCAGCTTTATTATTTTTAAGCCGCGCAATTGCCGTGCTGATCTCGTTTTGGCTCGGTGGTGGACAGTCTACTCCATCGTCGATGATTGGTGCGATTTCGTCACTTATGCTGCCTTCGGGAACGAGTAGAGATTGAAAGTGTTCCCTCCATATTTGTAGCCCACTCTGAATGTCCGTGACCAGATTTCCGTCTATGTCCTAATGGGACATGGGAACAGGGTTCCCTGTTCCAAAACCTTTACTTTTTACCTTTTGGTAGAACTCTCGAGCCTCACCTCTATCCCTGTAGTTTTCGATATCCTGGCTCTCTCTTTTATTCCACAGACGTTTTTCCGTCTGAACAGGCGTTTCATCTCCCTCCTTTTCTCTAACGCTCCATCACCGCACGCGTCACCATTAGCTGCAGTTATGATGCTGTATGCAGCATCCATCTCCTCAGACATTTCGCGACATTCATCATCGTACCAGGGCTTGTCTGAGCGTGGGGGATTTGTTTGAAGTAATTGAGAGAGTTGGGTGGAGTAGGCATTGGCTATCTCAGTGGTCTGCAGCTTTGTGATGTCTAGCTTCCTTTGCGTTTGATTACGAGTGTTTTTAGCACTACTTAATGGTGTGCGTACCTTGGCTGTAACTAGGTGGTGATCCGAGTCAATATTTGCACCGCGCATCACACGCACGTCCATAACGCTTGAGCCATGACTTCCATCAATTACCACGTGATCAGTCTGATTTCTTGTATTTTGATCGGGAGATATCCAGGTTGCCTTGTGGATATCTTTATGCGGTAATCTGATTCCACTCACAACCATGTTCCTACCGACGCGAAACTTACCAGTCTGAAACCGTTATCGGAGGTGATGTTGAGCAGACTGAATTTTCAGACTGCTGTACCAAGTGAATCTTTCCTATTCCTATTTTAGCATAAAAAAATGCCCAGAACAATTTAAATGTCATGTGCAGGGCAGCGGTCATATATTTCCTCCAGGCACTCATTGAATGCATCTTTAATTAACTCATCTTTGTCTTCCATCGGGGCGTGTACACAAATGAGCATAATGTATAAATATTTCGCCCGGATGCAAATAGTGGCTATTCTGTTACTTACAGAGTTAAACCGCGAGACCAGGTGTCGAAGTCTCTTGTCGACTATAAAGCCACATCCAAATTTGTGTCTTTCTGCATGGCTGCTGTAAAAGATGTCACAGTTCTTTCGTTGTGTGGATCCCAGTCCCGTCCATCACATTGTCTGTATGACGGTGATGTCAGTCTTGTATTTGTCAAGGACATCCGCCAGTTGAATAGAGGCACCATCTCTGTATAGAGTTCGGACATTCTAGGCGCATATCCTTAAAACATGGTCCTTATAACGTTTGCGAGGTCGTCAACATTTGTTTTTTCTTTTCTTCGTGTTTTTATAATAATTGTTTTGTTTAAGGAGAGTGGCTTATTAGGCCACCTCGCCCGATCCTAGTTTCTTGCGAAAGCCCATAAGGGAGATTCTGTGTTGAGCTCCAGCAACTTCTGTTACCTTCTTCCTAAGACGCATCGGTGGTAGCATGCCGGTTAAGTTACTCAACATTGCGTCTTCTTACATTTGCTACCACAGAACGGATGTTCAGGGGAATATGTGGTCTCTCGAACATACCTTATGGGACCGGCTGTGGCATAGTGGTTAGAACACGCGACTACCATGCGGGAGATCGCAAGTTCAAACCTGGCTCCAGTCATCTTAAAAAAATAGTTCTTTCATTGTCGGTTCCCCTCGAATGTTGTCGACAGCATCTTCACAGTATTAGCGTCGAGTCAATCTGTATGTCTAGTAAGAGCTTCTTAGACAGTGACGTTCGCATTCGTCGATAAACAAGTAGGTGCCGTTAGTTGTGAATCTTGAAATAGAAAGCGTGTTAATTCACAACAACGCGAGAAGCTATTCCATACGTCATTCATGGGGTGCAAAGGGAAATTAAGTTAAGTTATTCCCAAATGAATAACAATCAGAAAGGCTCAAATTACAAAATTCCCTAATGGTTTAAATGTATGACCCACCCTCAGTCATTTTTCCCTCCAACTTTTTTTTTCAAACATACCTACCCCCCAACTACACCCCCTAAAGGGCAGCCCCGATTATATTTTCTTTTAAGATTTCCCCCACCGCTCTGACTGCCCCGAAGTCGACCTTAAAGGAGTCAAATGTATGACCAGCCGCCAATATTTTTTCAACCTCAACAGTATCTCAGATTAAATCTACCCTCTATATTCAAACCTTAAGGTAGTCCCCATACAGTTGTTAATTTAATAATTTTTTTTATTAAATCAGCTCCTGTAGCTCCAACTGTGCCTCCTACAGGTAGATCGACGCTTGAAGTTATCCCATTAAGTAAGCAAACCAAACATTTTAAAAATGTTCGTCAGCTATGCAAAAGCGAAGCATTGCTGGGTCCACTAGTATATAACTATAACTTTAAAAACTCTGTCAGATACCAGAAGGTGTGTATCAACTGTTTCGGCTTTCTGAGGTGTTCCCTACTATTACAAATTTATATCCCCTAGTTGTCCGTTTAGAAGTTATGGAAGAAATATTAATTTTCCCGAAAAATAAGTAATTTTTTATGGGTGTTGCCAGAAAGGGTAAAGTTTTTCCGTATATTTACATTCCTATAACAACTTTTTGGAAAATATTAATACGGTTTTATATTCATAAGGATTTGTGAAGGTTTACCCGAGGTATCCTGTCTACCTGCCAGACAGACGGTCAAAAGTCTTAAAACTAATTTGGTCTTAAGATTCTGGCAGTCTGACTTGTCTCTTTTAAAGCGTTACAAATGTTCTTGTATCAAATGATATAAGTGTGTCCCTATTGGTGAGGGTATAAAATGATAAAGTCAAATAAATTGAAAATAAAATAAAAAGCAACGGCGCCTCAAGGTAATATTTCGCTTATTTTCCTTTATGTGCTTTAACTAACTTCTCAGCATATTTTCTCTTTTTTAGGTAATTTAAACTAATAGTAAATTAATCCACCTGTAATAGGGGGGCACATATGTTTTTTTTACGTCGCCCATTTACATCCTCATTAAAGTCTACGAATGCGTTATTCCTTTTTTAAGGTAAATTTATTTCGTTTTAAAACTAATTATATACACATACGCTTAAAAAATGCCAAAAAGGAAATCAGACAACATAAACACAAAAAATTAATATCAATATTTTTTTCATTGATTGTTTAAAGTGATCTTACATAGATAAATATAAAATTGGTATTACAACACTACTATATCGATGCTAAAAAAAATACTAAAAACTAAAAGCAATTACAATTAATTATATGAATTAAGTAAGAGATTTTTAAAATAATACATATTATAAAAATTAAAAATAAATACAATCCCCATTAGCATAATTTGTTATACGTATAGCTGCTCAACGCCATTAAATTAAGGTATATTTTCTTTGTTTTCCTGTAAAAAAACAATATAAATAGTTAAAATTATTAATCAAATGTCTTACAACATGAGTCCATCTACATACCTTTAAAATTGCCGGTGACTTTGTTGTACGTGTTGCTGATAATTTCCTGGGTGATGTACTGCGCGATGATGAATCCGATCGTCCCTCTCGTGGTACTTTTAACGAATTGTTACGATGCGTAACATTAGACCTTTTAGGAGGTAAAGCCTCAGTGTCGATGGGCGTCGAATTCAATATAGTCTCTGTGTCCGATATTGAGTGCATCGAATTATCGATACCATTTTCACATTCGCTCTCCTGTGAGGATAACAAATAAGCAAAAGTTAGTTGTAAGGCTCTTTAAAAGCTGTATGTAGATAATTTGTAATATTTAATAAAAAATTTGCAGTTGTTTGTAATAAAAATACATATTTTTTTAACCTTGTGCTATCTTTCGAAATATACCCCTAACAACAACTTTTGGGTCAAATTGACCCAGCATCAATTCTACCCACACGTTTCATCTTTTACAAAATCAGTCTTTCTTTTATAAGTTTTTAAATTAAATAAATTTGTGTTTGTATTTGTAGTCAATAGGTCATTGACAAAATTATTAAAGTTTTATTAATATAACATTATGTAAACTTGGCGAATTTTTTTTTAAAAAGTCTATTTGACCCAAATATAGCACAAGGGTTAATACATTTTTTTTTGTATTTTTGTAATTCTTTGTCTTTTACACTTACCTCATCGATTGTCACAGTTGTGTCCAAATCTGACCATTCCATTTCTTGCCGAAAACGTTTCACTATATTGTTGTGTGGTGAAGTGGCTGCCAAAACTTTCGGATACTTAAATTCCTTTTTAGATGGTGTTGCACCCGTCGCTGCGTATGTTTTCAGTTCACTTTTCCTAAACATTTCAACATCATTAACACATGTTGTCATTTGTTCCTTATATACTTTCGTATATTCCCGCAAAGATTTCTCGGCGTCACTATTAAGAGACTTAACTACCATTAAATGCTTTTTTGAACGTTTCATGCCTTCCTCCAATGATTGTGATATGTCACATGTGTTTGTCTTGAAATTTTCGGTATTTTCCAAACGCACACGTTCGGTGTCCATACTAAACTGACTGATGTGTGCACTTAATTTAGAATGATGGCTATTATTCTCCTCTATTTTTGTTTGCATTTGTTTGGAAGCCACTTGTACTCTGTTCTCTAATTGTATATTGATGGTAGAACATTTGGCTACACTTTGATCAACGGACAATTCAACATCTCCAGTTAGAGTATCGACCAACTGGCAATTGTTCTCTAGAGCATGGGTGTTTTTAGTTAGAAACTCTTGTTGCAATTTCGTAGAACCCTCCAGTTGGGTTATTGCAAACTGTTGAGCCTTCTCTAAAGTTTGTACATTGTCGGATATTTTATTGGTGCATTTGACACGTCTCTCTTGAATTTCTAACATTTTCTTTTGGAAATCTTCCATAAGTTTTTGTTCCTCTTCGATGAGACAGCGTTGGTCGCTCAATGTCACGGAAATGCTTTTTAATTCTTGTAAATTTTCCAACGATTTCTGTTTGATTGCATCCATTTCAATTTGTATTCGCTTTGTGTGTTGCTGCAATTTTGCATTGTTTTGCTTTAGTCGACCCTTTACGGTGTCACGCATATTATCCAGAGCTACTTTCTGCTGTTCATTACAGGTTTCCAGGGCCATTATGTTCTCTTTGATTTGTTGTTTAAAATTGATTTCATTATCCTTTAGCTCTTCTAAGAATTTATGTACGGAATCTTTTTGTTCAGCACTTAGTTTTGTCAGTGATGAAGTAAACGATTCTTCTAGGCTAGAAGTTTGTGTTTGATAGGAATCCCATAGATCTTGTAATGTTTTAAGCTGTTTGGCAGAAGTGTCCAAGAGCTGCGATTGAACATTTGAATTGTTGGCTAATAGGGGGATAGAGGGGAAGGGAAGGAAAGTGTGGAATATTATTGAGACTAAAGATAAACTTTGCAATGCCTTAAAAATTTATTTGAACAGATGTGGTTGGGTTATATTACTACAACGGTAATCAATTCAAATTCAAAAAATATCAATTGAAATTCAAAAATCGTCAACTGATGATATTGAAAAATTTTCCATTTAAAAATTAAAAAATATCAATTGAAATTGAAAACACATCAATTTAAATTTCAAACACATCAACTGAAATGAAATTAGAAGTTCAAAGCTCGTCAATTTAAATTCAATGCTTATCAATTTAAATTCAAAACATGTCAATTTACGGCTAAAAAATAGCATTCGTAAAATGAAGGTTTTTTTCGACATTGTAAAATCAGTAGTGAATTTAATACAACTATTGCTCATTGGATGGGACCGGCCGTGGCATAGTGGTTAGAACACGCGACTACCATGCGGGAGATCGCAGGTTCAAACCTGGCTCCAGTCATCTTAAAAAAAAATTGTTCTTTCATTGTCGGCTCCCCTCGAATGTTGATTACAGCAACTTCGCAGTATTAAGTGTCGAGTCAATCGGCGTGTCTAGTAAGAGCTTCTCAAACAGTGACGTTCGCATTCGTCGATAAACAACTAGGTGCCGTTAGTTGTGAATCTAAAAATTGAAAGCGTGTTAATTCACAACACCGCGAGAAGCTATCCCATACCTCATTCATGGGGTGCAAAGGGAAATTAAGTTTTTTTTTGATTTTTGAATTTCAATTGAAGAGTTTTGATATTCAAATAACGAGATTTATATTTCAATTGACGAAATTTGAATTTGAATTTTTGTCTTTAAAATATTCGTTAAATATTTTTGAATTCCAATTGACGATTTTTCAATTTTAATTGACGTCTGTACAATTTCAATTCCAGAGTTTTGAGTTTCAATTGATGAATTTTTATTCTATTTGATGTCTTTAATATTTAATATGAAGAGTTTTGAATTCAGTTGACGAAATTTTCAATTTGAATTGATATCTTTGGAATTTCCATTGAAGAGTTTTGAATTTCAATTGACGAATATTCAATTTTATTTGATGTCTTTACACTTTCAATTGTAGATTTTTGAATTCAATTGAAGAGATTTGAATTTCATTTGACGAATTTTCAAAGTTTGTTGATGTCTTCAACATTTTAATTGAATAGTTTTGAATTCAATTGACGAATATTCAAATTCAACTGATGTCTTTAGAATTTTAATTCAAGAGTTTTGAATATCAATTAAGGATATTTTAATTTTCATTAATGTCTTAAAAATTCAATTGTAGAGTATTGAATTAAATTGAAGTGTTTTGAATTTCAATTCACGATTTTTAAATTATTTTTTTTGATGTCTTTACCATTTCAATTGAAGAGTTTTGAATTCAATCGATGTCATTGAAAAGTTTTGAATTTCAATTGACAAATATTCAATATTATTTGATGTCTTTAAAATTTCAATAGAAGAGTTTTGAATCCAATTAAAGAGTTTTGAATTTCAATTGACGAATTTTTAACTTTATTTGATGTTTTTACTATTTCAATTGAAGAGTTTTGAATTCAGTTGACAAAATTTTCAATTTCAATTGATATCTTTGGAATTTCCATTCCAAGAGTTTCCAAGAGTTTTGAGTTTTGACGAATATTCAATATTATTTGATGTCTCTAAAATGTCAATAGAAGAGTTTTGAATTTCAATTGACGAATTTTCAATTTTTTGTTTTTTGATGTCTTAAATATTTTTATTAAATAGTTTTGAATTTATTTGACGAATATTCAATTTCAACTGATGTCTTTAGAATTTTATTTAAAGAGTTTTGAATATCAATTGAGGATTTTTTAATTTTCATAATGTCTTTAAAAATTCAATTGTAGAGTATTGAATTAAATCGAAGTGTTTTGAATTTCAATTAACGAATTTTAAATTTTTTTTTGATGTCTTTACCATTTCATTTGAAGAGTTTTGAATTCAATCGATGTCTTTTGAAAAGTTTTGAATTTCAATTGACGAATATTCAATATTATTTGATGTCTTTAAAATTTCAATAGAAGAGTTTTGAATTCAATTGAAGTGTTTTGAATTTAAATTGACGAATTTTTAACTTTATTTGATGTATTTACCATTTCAATTGAAGAGTTTTGAATTCAGTTGACAAAATTTTCAATTTCAATTGATATCTTTGGAATTTCCTCCATTGAAGAGTTTTGAATTTCAATTGACGAATATTCAATTTTTTTTGATGTCTTTACACTTTCAATTGTAGATTTTTGAATTCAATTGAAGAGATTTGAATTACATTTGACGACTTTTCAAAGTTTGTTGATGCCTTCAACATATTAATTGAATAGTTTTGAATTCAATTGATGAATATTCAATTTCAATTGTTGTCTTTAAAATATTAGTTGAAGATTTTTGAATTCCAATTGACGATTTTTCAATTTTAATTGACGTCTATACAATTTCAATTGTAGAGTTTGGATTAAATTGAGTAGTTTTGAGTTTCAATTGACGAATATTCAATTTTATTTGATGTCTTAAAAATTTTTTATAGGAGAGTTTTGAATTCACTTGACGTTTATTGAATTTCATATGTATATAAATGTAATTTGAATTTTAAATGGAATGTTTGAATTTGAATTGATTTTCTTTGAAATTCAAATGAAAACGGTGTTGTTTAGAAGTTTTCATACCATCACCCTTTGGAATGATGGTATATATCATTTGATACGAGAAAAAGTGTTACGCATTAAAGGAGACGTGTTGGAATCCATGTATATTTCAGGACTTTTTAAAACTATTGTCTTCAATGGGTGGCTTGCTGGTGCGCAGGATGCCTCGAGTGGACCTTAACTGATCCCTATTTACCAGTATTAATATTATTCACAAAGAAGTAATGGGTTTGCAAATGAGCAGAATAGCCCCACCACTTCTGATACCTCCCATACAAAATTACCTATTTTTGTAAAAATAATATTTTTCCTAACTTTCAAACGGATAAATGGAGGATATTTAAATTTGGTCAGTTTGATTATCTTATGATAGTACACAAAACCTCAGAAAAACAAAACGTTTGCCGCACAGCTTCTAGTAGATCCCATTCAAATGACCGAATGGACCCTTATAGTTTTACATACATACACTTTTTGTTAGTATACTGAATTCAGTCATGTTTGGCGTAAGATGTACTCTTATTGAAATTTGACTGTGGTATGAATATAGACTATATCGCCTGACCGTTTCTGGTACATCCAATACAAAATTACATGTTTGCAAAATTATAATATCTTCCATAACTTCCAAACGGATAACTGGAGGATAACTAAATTTAGTCATTTCAATTAATTTTGTTGTTGTTGTAACAGCTTAAACTATATAATTTTTACTCCGGTATTTGTCGCTGAGTCTCAAGACTAAGAATTGAGCTATTTTCACTGTATTAGTCCTTGGGGTGGGCATATATTAAGGACGGCACGGCCTATGCGGGACCAGTAGGCATTTAGCCTGTTGCTCCATTCCGATCTTTGTAGTACCAGAGCAATCTTGTCTTCCGTGGCAAGTTTTCCTCTATTTCAGCTACGGGCGGAGGGCGACCTTCAAGAACGATATTCATGCGGGAAACCTGAAACCACGGTTTCGATTCAAGGGATTGTGCACATAATTGCATATGTTCTCCTCGTATATACCGAGATCCTTTCTGACATGCCTTGGGGGAGCATCCAACTGTGTGGTGTTAAAGTTGGGATGACTCCTTCGATGACATCCCGGGAAAAACTGTTTGGTCAGCATGACATACTGTTCTCTGTATGGACCTTGGTTTCTTCATGTAGGTGATGTTCAGAGGTTATCTACATGCAACCCGTTACAGTCCTTAGGGCAGCTTTTTTACAGCTTTGAAAATTTCCCTACTGGATATTACTTAGCAAAGGAGACCACACTGGATGGGCATAGTTGACCACTGTCCTTCGATAAGCCCAATTGTAGCGACGTAGATTAGCAATCGGAAGGTGCCGGGTTCGATTCCCTGACGGGGACTGAAAAATTACTTTTCAAATACTTCCGACTTCTCCAGCCAACAAAACTCATCCTAGATGGTTCTACTATAAAAATCCAGAAAGCGCAAGGACCAAGGAAAGAGAAAATGATTTATCAACGTCACAAAATAAATTAACAAATCCAGTTGGCGCCATCTTTGGAGGAATTTGGCGGATAAAAAAACTCACAACAACGACAACACCTAACAATACCTTGACATAAACCTTGTTATCTACAAAGGAACGAAACACGAGTTGTCAACAATGATCGTATGATAATCGGATTATATGCCCGATCGAGTGCCGATAAATTAAAAATCGGTACAAAGAATTATCATCCTAGTTACTTCCTCAAGCTGTTACAACTACAACAACCACTGGCCAATTGTTCTGTACGTAGGCAACAAGATTTCTTTGTCCATGCCCCAAGTGCTGCCGGCTAGCGGTTTGAGGACCTTGTTTCTACTTCGCAATTTGTGCGTAATTGCAGGGACATGAGCTGAGAAGGAATCAGGCTGTCAAAGGTGACCCCCAAAATTTGTGGTTGGTTCACAATCGGTATTTGGAGATTGTCAACTCAACAACAGCTGTACATACCAGGGAAAGAATCCTGGGCACAGCCCAGGTGTTACAACAACAACAACGCCTAAATTTAGGTATACCTCCTTTGTCCTGCTGGTGAAGAGAGTTGCTGACGATTTCGCTGGTGATAGTTTCAGGTTACTTCCAGTGAAGAACATTATCTTTTGCAACTATACAATTGTTTTTTTAATAGTAGACAAATACTTAGGTAACCGGTACATTTGCCACACCCTAAAGGTACTAAAAGACCTCCTATACAATAACCGAATTCAGCCTCATAGTTTTTTTTGTACCTACACTGAATTCATTAATTTTTTGCGCTTATTGAAATTTGACTCAGGAATGAATATGGATACTATCGGCCGACATCTTCTGGTACCTCCCATACAAAATAACCTATTTTTGGATAATAAATATCATTTGTTCACATTCCATTTGTTGGCTGTGTCTATACTGGTTTTTTTTACTCCAACATTTTATGATTAAAGTTAAAAAAAAAAAATAATGACCCAACAAAATTTTGTCCACTTACCCAATTCCTCTTGTACATTATGGGTCATGTTGCTTTGCTTTTCCTGCAACGTCATAAGGTTTTCATCCATCCGTTCAAAATTATCATTTAAACGTTCCGAAAAACGTTCACAGGCTGTTTGAATTTTTACATCTATATCTTTGCGGCGATCAATGGTTTCCTACAAAAAAAAATACCATCAATTTGTTGCCGTTAAATATTCTTTCTCTCTCTCTACTTACATGCAATGCCTCTGTATCCTTTGTGGCAACATTAGCTACTTCCATTATTTGGACCGCCTGTGTGGTAAGGACTTCTTCAGTCTTTGCATGTGACTCTAGCAATATTTTCTTTTCTCTATAACGTCTTTTGGTTGAATTGAGAACCTTTTTAGTTTCCATCAAAGCACCTTTAGTGGATTTCAAATAATGTTCAGTCTTTTTCAATTCCGTTGTCTTTTCAACTAAATTCAAACTGACTTCATTAAATAGCTTCTCCTTATTGGAGAGTTCATCTTTAAGAGCTTTCAGCAAATGGACTTTTTCATTTAGTTCACGATTTTGAGAATCCATTTTAAGAGTCATTTCAGTGTAAGTCTCCTCGGCCAAATAGATGCCATTTTTGTCGCGAGCAGCCATTAGGTCACGCTTAAGCTTATCAATTTCTTCGGTATACTCTTTGAGAACAGTTTTCTTGGTAAGTTTTTGATTGACTTCGGGTTTGTTCTGAATATTTTTGGCACGGTGGGCATACTCGAGAGTACTAAGGGTTTCTTCGATGTCTTTGTGGCCCGGCGATATAGTAGCTATGATGGATGTTTTGGTACGGCCACCTAAAGGGACAAAATATAAAAATTTAATAAGATGGACACAAATAACATGATTCTTTATATATCGAAATATCTAACCTACTTTTTTATTTATTGATTTTAATTAATAGATAATAACTATACAATAGCTTTGCTTTAGGCAATTTAAACTTTTTATATATTTAAGTAAAATATTGATTAAGAAAATTAATATTTAAACAAATACTTGTTAAAATTATGTTTACTGATTTTATTAAAATTAATTTATTGAGAGAAGTAAATTTTTTGTTATCTAGTTTTGCATTATATAGAAATGTATGTAATGGATTATCTAAACATTTGTTTTCTTTTTTATTATTTTATATTCATATAATTAATTCATTCTATTCAATTCATATCATACTGTATTGAATACGTTGTATAAATTATTGTTTAATAATTATTTTTTGTTTTTCCTAAACTTCCCACTTACCCAATGACTCCTGCAGTAATCTCGTCAATTTGGATTCTCGATACGGTATATGCGGTGTTCTCTCCACCAACGCCGTTATGACTCTTCCCAGTGTCAACAGAGATTGATTAATATTCACCGTCTCACGTACTCTCACGCCCTTTTCGTTGCCCGCCTTTGAGACATTCTCACTGCCAGCCAAATCGACCAAATTTAATTTACCAATTTTTAACATTTCTTCGCCATCAATGCCATTCTCTTTGATGTGTACCAAAATTGAGAAAACAGTATGAGATCGTGACGATTGCGCATTCATTAGAGTGGAAGCCGTGCGTCTTCTCTCTTTGCCCTTCTCCAACAATTTGTACACATCATCCTTGCTGTGAACGGGTATCTCTTCGAGTCCCTGTATAATAACTGACCCCTTTTTGGCGCTATCATCAAATATGCGAATTTTGGTGGAATCATCGGTGGACAGAAGATCGAAAAGTTCTTCGTTATATAGTTCCAAATACGAGATACGCATAGAGAATTCCAATTTCATCATGCGCAGTTCATCGAAAAGATGACACAATGCTCGAGGTATGATGCCAATTTCGGAATCCTGTGAAGAGAATGGAAAAAAGAGAGGAAATTCGAAATGAGAAACATATTTTTGCAATATAATTGAATGTTTATTTTAAGGTTTAATGCATTAAAATGTTATTAATAGTGTTATATTCAAATAAATATTAACATTTCCTAGTAATACCTATATAATAATTATAAGAAAATTGATAACTCCAAGAAAAAAATTTAAAAAATAAAATGAATAATAATTACTGCTGGAACAAAATTTATAAAGATTTCTCTTTGTAGGAGGAGAAAAAATCAACAGAAAATACGAAATAAATTAAAATTTAGTGTACTATAAAATATCATACAATATGGGGCATTTGCAATAGAGGATATTTTAGTGTTTACGTACAAATTGCTGTTTTCACACCTTTTGTCGTAACTCTATTCGTGAACCACCCTATTCCTTCGAATAGGCGTAAGGATCTACTGCTATACAACTTTGATTTGTATTGCTTGTATAAAATCGCAGTAGATCTAACATAACGAGTAACGAGTTGCCGCGATCCTTCGCGCTCTTCAGGCTTTGTTCGCTACATCGAGCTATTAATCATCTAATTCTTGTTGAGCACTCTCCCTAAGCGGAACAATCCTTGCAAGGTATACCAACACTGAATATTCGAATTTCCCAATAAAGCGGAAAATCTTTTGATTACTTAACATTAAATCCCTTGTGTTTTATTTTATTTATTCTTTCTTCTCGCATCACATCCTTGGGGTTTTTTTTGCTACGCAAACATTGGTCCTACGAGCCACGGATAGTGAAACCACTTTGAAAATTACTTCTTATTTTCAAATCTTTCGCTGCAGCTTGCATATCAACCAACTGATATCTCCTCACTCCTTTCAAATTCACGTATCACTACCAAACCACAGGTACGTAAAATAGTGCAAATTAAACAATTTAAATTAAACAAAAAAGTGAAATTATTGTTGATATTACATATCACAACAAAACATTTAGTGTCGTCTTAAAACAATAACAAAAACACAGCGACATCCCGGTACAAATAACACACATACACCCACGGTCGCCATTAAAAAGAAGTACAAGTGATATTTTTGCGATTTTTTATTAAAATTGTATATAATAAACAACATCAGTGTAGTTGTACAATTAATTAAAACTAATAATTTTTTTAAATTCCAATATCGCGATAGCACAACAAAATCAAGAAACACTGCAATACACTTGTAACAAAAATACACAACAGTGATAGATCGGTGATTGTACTCATACTAACATACAGCTGATTTGTTTTTCTTGTCTTCTTTGGTGATTACAGAGTTGTGTGTGTTAACCCTCAAACGTACTACGAGGGTCGTTCGTGAAGTTCGGTCACAATATTGAATATTATTCAGTGTGGTTTTTCGTGGTTTTTTCGACATCGGTACGTTTGGAAATCGTTCACCAATAATAAATACGTACACCCTACGAGCGGTAGCTACGAATATCAAATTATTAGTGTTTTTAACGCGATTTTTCCAAATTGTTTCAAATTTTGTTTGAGAAATATTGGCACTTACTAGAGTAGCGGTCTTAATTAGTACACTCTACAGTCTGCTTATTTGGAAAAGTTGATTTCTTTAATACAGATTAGTAGAGGCGTTGTATTTGTGTACCCTACTCTCGGTAAATCGCAATTAGAGCATTTTTTCGCAAAAATTATCGAAATTTTAAAATTTTTAATAGAATTTCTGCCGCTAAAGAAATTATAAAACATTTTCGTGTTTTTCAACAAATCATCCCGAGTAGCTCCGTTACTTCGCGCGATATAGTTGTTGAAATTTCTTCTCGGTCACATTCTTAAATTTAATTTTTCCGATTTTTTCATAAAACACAAATATTTTTGACATTGTCATATATTCGTATTTTTTCGAAAAATATTTTTGCGCTACTCTCTAAACAAATATGGCCAGCTCTCCTCTCAACATGTTTATCAGAGCTTCTGACGCTCTGATCAAATTTGAGGCTATATTTAGCCTTATTAAAGAGGAGCAGCATTCTATTTTCACCTTGGAAATCCAAATAGTGGAATTAAAAAAGTTATGGCGTAAAGTTCAAGCGACGTACGACAAGTGTCTTGCCCGTATCGCGGCGGACTCCACGGATCCCGACAATATTGATTCTGTCGAGGGAAAATATAACGCCACATTCGAGTCGTATGTTCGCTGTTTAGCCGACATGAACAAACGCGTTTTTAATATTCGGTCTTCGCAGCAAATAGATCGCCGATCACCTTCAGTTAGCTCGAAACGGTCGGTAATTCATTCTCCGGGCCAAACTTCGCCAGTTTCGCCCAGAGATGGTCATTCGGCCAATGTCATTCGGTCACGCGTGCCGGTCCCTGATGACGAGCGTTCCCATCGGAATGCCTCCGAATCTTCAGACGGATCACACCATGTCCCAATTAGCAACACTTCAACGGCACTTCCAGCTGCCATCGAAGTGATTCATAATATGAATTTACCACCGTGCGACGTTGACATTTTTCAGGGCGATTTCCAATCTTGGCCCACTTTTCGGGATCTATTTACAGCCGTGTACATTCGTAATGGTAGATTAAGTGACATTGAACGAATGTGTCACTTAATTCGAAAAACTAGTGGGGAGGCCAAGGATATCGTTTCCAAATTTCCTCTCACCAATATGGGATTTGATTTAGCATGGCGTGCTCTGTACGACACCTATGATAATTCACGTATCCTTGTAAACGACCAGCTCAGGAAACTTTTCGCTTTGCCAAATATAGACATTGAATCCAGTGCTGGTTTAAAAACTTTGCAGCGCGGCATTAACGCGTGCTTATCGTCTATGGCATTATATGACGTTTCGACGGATAATTGGGATCCGATTATTGTATTCTTGTGTGTTCAACGTCTACCGAAAGAAACGGTTACATTATGGGAACACACCGTAAAGAACAAAACGGCTCTGTCAAAATGGAAAGATTTGGATGCTTTTCTTTTAGAAAGGATTCAAACTCTTGATTGCCTACGCGATCTTCTGACACCCAATTCTGTCAATCGGTCAAATGACAAGAGGGTGGAGGGTCATTTTACGAATGACGCCACTTTTGACAAATCAGCTCAGCCTACGCGCACGTTCTGCATAATGTGTCCAAAACAAAATCACCCAATTCGCTCATGTCCTAGGTTTAAACAACTTAGCGTTGCAGATCGATTCGGCAATGTTAAACGTCATAAAGTCTGCATTAATTGTCTTTCGCGAGGCCATGCCCTCAACAGCTGTACTAGTCGGTACAGTTGTTCAATATGTAATAAGAAGCATCACACGTTGTTGCATAGGGAGGATAATAGAAATCCAAATTCTGCTATTGCGAGCAACCAACCCATTGCGGCCTTAGAGCCCGCGCCGTTGGTCACCAATCCGACTTTTAACAGGTCGGGTCTGAGTTCCGCACCGCAGAATTCCTCACCATCAACATCTAGTGGTGTCATTACTAACTATGTTAACCATCGACAGGTCTTTCATAGTTCTCAAAATCGCCCAGTGCTATTAGGAACCGCTTTGGTAAATATAGTACACCAAGGTACTGCGTATCCTGTTCGAGCACTGATCGACCCGGCTTCGGAAGCATCTTTTGTTACGACACGCTTGCAAAGGCAATTGAAATTGGCAACATTAACTGCCAGCGCCCATATTAGCGGCATAAATCAATCTGCCACCGCAACTGCCAAACAGAAATGCCTTCTAACCGTTGGTTCACCTATGGACGCTTCAGTGCTATTAGAGACTGAGGCTCTAATTTTGCCTAATATTTCGGGCAATTTGCCGTCTATTCACATTGGCGAAGACTTAGCATCACGATTGTCAGAACTTCAGCTGGCAGATAGACGCTTATGCGACAGCCGTCCCGTAGATATCTTACTTGGCGCTGATCTCTATCCTCGTATAGTTAAAGGTGAAATACGGCCAGTTTTAGAAACCCTACTTGCTCAACGCACTGTTTTCGGGTGGATAGTAACTGGCCCAGTCAATACATCGGCCGTTAATGCCTTTACTACGACGGTTAATTCTTTTGACAAGAAAAGTTTTAACAGAACTCTTTCGTTTTCGAGAATTAAAGATACGCCCAATAAAATATTACATTCTCCAGCTGATTAGAGAAGCTACTACTAATATACAACAACGTTTTCTCATATCTGACGTGATCGCTTTTATGCTATTGTATTTCATGACACTCACCCATGTTAAAGGAGTCGGCGTGTCTATGACTTTCGCTTTGTTTTAAAACCACCATTTGGCAAATTTGATTTCGGCTCGCGTTAAGAAACGTTGTTATTGCACTCCACCTCCTGAGAAGCTTCGTTCACTACCTTTCGAATACCGGTGATTTGCAAGACCGTTCAATGCACAAACTTCTTCCAATTTGGTTAATTCTTTAAGTGCTACAAAATATTTGAAACTCTTACTACCGATTGATCGACAAACGCATCGCCCATCCACACTCGAATCGTCATTATTCTTGTCGAAAATGTTGTTGTACGACGATATACTATTTGAATTTCACATTTTTTGTAGTTTGTTTACACTATTTTTATTCCCTTTTTGGTAGTTGCACGGAATTTGTCATTTGTACCTGCAGATATTTTGGAGGAGGAGCTGCTCAGCGATGCATCAGTAACTATCTTGGATGCCATTACGAAGGCTGGAACTCCATTCACGACTACAGCTCCCTTTACGGTAGTGGCAGTCATGGACGTATCCTCGTTAACGGCTCCAGATTTAGCGGCGGCTAATAAAACCCCCGATCCGGTCGCCCTCTAGCCCGATACACTATTTTTGGATACGTGCTTTCGGGTCCGGTGCCGAGATCAATATGCTAATTTGATAAATTTAATTTTTGTACTTTTTTCCTTGCTTGATTTTGCTAAATAATTTTTACTTTGAATTTCCTTTTAATTTTTGAATAATGAATCATACAGTCCACTTCACATGTTGCAACAATGCTTGATGTTGCAAGGTGGCCGGCATGTTTACGTACAAATTGCTGTTTTCACACCTTTTGTCGTAACTCTATTCGTGAACCACCCTATTCCTTCGAATAGGCGTAAGGATCTACTGCTATACAACTTTGATTTGTATTGCTTGTATAAAATCGCAGTAGATCTAACATAACGAGTAACGAGTTGCCGCGATCCTTCGCGCTCTTCAGGCTTTGTTCGCTACATCGAGCTATTAATCATCTAATTCTTGTTGAGCACTCTCCCTAAGCGGAACAATCCTTGCAAGGTATACCAACACTGAATATTCGAATTTCCCAATAAAGCGGAAAATCTTTTGATTACTTAACATTAAATCCCTTGTGTTTTATTTTATTTATTCTTTCTTCTCGCATCACATCCTTGGGGTTTTTTTTGCTACGCAAACATTTAGAAATCAAGTTGACAAAAAATTTTGTTTTTTTTTTTTATTTATAAATAAGAGATGACGACTTATCCCCATTGTGCGGAGAGTACTCATTTTGCCTCTCTTGAAAGAGAAAAAAATTGTTATCTTTAAAGATAAATATAATTTTTTCAAGATAAATATTTTTTTCTCGTGAAAGTAATTTTAAATATGAAGAGAACAATTTTTTATCACACTCACGAGATTTATCTACCGAGCATCTATATGGGCTTGCGTTCTAGAGTATTAGAGAGCTGTACAAAGTGATTTTTTGGAATTCCTACTTTTAGGGGTAAAGAAGACCAAATGGCTGAAGCTATAATCGCGAAAATCCAAATGAGTTGCACGTAGGGATTTTTCGAAGTTTTTACTTTTAGGTTTAAAAATGGAACCAAAGGGATAAAACTGTCACTTTTTCCCAGACCAACTGACATGAAAATTAGAATCACTAATTTTAATAGTATTAGAAAGTTGCACGTAGGAAGTTTCGAAATTCGTGCTACTAGGGCTAAAAAAAAGACCCAAAAGGGATAAAACTGGCAACTTCACAATGAACAAACGATTTAAATGTAGAATAGCAAATATCTAATTTGTACTTCTAGGTGTAAAGACAAAAAAGGGACACAGTGAATGGTTACTAGAGTATACCAAACGGAAACCGGCAAACCTTCCCCTAGAATAAAATACCCATATATTTAATTTTTTTAAGTAAAAAAAATTTACCAATATTTTAAGATACAATTTTTTTTCTTTTGACATTTGCTTTATTCCTCAGCAAAATTTTTCGAAAAAATTATATTACTTATGCATCTTAAAATATTTTTAACAAGTGTTGAAAGTTTGTGTTTATTTTTTAGCATCTCAGTTAAGAAAAATGTATTACAAAAAGTTTAAAAAATTTAGTTGCACCTGTGAAAAAAGTATTTAAACTCAGCCATTTTTTTTTTTTGCAAAAGTTGTTTACAAATTTGTGCAACATTTTTAATATTTTTGGATATTTTAATAGAATCCAAAAAAAACATTTTTAAATAAAATCATCATATTCTTAATTGTTAAAAATTTTTTCACTGAGATGCTTTTGCAGCAGTTAAAATTTAAATGCTGACTTAAAAAAAAACCTTTAATTTTTCATTCTTTTTAGATGTTTCGACATCATATCGTCACCTTCATCCTTAACCACAAAAGCTTAATTTTTTCCAAATTGACTTATTAACATTTGCCACCTGATTGCAGTCTCATTCTGTCAAGTTTGTATGAAAAAAACTAAATTAAATTAAAATTTCGAAAATCTCGTAAGTGCCATACAAAGTGACACTTGCATGCAAAATATAATGTTTTTTTTTATTTAAGTTGTAAAAGTCTCATCCACTAAAATTTTTTGTTTGTTGGAGCAATTTTTGTGCAGTGCCAGGCTTTCAAAATCAGTATCTTCGGTCAAAACGACAATTAGTCTAATAACTCAAAAACTCTATATACTATACAGCCCGATAACCCATTGTTTTTTATAAAATACAACTTTTTTCTGAATGCCAAAGCTCCTTCTCAATATCTATTCGTGGCTTCCGTACAAAAAGCCGTTCTGACACGAAACTCATTTTCGAACCGTATGTGGTAACTGCTTAAGCACAGAGATGGTTAATTACTTAGACCGACAATAATTATTTTTACATAACCAACATTTCTAAAATAACTGACGTTGTGGTTTTGGCAGTAGTTTACTAAATACCGATACCGAGACCGGCCGTGGCATAGTGGTTAGAACACGCGACTACCATCCATGCTGGAGATCATAGGTTCAACTCCTGGCTCCAGTCATATTAAAAGAAAAATTTTCTATCACTGTCGGCTCCCCTCGAATGTTGTTGACAGCAACTTGGCAGTATAAGTATCGAGTCAATCGGCATGTCTAGTAAGAGTTTCTCAAACAGTAACTATAAACAAGTAGGTGCCGTTCGTTGTGTTTGTTTTTTTTTGCCAAAGCTTAAAGCAGAATCTTAATATCCAAGGAATTCTAAGAAAATTTCCTCAAGAAACTATAGGTCTAAATTCCAAAAAATTAAACTTACCAGAAGGTGTGGTACTATTCTGCCCATTAATAATCTAAACGTCCTTTTTCTTGCCCATAATACGATTTACAACACTTGTACAATACTATCTGTTTTTATGACAACTTGGTTTTGTAATCAGACAGATTGTTTAAAACTCATATCGGAAACACTATCGGCGCCACCTTCTCCATTTTGATTAAGATCCTGCAATAGAATAGTCTAATACAAGAGCCCTACGTCTCTTTCAACATACAAAAATGTATCCTCGCAAATCCTTTATACGAAGGTAATACAAATAAACGCTCTTTGCGATAGCAACAAAACACTAAATTTAATATTTGAATTATCCTGCCCACTAGCCAGATGGACGGATATGGCTCAATCGTCATCAAAAGTCCTTAAACGAGACTTGATAGATACTTGACGCCTATACGTCTTCTTTTACACGTTACACGTTTTCCGTACCAAATGATATAAACCCTTACCCGCAAGAGTTATGTTATAAAAAGCCTGAACTAATATGCAGATTTTCTAAATAAATACTTTAAACTGAAATATTCATAGCTCTTGGGGGGAGCCAGGATTCTTTTTTAGACCCATGATTTCATAGAGTAGTTTACTAGAAATTTGCTTATATATATTTTGTTTATACTATACACCTTTTGCTATTTTTCTCGCTAGAACAAATCGACTTACCTCAATGTTCGTGTTAAACTTTGTTGTTTTTCGTGACATTTTTTAGAAAAGCTGCAGTTCTTTTCTTTTTTATCAGGAAACACGATGTCCCTTAAAATGAGATCATCATTATTATAGCAAAACAAGTCTAACAACTTCTTTTCCCTGCACACAATAACAATGTTCGCACAATTTTTGCTACCTGTCCCCGACTTAACAACATTATGCCTTCGCACATATATTCTAATTGTACTCACATCATCCCATGAAGCTTTCAACTCTGCACATTCATTGCCCACCATTGTGTGAGTTTTTCCTGTTCCCGTCTGGCCATAAGCGAACACCGTGCAGTTGTAGCCAGCCAACACCTCCTCAATGAGTGGCCCCACTACGGACGAGTAAACGTCGACTTGCCGCGAATCCGGACCAAACGTACGATCAAATGTGAACTTCTTCGTCAATTTTGTTTCCAATGTGTGGCGTGCCACAATTTCCTTGGGTGGCACAACCTCCACGATCTCGGACGAGCGAATACATTTCTCACGATTATTCAGTGGCCTGAAATAAACAACAATTGCGGTGTGAGGACATCGTCGTCAGTTGGCAAATTCCTTTGGAACTGTGGCTGCTTGCTGTACTCACCTCACTCGCACATAGACCTGTATATTTTGATTTGTTTTTCTTGGCGGTCCATGCGTTCCATTCTGTGCTGACGACGTATTCATGCTCATTTTGGGTTTTGGCCTATTTTACACTTTTATTTTATCAATGCTGAGTTTATGCTGTGCTTCGTATTGTTGTTTTATTTCAAGTTAAACACTTCAAATTGTCTGTCGCGCTTCTTATTTGACGATCAATTCTGTGGACAAATGTCTTTAATTCGAAAAAACCGTTCGTTCGTTCAATTTTGTTTGTTTGGTTTCGTTGAGTGGCCGCATAAGTGATGCCTAGTCTGTGAGTGAGAGCAGAGAAGTATGAGAAAGAGAAACAGGGTTGGCATTTCGAGTGTTACCAGATCACAATGTATGGCAATGATAACAAACGATAGTTGGTTAGACCTGTATAAGGAAATTGGAGGATTTTTGAGTCGGAAGAACTAGACGCTTTTAGAAAAGTCATAAGATCATTAAAAATTAATTTTTAAGTAAATATTACTTATAAACTATGAAAGTTAAGAGGGACATAATAAAAATAAGTTAAAAATAAAGAGTTTCACCGGATCAAACAAAAAAATCCGCAGCAAATACTTGGCAGCACTACTAGTTTCGCGTTTAAGAAGAGATTATGGGGGCATTAGTCATGACATAATATAAAATAGCAAAAGAGATCAAATGATTAAATCTACTACATGCAATTTATATAAATTTAGTTTTTTTTATCATTTAACATAACAAGAACTGGAACCTTCACAAACAGATTTTTCTTATGTTTGGCGGCATGAGCAACTGATTTGCAAAGTTTAACGGGTACTTGTTGTCAAAGTTAAATAAGTACTTGTAGTCTATTGAAAAAAAAAATTGAGGAAAAGTTAATTCATGAGACTTTGCCTCTTATGTTTTTACTAATGTCTTCTTTTGCACTATGTTATTTTCTATTATGTTTTGCTTAATTAATTTTTTTTTTAGTCAGATTTATCTGCAAGTATGTTGGAATAACATTTCGAAGCAAAATTCTTAGCTATAAACATCAAAACAAGCGGGGATTTTGTTCGATCTAACATATGTGAAAATAAAATAAAATTGAGGAAATCAGAATATGGCCTTATGTTATATGACCTTATTTTAACAAAATATACATATCGAATATGACCAGATTTAAACCATTAAACTTTATTATTTTTTAGATTAATAAATTATAAAAGAACCAGTGTAGAAATAACAGTCAAGTGCACTGACTGCTACGACTTCGCTCGCGTGGCCAGGCGAGACCTATAGTAAAACTGTAGAAAAGGTTATAGCCAATAAATGTCAAGTGAAATATCTCTGGGCATATGGGAATGTTTTTATGGGGGTACCGAAAGGGTCTTATGGGTGGAAATATTAATTTTTCAAATATACATTATTTTGTATGGGAGATACTCCTTCCGGCCGATATAGTCCATATTTATTAATAATCTGAATTTCAATATGCTTACATTTTATTTTTCGAGGTACTTACAAAATAAAAACAGTAAGAAAATTTCAGTCGGGAAATCCGTCATATTATATATTTACTCACCCTCAGTAAAACATAAAATTTTTAGTATATTGATATTACTCGATTTACTACTCGCTTTCTAAAGTGTTAGGTACCAGAAGGGGCGTGGCTAGACTCCCAGTTTTCTCTCCAAAATTTTATTCTGATATAGCTTTACTAAATACAGAATTCGGGCACGATCGCGTTGGCTGTATTGATATTATTGCTCGATTTCTAAAGTGGGTAGAGTGGTATATTTCTATGGGAGGTACCAAAAGGGGCGAGGGCATAGAGCCCATTTACAATAAAGTAAGTAGTTTTGGGGAAATATTAACTCGTGCAAAGTTTCAAAACATTTGGTTGGGTATTTTAAAAGTTATAGTGGGTACCAGCCGGGTATACGGACATGGTTCAAACGACTTAAAAAGCCATGAATCGAATTTGGTTCAAAGAAACCTATGGTCTAATGTGACTCCTTCTATGTGTTACACTTTTGGGTCGTATCAAATGATATATACCCTTCTACACATAGGGTGAGGGTATAAAAATGCATTAAAATCTATAAGGGTGAATTCGTTCATTTGTATGGGAGGTACCAGAAGGGGTGTGACAAAGGTTTTGGCTTTCTAAGTATATATCTACTATTAGAAAATAATTGAACTGATCAAACTATAATATCCTTGAGTTGTCAGTTGGGAAATTATGGAAGAAATAAAAATTTTCCAAAAATTGGTCGTTTTGTATGGGAGGTACCAGAAGGGGTCGGCTGATATTCATTCACGAGTCAAACTCTTACAAACTCTCGTATATCTTATCCAAAAGATGACTGAATTCAAGATAATTAAACTGACCAAATTCATATTCCACCGGTTGTCCGTTTGAAAGTTATTTGAAAAATATTATTTTTCCAAAAATAGGTAATTTTGTATGGGGGTGTACCAGAAGGGGTCAGCAGATATAGTCCGTATTCATACCAGACTAAAAATTGTATAAGCGTACATTTTACGCAATACATGACTGAATTCAGTATTCTTACAAAAACGAACTGCGTGGGTAAATTTGGTTCGTTTGTATGGGAGGAACTAAAAGGGGTGTGGCAAAGGTTTTGGTTTCTAAGTATTCGTCTAATTCAAATTCAATTATCCTCCTGTTGTGCTATTGGAAGTTATGGAAGAAATTGTAATTTTCCAGAAAAAGGTAATTTTGTTTGGGACTTATCACAAGGGGTCAGACGATATAGTCCATATTCATTCCAGAGTTATGTTTTCATAAGTGTATACCTTCACCAAGCCCACAAACGTAGTCTAGGGTATATTCATTTTGTATAACAATACCTAAGATGAGCAAGATCGCTAAAAAAAATACTCCCATCTCTCATAAAACTTCTCCTTTTTGGGGTCTGTCCCTGCGATTACAGCCGTAAATTAAGAGATATCGAGCTGAAATTTGGTATAAATGCTGATGAGCAAGATCTGACAAATACTACTTTAACCTGACATACAAACATCCTCGTTTTGGAAGTGTCCGTCTGTCTGTCCTCGCGATAACAGCTGTAGTTTAAGAGATATCGAGCATAATTTGGTTATAGAAGCTTCTATCCTCTAAGTGAAGGTTAAGTTTTAAGATGAGCTAGATCGGACAAATACTTCTCTCACCTGCCTTACAAACATTTTCTTTTTGTGTTTGTCCGTCTGTCTGTCCCCGCGATTAAAGCCATAGTTTAAGAGCTGAAATTCGGTATGCAAGGTTTTATTCTCTACGCGGAGGTTAAATTCTAAGATGAGCAAGATCAGACAAATACTACTCTCACCTGCCATACCAACATCCTCTTTTTAGGGGTGTCTGTCTTTCTGCCCCGTGCTTTAACAGCCGTAGTTTAAGAGCTAAAATCTGGTATGTAAGATTGTAAAATTCTGAGATGAGCAAGATCCCTTTTTGGGAATGTCCGTCTGTTTGCCTTTGCTATTGCTCCCTTAATTCCAGAGCTATCGAGCTAAAAGTATGTATACAAAGGCATAGCCAAAGATAACACAGTACAATATTTTTTTAGCTCATTGATTTGGGACTCAATTTTGAGAATTGCACGTGAAAGTAGCCCCGAAAATAAGAACAAAAGAGATACAGTCGAAACTCTCTATAATGAATTCCTAGGGACTGAATATTTACTTCGCTTTAAAGAAAATTCGATATATAGAAAAGAAAAACAATTTTGTTCCTTTTAAGAGTTTTTATTTGTAGTAGTCAGTTATTTTGGTTTGATTTTTCACTTTTCTTCTTCAATATAATTTTCTAATAAATTTAGAGAAGTAAACACAGTACATATCGCGATATGCAAAGCCGGACTGAGACACAGAGCAATATATAAAGAGTGACCAAGATTCCAGGCTGTTAAATTTTGTTTCAACAAATGCCTGGAAAACGAAGTTCGAGCGAATTTTTGTAAACAATGAATCATGTGTTGGGTTGAATGCAACTAAATGTACAAGTACGCAACACGCAACCTGGAATGTTTTTTCTTAAATTTTTATGTAATTTTTCCGCAATATAATCACTTTGTACCTTGCATAAACATAATTTGGAACATTCCCCACTCATATCAATCTAAATTTTCTAAACTTCTTAATGTTTTCATTCATGTTTTAACACTTTTTAGTTTTGTTGCATTCGAACCTCGCTGTGTTCGAAACTTCCCATCAAACGTCTCTTACTTAACATCATCTGTAAATTCGCTCAAACCTAAGATGTTGCTAACAGGGCTCTGAACGGTAGGGGTTGACTGATAGCAACTGCACGAAATGTGAGAGATGGTAATGATTGTAATGGGGTAGCATAGTTCGGTGGTACCTCAAAATACTCTTTCAATTTTATGGTAAATATACGATTCAAAGCATCAGTCTCTGCTTGTGCGATGTGAAAGCAACAAAGTAGACACAGAGCAACAATAACAACACCAATAAGACACAACAAAGCGACGTCGATTTCATTTTTGTGTGCGTGCGTTCGGTTTTGCCTACCACTGATGTATGTTAATAATAACGAAACATTATTTGAATAAATTCGTTATATGGGGATTGAAAACGCTTCAGTCTTAAAGTTACGGTCGCAAAAATGCTGCGTTATAAGGAAATATTCGCTATAGGAAAATTCGTTGTATGGAGTTTTTAATACACTCAAAGTCGACCCAAAACACAGTGTTCTTATAATTGCTTCGCAATACAGAAAACTTCGTTATATAGGAGTTCGTTATAAAGAGTTTCGACTGTATTCCGAACGGTGTACCGGGTTATAACCGTGTTAAAATATAGAAAAACTGCTAAAAATCCACCTTCAGCAAAAAAATTCGTATGGCCATTAAACTACACAGTGCAACACACTTTTTCGGGGGTGAACCAAACCAATACCAAACGATAGCATTTGACCTCAGTAACAAAACCCCAAAACCTCCATTTTGCTCCACTACGTCACAAATACAGTGGTTTGAAGTTTGATTTTTTTTGGTCAAAAGTCGATTCAAAGAGTATAAAAAATCATCGATAAAAATACCTTTAACGTATTTTTTGTCTTCAGAGACTTATACTAAACAATCAGGGAAATATTTTCTCGGAACATTATAACCCTCTAGTTCACACCCGTATGGGACATTTTTGCACCAATTTTGAAAAACTGTTTAAAAGTCAACTTTGAACGGAGGTCAAGGCTACGAATGTTCGGTAGAAATATTCTCCGGAAAATTTCACTAAGAGTCACCGAAGACAAATAGCCTTTATGAGTCAAAGGTTCCAAAATAAAATCAAACGAAATGTTAATGGAACCTTAAAAAATCTATTTATGAGCAAACAGTGCTACACACTTTTTCGGGAGTGAACCAAACCAATATCGAACAATAGCATTTAAAATCAGTAACAAAACCCTAAACTCCATTTTGCTCCACTACGTCACAAACAGTGGTTTGAAGTTTGATTTTTTTGGTTAAAAGTTAAAAGAAAATGATAAATAATGTCTAAAAATATATTTGGGTTAGTTCATGTTTTCAGAGACCTACATTAAAATTTTCCGGGGAATATTTTCTCGGAACATTTTAACCCTCTATCTGTCACCCATGCTTAACATTTTAGGAAATTTGACTTTAAAGCTGTTTTTTAAAATTTATCCTAAGATGTCCCATACGGGTGGTAGCTAGAGGGTTCAAATGTTCTGATGAAATATTCCCCTAAATATTTAAATGTATGTCTCCGTAGGCATGAACTATCCCCAATGTATTTTTACACATGATTATTCCAATTCTTTGATTCGACTTTTTACCAAAAAAAAATCAAACTTCAAACCACTGTAAAAAAAATTTGTAACGTAGTCGATCAAAATGGAGTTTAGGGTTTTGTAACTGAGGCCAAATGCTACCGTTTGATATTACTCCCGAAAAAGCTTGTTGCACCCTTTGCTCAAAAGTAGCCTTCTTAACATTTAATTCTTAACATTTGACTCTGTGACGATGAAAGTCGCTGCCCTCGTTTTCATCCACATTCCACTAAAGCATGCATATTTGTCATTCTTATTATTATAACTGTTTTTTTTTACTTATAAATAAACATTTACCAACACACCACACCGAACCACAACATCACACCGCAGCAAACCACCTCGAACCGCAACATGACACATCAAACCACATCACACCGCAGCAAACCACACCGAACCCCAACACAACACACCACAACATAGATCACAACAAACTCAACACACCACGCCAGCAGCACACCAGACAGCGACTGCGGAGCAATATAAAAGGGCGACAGGCAGTCAAAGCGAGTTAGTCGTTGGGTAGCCGGCGACCTTAACACATCGTAGTTCGTAGTTCGTAGTGTAGTTAGCAGTAGCATTAACAATCCTTGTTTAGAGACGCCCTGCCTGTGGGACTCTAATCAAGTATCCTTGCAGTAGAAATTGTTATCCTTGCGTAGTATTAACAATATTTGTTTAGAGACGCCCTGCCTGTGGGACTCTAATCAAGTATCCTTGCAGTAGAAATTGTTATCCTTGCGTAGTATTAACAATATTTGTTTAGAGACGCCCTGCCTGTGGGACTCTAATCAAGTATCCTTGCAGTAGAAATTGTTATCCTTGCGTAGTATTAACAATCCTTGTTTAGAGACGCCCTGCCTGTGGGACTCTAATCAAGTATCCTTGCAGTAGAAATTGTTATCCTTGCGTAGTATTAACAATATTTGTTTAGAGACGCCCTGCCTGTGGGACTCTAATCAAGTATCCTTGCAGTAGAAATTGTTATCCTTGCGTAGTATTAACAATACTTGTTTAGAGACGCCCTGCCTGTGGGACTCTGTTCAAGTATCCTTGCCAGTAGAACTCGTTATCCTTGCGTTGTATTAACAATACTTGTTTAGAGACGCCCTGCCTGTGGGACTCTATTCAAGTATCCTTGCCAGTAGAACTCGTTATCCTTGCGTTGTATTAACAATACTTGTTTAGAGACGCCCTGCCTGTGGGACTCTGTTCAAGTATCCTTGCCAGTAGAACTCGTTATCCTTTCGTAGTATTAACAATACTTGTTTAGAGACGCCCTGCCTGTGGGACTCTGTTCAAGTATCCTTGCAGTAGAACCCGTTATCCTTGAGTAGTATTAACAATCCTTGTCTAGAGACGCCCTGCCTGTGGGACTCTGATCAAGTATCCTTGTGGTAGAACTGGTTATCCTTGCGTAGTATTAGTTATCCTCGCTGTACGAGCATTCTCAACATCGCCCTCGTTAATTTTCCTTCGTTCACAGTCATCGTTCTTCATCACGATACGTCGCAGACCAGCCATACAGCGGGACTTCAGCACCAGTCATCACCTACAGCAGCAGCAGCGTTTAATCACACACCGAGCCGTCGCTTCGCAACGAGGATAAAACCCCGCTAGATTAAGTCATCATATTTGTAAGTTAGTTTAAGGTCGTGAAATTTAAATAAAGAATTTAAAAGAAAAGCAAATCAACATCAAGTGCGTATTCTCTCTCACGCAAATAAATGGTATGTAACGGACTCTGGACACCACTGAATCTATCCTAGCTTCAAAGAGGGAAAACTCGTCGTTACAACTCTTTGAAGTTATTTGTCTTCGGTGACTCTTAGTGAAATTTTTCAGAGAATATTTCTATCGAAGATTCTAAGTCTTGACCTCCCTCCAAAGTTGACGTCTAAACTGTTTTTCAAAATTGGGCCAAAATGTCCCATACGGATGGGAGCTAGTGGGTTAAAATGTTCCGAGGAAATATTCCCCTGAATGTTTTTAGTATAGGTCTCCGAAGGCATGAAATACCCCAAATGTACATTTATAGATGATTTTTCATATTCTTTGAATCGACTTTTGACCACAAAGTTCAAACTTCAAACCACTGTAAAAAAAATTTGTGACGTAGTGGAGCAAAATGTAGTTTAGGGTTTCGTTACTAAGGTCAAATGCTATGGTTTGAAATTGGTTTGGTTCACCCCCGAGACAATGACCCTCAAATTGTGTCATAGTGTTATCAATGCAGCCAATATGACAAATCGAATGATGCAGAAGTTCTTATTTTTGGGGCTACATTCAACTGCAATTCTCAGAATTGTGTACCATACTAGTTTAATGTTAATTATAATCGTTAGCGTTTATTACTGTCTAACATAACAGTAAAAATTGAATGTGTCTGATAAACCGAGAGACTAGTTTTATCTTTTAAAGAAAGTCTCTCTTTTTAACCACTCTACGTTTCACATGACCTCTTATGAACCCTTTTAAATCTACTAGTTAAAACAACACAAATCTTCGTATACTTTTCAGTATTCAGCCAATTTGAACATTTCTATGCAAATTTCATGTCTGCCAAATAAACTGTAATCTCTTACTTGCCAGTGCCCAGACCTATTTACAAAAACTTTAAAATATAATTATGCACTTTATTAGTCCTCACATAAATTACTAAATTTCTAACTTCACATTTACATAATATGTATAAGAGGTGTGGAAAAAATGAAATTAAACCATACAAAGAAACATGAAGTAAAAATCATAATACAAAAAAAAAATTGGCGATTTCTTTTGTGCAGAGCGAACATTGGCTAAAGTCTGTGCCCGTCTGATATTTAGAAACCCATTTATCACCCTCCAACTCATACTTGATTTTTCTTTTCGGCCACTAACACATCCTCGTGGTTTTTCAATTCTTAACTGTTCTAACGACATAAACTTTTGGGATTTTAAATTAAAAAAGGACGACCTTTTCTTCATTGACTTTTTTTGTTCTTGCAGAGTTTGCATCATTTCTGGTCCCTTTTTCACAGTCTTCACAGTTGCCGACCAATAAAGCAACAATTTGATGAAGACAAAGCAAAAATAACTTAAGTCCTCCGATCAAACCCAAAAAACACAAATCTCCCAAAGAAGAAGTTATATAAATTTATAAATGAAATATGTACATACAGTTGTTGCTTGGCCGACAGGAACAGACAACGCAGGCAAGAGAATCTCTAAGTCCTTAGACATTTGTAGTTACTTCCGCTACTGTCTGCTTTGTAATATTTGAGATCCTATTAAGACAACAACACCAAGGACAAAAAGGACACAACACTCACCACTTGTCAAATTCAATAGACAACAACAATAGGCATAAGCAACGTCTCCTAACATTAATCAAGTAGAAAATTTGCGCTTTTTTTGGTTAGGGGGACGGACACTTTTTGCTTATCTAAGAAATTTTAAACTTTGCTTGTTTCAGCAATGTTTAAAGCAATCAAACCGGAAATCACACAACTCAATCCAAACAGAAAAAAAAACACAAATCAGCCGTAAGAACTTATATCGTAGTCACGTACATACATTCAAACGTTCATGTCTGTTTGTGGAATTGCCCAAACTCACGTAGGATGAATAGATTGTAATAGTGATGATCTTCATTAAAGTTGACAGGAAACGAATGAGAAGCCTTTGAAGGGTGATGACAAATGTGAAATATGCTAGTGATGAATGTGGGTGTATACTACGTGATAAATTTATCCCAAATAGTGAGAGTAAAGGTTATTTCTGGTCAAGATTGTGTCCAACATGCACTGTGAGATGTCAACAAGTTTGGAGGGAAAAATTGCCAGATATTACTAACACAGTACAAAAATTTTCAGCTCATTGATTGTACTTGAAAGTAGCCCCAAAAAATATAACTTCTGCGTCATTCGTTTTGTCAAGTTGGCTGGATTAATAATTTAATGGCCATACGATATTTTTTTGCTCAAGGTGGATTTTTAACACTTTTTCTTTAGTTTAACACTGTCATATCTCCGTATACCGTACGGAATATCTCTTTTGTGTCTGAAGAAAACTTGTAGATATTAAGTAGGAGAAAAAAAAAATGCGGAACAAACCTACCCGAAAAAAAGTCCATCCAGTGCCTTAAAAATCGCAAAACTGCTAATTTTAACCAATACTAGCTGACCCTGCAAACGTTGTTCTGCCATACAACTTCGGACCCCGTTAACCTCGTCTCGCTCCTAAGTTAACACCTTTTTATAAGCTCCAGGGTAATTTAATCAAAATCAGTGAAGAGTAGACTGTTCAAATACCTCCTTTTTTCAAAAACCCGGTTTTCGAGTTATTCGAAAAATTGATTTTTTAGAAAACTCGGATTTCGAATACAGCATTTGAAAGAAAACCGGTATAACCGGTTTTTTTCCTAAAAAGTTAAAAAAAAAAAAAAATAATTTGGTTTAAAACAATGCATTTATTTCATAAAATAAGAAATGTGTTGTTTTATTTTGTGTTTTTATTTTTTAATAAATTTTTGGAATCTCATTTTATTTTTTAAAGTAGTATTTTTGGAATATTTTAAATTTTTTTTTCCAAAATAGTATTTAAGAAATAGTATGCAATTATGTTAAGGTGTTTAATTTTGAGTCTATTCTTCTGTTTCGTTTTTATAAAGCTTGATACAGAAAACACGCACTCACTAATATTGGAAGTAGGATTTATTGACAAAAGCGCGTTTAGAAGGATGTTAAGCTTTTCTGTCCTTTTATTAAATCTATCGAAATAGTTGAAATCATCATATAGTCTTGTGTAATTGCAATTGGTTTTCACTGCTGGATTTTGGATGTTATTTATTGTCCTGTTTAAATCGTTGCTATTGTTGACTACCATTAGGTGATTTCTTCATCTCACAATCTGAACTGTTACTAGACTCTGCCGTTGTTGGGGAAATTGCAGGATAAAGTCTTTTAAAAAGTCTCGTTCGCATATACCATCGTTTCCGCCTTTTTAGAATACTTTACACGGGATGAGCTTGTAGGATATTTTCCGAAGTTAATATATATAATTAGGCTATTCAACGTTTGTATTCTTCTTTCCTTAAATTTTGCTATAATTTTGTCTCGCAGCCCCCGAGCATATGCGGAATCCATATTTTCGAGCTGTTACAGTAAAAACGCATATACTCCTTCAGCGTCGATTAGAGTGGCTGAATCATTTGAAAATTGATTCACATACAGATGTGAAAATAGCGAGCGCCATAGGCTGAAGCGCTAAGCTTAAATCTCTCAAAATTGTTATTTCTTGTAAGCACATGGTTGACACATGGGTTAATTCTTGAAACTGTTCAATCATTGCAGATAAGGAGATCCACCGGTGTTTCACATCGACAATGAGCCGTAATTTTTAATTGTACACCTGGAAAACATAGCTCTGCAATTTTCTTTGTTTTTCGCTCGACTTGTTAAATGAATTAACATGCTTCCACAATTTTGCGAAAATTTGAGACACGCTTTTAATGAGCTTGTATAATTTTGTGACTTTCACTATTTCACCGCATTCATCATCGTCACTATCATCTTCGGCGAGATTCACTTCGACTTGTTGATTCACTTAAATAACGTTTAAAAAGATTTTTCTAAATTAATTCGAAAGCTGCATTCGACAACCGATACGACAGAAATTGTTGGATGCTATGGCTGAGTTTGGTATCCCCGCGAAGCTCATTCGACTTTGCGGGATGACACTGACTGACACGAAGTTTTCAGTGAAAATCTGTCAGAGCCATTTTCTACCAAGCGAGGCTTTAGACAAGGCGATAGTCTGTCCTGAGATCACTTTAACATCGTAATAGAGATGATCATGGGGAAGACTGCAGTTAACAGAAATGGTACCATCTTCAACAAAAGTCACATGTTGCTCGCGTATGCTGATGATGTAGATATTATTGGACGTGTAAGGTAGTCAAGCGCATTCAAATAGACCGAATGCGCTGGCATGGACACGTTGTACCAATGGACGATAACGCTCCGGCTCGAAAAATCTTCGGCAATAAAATCGATGTGCGGCGCAGGAGGGGGCGACCAAAACTCCGATGGATGGACCAGGTGAAAGAGCTGTTAACTAATCTTGGTGTGACGAACTATCTACGGAGCGCAAAAGACCGAAGCGCTTGGAATACTTTTCTACGTGCGGCTACTGATGAATTTTAAAATTTTACAAAGCTTCTTAAAGCATTCTCTTTTATGAAACGTAAAAAGTTTTTTCTAAATTAATTTGAAATTGGATTTTAACATTTTACAAAGCTTCTAAAAACATTCTCGTTTACAGAATGTTAAAAGTTTTTTCTAAATTAATTTCAAATTCAATTTTAAAATTTTTACTTTTTCAATAACTCCTTTTTGAGATGAACAAATCAATTTAAAAAAACCGAGTACCCGAAGGAAAAAACTCGGTTAAACCGGTTATTCGAAAATGGCACTTTTGCAAAAACCGGCATGCGGTTTTAAATAAAAAAACCGGTTTACGGTTTTTCGGTTTCGGTTTTGAACACCCTAGTGAAGAGCGATCTGATAAACAATGGTATTTTGGTATCCTATATAGGAGACCGGTATAGGAAACCAACAAAACGCTTCGCCGTTAACAAAAATCAATTACTTGGCAGCACAGTAATTTATGTCAAATAATTGTTTGTTTTCTTTTCATTCATTCGTAAATATTGTATTAATTGTATTTTTGAATTTTTGTTAATATTTTCGAGAAATGCTGTAATCTATATATATAAAACAGGATGTGTGTATATATGTAACGTATGGACTCGAAAACGGCTGCACCGATTTTGATGAAATTTTTAGGGAATCTTCCGAATAACCCCGCAAGTAACATAGGCTACACATTGTTTGGATTTTTCTACATTTAGGGGGTGAAAATGCCAATATTCGATAACACAAGGTATTCCGCGCTTACAAGAAGTTAAAAATAATATATTATCAATCGATGATAAACAACTTTGTGTACTCTTTTAAGATACCTGCGTACGTCCATGGGAAAACCTTTAAAAAAATTCTTTAAATAACTCTCTGTATTCCAATATAACGTGACATCCAATATAACGGAATATGCAATAGCGAAGCATTGCCGGGCCCACTAGTATTTATATAAAAATGATTTACATGACCCTTCTTAGGATCTAGAGTTCCGCAGGGACCTTAAGCTACAAATTGGAACTTTTTTCTACGGTTTGCATAACAAATAAGCTGTAAAATAACATTTTATTGAAAAAATATCATTCGAATGCAAATTATTTTATTTGACGTTCTCTTTTCTTTTCTATTTTTTGTTTACCCCTGCAATAAAAAATTTGGTCACTTTTTTGTTTACTACTTTTTTGAACAACTTATCCCCGTTAAGCTTAGCATGTAAATTTATCCCCGTTAGCGTATATGGGATAGCATTTGTATGGCTAAACGGATATAAGTTACCAACAAAACGCAACCTATGTTTTTCGATTTTAATTCCGGCGCAAAAACAAACAATGAAGACGGTTGGCCGCGAACGTACAGCTGACCGTGCGAAAAACAGAATAATTCTAGATTGATCCCACAAACTTCCAACGATGCGCTTTGCGATTTATTGATTGTCATCACAAAAGCCAATCGAATGAGGAATAAAATTCGCTTGAATTGGAAAGGACGATCGGTTGGAATAATAGGAATTCGTGGAATAAGGACTTACTCTCCTTTAAATTTGCCCTTGATGATCGTCGTTTTGATCACATTGTTTATCAGTTTCGTTGAACAATTTCGGATGATTCTGATTCCGCAACATGAATATGATCGATCGCACCATCAGCAGTAAATTATGCGGCGGAGTTCCTGGCACATCTCGGGAATTCAAAAATAGTTGGTCGCCTCATTCTCGTCAGTCACGAACGATTTGACGTTGGTATTTGTTGCGGCTAGGGCTACTACCATAACACACAAGGCCATGGAGAATAAGATAGGGCTATCGTCCAAATGAAAAAAGCGGCCAAACTCGATTTGCATTGCCCGTGCATATAAATGCTCACAGCTGCATGTGTATGTGTGTGTAATTCCTACCCATTTTGGTGCACCAAGACGCTTTCCTATTATTTGTTAATCCGATACGTTTTTTTATTAAAATTCCTAATAGGCTCGACACGCCGTAGGTGCAGTAGAGGTTCTATTGGGAAATGGCTGGACTTCCTAGATCCAACGGCAGCCAAAGGACCCAAATCGGCCACATGGTGGAGTGCATCCAATTTCGATATTATCGGTGGGAAAAGGACAGTACACACCATACATGGCTTTTATCTGCCCTGTCAGTGTCTTTTTCATCAATGGGCTATGGCCGCGATATCTTTCTTTTTTTTAGATTTTATTTTTTTGCTTTAATTCCTCGTGGTGTTGTGGCTGTGCTTTGTCAATGATGGAGAGATAATGAAGTTTGACCAATGTTATTGTAGTATGATAGTAGCGAAAAGAAGGGTGTTGCCATACCTGACCGACACATTAGGGCTGTATTTTATGAAGTGGAGATTTCATTCATAAATACAGTGAGCGCAAAAAGCGTTTTGACAATTGAAAATCGCGCTTTTTAATGTTGGAAATTTTTGTAAGCAAAATGGAGGATGTGGGAATGGGATTGGAAAGAGGGGAAATTGGCGAATATGGAGGCAAATATAGGAGTATAAATAAGGAGAACAAAGACAAAACGGCAAACAGTCAGCTTAAATTTCAGACGGTGTTCAAACAGTGTCCTAGTGTAGTGGAGGCACAAAAAAAGATTTAAAGACATTTTAATAAAACAAACAGTTAAACTATTTTTCTTTACCAGTCAACAAGTGTGTTGGCCTTAAACTTGTTGTTTTATTTAGTCGTGTTTATTTGGTTTTGTTAATATGGTAAATAACATTAATTACCTGTTAAGAAAACAAAGTGGTGTACAAAATTAGTTTTTTTCGTCTATTAGTTTAAAGAGAGTTGTGAATCCGAAATTGGAACGCGGTGGCAAATTGTATGCTGTGAGGCCCAGAGCATTGAGAGCAAGCGAAGTCCAGCACAGCAAAAAAATTTCAGCATTAACCGCGCCAAAACCAAGAAGGGAAAAGGAAATATTTACATTCAGGCTCTCTTAAAAAACCATTTAAATAACTCACCGGACACACAGGTAACCGTGTAAAAGTAGTTTATCACCCTCAACTATTGGAACCAAAGATCCATTCAAGCCATTGTGTATTCGCTGACAAAGTGGGCATCGTCACCAAGCCCAGGGGTGAAAACATTCTCCAAACCCCATGGTTTAATAGGCTATCAGGCCCAAAATTTGATGCCTGTAAAGGAAAAAAAAAAACAAAGATTAGCAATTAGTTTAAATAGTTAATTTAAGTAGTTTTATTTTATTTTAAATTTTTTTGTTTTAATATGTAGTTTTTTTGCCTTATTTCATTTATTTCGTTTTGTTTTTTTGTTTCAGTTTGTAATAGGGCTTAGCGCAAAGTTTAAAGAGAGTAGTTTTTTTTGTGTTTTGCGGGGACAAAGTGGTCCATTAAGAAAAAATCCATCTAAAAGAGCTCGTTTAGGTAAAAAATTCGCGGTTTTTAAAGTAAATAACGCTCGATAAAGAGCAGGTCCTAAGTTTAGTTTTTTTGTTAAAACGTTAACATTTTAAATTCAAATTCAAAAAAGTCGTTATTAATGTTAAATTAAAGTTAGGATTTAAATTTTATCAAATAAATTATTTGAATTAGTGTCAGAAATATTAAATATGTTTGTCTAGAGTTTCAGTAAGAGCAGGTCAAGATGGCGTGGTAAGTGGGGGTGAAAGTGTGTGTGTAAGGGGCCATAGGAAAAATAACCGTTAAAAATGGAAACAGCTATGGTCATGGCAGGGCGGGCTCTGTGGGGAAAAATCCACCGTTTCTCCCTCTTACGTGTGTTGCCCAGTAGTAAGTGTAAGTTTTGTTTTGTAAATGTGTTTTTTTTTATTAGTGTTTTGTGTCTCTGTTCTGAGGCGTGGGTTGGGACCTAACCCCGAGAGCGCGAAAGCGGAACCGCCTCAGCGCGCATTTAAGGGACATGTAACATATTCCCAATTTCTTTAATTTAAAAGTTCTAATTAGACTAAAGAGAATTTTGCAAAGACAGAAAAACAAATCGCTGGCTTAACATGTAAAGGCTTTAAGTCCACTTTTATTCGAAATTGGGATTTTGATGCAGTTATGTTCATTAAATAAAAATACAGTTATCTCATTTGTAGTTGTTGTTTTGTAGTGATGAGTAAAGGCGCTAAGTCCAATTTATCACATCTTTGTGTAATATAGCACTTCTTCCAATGTTGCTATATCAACATTATCGCGAGGAATGGTCTGAGAATGGTCCAACCAATTGATATAATATTATTTCTCACTGGCTACACTCAGTCATGACATTAATCGTCGACTGCTTATCTCCCTTTCTTTTTCTCAGCTTTTCTCCACACGTATGGAAATCGAGCAGTCTAGTGAACACGTTAATAGTTCAATCACATGTGTTAAAAAAATTGACTAAATGTTTAATACTAATAAATGCACACTATTTCTTTTAAACATCAACGTGTCAGTGTAATTTATAGTGCTTGTAGGCGACTTTCAAGAAATTCCAATAATATTACAAAAAATAGTTCGCCATATTGGATCCGCCATTTTGAATTTTCAAAATCTAGTACCAGATTCGTAATCAGCGACCCCGAAAACCCCTGAGTGACGACTTTCAAGCAATTCCAATAATATTACAAAAAATAGTACGCCATATTGGATCCGCCATTTTGAATTTTCAAAATCTAATACCAGATTCGTAATCAGCGACCCCGAAAACTCCTGAGTGACGACTTTCAAGCTATAAAAGCGTTCAGGCGGATTAAAATCAACTTGAAACAGTTTGAAGAAAAAGATTTAAGTCCATGAAAAAAATACAAACTAAATAACAGAAAAAGCTCTAAGTCCAAATAAGCTTTTATCTCGGCAAATAATTATTTTTTCATTTTGCTTTTACGCAAATAAAACCCAAAGAAAAATACAAAAATAAATTGCATTTACATATTTCAAAAAAGTTTATTCCAAAAAAAGTTTGATGGTTTTTTGTCTCTCCTCTAAAATTTTAAAATATGGACTTAGAGCCTTTACATGTTAAGCCAGCGAAATACCTATATAGGTAGGAATGGAACATTTGAGAAACAAACAATAGAGGAATAAGCAAGATGTATTAATACAGGTGGCGTTAACTGCCAGCTGGTTTTAACTTTTTTTTCTGATTTTGGTGCCTCTGCACTGTCAACTTACATATACTCGCCGAGTTGCGCCTTTCAGTTGTCAAAATTTTGTATGATTTTGACACTACACAAAATAAATTGCCTGTTGTTGTTGCAATGCCAAATTTGTTGTACAAATGACTCCACCTTTATTAATACATCTTGGGAATAAGCGTAACACAAGAAGGAATTGCGGAATGTTGGATCATCTCTCCACTACCTATGTTATTTCGCTATTCCTCTCATTTAATGTTGTTAATAAAATTAAAAAGTGAAGAATGAAACATTAGAAAAATCGGTAATTGAAGAAGAATTGAAGAACAGTTGCATAAGAATAATTTGCATTGTTTTGTATAATTGCATAAACTGTCTCCGTCTTCTCTCAACGGTTAATTGATAGAGTGGAGTTAATGCTATTTAATAGGGATGTGTATTTATTGGTCAGATTGCACTTACATATAACTTCCCATCCCTGACAGCTCTTCATCAGTGTGATGACAATTAAAAAAGAGAAGATGAGTGATAATGTGAGTTAATGATATTGAAACAGAAATGATGAAAGAGAGAGAGAGATTAAAATCCCACAATTTGTATTTGTGCAACATTGTTTTCATCTAGTGTTGATTTCTCAAATGTTCCATTCCTAACTGTCTTTGTTTTTCTGTCTTTGCCAAATTCTCCTTAGTCTAATAAGAACTCTGGGGCAAGGTGCGTGTAAATTTGGCTACAGGTCCATAAGTTGAATAATTTGAACGAGTGAAGTGTAAATTAATAAATCAAAAAATGTGCACTAAAGTGAAAAATCCATCAGTGTTTACTAATTCATCATGGTAAAGTTCATAGTAATCGTCGTGTAAGGCAGATTCAAATCAATTCTCGCTGAATGTAATTATCGGGCGGTTCGTAGTTATGTTTTGTTTTCCACACCGGCCTATTTCCGCGCGCGATTTCTTAAAAAAGGCAAACATGCAAAAGAGAAAAATGAAAGAGATTAAAAACGGTTACTGTGTTTGAGTTTTCGTTTAACTTGGAACTACAAGCAATTCAGGTTATTAGTCACTTGTGTGGTAAGTGTGAGCTAGTAATGTTTTTTGTTACTATAAAGCATTTCGATCATAACATCTAAGTTTGGCGCTATGTCATAAGAAATATGTGAAGTTCCTATAGGGAGAGGAAATAGTGTATAAGTATATAAGTACTATATAGGGGAGAGTGTGTTTGTTTACGTTTAAACGCGAATCTGGCATACAATGATATTTCTCATCAATTTTAAATTTTTGAGTGACAGAAGATTGTGTTTTATGTTTAGCTTTTGTAAATATAATAAATAAAGCAAAAAACGATTGCATTTATAATGAAAGAAACTTTAATGCATTTCAACGCTGACTGTAAAATTTGATTAATGTCATCTTCTTCAGTTTGGTTCGAGGAAACCAAAAATGAGTGTTCGCAGCTAGCGAACGAATCATAATATCTAATGGTTTGGGTAATTCTTATACCCACCACCACGCGCACGAACGGAGTAAAGGTACATTAATTTTGTTCTTCCATTTTTAACGCCCAGAAGTAGGCGTGTTAGGTATGACAATATATAAATGATCAGCATCGAAATCTGAGGCGGTTTAAAGGTGACGGTCTGTCCCCGCGATTACAGTCGTAGTTTAAGAAACCGAGCTGAAATTTAAAATTAAAGTTTACATCTTCAAAGCGGAGGTTCTAAAATGGGCAAGATCGGTCAAAAACTGCTTCCACCTCCCATACAAATTGCCTTTTTTCGGGGTCTGTCCCCCTTTTTGGGGGGTGTTCGTCCGTCTATCCTTGCGATTACAGCAGTAGTTTAAGAGCTATAGAACTAAAATTTGGTATACAAGCTGCAATCCTCTAAACAGAGGTTCTTCTTCTTCTTAATATGTCTGTGGTAGTGATAAAAATATAAAAAGTTTGCGGATTTGAGGCAAAAACAAACATGTATGTATGTCAAATTATCTATATAAATATATATATCGTTGGAAAGGTCTAAGATTCTTCTTTCTAAAACTGTTAAGAAATCAAAACTCGAAATATAAGCCTTCGAGTGAGGAAACTTAGGAAAAACCGGGTTTTCATCCAATATTTTAATATAATTTTTTGTATTTTTTATTCTGTTTTTATTCCCAGTAGGAAGTGTCTGCAAGACATCCTCAAGGATAGGTGCATGACCATAGTAAATCGTTGATGACATTTAGGGGACCGTCCATACAAATCGTAGACGAAATTTTCATACAAGTGTCCGCTTTGTCATGCACGATCTGATGAGCGACAATGTCGGTCAAATTTTCGTTGATTCCTATACAAAAGACCTGTCGCCCACACAATCATGCACGACCTGATAGGTGACAATGTCGGTTGAATTGTCGTTGATGACTATTTAAGCAACACGTCGCCTAAACAATCATTCACGACCAGCTGGGTAAAAATGTCGGTCACATTGAATTGTCATTCAAGCCATATTAGTAAAAGATAGATTTTTAGCTGTTTTTTAGCTTTTATACTTTTGGGAAACTACTGACCAAGAGAGAAGTGAAGGATACAAACTTTTATACGGCATTCACCTTTATTCGAGGTTTCAAGCTAAAAAATTGCTGATGTATACTCGACCGTTTAATAAACTGAAAAATTTTTACGTCAGATTCCATTTATTTTTCCTTTGATTTTGTTAAATGAGTTTGATGCACGACAACATTAGTATTTTGTCGGTCAGCTTGTCGTCAACCGAGTGTTTTGACGACAAGTACAAACATTTTTCAAATTTTGTCTTGAAGACAGCGTTGACGACAAAGTCGTGTATGATGGAACTTCCTACTGGGTTACATTGAACTTTTTTGTTTGATGCACGACAACATTAGGATTTTGTCGGTCAGCTTGTCGTCAACCGAGTGTTCTGACGATAAGTACATACATTTTTCACATTTTGTCTTGAGGACAGCGTTGACGACAAAGGCTTGTATGACGGTACTTCCTACAGGGCATGAGTAAAACTCATATTTGTTTGTAAAAATCGGTTAACAAATGGTTATGATATTCGAGTTTTACGATGCATTTCGTATTTTTGTTTTCCTGAAAAAAACAGGATTTTGAGATAAGCGGTTATCTGTGGAAACCACAGTATGTATCTGCATTTGAATTTAATGTCAAATATCAACGAGTCACCATGTATTCCTTCTTGCCTAATTCACTACAAGATCCATTACACCACCACTGCCAACCACCACCTGCAGCCAAGAACACAACCACATATAGCCAAGAAATGAACCTCTAGTGATAGTGTCACCATGTCTTGTCATCATCACACAAGCGAACACTCAACTAAAAAAAAAATCTTTCTGATTGACTGACTGTAGTTTCTTTTTTTCTCATGTTTAACATTTTGTATTTTAATTTATTTTCAGCCGGTATTTGCACGAGTCGCGATAATTTTGTGTATGTGTTTTAAGAATAAATTTATAACATTAATTGTTTAGTAATTGTAGAGATGTGTGTTGGTTTCGTTGTCACTTGTTGTTTTCGTATATCCATTCGCTCGTTGGATTATGTTATTGCATATAAAATTTTTTATTGCAACTGCTGGCTTTGTTTTTTCACGACGTTTGTTACTGTTGTGTTCATGCTGGTATTAAGTTGTGTGCCCTTCTGTAGACAATATTGGCTCCGCAGATTTCATAATGGCGAACATTGTGTTCGCTGCAATTGAGATCATCACTGAAGACTCCTGATCCTGTTCCAATGTTCATTTTTCAGTTATTAGTGAAGTTGGACCCCCCGAAAGGTACGGAAAAGCTATCAGAGCTATCAAAGCTATCTATCAGAGATCACTACACCTCTGAAATCACATGCCGGGAAATCCATAGTCGGATCGAAATAGTTCGTTCCGCTGTGCAGTCATCGGCCGCATCCATATCAGCTTAACCATAATAGTATTTAACATTTATAATATTCTCTATAGGTTTTGGGCTTAGAAAGACTTAATTCTTTCCTATTTTATAAATAAGCAGCTATTGCAGTATTATTTTTTTCATCACTCAAGACTCGTAACACTTTGTGTGTGTTTAGGTGTTGACTGTAAAGGACAAATAAAATAATATTGACACAAATTTAGTTAATGAAATGTCTGTTTCCTGTGCTACGAACTTATTTATGAATATGTGTTGATACATATATAAAATACTGGGTGTGTGTGTGTAGGTGTTTGTTACCGGATGTACCTTTGCGTTCAAGTGTGTAAGTAAGGATATATTCAATGAGTTTATCCCGTCTTATTGATGAGGTAGAAAAACCACCAATTTATATTATACAATGTGTATGTGTGTGTGTGTGTCTGTAGGTGTATGTCCTTAGCAGGCTTTCCGGAAAATTGAACAGAAATCATTTACGAACAAGATTAAATGTAAACACACAAGCGATATTTATCACAATGACAATTTGATTTTGATTGTTCAAGGGATTCAGGGTTTTCAATTGATTTTATTTGTATGTGGTTTTTTTGTATATACTACTGCATAATTGATTACTCTTAAGAGGAGAAGCCAAATAAGGAAAACATCTTTTAAACCAAAAAAAAGGAAGAAAATTGATAGATGGGAAGATAGATGAGAACAGCTTGTTTGTTATAAATATTTTTTATTTTATGGCATATAAAATTTGTTTTGTATTTTATGTATCTATCGCACAGGATCTGGGTAAACACACTAAGAATGGACAGAATGTAAGGAAAGGCCATAAAAAAACGAAATTTTGTGCTCAGAGGTAATTAGTTACAGTTAAGGAAAGGTTATAAATAATTGGTCTCAAATGAATCAAATGACTTCTAACATATATACACAATTTTGTGACCAATGAATGATATGGGACTGTTTCTCGCTTTTAAGTGACTTAATACAATTGTACTTCTAAATACAAATTATCATGAAAACACAGATAAAAGGAAATAAAAGAACCCTCTAATGGTTGATGAACCCCACAAGCTTTACAAGGACCATGATTTAAGGATATACACTTGAAATGTCCGGATAGGCTACAGAGATGGTGCCTCTATTCAATTGCTGAATGTCCTCGACAAAAACAAGACTAACATACAGGAAATGCGATGAACTGGACAGCTGCCATGCAGAAATACACCAATTTGAATGTGGATTCATAGTTGGCATATGACTGACATGTCGCGACATCTGGTCTCGCGGTTTAACTCTGCAAGTGGCCTAATAGCTACTATTTGCATCAAGGCGAAATATTTTTACATCACGCTGATTTGTGTACACTCCGCGATGGAAGACAAAGACGAGGACATTAAAGATGCGTTCATTAAGCGCCTGGAGAAAATATATGACCGCTGCTGCGCCTACGACATTCAAATTGTTCTGAGAGATTTTAATGCTAAACTAGCAGGGAAGATGCTCTTAGTCCAGCACACGGAATATTCCGTCTACACAACAACACCTCCGAAACTTGGTAGTAAGTGGAACCAGATTCCCACACAAAGGATATCCACAAGGCAACCTGGATATCCACTGATCATAAGACAAAGAAATAAGATTGATGAAGTGCTAATCGATGGAAGGCATGTCTCAAGCGTTATTGATAAGATACGCACGCGATTACGAGTAGGTAGTGCTAAAAAAAGGCTCGTAAGCAAACGTCAATGTCTTTTCTTAAAACTTTCTGAATTATAATGATAATGTGAAACCACGCTCAGGCAAACCTTGGTACGATGAGGAATGTCGCGTATTGTGTGAGAAAAAGGATACAAAGAATGCATACAGGGCAAAACTGCAGCAAATGGTAGCGGGTGCGGTTACGGAACGATATAATGAGAAGAGAAGAGAGATGAAACGCCTCCTTAGGTGAAAAAGGCGTCTACGTAAGAAAAGAGAGAGCCACGATGTCGAAAATTATAGAGATAGAGGTGAAGCCAGAAAGTTCTACCAAAACGTAACATAAACAGCAAAGGTTTTGAAACAGGACAAAGATGGAAATCTGGTCACGGACACGCAGAGTGTGCTGCATATATGGAGGAAATATTTTCATACACTGCTCGTTACCGAAGGCAATACAAGTGATAAAATCACACCAATCAACAACGACGGAGGAGATTGTCCTCTAAGGACCGAAAACAGGGTGAGCACGTCAATTGCACGACATAAAACAATAAAGCTGCGAGTACCGATGGACTGCTGCCAGAGCTTTTGATAGCCGGCGGCGATGAGCTTGTAACGAGCATTCACCAGCTCTTAAACTCAATTTGGCTAAAGGCATACATGACCGATGATTGGAATCTGAGTGTTGTATGTTCTGTACTCAAGAAAGGCTATCCAAGTGTGTACACCAATAATCGCAGGATTAGCCGTTAACTGGTAAAACCAAGATCAACCAGATATTCCCACTACTACAAATCCTAGAGAAGTCCCAAGAAATGCATATTGATACTAAACTTTTAGATGCCTTGGCTAAGGTTGGTGTCCCAGATACGACTTTGCGGGATGACACTGACCGACACGAGGTGTGAAGTGAAGACAGGCAAATATCTGACATAGCCATTTTCTAGCAAACGAGGTTTCGGAGACTTCAAAAATCTTTCATGCGATCTCTAAAACATTATAAACGAGATGACGATACAGAAGGCTACCGTAAACACGATTGGTACCATTTAGTATAAAAGTCACACGCCGAGGATATCGACATCAATGGCCGAGGATCGAGGAATGTTACTGCAGCCAATTCAAGTATAACGAAACAGATTTCACATGTGTTTTACAGCTCGTATCGATTACCGATTATAATGTCGTCGTTAAGTCCCACTTCGTAGTTCTATTATGCAATGCAAATATAGAAAAAGTGCAAAAAAACACTTTTCTAAAAATATAGCCATTAAATTACACTATGGAACAAATGACGACTTTTTGTAAAATACAAAAACGGGATAGTATAGGTTCGATTCTACTATCGAAGGGTAACAAAACCCTATAGTCAGTTTGGCGAGATTGGTGACCAATTTTTTTTATGGGCCCCTAAAGATTCTCAAAATCAGTGAGCCCCATGAAAAAAGGTGTCATCAGTTTTTGTCCAACAGCTAACTTACACTTCGTGATAGCGCTAAACTGTATTCGGCAATAATGTAGCTGGGAGTTTTGCGCACTAACTTAATTAACAAATTATGTCAAAAAGGCTGGTTATTCCTGCCCTTTTTCAAAAAAAATAGAAGAAGAATTTATTATTTTTTTACTTTTTTGAGCATTATTTTGAGGGAGTCCAAATTTTTCTCTAACACTGTTCGTCAAAATTGTAGCCCTGGTAAAGATAAACAACTTTCGTGAACATATTAATCCAATCTGAACGTGTCTAGGCAACCTAAATAGCTCATAAAGTCCACGTTGATACGGGTTTTTCGAACCCTTACGCACTTATAATCCAGTAACGTGGTTGAATATCAACCGATTTTAAATTTCTCAGTGGACTTAGAAAGAAGAGACTGCGGCCTTTCCAACCATATATATAGTTATACTAGTGGGCCCGGCAATGCTTCGCTATTGCATTTTAACTTGTAATATTTTTCACATTTAGGTCTACAAAATACTTTGACAAATCCTTAACATGAAAGTTAACTAATTAAGTGTTGTTGTTTTAAATTCTAAATATCATAGGCTCTATGACGATAGTAAAAAGTTCATCAGCAAAGTCATATCTTTTCGGAAACAGACTTTCAGTTAAAGATCAAAATTCAAAGTAGTAGCGTTAACAGTCTGTATACTAACTATCTCCTTGGGCGTAAAAAACACATGACATGCCTTTTCCGCCTATTGACCGGAAATGAAAATTTCGTTTGAAGCTTCATGCCTTTAGCCATAAAAACCTCTTTTGCCATGTCTTATTCTCACATGGATCAAGAATATTTCCGAATACTATCTTTGTATTGAACTCGTATTACCATTCTATGAGATAATTCGGTCACCAACGTTTGGCTTTACAAAGAGATGATCTCACGCGCTGTATGGCATTTTACGCCGTCGTGTTGGAACCATTTCTCCTTCAAATAATGTGCAATGACATGATAAATAAAAAAATTCAATTGATCGTCCACTGGTTTTAGTTCTTCTACCAGTTGTATATATGAATATAGGCCAAGATCTTTCCTCAGCATTTGCAGAGACCGAGTTGCTGAGAACGGCGTCGGTTCGATAAATTCGAGTCCCCTGTCACACTTACGTCTTCAGCGTCGATGGCTTCTATTAGCTGCTCAGATGGATGAGTATATGCACCATAAACTTCACAAAGGGCATTTTGAAAATAAATTTGCAAGATTTGTAAACGTTGTTCTTGTGTAGTCTTTACATGGTGATTTTTTAAACAAAGTCTCAATGAAAGTCTATCACACTTCACACAACTCGCCTGAATGACGAACTGGTTGACCTAAAATGGCAACAAAAACGGTAAATGGGGTTTTGTTGGGGGTCAATTGTACATTAAAAATCCATATGAATCATAATCCTAGCTGATACTTTTTTTAAGATAAAAGGATTTTTCGTTTATTTACTCCGTTGTGCGCTTCTTTTAGAAGTGACGTTCGTTGCCCCATGATTATTGAAAGCTTACAGACTTCAGCTTTAAGACACAAAATTTAAGTTTTCTGCACTAAATTAAGCTTTCCCAGCGCGACCTAGGAATTGATATTACACACAAAGTTTATTGGTGACATTTTTTAACATTTCATCGTAGATTTCGTTAAAATTTTTGCGAATAAAAAAACTGGCCCACCTTACTGTTCATGTGACAGTTATAACTGTTTATTTTAAAAGTGTGGTGCAGCCCACTTCCACTCTTACTGTAATTTATACTGCTACAGCAACATATGTAACAAATCTCATCTTCATACCTCTTATAGTTCATGAGATATAGCCCATTTTATTTTCATGTTGTATGGGCGGTGCCACGCCCCTTTATCCAATCACAACCAAAGATAGCCAGGGACTATCTACAGGTCATCAGTACCACTTAATAAAATTTTCATATCAATGTGGCTATTGGGAAAGCCTGCAGAGCGGTTTTGAAAAGGAGGCGTGGCACCCCCCACTTCCACGCTGGCTGTAATTAATACTGCTTCAACAACATATATACCAAATTTCATCTTCATACCTCTGATAGTTCATGAGATATAGCGTTTTTGATTTTCAAGTTGTATCAGCGGTGCCACGCCCCTTTATCCAATCACAACCTATTATAGCCAGGGACTATCAACAGGTCAACAGTACCATTTGGTAAAATTTTCGTATCAATCGGTCTATTAGAAAAGACGTTAGAGCGATTTTTGAAAAGGGGGCGTGGCACCGCCCACTTCCATCTTGGCTGAAATTAATACTGCTTCAACAACATATATACCAAATCTCATCTTCATACCTCTGATAGTTCATGAGATACAGCTCTTTTGATTTTCAAGTTGTATGGGCGGTGCCACGCCCCTTTGTCCAATTGGACCGAATTGTAAATCTAAACCATCCGGGGCGCCACCCAAACGCATACAAAAAAATTTATGCAAATCGGTCCAGCCGTTTAGGAGGAGTTCAGTCACAACACACGTACGGTAGAATTTTATATATAATCACTGGAGAATGGCTAGACCGATTTTGGATTTCAAAATCAACTAACCATCATCACTCCTCCCTGTACCTTCCCTAAAAATTTTATGGCAATCAGTCGAGCCGTTCTCGAGTTATGGAGTGACAATCAAAATGTACACTTCTTTTTATATATATAGATTGGTAACTTGTCATATCTGCTTGTTTTTTGCCTCGAAATTTCAAACTTTTGTAATTTTTTTACTATTTTTAAGTTTGATGAAGTTTGTAGCCCCTATTTTATAAGGACACCCTAATGTTTACTACTTTATTCAGAAAGTGCACGCTTTCACGAGTTAAACGCATACATGTTTGTAAAAATCTGTTAACAAATAGTTAAGTTATTCATGTTTTCCGAGGGACGCAACTCGGTTGATATTCAACCACGTTACTGGATTATAAGTGCGTAAGGGTTCGAAAACCCCGTATCAACGTGGACTTTATGAGCTATTTAGGTTGCCTAGACACGTTCAGTTTGGATTGATATGTTGTTTATCTTTACCAGGGCTACAATTTTACGAACAGTGTTAGAGAAAAATTTTGAATTCCCTCAAAGTAATGATCAAAAAAGTGAAAAAATAATAAATTCTTCTTCTATTTTTTTTGAAAAAGGGCAGGAATAACCAGCCTTTTTGACATAATTTGTTAATTAAGTTAGTGCGCAAAACTCCCAGCTACATTATTGCCGAATACAGTTTAGCGCTATCACGAAGTGTGAGTTAGCTGTTGGACAAAAACTGATGACACCTTTTTTTCATGGGGCTCACTGATTTTGTGACCCTTTAGGGGCCCATAAAAAAAAATTGGTCACCAATCTCGCCAAACTGAGTATAGGGTTTTATTACCCTTCGATAGTAGATTCGAACCTATACTATCCCGTTTTTGTATTTTTTTCTATGTTGCACTGTGTTATTAATGCAGCCAACTTGACAAATCGAATGATACAGAAACCGAAGATCCCACTTATTCATCGTTTCCTCAGCATACCGATGTATACTGCCGCAACAACCAACAACTCTTTACCTTCTTTTGATAGAAGCAAAGCTTCCCATCCCATTCCCAGGTCTTTTCTTTTCCCCAATACGATAAGTTTCACGTTAAAAACCGGGGGCTCGAATCCGATTTTACACCAATGGTTTCTTGGGCAAATTTTCTTAGAATTCATCGTAGATTACGATTCCGATTACTGACAAGTAATAAATTGTCCCACTCTAATGAACAATTATGGTCTTTTATATTATACATCAAAAAGACCCATAACAACGTTACTCTGTTTCTGCAACCATTGTTACACCCTTGTTTTCGGTTCGGTGCTATCCTATCACCACCCATCACCTTATACGCCTCGTCACACAAAAGATTATATTGACGCACAATGAGAAATGCGAGTTGCGTATGGTGTTAAGAGGCGCCTAGCTCCACTTTTCTTAAGCATCAAACTTTTAATTTACCAGCGGGTTTAACCACAACGTGGCACCACCTAAGTGGTTCCTTACCCTTTCGACCAGGAACTGTAGGTATTAAACTCACTGGATAACCTGGCCGCTCGTAGTACCATCTTTAAACTTCTCGGTCGAATCTCGTATAGGAATGCACCTTTACTACCCCTTTTGACCGCTGCAGAGTCAGAAAGTGGCCCACTCGAGTACGTGGGCGCGATACTCAACAAAAGGAAAGGACCAACCTGCGGGGGCATTAAAAACAGAGATCGGTCTGGCAATAAATGAGGACAAAACAACGTTATTTGTTTTAAAATACAAACATTCTACTCGTTCAGGATGCTGCCTGAACGTTGACAACTATAACTTTGAAGTGATAGGCGATTATGTCTACCTGATTATGTCTATCTCTACACCGCAGAATCCTGGGTAATGACACAATCGGATCAATATATTTTAGGAGTCTTCGACAGAAAAATACTCCGGGAAATATTTGGACCCATCTTCGTTGACGGCAAGTAGCGTCTTTGTATGAAACATGAGCTGTAATACGTCATCGACGTAATCAAGCGCGTCCTAATAGTTCAAATGCTCCGGCTAGTACAAAAATGATAAAAATGCTACAGCTGTTCTGCAATATACTCTATGGGCGGCTCCGAAGGGGCTAACAAAACTTCTTAGAATGAACCAGGTTAAGGAGCTGAGATCTAAACCTGTTACGACGAACTATCTAAGGAGCGCAGCCAATTTGTATGGAGTAAAAAATGCACCAAGCGGTTATCATGGGTCTGAAATCAAAATCGAGCCCCCGGTTTTTGTATTGAGGAAAAAATCCAGAACAAGCCCCGCAATCGCCGCTAGGGAGTACAAATGTATGAACGGCTTCAAGTCATTTTTCCGCTCCTAACATTTTTTCCAAACATACCTAATCGCCACCTTCGCCCCTAAGAGGGCACCCATACAATTTTTTTTTAAATTTTGATCCCACCGCCCTATCTGTCCCGGGGTCGCCCCTAGAGGAGTTTAATGTATGACCGTCCGCCCATATATATTTGCAACCTCAACATTTTCTCGGAACATATCTATTCTATATTTTCCAACCATAAGGTGGTCCATATTAATTTTTTTTATTTCTATAATTTTTTTCTGAAATTAGCTCCTGCTGCTTCAATTGTGGCCCATACAATAAAAACAAAGTTAATAATCGTCATTAAAATTTTTTTTGTGTGTTTTCGTCGTTATAAATGCATTTTGTATGGGACCACCCTTAGAGGGTGTAGATAGGGTGTAGGTATGTACGGAAAATATGTTAGGAGTGAAATACTAGTGGGGGTCAGTCATATGGGGACCACCTTAATGGTTGAATATAGAGGGTAGATATGATGTGTGAAACTGTTGGGGTGGCAATAATATCGGTCATATATTTGACTCCTCTCAGGGCAGTTTGAGCCGATGGAACAAATTTTATAAAAAATTGTTTTTTGTATGGAAGCCCCCTTAGGTGATTAAGATGAGTATTAGGTATGTTTGAGAAACTTGTTAGAAGCAATAAATGACTGGGGGTCGGTTACACTTTCGAATCCTCTAGGGGCGATTCCGGGGCAGTTGCTGGTCTTGTTGTGGAATTTTTTCCCCCAATACGAAAAGTTTCTTGTTAAAAATCGGGTGCTCAATTTTGATTTCAGACTCATGTTTCATGGGCAACTTTTCTTAGAATTCAACGTAGAATACGATATTGATAATTGCTTGCTCGGGGAAAAAAAATTGACCCACTCTAATGTAAAAGGGTGTGATGTATAGAACTTATAGATCTGATAGATTGTAAAATTAGCTCTTATACTCACACCTCGCCTGAATGACGAATAAGTTGACCTAAAATGGAAACGAAAACGGTAAATGGGGTTTTGATAGGGGTCAATTGTACATTAAAAATCCACTCGAATCAAAATCCTTTTAAGATAAAAGGAATTTTCGTTTTTTTTACTCCGTTTTGCGGAGTAAAGCAAAAGTCCGTACGCTTCCAACGAGATATAACACGATATGTTATCTCTATGATTTAATGGCGGAACCATGGGGCAAAGAACGTCACTTTGAAAAAAGCAAAAAACGGAGATACAAAACAAAAATTTCTTTTATCTTATAAAAAGGATAAGCTAGGATTTTGATTCAAGTGGATTTTTAATGTACAATTTACCCCCAACAAAACCCCATTAATCGTTTTTTTGCTATTTTAAGTCAAACTATATATCATTCAGGGAAGGTATGAGAAAAATATAAAATTTTTGGGGAAAATAAAAATAAAAGACTTTCAGTTTTTTTTTTGCAAAGCTTAATTTAGTGCAGAAAACTTAAAATTGGACAGAAGTGTCTTAAACCTGAAGTCCGTACGCTTCCATAGAGATATAGCACGTCAGAACGTCACTTCTAAAAAAAAACACAAAACGGAGTAAAAAACGAAAAATCCTTTTATCTTAAAAAAAGGATCAGCTAGGATTTAGATTCAAGTGGATTTTTAACGTACAATTCACCCCCAACAAAACCCCATTTACAGTTTTTGTTGCCATTGTAGGTCAACTCATTCGTCATTCAGGCGAGGTGTGTACTAATGACTTAAACCAGAATGCAAAGACTTACACTAGAGCAACGTTTACAAAACGTTGAAATTTATTCGCTTTCCGTTCGCTGTTCGATTTTTATCGTCAAACGTTCTTCAGCAATAAGACTCCTTTCTGGCTTAAAGGGTATATATACAAGCTGTCGTTTTTTTGGGGAGAGCACAATCATCATGAGAATCTAAGGACTTCATTAAAAAAATTCGAAAAATTTACTTGCTGAGATCTCCATGCCTAAGGCGTCATCGGCCCATTTGTCTTTAAATCCAAAGCCGCTGCCAACATTGAAGTAAATCAAATCATATATCTTTTAATTATTTTCTTAAACGTTAAACATTTCATTGAGAAAACAATTTTTTTCTGTCTGGTGATCTGTAATTTTACAATATGCGCTTTTGTATGAAAAAGGACATTCGTAGAATGGAAAAAAAAAATTGCCAAAAGCTTAACGTTGAAAACAAAATTCTGTATATTAATACATTAAAATTTATAGTGCCTTAAGTTATATTATCATTAGAGTACACACATGCTCACGACTATATGCACACTGAAATAATTACACTGAGCAGGAAATATGAATTTAAGGTTTTAAAAAGTAAAAACCGCAAAAAAAAACCTCCGTATAAACCCTTCATTGATTCTGGGAAATTATATTCTATTGACGCCATTCTGTTCCCTTTAAATCTTTGATATATTCGATCCGGTTATGATATGATTTTGCGAAATTCACACTAAATTTTGCGATACTCAAAAGGTAATATTTGTCAGTGTATATGTGTGTAAGACATACACACACATTTCTATTCATCATTCTCGACACTAGTAAATCTTCTTTGCAGTTAATACCTAAACAAAAAAAAATATTTTAAATCTCATCAATATGATGATGGAAGAAATTATGAATGCCTGCAGGTACATATTTCGCGCACACCTGTTACTTTACCTAAAAATATACACAAATACACACACATACATTTTTGTATTTAATACATATATGAAATACAAACAAAACGCTGTTAAATCTCACTTAACGTAATCAGTCATTCACACATGACAAAATGAGGGAGGATGTTACTCAATCATCCATTAATTTTGTGTAAGTTTACATGTGTGAGAAAATGGAAACATTGGTGAAAATCATATATTTTAAATGGTGAACAGTGACACAGTTCCTTTGAATCGTTTGTCAGTAGCGGAAATTATGGGTAGAAAGGCCTTTGATTACGTCTTTTATGAAATCCTGTAGTTTTGGTGTGTCATAAAAAAAGTTCGACGCAGGGCGTATCTATCGACCCAGAATTTTAAAATACCCACATAAGGCTTTCGTTCCGTAAAAAAATTACTTTTTTAAACGCTAGAAGAAAGTTATTTAACCCTTTAACCACTAAGACCGTCTACAGAAGGTCTTCACTAAAATCCAATTTTAGACAAACTGATTATTTTCTCGCTCTAACAACCAATGAAGTTTTTGTTTGTTTTGAATTTACTCACATAACGGTACCGACTTGAATATGCTCAGTTGAGTAGTTTTACAGATATTATCATTTCTTCCAAGAATTTTGTGAAAACAGACCCGAAAATTGTTTGTGATTTTTTTACAAATTCAAAGTGATAAAATAAAGGTTTCCAATAAGTCCATCAACTCAGGAATTTTTTTGGTAAGTAATTTGATGTTTTACTTTGATAATTTGTTACTTGTTTGTTATGTGAAAAATAATTTTTGTCAAAATCAATGATTTTGTGATGACCGTCTGTAGACGGTCTTAGTGGCTTAGGCGTTATTTGACATGTGTGTTATAATTTTTCGTTTTGCCGGTTTGTTGTAATCGTTGTTATAATTAAAAGTGTTAATTGTTGAATAAGGTGATCTTTGAAAATGTCTCGGCGAAGTGAAATAAACAAAGACTGGGAAATGAAGAAAAAAATCAAACTTTCTGCATTGAGCGATAAAGACATTGAAGAATTAATGGATTCAATTGACCATGATGATGAACTCGAGGACTTAGATGACAGCGTTGAAGACCCAGATTATCAATTTGATGAGATTGAGCATGAAGATAATTCAATGGTTATGAACAAAACTACTGAACCACAGCAAAAACCAACGGTAGATGACAATGCGCCACAGGCAGAATATGTAACTGAATTGTCAGAATCGATTCCAGTACAAATAGATTCAAAAATAGAAGCAACAAAGGCGTCGAAGTCTAAAAAAAGGGCTCGTTCGCCACTACCAAGTGTAGAAGCTTCAGGACCACGAGTAACACCTTCCGCTGGTGGTTTCAATGGAGGTGGTTAGTATTTCAATACTGTTTGTTTATTTTTATTTACTTTTCACTCTTTTAGACTTAGCAAATATCAATAATGTTTCGGCAGAGTTCAAAGGCATTATATGGCGTAAAAAGTGCATGCAGTTACATGTCAACGAAGTTGCATTCAGAGGAAAATCAGAATTGCCTCCTGAAGTAAAAGCATTGCAAACACCTTTGGATTTCTTCTCTTATTTCTTTACCGAAGATCTTATCGAAATGATAATTCTGGAAACAAATCGGGCTGCAATCGCAGATAACGTAAATACACAATTCAAAATTGATAAACACGGAATTCGTAGATACATTGGAGTTTTAATTTTTATGTCGATTTTTCGTTACCCAAACATTGAAGCACATTGGAGCGAATACGGATTTCGACACATTCCAGACTGTATGTCAAAAAATAAATTTGAACAAATAAAGAAATATTTATCGTTCAACGATGAAACGCAACGGGTCAAAAAAGGTCATGTTGGCTATGACCCCATCTTTCGAATCCGAAAAGTTGCGACGTATTTAGTAGAGCGTTTTGATTCAATTCCCAAAAATGCTCGTCTATGTATCGATGAACAAATGTGCTCAACCAAAATGGCTCATCATTTGCGCCAGTACTTACCTGACAAACCGCATCCTTGGGGCGTAAAGTTTTTTGTTTTGTGCGACAGCAATGGTTACTCTTACAGATTTGAAATATACACTGGAGCCAAAAATGATGACATAATTTTGCCTGATACTCCAAACATTGGAGCAACTGGAAATGTTGTAATCAGGTACAATATATATAATATTTGAGAATCTATTTCCTTACAATATATTTATGTTTTTTCAAATCAGGTTGTCGCAAACGGTGCCTAATTTTGTAAACCATATTTTATATTTCGACAATTTTTATACATCCCTACCTCTTATGGTGTACCTTCGAGCACGTGGAATTTTTAGTCTTGGCACTGTGAGAGCGAATCGGATTCCCAATTGCAAACTACCAACCGACAAAAGCGAGGAACTGAAAAAAGCACCAAGAGGTTACTCCACAGAATTCGTTGGATCTGCTTATGGTGTCGATATCACCACAGTTTTGTGGAAGGACACTAAGAATGTCAGGCTGTGCTCAACGTATGTTGGAAGTAAGCCTTTCCTAAGAACCAATTTAGAGAGTCATCCATCAAAAATAGCTCGGTATAATCGCAAAGAAAAATCATATGTTGAAATTGACTGTCCACAAATTATCCGTGAGTACAATGGACACATGGGGGGAGTCGATCTTATGGACTCCTATATGGGTCGCAATGGACTGCAAATTAAAACACAGGATATGGCTACTAGGATTTTCTATCATCTTCTCGACATGGCTACGACAAATGCATTCGTTCTATATCGAAGGCTTAATACTGAAAAAAATAGAAATGATGATAATAATATAAAGATAAAAGATATGACGATGTATGAATTTCGATTGAGCATTGCGAAGGAACTATGTGCTTCTGTTGAAAAGCGATCCGTTGGCCGGCCTTCATCCGCTGATGAGCCAACTACAAGCAGTGGTATTGGAAAAAAGGCAGCTCATCCAGTGGCAAGTGTGAGATTTGACAAGACAAATCATTTTCCGGAATGGGGATCAAAAAAATCGTGTAAATTGTGCAAAAAGTCTGATACGCACACGTTTTGTAACAAATGCAACATCCATCTGTGTTTTTCAAAAGCAAAAAACTGTTTCATAAAGTACCATGTACAAGAATAACTTATTTTAGATATAAAAATCTTACATAAAGCACCATGTGCAAGAATATTTTTGTATTACATGTTTTATTTTTTTTTTCATCTAAACCACTAAGACCGTCTACAGACGGTCTTTCAACTTTCTCCACTGGCGCTTTCAGAAAACATTTTTTCTGAAAATGGACCTCGGATTCGTGTTTTTCAGCCCAAAATCATGCTAGAACCAAAATTCTTATAACAAAATGAATCGAATTTCGATTTCAGTGGTTTAAGGGTTAAGCGAAACTATTGCGATTCAAAAATCGCAATAAATATATACCTTATTTATCGAAGGCCTTACAATTCCTTGCTCCTGCGTGTGTTAACCTACCTATCGTTAAACATATACCCATTTGCATAAAGCTGTGAGCGCATTAGCAAGTATCATATGCAATTACGTATGATGTATACATTTAGTCGCGCCGTTTATTTGTTACTTACTGAAATATTCTGTTGTAAACATTTTTCGACACATGTAGAACAACGACAGCTTTAATTATAAGAAATTGTGAAAAAATATATATTAGTAAGTATTCACAAGGGCTTTGTCACCACTTAAACGATTCATAAAGAACGTTAAACGGCAAGTCTGTAGCCAGCGGGGAGTCAAATGATTTAATTCGGCAAAAAAAAAAAACAATTTACGTATGTTTCATTTCGTTTTGAGGGGTTTCTGAGTGGTATAGGAGGTATCAGTAGGAGCTCAATATGTCCGATTTAAAGTCAACGTTCAAAAAACGTTTACCTATATATAAGTGTTGTCTTAGATAAACGTATACAATTTTCCAATTAAGACTCCCATCTCGATATGGTTAGAACATAATTTATAGGCAAGGAATCTTATGCAAATGCATATTTTTTCTGGAAATCCTAAAATAGAAACGTTTCAGTTATCTTTACAAATCATAAAATTTCCTTTAAAATGGAATTCAATCGTGTTTTGCATATTTTATGAAAAATTTGGGTTTTTGCATATTTATGCGCATATTTGAGCACATTTTACGATAAATGCATATTTTTGTTGCATAATTTTGCTTTTTTTGATTAACAACAACTTTAAAAAGTAAAACGTATTTAACTTTTTGTAGGGAAACATGGGGAAAAAATTGTTTTATAATTTGTTACACAATATTCATCTGAATTACAAAAAATGTTTACAACCTTTTTACACCGAAATGCATTTACGAGTATAAAAATGTATTTTGTTTCCTTTTTTCCCATAATCCATGCAAGATTCATTTTTAATAATTTTTCAATTGCATATTTTGTATGTTTTAAGTGCATATTTTCGAATTTTAAGTGCATGTTGTATATTTTTGATTTTTTAGCGCATAAAATTTCTTGCCGTAATAATTTATATCCTACATTCACTTTCTGTAGAAAAAAAAATACTTAAATGCAACACACCAATCTAAACTTCCATCCCGATATATAGGGCAAAGAATCTTATGCATATTTTTTCTAGACATCCTAAAATATAAATGTTTAAGTTATCTTTATGAATCATGAAATTTGCTTTAAAATGGCATTCAATCGTATTTGCATATTTTACGAAAAATTTGGGGTTTTGCATATTTATGCGCATATTTGAACAAATTTTACAATAAATGAATGTTTTTGTTGCATAATGTTGTTTTTTGATTAACAACAACTTAAAAAATTATAATTTCTTACATAATATTTAACTAAATTTCAAAAAATGTTTACAACTTTTATACACCGAAATGCATTTACGAGTATAAAAATGTATTTTGTTTCCATCTTTGCCAAAATTCATGAATGATTTATATTTAATAATTTTTTAATTGCATATTTTGTATGTTTTTAGTGCATATTTTTGAATCTTAAGTGCATGTTATATGCGCATATTTTTGATTTTTTAGTGAATTTAATTCCTTGCCCTAATAATTTATAGCCTACATTCACTTTCTGTAGAAAAAAAATACTTAAATGCAACACACCAATCTAAACTCCCATCCCGATATGGCTACAACTAATTTATAGGGCAAGGAATTTTATGCATATTTTTTCTAGACATCCTAAAATAGAAATGTTTAAGTTATCTTTATGAATCATGAAATCTCCTTTAAAATGGCATTAAATCGTTTTTGCATATTGTACGAAAAATAGGTGTTTTTGCATATTTATGCGCATATTTGAACAAATTTTACAAGAAATGCATGTTTTTATTGCATAATTTATCTGAATTACAAAAAATGTTTACAATATTTTTACACCGAAATATTTACGAGTAGAAAAATATATTTCGTTCCCTTTTTTGCCAAAATTCATGCAAGATTTATTTTTTAAATTTTTTTACATGCATATTTTATATGTTTGTAGTGCATATTTTTGAATTTTAAGTGCATGTTATATGCGCATTTTTCTATTTTTTAGTGCATAAAATTTCTTGCCCTAATAATTTATAGCCTACATCCACTTTCTGTAGAAAAAAAAATACTTAAATGCAACACACCAACCTAGACTCCCATCTCGATATGGTTAAAACATAATTTATAGGGCAAGGAATCTTATGCAACTGCATATTTTTACTGGACATCCTAAAATAGAGTCGATTGAGTTGTCTTTACGAATCATGAAATTTCCTTTAAAATGGCATTAAATCGTTTTTGCATATTTAACGAAAATTTCGTGTTTTTGCATATTTATGCGCATCTTTGAGCATTAAATGAATGTTTTTGTTGCATAATTTTGCTTTTTCGATTAACAACAACTTCAAAATGTACAACGTCTTTAACTTTTTGTGGGTTAATGTTGGGTAAAAAATGCTGTATAATTTGGTACACAATATGCATTTAATTGCAAATAAATGTTTACAATATTTTTACACTGATTTGCATTTACTAGTATAAAAATATTTTTGAATTTTAATTTATATGCGCATATTTTGGATTATTTAGTGCATAAAATTCCTTGTTTACAATATTTTTACACCGATATTTTGTATAATTGTATATATTATATGTTTTTAGTGCATATTTTTGAATTTTAAGTGCTTATTTTCGATTTTCTAGTGCATAAAATTCCATGCCCTAATAATTTATAGCCTACATCCACTTTCTGTAGAAAAAAAAAAAATATTTAAATGTTACACTTTATCTCCATAAATTATGTATGCACATAAAACAATATGTGTTATAAATCCATGTTAAATCTGATATACATAATGATATTTTAAATGTCACCCTAAGCAACAACATTTCATACCACGAGATTACCTTCTATTGTACAACAGACACGATACCAACCGGATCTGCATCTGTCTGTTTAAAAAAGCGTCAATTGGGGGAAGCAAAAAAAGCAAAACAAAAAATGCAAATAAAAAAAAAACAACATAGTTCAGATTCGTATACATATTTAAGGGTGTAGATGAAGAATATAATGCAACTATACATTAATGCAACACTCTGGTGTAGTGGCAGCATGAGAATGGTAGAAAAGAACAGCGCTGCAGTGCTGTGACATCATTAAACTGCATATTTCATGATGATATTATCGGGAGTTTTGCGTTTTAAGTGAAACGAGCTATCTTGTAGTTTTATGGTGGATCACAATGTAAGAGAGTAAGGATTTAATGCTGGTGTTTGTTACAATTGAAGAAAGCGCCAACCAATTTAAAATGGTTTAGGGGAATGTTGTTAAGTTTGTCTTTCTCTGTAATTTTGTTAAATGGTATTGGAATACATGGGAAGTTGAGAAATCTTATAATGGATGCTTAAAAAATAACCTTAAATATATTTTTTATGGCAAGAAACAATATCGGGGTTAAAGTTTGTTTACAATACCACAGATTGTGTTATAGTTCAGTTAAAATAATTGTAATAGTCGAATACCGAAAATTCGGCTGCATGGGGATATTTGTACAGTAAAGTACTACTTATATATCTATCGTATATCAATGGTTCTAAACATATTTTTTTAATACCCACAGTAATACGTCCAATAACACAGTACAACACATGAGTTTGGGACTCAATTCAGAGAATTGTGCATGCAAGTAGCCCCAAAAATAAGAACTTCTGCATAATTCGTTTTGTCAAGTTGGCTGCATTAATAATTTAATGGCCATACGAATTTTTTTAGCTCAAGGTGAATTTTTAGCACTTATTCTATTCTTTAACACGGTTATATTTCACCATTGGGGTTCGGCTTTTGCAAATTAAACTATAGTAAAAATTAACTTAATCTGTTTTTATTGTAAGGAAGCATAAAATGACCTAGTAATTGTGGGATAAATGTTTCTGTGTCGCAATAAGCTATTTATTAAGGTCTTGGCATATTATATGACGCAATACAGTTTACCTATGCCAGTGCGTATGAGTTGAAATTTTATTTATTACTCATACGTAAGTCAGTAATACGAAAGTAAGTGTGAACGCGCCTTTGTTCAGATATCAGAAATCTTTGGAAAATTTCTCTGTCAGGAGTGTTATCGATAACGAATTGCTATGATTCTAGTTGTCCACAACCGTTCACACACAACATTTTTTTGCACCGCCTAAGACACATGTTGCCCTATTTCATTTACGATTTGTTTATATAAAGGCGAGTATATTTTAGATTTGTTTTCTACAATAGAGATGTTGTCACGTTGTCGTTCTTATAAAGGCAACACTAACTGCACTTACCACAAAATAAGGTCATAAACAGGGCAACCGGAAATATGCCCTAAAAATCGTGTTTTATGCGCATAAAATATGACCTAAAAAATGGCAAAATATGACCTAAAAATCAACAAAAACATGCTCTAAAAAATTAAAGTCACACAATTTTTTTCATATGAATTAGAAATATTTTTATTTAAAATAAAAAACAGCCACAGATGTAATTGAAGCAAATTTAAGGGACAGTATTTCCTTTACTTCGTATTTTGATGTTAATGTTGGCGCAGATCCACACAATTCTTTACATAACTTTTCACTTCTTCCAAGCCAAGGTTTTTTGATATAATTTGATTCAATATTTTTTACTATTAAATTTATTTTGGAATCCGATAAATTATCTATCAATTTAAAAGTGTCTTTATTCACCTGAACTTGTTCAATAAGCGTAAGACCTTATGTTTGCAAATTTTTAATATGTTTTGCAATAAAACCGTAATTTGAAGCAATATAAATCAAGTTAGATATAGTTTGGGGGTCTGTCAAGACATCCTTTGCAGTTTTAACGGATTGTGCATCCTCATCGTTTAATGCACTTAGGACCTCTAAAATGTCTTCATAATTGTTGAAATAGTAGTAAACTGTTTCAAGCCATGTTCCCCATCGTGTTGCTGCATCCGTCACAAAAAGCTAAACATTATTATTCTTATTGAAGTTGACATCCAGATTTTTGATGGCGTCGTCCCACAGTCTAGCAATTGTTGAGTAATTAGTAGGGTGATCAATTATTCGGGTTTTTGCGAAAACCGGGTTTCGAATTATTCGAAAAATGGCATTTGAAAAAAACCGGTTGCTTTTTTTGAAATTCACAAAAAACCGGATAATCCGGTTTTCAAATGTATGCCAAACAGCAAAGTAAAACACAATTTTTGACAAAAAAATTTCATTGAAAAATAACAGAAAATAATTCAAATATACTTATGTTTTTTTACAATGCAATTATTACAATGCAAAACATTACTGAGATCAGAGACAAACAAAACATAACAATTCATTTGTAAGTACTTGATTATATAAAAATGTATTTAATTTAGTCTTTAGTTTTAGTAACATTTAAGAAATAAGATACAATTTAAGTGCTTGGGTGTATAACTATCATATAAATTTTCTGATAATTGGTGTTGAACGTTTTGCTTTCGAGATCAAGTGTTCGCACAGTAACATTTATGTATTTTATGTAAGATATATCCGACCATTCATCGACCACAATAGAGAAGCGCTGGTTTTTCTGCTTTAAGTAAATCAATTTTTTCTTTAACTTATCTTTTTTGGATAGGAAGAAATCATATATTTTCTCCCATATTGTATTCTCAGAAGCCGGCAGAATCTGAAAAAAAACATGTACGAGAACACATTTAACAAAATTATGAATGAATTTAAATAAAAAGGATCGAAGGCCAAAAAACCGAGATTCGACAAAAAAATAACCGGATTATTCGATATTCGAAAAATAGGGATTTAAAAAAACCGAGTATCCGGTTTCTGAAAACCGAACTGATCACCCTAGTAATTAGCCCTATCCAAGGCTGCTGTATTTAGTAAAAATTTCTCACTTACAATTTCCTTAATACACCTGCTAAAATTTTTGCCACATTTCTGCCTGTTGCATCTATAGTTTCATCGATTGAGATCCATATAAATTGATTTTTTAGTTTTGCTCGTATATTGTCTATGCAGTCGTTGTTTACATCTTTTAAATGTTTAGTTCAAAAAACTGTTTTGGATGGCACTTGGTAGACCGTGTATTCCTCAAATCTTGTTCTTATAGTTTGATTTATCATTTTGTAAAGCAGACACAAAAGCTCGGCACAGTTTTTCTTGAATATCATATTCTTTTTAAAGTCTACCGGAACATTCTGGCAAAAATAATTGTTTGGTCTGCTTATTTTCACTTCTATGACTTAGTTGAATATGTTTGCGCTTTCCACATGTTGCTTCACTTTAAATCTGCTGCAATAACTTTGCTGCAGATTTTAAAATGAGGAATCCACCATCAGCTCGTAAGTCAGGAAACATTTCTACAGCTGCTTTTATCGGATAAGATTAATAAACGTTTAACATTTCACAGTTGTGTAAAACATGATTTGGCTGTTTCATTTTAAAAAAACAAAGTTGCAAAGACACTTGTTTTTACGAACAAAAAAAAATAATGTCAAAAACATAAAATATGCTTAAAAAGGGATATTTTTGAAAAAATATGGCCTAAAAAATATAAATTATGCTTTAAAAAAGGAGTTTGTTTTAAAATTATGCTCCTAAAACTAAATTTTGCCAAAATATGACTTAATGGGTAAAATATGCCAAAATATGCTCTAACAAATAGGTCTCAAAACTTTTGTAGGACCGTGAAACATGTAAATACATTACCCATTTGTTAATATCTCGTTGTAAAAAAAACATGCTGTAGCATATTTCCGGTTGCCCTGGTCATAAATCTCAAACACACGCACAAAATTTAATATCTCTAAGAGGAAAATCTGAGCTCATGTCCTTAAACCTCTATGTATGTTAATGGTACAAATGGAAATATAGCTAATATGGTTCATTTGACGACGACACACGTCTCACATAGAAGTATTTTGATGATCTGGGCGGCCAAAAACCAAAATCTCAACTTTAATATATATCCGTTAAATTAATTGGGAAATGTAGTGGACACTCCATGTAACAAAAAACCACAATTATAAGTTACTTTAATTGCGAGAAACCCATAAAAACTAAAGTTCAAACCCAATGATTGATTTTACGATTTAATTTCATTGGGGATTATGTCCGACACTAATCTGCGGACATAAGCCCCAATGGGGATTATGACCGAATTTGTTGTTGTTTTTAGTATTTCAACATATGAAGAGAACGATTTTAAATATTGCTATTGTAGAGGGGGGGGGGGCACGCCCCCCGCCGCATCCGCCGTAGTTAGTCTCGTTGCATACTTAATCTGTCTCACTGCATGATATACTGTCGTCTTCTTTAAAGCCTCGCTTGGTAGGAAATGGCTCAGTCAGACTTTTGACTATTTTCACTGAAGACGTTGTGCCAATTAGTGTCATCCCACAAAGTCGTATTAGTTTTGCAGGGATACCAAACATAGCCGTAGCATGTAATAATTACTGTCATATCGAATGCAGCTTTGTTATCGATAAACGGGTGGTAGGTGTCGATCTGCATTTCTTGAGTCCTCTCCAGGATTTTCACAGTGTGAATATCTGGTCTGTCATGGATTTACCGAATGTAAAGGCACACTCATAAGGTCCAATCTGGTTCGCTAGGATGGGCTTTATTCTTTCACATAACACACTAGACAGGACCTTGTATGCGATGGGTAAAAGAATAATCCCGCGATAGTTTGTGTACACACTTGGCTAGCCTTCTTAAGCACATGACATAGAACACTCAGTTGGCAGTTATCGGGCATGCAATTCTTAAGCCAAATCGTATTTATGAGCTAGTGCATGCACGTTGCCAGCTCATCGCCGCCGGCTTTAAAAAGATCTGCCGGCAGTCCATCGGCTCCCGCAGATTTATTACTTTTAAGCCGGCCTCCACCGTCGAAGATTGGCGTGATTTTGTCTGCACACTCTGAGAGTCCGTAACCAGATTTCTATCTCTGTCTTTACAAGTGGGATCCCTGTTCCAAAACATTTACTTTTAACGTTTTGGTACGGGCATCATCACTATCCCTGTAATTGTCGATATATATCGAGAGAGGGGTCGTCCAAAAGATGATCGCTTTCCATATATATATCTTTTCTTCCATAAACATTTTCTTTTTCGCCTGTAGAGGCTTCTCATTTCCCCCCTCGCTCCGTCACCGCACGCATTGCCATTCCATTTTTTTTGCCGACACGATGCTTACCAGTCTAAATTCGTTATCAGAGCCGTTGTTGTGTATACTGAATTTTCCGACTTCTCAACCAAGACCATCATCCCTTCTTGTTTTAGCATAAAAATCTCCCAAAACAATTTTAATGTCATGTGCAGGGCAGCGGTCGTATATCTCCTCCAGGCGCTCTTGGAATGCATCTTTAATGTCATCGTCTTTGTCTTCCTTCGGGGCGTGTACACAAATCAGCGTAATGTAAAAATATTTCGCCTTGATGCGAATAGTCGCTGTTGGGTCACTTACAGGGTTAAACCGCTAGACTAGCTGTCAAAGTCTCTTGCCGACTATGAATCCCTATCCAAATTCGAATCTCCCTCCATGGCAGCAGTAAAAAATGTCACAATTCTTTCGTCCTGCCCCATCCATCTTATTTCCTGTATGGTGATGTGATGGTGTTGTAAGGCTTGTAATTGTCGAGGACATCTGCCAGTTGGATAAAGGCCCCTTATCTTTATAGAGTTCGGACATTTTAGGTACATGTCCTTAAATCATGGAGTCGTTAGCATTTGGCGGAGTTTTTTAACACATAGACCCTAGAGTTCTTTGAACCAAAATCGATTCAAGTCGTTTGAGCCAAGTCCTTCCGTCTCTCTGTCTGTCCGGCTGGTACGCATGATAACAGGCAGAAGACGTAACCAATTGTTTTGAAACTTTGCATTAATTAATAATTTCCCAATATTACTTACTGGATTGCATACGGCCTACATGATCACGCTCCTTTCTTTAGAAATCGAGTAATAATATCAATACATCCAACGCGATAGTAGTTACACTCTCTGTTTTGTTAAGCAAATTTTATGTTTTTACTGATAGTGATGGTATAAGGCAGACGGTTTATGCGACTGCAACATTCTTTTTTTGTTTCTTTTCTTCGTGTTTTCATAATATTTGCTTTTGTTTACTTCCTAAGACGCATTGGTGAAAGCATGCCAATTAGGTTACTCAACATTGCGCCTTCCAACATTTGCTACTACTGAACGGATATTCAATGGCATTGCCCGGGGAAAACGTGATATTCGGATGTTATGAGCTGCTTGGTGACCTCCATAGTGAGGTTCTGGTAATTGCCAATTGAATAACGATCAGAAAGACTCAAATTCGAAAATAATCCATTCCCCGACGTATGTTACATAACTGCATCTTCTTTGCGAACATCAGCTTTTTGAGAAGCTTTACTTGACATGCCGATTGACACTATACTGCGAAAACATCGCCGATGAATGTAAATACAGATGACTGTGGCTGGGGTTGAACCTGCATGATAGTCGCGTATTCAAACCTCAGTTCTGATATTAAGCAGATTTGGTACACAATCATGGGCAAATTCACTAAAGCATGCAAAGCATCCAGGTCGGCCTGGATTAGTGAAACATCACTATCTCTAATCGAACAGCGCCAATCAGCGAAAATTTCCAGAGATAGAGCCTGCACTCGTCAAGCAAGGGCCCATTTTGACTCAGAATATAGAGCTTTCTGCACAGCGGTCAAACATTCTTGCCACACAGCCCAAACCAACCGAAGACGCCGCAAGGGATAATTACCGCAGAGACCCCTACAACATCACTTCCAAACTTGCGGTTAAGAACAGAAACCGTACACTCCCAATACGGGATGCGGTTTTTAACTTATCAGCATCTGTTAAAATTAACCAGCACCGATGAGATCTCCCAAGCCGTATAACAATTAAAGCAGGGTAAAGCATCGGGAAATGAGTACATCGCCGTCGGCTGACTCTAGAGTAACGGCGTTATACCTTCACCCTCATTTTGAAACTATCTTGAAGAAAGAAACCAGTACAGAAATTTCAGTCAGGTAAACTGACTGATAAATACCATCACCCAATATAAGATATTGTTGAAGTCTTGAGTTATTGAAATTAATTAAAATAAAATTACTTATGTATAATTTTTCCCCTGCTTGTGGCGCAAAATCCTCCAAAACTTTACTTATTTGTGTAGGAGGTATAGGTGCCGGTTGGGAATTTATGTGAGAAATTTTAATTTTTCAAAAAATTTAATTTTGATAGGGGGTACCAAAAGGGTGAACCGATACAGTCCTTATTCATTCCTGACTCAAATTTCATACGTACAACTTACGAATAATTTGACTGAATTTAGTGTACTTACAAAAAAAGATATGTATGTAAGACTATAGGGGTGAGTTCAGTCAATAGTGTCAAATAGTTAGGTTTTCAGAGGTTTCTCCTCCTATCACAATATAAATAACCCGACTAATTTTCATTACCCCTCAAATGTCAGTTTGGAAGTTATGGGAGAATTATTAATTTTCCAAAAATAGGTCATTTTGTATGGGAGGTGCCAGAAGGGGAGACCCGATATAGTCCATATTCACTCCTGATTCATATTTTCATAAGCGTACAAATTACACATAATTTGACTGAATTCAGTGAACTTAGAAAAAAGATATGTTTGTAAGACTATGGGGGTGAGTTCGGTCATTTGTATGGGAGGTATCAGAAGGGGTGTGTCAAATAGTTAGGTTTTATAGGGTTTTGCCTCCTATAATAACATAAATTAATCGACTAATTTTCATTACCCCCCCCAGAGTCCGTTTGGAAGTTATAGGAGAAATATTAATTTTCCAAAAATAGGTAATTTTGTATGGGAGGTACCAGAAGGCGTGAACCGATATAGTCCATGTTCATTCCAGAGTCTAATTTTTACATGCGAACATAATACGCAAAATTTGAGTGAATTCAGTATACTTACAAAAAAGATATGTATGTGAAACTATGGGGTTGGTTTCGGTCATTTGTATGGGTGGTACCAGAAGCGCTGTGTCAAATAAATAGGCTCTCTGAGGTTTTGCCTCCTATCACAACATTGATATATCGACCAATTTTCATAACCCCCCAAGTGTCCGTGTGGAAGTTATTGGAGAAATATTAAATTTCCAATAATAGGTCATTTTGTATCAGAGGTACCAAAAGGCGTGAACCGATATAGTCCATATTCATACCTAAGTCTAACTTTCATAAGCAAACATCATGCACAAAATTTGAGTGATCTCAGTTTACTTACAAAAAAGATATGTATGTAAAACTATAGGGTCGATTCGGTCATTTGTATGGCAGGTACTAGAAGGGGTGTGGCAAAGCTTTCGGGTTCCTTAGGGTTTGTCTACTTTTGCAAGATAAATAAACTGACCAAATTTGAATATCCTACGATCGTCCGCTTGAAAGTTATGAATGAATTATAAATTATCCAAAAATAGGCAATTTTGTATGGGAGGTACCAGAAGGGGTGGGGCTATTTTGCCCATTTACAATCCCATAAGTTTGTTTTGAAAAATATTAATACTGGTAAATTTTCATACCGATCCGTTAAGGTTTACTCGAGTTATCCTGCTGACCAGCCATTCAGCCATCCAGCCAGCCAGCCAGCCAGACAGACGGACATAGCTCAATCGTCTTAAAAAGTCCTGAAACAAATTTTGTTTTAAGATACTTGGGGTCTAACTCGTCTCCTTTAATGCGTTACACTTTTTTTCGTATCAAATGATATATACCCTCATCCCTAAGGGTGATGGTATAAAAATTCCAGAGGACTGGCTGGTTGGGACCCTGATCGAAGTACCGAAAAAGGGTGAACTTTCTCAATGTAAGAATTACTAAACTCTCCGTCCAAATTTTTAACTGTTACTCAGCAGAATTCACGACAATCTGCAAACAGCAAGCTGGTTTCCGCATCAATCGCTCTTGGACAGATCACATCGTCTCGCTTCATGTTATCCTCGAGCAATTCAATGGCAATCCAATCTTCATATCTGTTTCGTGGACTTCAGCACAGCCTTCGACATTATATGCAGGGAATCCATATGGAGTTCCCTACAAACTAGAAACGTACCAGAATAATTAATAATTATAATCAAAGCACACTACGATGGAATGAAAATCAGGGTTCTACACAGCAGTATTGTTCTTGAGGATGTAATAAACGGACCCCAAGCTGAAAAAAGAGGTTTGCCTTGGGATGACATCACCTTCCTCTTCGTCAAGAAATTTGACCTACACATCAAATTAGATCTTCTTAGCCAATACGCTCAAGCTGTCGGCCTACATATTAACAAGAACAAAACGGAATTCATGTCTACTAGCGATTCAAATATAAACCAAAACGTTTATGGTAAACAAAACAAACGCTATTCTCACTTTTGCTATCTGGCCAGTTTAATTACCACACTCGATTACACGTCCTGCATCAGTAAAGGAAGGCAAGCATTCGCCATGCTGCACAAAGTCTGGTCCTTAAATAAGATTTTGCGTAACACCAAACTACGTATATTTAATTCTAATGTTAAAACCATTCTGTGAGTCGTGGACTCTCACGTTTGCAATGTCACGTAAGCTCCAGGCCTTTGTCAACAGCTGTAAGCGGAAAATTCTGAGAATTTGGTGGCCCAATATCATATCTGACCAGGTCTTATTGCACTCTACAATCGAAACGCTTCTGGACATGAGAATAAAAAGCAACGCTTCAGATGGCTGGGACATACACTTCGCAAAGAAGACGAAGACACAGCGTACAATATGTCGAGGCAGACTAAGAACATCATGGCATCGCACAATGGACGCCGACCTAGCCTCTGCCAATGCAACGTGGAACAAGCTGAGAATTCTTGCCAGAGATCGCACCAATTACAAATCTTTTGTTTCGGCCCCTCCACCCAGAGTTAAAGGAACTTATATTCTAACTCTCAAACCGCAGCCGACTCACGAATACGTTCCTTTAATACCTCAAGGTATACTGGCTTGCTGTTGAAAACTGAACATTTAAGGGATCGCCAAAGACAAAAGTCCCTTAAAGATAAGTCTGGGCTACGAGTTAATAAGAGTTATGTAGCATGACAATTAACCGCTTTGTATTCACTGCAACTGCCTATGTCATATTTGATCTTTATAAAAGTTAAAAGGTCACATTACATTTCGCAGTCTCTTCTGGCTGTTCAGTGCTGTTACCGATTCAGATGTAAACGTACTTTTCGTCTAGCCTGTGTCCCTTTAGTTTCATACAAACCTGTTGAGTTCCTAAAATATTTTCTCTCGGTTAACCTGCAGAAGTATATTAGAATTTTTATTGGTTTTCAAGTGTTGTCTTTCTAATTTCTTTATTCAATTTAATGAATTCTTTCCATAACACTACATCTCATGTGATACATACCCAACAATTGCCCCAGCGACGATAACTCTGCATTATAATCGCGTGATTTCATCTCGCTGAATTTTATTATTATAAAACTTTTTGCATCACGTGGGAGTTAACCACATTTTGCTGTAACTTTATTTGGCTCACAATTTTGTGAGTGTTGTTATTTTTTCATTTTTTTTTTACACTGTTCTCGACTCTGCTGTTGGCACAGCTGGTGTTGTTTGTTTTACCACGTGCCGCCACCAGCACCACCACAGTTTGCTTCGTCGTTGCACGCCGGTTTGTTGCCTTTGGCTAGTCAGGACAATAAGCAACGCAACGCTAACATCTCTTCACAGAACTCTCAATAAAGGACTGTCGTAATTTAGCGTTTATTATTGTATTTTAGGTAAAAAAGTTTGTGTGTTTTACTTAAAAAAAAGACGACGACAAAGGTGTATGTATTCATATTTAGTGTAGTCTTTTTCTTTTGTCCCCTTACCGTTTCTAAGTGATTTTTAACTCTTTTACTTTTTGACATTTATTTGGAATTATTTTTACATTATTTTTTATATTTTTTGTATAAAAACACAATGTTTTTTTGGGTCTTATCTCTTTAAGCAAGTACTTATGTATAAGATTTAGTAATTGGTGGGCGTAATAATTATACGCAGCATAGACCTTCGTAAAATATTATTTTTTTTACAAATATTCTTGGGCAAAAGTTAGAAAGCCGTAATTACAAAGTTCGTTAAGAGATTTTTGGCTCTTTAATCTTGTTTAAATGAAACTCGGATTTTACCTTTGTTCGGTTCGCCAACAAGGGATTGATTATATTAAAGTTCTCTCTCTTTCTCTCTCTCTCTCCGTATTGCACACACCTGCTTAATGTCTTCTTATGCATAAATAAAACGACACCTGGCGCTGTTTTGCGGTAGCGGAAATGTGAAAACCGCACATTAAAACGGCAACATGACAAGGGTTATCCCAGTGAAAGTTTACATGTAGTTAACAGATTTTTCTTATTTAATATTAAAGGCTATTAAAGTGAGCGACGGAGGAAAAAAAACAACATATAAATGCAATAAACACATTCGCTTTAATCGCTGGGGAAATACGTTTCAATAGCAAATGGATCTTTAGCACATTTGGTGTGAGCGCTGTTATTTGTGGAGTTGTCCAAATATAAAATTTAATCGAAATTACAATGACTCAAGTTATTTATTCAGAATACACTGATGAACATTTTCGGGGTCATTGTCTGGAGGGGTGAGAAATTCCAAATCAGCGTCAAGGTACTAGGTGAGAATAGTAAAACCCCCAAAGGGTTTGGCCAAACTATAGTTTATGACTTTTTATATTTTTGCTTTTATTGATGTTTTCGCTTAGTAAGCAGAATTTCATATTCATATAAAAAGTTGGAATAATTTTATCGAATGAAATCTTCTAAAAATTGCAGAGACAGTAGCTCTTATAACTTTTATTTATAAAAGTCCCTCTTTAAGAGTTATTTTCTGATTTTTATTATATCTCTCCGAACAAAAGGCTTATTTTTGATTTATATTTTAAAACTCCCAAAATAACAATTATTTCTGATTTATATTTTATCGCTCAGAAATAAGAGTTATTTTTGATTTTTATTTTAAAAGTCCCACAATAATAACACTATGACACAATTTGATAGTCATTGTCTCGGGTGTGAACCAAACTTATATCAAACGATAGCATTTGACCTCAATAACAAAACCCTAAACTCCATTTTACCCCACTACGTCACAATTTTTTTTTACAGTGGTTTGAAGTTTGATTTTTTAATGTATGTCTGCAGACATGAACTATCCCAAACCTGTTTATACACATGATTTTTCATTTTCTTTTATTTGACCAAAAAAATCTAACTTTAAACCACTGTAAACAAAAATTGTGACGTAGTGGATCAAAATGTAGTTTAGGGTTTCGTTACTGAGGTCAAATGCTATCGATTGATATAGGTTTGGTTCATCCCCGAAAAAGTGCATTGCACTGTTTGCTCATAGACTTTTTAACATTTTATTAACATTTCCTTTTGATTTTATGTTGGAACCTTTGACTCGTAGAGGTTATTTGTCTTCGGTCACTCTTAGTGAAATTTTCCGTAGAATATTTATATCGAAGATTCTAATCCTTGACCTCCGTCCAAAGTTGACTTTTAAACAGTTTTTCAAAATTGGGCCAAAATTGGACCCTGATTGTTTAAATTAGGGATGTAACGAACGTTCGCATTCGCATATGCGAATGCGAATTATTCGCATCATTTTGTACATTCGCTTTCGCATTCGCATTCGTATAAATATATATTTCAATATTCGCATTCGCTTTCGCATTCGCAAAAAAATTTCTTTAATACAAGTAATAAAGAGACTGAGGCCGACATGCAAGTGGTTACGTTTTCAGTCTCTCATGAAAAAAAAAATTGTATGCTGAATACAATAAAGGAAAAAAATTCATATTTCAGAAGATCCTGTATTGTGGTGGAAACGAAACAGCTCGAAATACCAAAAGTTATAATAGTACCTTTGGCACGCCAGTTCTTAGCTACGCCTATATTTTTGTTTTACTTTGAAATAAATATTTTATGTTTAATTACTTAACTGGAAGACATATTTTTATCTGAAAAGGCAAACATTAGGAATGAAACTAAATTATTCGTTTACGTAAACCATTTTTTGACATTCGCTAAACAATTTTGGAATATTCGCTTTCGCATTCGCATTCGCAAAAACCAAAAATAAGTATTCGCATTCGCATTCGCTTTCGCAAAAAAAAATATTCCAATATTCGCTTTCGCATTCGCATTCGCTAAAGCACATTCGTTACATCCCTAGTTTAAATATAGGTCTCCGAAGACATAAAATACCCCAAACGTTTTTTTACAGATGATTTTTCATATTCTTTGATTCAAGTTTTGACCAAAAAAATCAGACTTTAAACCACTTTAAAAAAAATTGAAGTAGTGGGGCAAAATGGAGTTTAGGGTTTTGTTACTGAGGTCAAATGCTATCGTTTGATGTTGGTTTGGTTCACCCCCAAAAAGTGTGTTGCACTGTGTTATCATTCCTCGCAGCAAACTATTATCAATAATGGGCTGGATGTATGCCTGGTGTACGGATAATTGTTTGATACAGTTTAACAGTCAAATACTGACGTGTGTGGCCAGCGCCTCGGCACTTTTTATCAACTTGGTTCCAAATACATACTGTGACGACGATCAAACTATTAGTATGACAATTATAACGGTTTATTTTTAAAAGGGCGTGACACAACCTCCCAAGATGACACAAATCTCATATTTATACCTCTGGTAGTTCATAAAATATATCAATTTTAAATTAAAAATTTTATAGACGGTACCACGACCGAACATAGACAAGGACTATCAGCAGGTCATCAGTGTGTAATTATACCATCACCCTTAGGGATGAGGGTATATATCATTTGATACGACCCAAAAGTGTAACACATAGAAAGAGTCACTTTAGACCCTAGGTTTCAGTAAACCAAATTCGATTCATGACTTTTTAAGTCGTTTGAGCCATGTCTGTCTGTCTGTCTGTCTGGTGGCTGTTCGCACGATAACTTTCGAAAGACGCAACCAAATGTCTTGAAATTTAGCACGAGTTAATATTTCCCCAAAACTACTTACGGTATTGCAAATGGGCTACATGGCTCCGCCCCTTCTGGTACCTCCCATACAAATACATCATTCCGCCCACTCGAGTTATAATATCAATACACCCAACGGGATCGTACCCAAATTCTGTACTTAGTAAAACTATTACAGGATAAAGTTTTGGAAATAAAATTGGAAGTCTAGCCACGCCCCTTCTGGTACCTCCCATACAAATGTACCACGCCGCCCACTTTAGAGATGGAGTAATAATATTAATATTCTCGACACGATCGTGCCCTCAATTCTGTATTTTATTAAGTTATAACAGGATAAAGTTTTGGAGAAAAAATTGAAAGTCTAGCGGCGCCCCTTATGGGACCTCCCATACAAATGTACCTTTCCGCCCACTTCAGAGATGGATTAATAATATCAATACATCCAACGCTATCGTGCCCAAACTCTGTATTTAGTAAAGCTATAACAGGATAAAGTTTTGGAGGATAAACCTAGAAGTCTAGACAAATTTACCACTCCACCCACTTTAGAAATCGAGTAAAAGCAATATAATAGCAATTTTTCTTATTTTTCTGAGGGTGATGGTATATGTAAGTCGGGTCGCCCGACTGAAACTTTCTTACTGGTTATTATTAAACCATAAATCCACAATATTGGAACGAAGTGCGTATGACTAATATACCAGCTGCATAACATTGATATTACTCATACGTTTTACATACACACACAGAGATATGTATGTAGCGAGTACAATATGCAAACTCGCTACATATGTACGATACAATACAGTACTTCGATCTGGTTTGTCATTCAATATCATCAGCAATGACCAGTTTTTAACTTAACACAGATGGCAAATTTTAAAGAAAAATACGATATATAACAACTTTTTGAAAGCTTCATTCAATAATATTAGTCCAACTTGTTTTGAACATGGATATATATTAATATAAATTACACAGGTCAACAGGAAAAAACACGGGCTTGAATAACCACTATATAAATATGATATATCATGGCTACCTAAGTACAAAAATGGTAAAATTTTGCGACATCTAGTTTCACGGTTCAACTCTGTGTGTGAACGAAAAGCCATCATAAGAGTCAAAACAAAGTTTTTCCACATAACATTAATAAGTGTCCCTACTCCGACAGAAGAGGAAATCGATGAGGACAAAGACGACTTCTACGAGAGCTTAGAAAATGTATATGACCGTAGACCGAGCCATGACATCAAAATTGTACTAGGCGATTTTAATGCCAAAATAGGCAGGGAGACCGCATTTGAGTCTACCATCGGAAAATTCAGCACACCGAAACGTCGAACAATGGCATCAGACTGATTGATTTCTCTGCGGACATCGGTAAACTGCGGATCACACTCCAACCACCTAACTCAACTCCTACGGAATGCTCCAACACCTAATAAATTACCTCGCAGTGGCAATATATAGCCGACTCCATAGAACGGACTGTGAGAAGCGTACTTGGGTACTCAAAGCCGTCTCAAGACGATGCCTGGTACGATGATGAATGTCGCAATGCCACGAGAGAGACGGATGCTTCATACAAGGCAAAACTGCAGCCAATGCCAACGCGAGCTGTTCGTGAACGGCACAGGGAGAATAGACAAGAGACAACTTGTGTTTTTAGACTAAAAAAGGAGCGGAAGCAGAGACAGGAGGAGTGCACAGGGTTGCGCCGAAGTAGAGAAGATTTCAGACACCACACCCGTATAATCCATGACGATGGTATCAACTGTCCACCCCCGTGCCAGAGTGAGATACGTTTGGCAATATCTCGCCTTAAAAATAACAAAGCGGCTGGAGCCAATTCCCTGTTGAAGGAGCTGATTAGATGGAAGCATGCATCAGCCCATGGATAACATCTGGCTAGAGGAGAACATGCCCGGGGATTGGAGTCTCAGACTGTTATGGCCCATATAAACGAAATGTGATCGTAGTGAGTGTAAGAACTACCGTGGAATAACTCTATTACCAGTTGCGTACAAGGTCCTTTCGAGCATATTGTGTGAACGACTAAAGCCAATTGTAGAAAAACTAATTGGACCTTATCAGACTTCGATAGCTGGGAGATCCAAACTTCCTTGGAAGGACCAAGTGGTTGGCGACGTGCCACCATCTGATAGAACAGAAGAACGAAGCACATGGAATTCTTTAATACTTCAGGCTTCAAATTTATGAACCACGTTCGTAAGTTGTAATGGGCCATTTAAGTAAGTAAGTAAGTAAGCATGGTTAATGAAAATCTATGCATGCTTTACGTTTTTATTTACAATTAATTGAAGGTATCCGATATTTACAAGCATTGTAGAAAATGGTGTAATGAAAAAGCAGAACACGAGAAAAAGTGTAATGCATAAAAGAAAACGTGTTAGACGCCAATTATCTTTAGACCAAATTCGTTTCATGACTTTTTTAGACGATTGAGCCATGTCCGTCTGTCTGGCTGGATGGATCTTTGGACTGCTGGTGGGCTGCATAACTCTAGTAAACCTTAACTGATCTGTTTGACAATTTATCAGTATTATTATGTTTCAAAACAAAGAAATGGAATTGTAAATATGCAGAACAGCCCCACCCCTTTTGGTACCTTCAATACAAAATGACATATCAGAAAACCATAAGATTTGTCACACTCCTTTTGGATGCTCCCATACAAATGACACTCATAGTTTTACATATACATCTTTTTAGCATGTGCATAGATTTAGTTATATTTAGCACTAGTGGGCCCGGCAATTCTTTCCTATTGCATATTAACTTGTAGTATATTTCACATTTAGGTCTACAAAGTACTTTGAAAACGGTACTTAAGCTCGACAATAATATGTTTAGTTTATTTACTTATGTAACTAATTTCAAGTAACTCCTTAACATGGAAGTTAACCAATTAAGTTTTGTCGTTGTAAATGCTAATAAAAAGTTCATCAGCAAAGTCATATCTATAGTGCCGACATGTAGATTAAGTTTTCTCTATATATAGGGCGAAAAACCACTTCTTCCACAAATCGGAAACAGACATTCTGCTAAAGATCAAAATTATTTATTTTAATCTGTAGTAGCGGGAACCGTCTGTATACTAACTATCTCTTTGGGCATAATAAAACATTTTTGTTATGCCTTCTCCGCCTATTGACCGCAAATGAAAATTTAGTTTGAAGCTTCATGCCTTTAGCCATAAAAACTTCTTTTGTCATGTCTTCTTCTCACACGGATCAAGAATAATCCGGAATACTATTTTTGTATTGAACTCGTATTACCATTTTTTTAGATAATTCGGTCACCAATGTTTGGCTTAACATAGTGATGGTCTCACGAGCTGTATGGCATGTTACACCGTCGTGTTGGAACCATTTCTCCTACAAATAATGATAAATAAAAAAGAATCTATTGATCGTCCACTGGCTCTAGTTCTTCTACCAGTTGGATTTTATATGAATATAGGCCAAGATCTTTCCTCAGCATTTGCAGAGACCGAGTTGCTGAGAAAGACGTCGGTTCGATAAATTCGAGTCCCCTGTCACACTTACGTCTACAGCGTCGATGGCTTCTATTAGCTGCTCAGATGGATCATTATATGCACCCTCAACTTCACAAAGGGCTCCATAAGTGTAGCGAACAGAACGTGTATTTTGAAAATAAATTTGCAAGATTTGTAAACGTTGTTCTTGTGTAGTTTTTACATAGTGAATTTCCAAAGTATACTAAAAGAAAGTATATCATACTTTATTAGTATGACAGCTAGATTTACGCTTATACCTATCAGAAGTTCTATACATCAAGAAAAATACCCCATACATAGGTTATTTATAACTGTTTGCTAATGTTTCCTCTGATATACTATAAAAATTTAACCATTGTAGTATAACTACAATGAATATTGCTTAATTTTTCTATCTATATGATTTATTACCGATTCGATATCCTGAAATGTAATTGAAAAATATGTACCTGTAAAGTAAAGTTTTAGTATGCGAAGTTACTATGTGTCCTAAACTGCCTGGTGTACGGACCATTATTTGATACATTTAATAAGTTAACTATTGGTCGGCACTTTTTACTCATTTAGTTCCAAATAGCCTGTTCATTAGGGCGGATTAATTTGTTCGCGTCGAAAAAAACGTGGTAATCGTATACCAGTATCGGAATGTACGACGAATTTCTAGAAAATTTCACTAAGAAACTATATGTCTAAAATCAATTCCTAGTTCGCGCTGAAAAGCTTAACATTTCTGGTAGAGATATTTTTTTTAGCAATGAGCATTTATTCAGTTATTTCAGACCTATGGGCCCGGCTCTAATTTTTACCTACCATTCCGATGTTTGGAGACCAAGACGAAGAGAATAGTATATTTTTGACATTGTATGGTATCCTGCCCAATATTCTGAAAAATGATATTGAAAAACTTAATTTCTGTATGCCAACTCTCAGAGGCTATAACTTTTTAACCAATACATACATTTGCTTCTGTAATACCTCATTTAGTTTGTTGGGAAGTCAGTTTTACGCAGAAGGTCTCAAAAAATATATATCTGAAGTTTTCGGTCTGTGCTCATTTAAAAACAAAAAAAATTCTCTATCTGAAATTTTCATGCTTCCCAACGCGATCTAGGACTATCAACAGGTCAACAGTACCACTTGGTAAAATTTTCGTACCAATCGATCTATTAGAAAAGCTGTTAGAGCGATTTTTTAAAAGAGGGTGTGGCACCGCCCACTTCCACTCTAGCTGTAATTAATACTACCCAACAACATATATACCAAATCTCATCTTTATAACTCTGACAGTTCATAAGATATAGCCCTTTCAAATGTCAAAGTAGTATGGTCGGTGCCATGCCCCTTTATCCAATCACAACCAAATATAACCTGGTACTATCAACAGGTCAACAGTACCACTTGGTAAAATTTTCGTATCAATCGATCTATTAGAAAAGCTATTAGAGCGATTTTTTAAAAGAGGGTGTGGCACCGCCCACTTCCACTCTAGCTGTAATTAATACTACCCAACAACATATATACCAAATCTCATCTTCATAACTCTGACAGTTCATAAGATATAGCCCTTTCAAATGTCAAAGTAGTATGGTCGGTGCCATGCCCCTTTATCCAATCACAACCAAATATAGCCTGGCACTATCAACAGGTCAACAGTACCACTTGGTAAAATTGTCGTATCAATCAGTCTATTGGAAAGCTGTCTGCCGACTAACGAACATCAATTCATTTTTATATATATAGAATAAGGGAACTTTTAGTAAACGCTCGACGAGTATTGATGTGGCCTATGACTGGGGACCGTACGTGGCATGATGGTTAGAACACGCGACTACCATGCGGGAGATGTCAGGTTCAACTCCTGGTTCCAGTCATCCTGTTGTCGACAGCAACTTCGCAGTATAAGTGTCGAGTCAATCGGCATGTCTAGTAAAAAGATTCTCAAACAGTGACGTTCGCATTCGTCGATAAACAAGTAGGTGCCGTAAGTAGTGAATCTACAAATAGAAAGCGTGTTAATTCACAACAACGCGAGAAGCTATCCCATACCTCATTCATGGGGTGTAAAGGGAAATTAGGTAAGTAAGTATGACTGTAATGGCAGGTTTTGGGTTCGGGTCGATTGAGAATAGTCGGGAACATTACTAATCGGTCGATTTAAGGTGATCGGGAACTTTATACTACACACCCAAAACTGTAGAGATCTGGTAGGTCAGGATCGTTTCGATATTCAGGAACGTGGTAATTCGGGCACTTTCGGTAATTCAGGCTCATACCAGCAACTCGGCAGCGTACTGGTGATTCGGCTTCGTTGGTGCTATAGATTAATATCAGCAGTATGTGATTCGGTTTTGTCGGGGTTTCAGGTTAATATCAGCAAGTGATGATTGATGACTCGGGTTTGTCGATTCGGGTTAATGTCAATAATTCGAAAGGTATTGGTGATTCGGGTTTTATTGATGATGTAGGTTTATATCAGCAATACTGTGTCATCTTGATGATTCGGGTTAATTCGGGGTTGTTGGTAATTCAGCTTCGAATTCGAAACTCAGAATAGTGGGTGTGACTCGCGTTTTTGCAGCAAATCAACTTTGGCAACTCGTGGTAGTATCGATGATTCGGGTTTCGTCTCCTGAGTATCCGCAACTCCTGAGTTTTTGATGATGCTCGTGTTATTCGGTAGATCGACTTCTGCCTCGTAATTGTATCGATTCGGAATTCGCGCCCGAAGTAGTAATCGTACCCGAAAGAGTGTTAGTATCAAGATGCTACGGTGCTAATTTTTAATATTATACAATGCTACAGAAACGAAGAGTATCATCGTGTACGAGACCGAAATCTGTGCAACCGACGAGTCGGTATAACCAACCGGAGTTGGATTCAACAGACCGAAGTCAGATTTAACAGACCGAAGGCCGATTTAACAGACCGAAGTCCGAGTCAACAGACCGAAGTCCGATTCAACAGACCGAAGTCCGATTTAACAGACGGAAGTCCGATTCAACAGAACGAATTCCGATTCAACAGACCGAAGCCCGATTTAACAGACCGAAGTCCGATTCAACAGACCGAAGTCCGATTCAACAGAACGAAGTCCGATTTAACAGGCCGAAGTCTGATTCAACAGACCGAAGTCCGATTTAACGGACCTAAGTCTGATTCAACAGACCGAAGTCCGATTAAACAAAAAAATTTTTCATTCAATAAATTATTTCCTTGAGAGAAAACGAATGATGCAGAAGTTCTTATTTTGTCCCAAAGTGTAAGTGTTGTATTGTGTAAGCGAAAATAGCAATAATAATAAACAGTTAATTTACTACCACCCCTATGGCATTCGGTAGTTAAAGAAGAAAGTCAGCCATTGCCAAGCTTATACTTAAAACTTAATTTCCCTTTACACCCCATGTATGAGCTTATACTGAAACCCAATAATACCACTGAAATCAATTTATACAGTTAATGGTTTTCCTTTAGCCACGTTATTTTTTTTTTCAGTTGCAATTTTAAAGTATTAACAACGAAAGTTCATATGTGCGTGTGTGAGTATAAGAGGATGTGTGCAAATATAACTTATCAGTGAACTGAAGCCAGAAATGACCTATATTTCATTTATTTTAGAGGTGGGCGTGATTCACAAATACAGTGTGTTCACGATGGAATCACGTGGAATCACATGTGAATGTGCAAAATTAAAAAATTTTCACACGTGAGTGTGAGTGAATGTGCAACAGCCTCTGCGTGAGCGTGAGTGAGTGTGAAAATGTTGTTCGTGAACGTGTTCACAAGAATTCACGACAAATAAAATATTTGTTTTACTCTAATTCAGATTTTTTTGGCAACACTATTTTTATGATTAGTCTGGTAACCCTTACACAGCAGCCACACATGAGTTGATTAGTCGATGGTGGTGTAATGGGTAGCGTGCGCGCCTGTTATTCATTAGATTGTGGGTTCGAATCCCGGTCAGACCACTTTACATTTCTTTCGACGACGGTCACCTCGCTTAGTGCCGGCGACACTATCGAGTTAGCCATGAAAAAGCTTCTCAATTCCGTTCGGAACCGGTGTAAAACTGTAGGTCCCAATCAGTGTGTCTAAAAAACAGAAAGCGCACAGCTCATTGATTGCGAGAAGCTCTCCCCTATCCCTCCATGGGATGTAATGGGAAAAAATTTGTATTTTATTTGTAGTTACTTAAATAACAGACTTCCGATAATTTTGCCACGTTTTGCTTTCAATAGCATTATTTGTCAGTTGGAATTTTATATTTTCTCTATTTTCTGCTTTTTTTTCTTGTCGTGAATTTTCGTGAATATTCGTGAATACGTGAATGTGAAAAAATATCTTCGTGAGCTTTCGTGAAAGTTCAAAAATGGTTCGTGATCACACGTGATTGTGAAAAATTAAAAAATGTTCACACGTGAGTGTGAGTGAATGTACAACAACATGTTCGTGAGTGTGCGTGAGTGTGCAAAAATGTATTCACGAATCCCACCTCTAATTTATTTCTCAGCCATTTTGACAATGGCTAAAAACTTAATACGATGAGTGGCGGCAAGTGTGGCAATAGGCCACAAAAGCTGCAATCAACAAAAGAGCAATACAATGGACTCAAATATATGTATATAAAATACATACATACATGTGAACACATCTATGTATGTTCATTAACGTGTGTGTGTTTACTTATATATGACCTTTTGAACTTTGTACATTGTGCACTCAATACAACATTGGCATATCATACATTTCCCTGATTATTATCTGGTCGACATGTTGTCTTGCACGCCGATATTTCTTACAAATCTCGCGCCAAGTGCAGCATCAACGTGGCTCCCAGTGCGAGGATGGCTCATGCAGTAACTAAAGTAAGTAAGTGTTTGTGACAGGTCCTTTAGTGCGCTGCCCCAGAACTACTGCAATATGGTATGTTTAAAATGCCTCCAGATGACGTTGTTTGCTACTGATGGCATAGTATTTTATTAACATGATTGGACTGCAGCACATTAGTTCTGATTCAAAAACAATTCAAGTCAACTTCTTATGGCATGTTGAGTAAAGGGGATGCTGCTTTTGTTATTTCTTTATAATGTGTAAAATGTTGTCGTTCGCTGTACGAATGTTTTTGTAGGAAACATTACACGGCCAATATCATGAGATGAAGAAATATTTGTTTGAGTTGGATTACAAAGTTATTATGTTTTACTAATAACTTGTCGACAAAAGTGATAACCTATGATTTTTTTCTGTATACACTTTGAATAGTGATTTATAGGATATACTATCAGTAGAAAAATGGCGTGACATATGATCGAATTACATAACATGGTTTAAGATTGTCCAGAGATGTAACGACAAATTTTCATCACTCCATAGTGAGATCAAATTTAAAGAAATCCTCGAACTTCCAGAATACAATTTCCTACATCTGAGACCACTATGATTCTCTTTAATTGTACAGATCTACTACGACTATTTTTGTCCCCAGTACTTAAGGATATAAGCATTTTTTATTTATGTACTTACGTGCCACCCTAGACTCCAGTATCCAGCCGAACAAGAATTTCCCCTCTTTCTCACTATTCTCATTGGTATTAATATTCTTTGATTAAAAACTAACAAAGTATCTCATGACAAAGAAGGAAATATGCTCTGAGGGCTGTTTTAAAAAAGAAAAACAAAACACAATGAACCACTTGGTCGTTAGTGCTAATAGGAGAAAGTTGTAAAAAAAAACAAATGAATATGAGTATCGCATACTAAAAACACAACATTTAAGTTGTTTTAAAATATGAACTAAGATTGAAAAAAAAGTGTAAAATACATAAAATGAACTACACCATTTTCAATTAAAATTGAATGAAAAAATTACAAAATTCAAATTTTTTTCAACTCAATATAAATTGATTGAAGGTAAATTTTACAACTAAACATTACTCAGGCAAAAAAGTCGTAAACATTTTAAATGCTTCAAAAACCACTATAGAGGTTTTTTTTCAAAAAAAGTTTAAGTAAAATTATAAGTTTTTTTAGACGTTTCTCCACATAATTAATTACAACAGTTTTTTTGGTTTATCGCAAAGCCATATGTAATAGCACCAAAATGAGACATCGATCATAAAAAGCGATTGACACATTTCGAATTTATTGACAATTAAGTGAATTCGCTCATTTTCACAAAATTTTTGTATCTAATGGTTGGGGTAATTTTTAATTTTTAAAAATATGTTATTTTGCATAGGAGGTACAGAAGTGGTCGGCCGATATAGTTCAAATTCATGTCCGAGTGAAAATTTCATAAGCGTACATCTTACACAAAATGTAACTGAATTTAATGGAATTACAAAAAAAGATATGATGAATTTCATATCAAAACCGATATTCATTGAACCCGACCCTCTCAGATTTTAATGAAATTTTGCATACAGGTATATTTTACCTACAGAAACATAACCTCATTTTTAGAAATTGCATTTTTGAAAATATGTGGGCGTGGCAAGGTATCGAAATATTTAAAAAATGACGGTAATAGGTACATTTAAACTGCAATTACTATGGAACGACTTAGCCGATTTAAAAGATCTTGGTGTCATTAGAAAGGTATATGAGTCAGCTTTCGAAAACATACACTGTAAACATTTTATATTACACTGAAAAAAATTTTTTCCCAAAAATTAAAGTTTAAACTTGGAAAACACTTCGAAGATCAAGCCTTTTTTTGCAGAAAAAATTATTTTTAGATAGGCCTATTGAATATATATAACATATCTAAAAACTAAAATGGGGTTTGTCTTAGTTTTTTTTTAAATAATTTTTAAGTAGACATCTCTTGTTAACTTCCTTATTTTTTGATATTTTTGTGTGAAAAAAAAGAATAAAGTAGCTAAACTTTGGATATGGGGAAATATCGGTCATTTGTATGGGATGTACCAGAAGGGTACCCAAAAAAAAACCTGCATAACTTCCAAATTTTAGCTACTTTATTCTTTTTTTTCACACAAAAATATCAAAAAATAAGGAAGTTAACAAGAGATGTCTACTTAAAAATTATGTAAAAAAAAACTAAGACAAACCCCATTTTAGTTTTTAGATATGTTATATATATTCAATAGGCCTATCTAAAAATAATTTTTTCTGCAAAAAAAGGCTTGATCTTCGAAGTGTTTTCCAAGTTTAAACTTTAATTTTTGGGAAAATTTTTTTTCAGTGTAATATAAAATGTTTACAGTGTATGTTTTCGAAAGCTGACTTATATACCTTTCTAATGACATCAAGATCTTTCAAATCGGCTGAGTCGTTCCATAGATATTGCAGTTTGTCACACAAAAATATCAAAAAATAAGGAAGTTAACAAGAGAGACTTTACTTAAAATTTCTTAAAAAACAAACTAAGAAAAACGCCATTTTTGTTTTCAGATATGTTATATATATTAAATAGGCCTATCTAAAAATATTTTTTTTTGCAAAAAAAGGCTTGATCTTCGAAGTGTTTTCTAAGTTTAAACTTTAATTTTTGGCAAAAAAAATTTTTCAGTGTAATATTAAATTTTTACAGTGTATGTTTTCGAAAGCTGACTCATATACCTTTCTAATGACACCAAGATCTTTTAAATCGGCTAAGTCGTTCCATAGTAATTGCAGTTTAAATGTACCTATTACCGTCATTTTTTAAATATTTCGATACCTTGCCACGCCCACATATTTTCAAAAATGCAATTTCTAAAAATGAGGTTATGTTTCTGTAGGTAAAATATACCTGTATGCAAAATTTCATTAAAATCTGGGAGGGTCGGGTTCAAAATGTCACTTTTTTTTATAGGTTTTGATATGAAATTCATCATATGTATCTAAAATTACACTATGACACAAAATTAAACTTTTTGAAAAACACCCGAACGTGACTATATAGGTTCGATAGTACTACCGGAGCTGAGTAAACCCCTAGCTCAGTTTGGCTGGATTGGCTACCAAAATTTTTTTTTTGCCCTCGTAACTTTTTGAAATCCCTTGGATCCCTTGAAAAAAGGTGACATTAGTTTTAGGCTAACAGTTTGTACAGTTTTTAATCTAGCTCGTTTTTTAACGCCTGATATCTCGATAATTGATAGAGATATTGATAATATACACATATAATATTTGAACATATAGATTTTAACTTGATTAACCTTAAAAAGTTGAAATATATAGTTGCCCATATAAGGCTACTTCGGAATCCAATTTCAAAAATTTTAAATTTTTTTTCAAAAATACCCCAATTTCTGCATCAAATATCTCGTCGTCTATTAGAGATACGGTAAAAGTAAATACATACTATTTTAGGTCTTCACTTCGGCTATTGAACGGCTTATTACTACTTAGTCTATATTCAAAAGAAAAATACTCAGCGGCAATAAACTGATTTGAGAACAAATTCGAAATTTAACCTCATTGCGGCACACCCTAATGCCTAACTATCGATTCAAATTTTTTATAATACATTCGTATTTTTAGCCAAAACAAATGTAAGGTGAAGCTAGATGACCAACATCGCAGTTAATACACATTTTTTACGAAATTCGAAAAAATGCCATATAAGGAACACCCTAATGTTTTTTGTGAACAATTAAAGGGGTGGAGTATTCCGATCATATAGGTTGTTTACAGAAGTTGTTCAGTTATACAATAAGTCCGTTTTTGGTAAAGATAGCAAGTAAAAACTTTGCACAATGGCCCAAAACTCCTTAAAAACTGATTTTTTTAAAGTAGATAGTATGTTTTGAGAGCCATTTAATATCTCTAGACTTGTTCAGATTGCATGGGTTTGTTCAGAGAAGTTATTCCGTGTTATCTAAACTACAATTTCACTAAATAGAGTATGCAAAAAATCTGGATTCCCTACGACTTGTATTCAAAATAGTGAAAAAATTATAATTTTTTTCGAAGTTTTTTGTAAAAAAAATGAGGGGTCAAATTTTTTTGGAAAATTTTATTATATCAATTTCTTAAGCGGACTATTACCTACAACTTTGCTTAAGAAGCGAAAGAGCTAGATTACAAACTGTACAAAGTGTTGGCTAAAAACTGATGTCACCTTTTTTCAAGGGAGCCAAGGGAGTTACGAGGGCAAAAAAAAATGTTGGTAGCCAATCTAGCAAAACTGAGCTAGGGTTTTACTCAGCTCCGGTTGTACTATCGAACCTATATAGTCACGTTCGGGTGTTTTTTTCATTGTTGCACTGTGTTATGAGAGTAAATTCGGTAATTTTTTTGGAAGCTACCTACAGGGGTGTGACAAATTTTATGGTTTTCTGAGGGTTTTTTTTGTTATTGACCGGTGTTATAGTATAGCCATGGATGTTGTTATTAAGCGGAAGTATTTTTTTAACAAGTATTTCGAAATTTTATTTGAGAGACCAGCAAACTCTATTCTGTCTCCGATTTTTTTGCAATATGATGTAGTGGCTATTTAAGGGGTAATAATAATTCCAGTTTTTAAGTTTTTGAAATTTGGTAATAGTGATTATTTTGGAGAACTATACAAAACTTCTGTGCAGTTGTGTCCGATGGACACTTGTTGTGCATTTGAAGTATCTTTGCACCGTTTGGTTGTGTTTCTCAATTGCATTGATAGATTTACAATATTATACGAGAGTTGTTATTTATATGTCGGGCCCAGTAATAAAAACAATGCACTTGTATGCGTTGTGTGCAAACGCATCCTTTATCCCTTAAGAGGAGGTGGAAACCTATCAGGGATACCATGATCGCCTTAATCCGATGTTTCGTTAAAATGATACTCTAAAAGATGCAGCAACGAGAAAAATATGCATATGTGTAAAATTTAATCAAAATTAAAGGTGATAAACAGGGCGACCGGGAATATGCTACAGCATGTTTTTTTTTACAACGAGATATTAACAAATGGGTAATGTATTTACATGTTCCATGGTCCTACAAGTGTTTTGAGACCTATTTGTAAGAGCATATTTTGGCATATTTTACCCATAAAGTCATATTTCGGCATATTTTGGTTTTAGGAACATATTTAAAAAAAAACTCTTTTTTAAAGCATATTTTATATTTTTTAGGGCATATTTTTTAAAAAATATACCATTATAAGCATATTTTATATTTTTCGCATTTATTTTTTGTTCGTAAGGACAACAAAGTCTTTTCGACTTTTCTTTTTTCAAATGTAACAGCCAAATCTGCTACATGTTTGTCTATTACTAATTCATAGAAGTGGAAATAAGCAGACCAAACAATTATTTTGCCAGAATGTTCCGGCAGACTCTCAAAAGAACATAATTTTTAGGGAAAACTGTGCCGAGCTTTTGTGTCTGCTGACATTCCACTTTACAAAATGAGAAATCAAAATATAAGAATACTATTTAAGGAATAAACGGACTACCAAGTGCCATCCGAAACAGTTCTTCGAACTAAACATTTTAAAATTGTATACAACGACTGCATGGACAATATACGAGAAAAACTAAAAAATCAATTTATATGGATCTCAATCGATGAAACATTAGATGCAACAGGCAGAAATGTGGCAAAAATTTTAGCAGGTGTATTAAGGAAATTGCAAGTGAGAAATTTTTACTACATACATCAGCCTTGGAAAGGACTAATTACTCGACAATTGCTCGACAGTGTGACGACGCCATCGAAAATCTGGACGTCAACTTCAATAACATTTTGTGATGGATGCAGTTCCATACATGGTAAAAGCTGCAAAAGCTACAGTGGCATTTTATCCGAAAATGACGCATGTGACATGTATTGCTCATAGTCTCAATCGATTGTGTGAATGAATAAGAACTTTAAAAGAAAACGTAAATAAAATTATTGCTAATGTGAAGTAGGTATTTTTATTTTTTTTTCCATGTAGAGTAGAACATTTTAAACAAATGTTTCCAGACCTTTCATTACCACCAGAACCTATAACAACACGATGGGGCACATGGCTTGAAGCAGTTAATTACTATGCCAACTATTATGGAAATATTTTGAAGGTCCTGAGAGCATTAAAAGGTGAATACATTAAATGAACAAATGAACAATACATTAAAACTGCAAAGGATGTCTTGACAGACCCCCAAACTAGATCTGACTTGATTTATATTGCTTCAAATTATGGTTTTATTGCAAAACATATTACAAATTTGCAAACATCAGGTATTACGCTTATTGAACAAGTTCAGGTGATTAAAGGCACTTTTAAATTGATTGAGAACACTGTGCTTGAATCGAAAGCTTTTTTTGTAACAAGCGGGGCACCCAGCTAGTATACCTAATTCGAATAAACCGAATAAATCTCGAATGTTACAATTAAGCTACTAAGAAAGCAGGGATAAAAAAAAACGATTTTGGTGGGGGAGGAAAAAAATTGTATTTTTTAAGTTTTCTCGATCTATAGGTCAAAAGTAGTACTATACATCGATGCCTTGTATGTTACGATTGAGCCCCTAACAAAAGAGCAGCGATAAAAAACGATTTTGGCTGTTTTTCCGGGGGTGGGGGAGGGGAAATTTTTTTTCAAGTTGTCTCGATGTACTCCTTAATATTCGCCCTCGACTTTGGAAATTAATTTTTTTTATATGGGGACCGACCCGGTCTCGTGCTCATAAGGGGAAAAGTTCTATGTATGTTCATGCTCCCGTTTGCACCTGGGAGCGCTAGTATTGTCAGGACCTGAACGGGAGTTTTGGCCGTACTGTTCTGCGCCGTCCATCGAGTTCATTATCTAACACTTCTCGTGCTGCAGCATTTCCATCCATGCGAACAACACGACCTAGCGAATGTGACCATTATACATTAATGCATCTTACCATGTCAAAGACGGTATACAGCTGATTCAGCTCATGACTCATACCACCTCGATACTTGCCCTTAACGGTGATGGGCCCTTATATTTTTTTCGGAGTATTTTCCTCTCGAATACTGTCAGAAACGATTCATCATCAGGATTTCAAGATATACTTCAAGATAGGTAGAACCAGTATCTGGTATAGGTGAATCGTTTGTCGAAAGAGGGCTCTGTCATTAAATCGCCGTAATAGCTGACCTTCGCAAGCACAATTCTTTCCGTATTTCAAGGCTAACGCTATTTGCTTTATTGATGACGAAATTATAGTTGTCAACGTTCACGCAGTTTCCCAAACGAGTAAATTCTTTGTTCTTTGAAGAAACTAATAACTTCTTGTTGTCCTCATTCATTCATTTTCAGTTTTGCTTCCTTCCTTCTGTATACCTGAGAAAGCTGCTGTCACATCCCGGAGTTTTCGGTCGATGATGTCTACGACATCAATGTACGCAGTAGCATGTTGCTTTTGTTGAATATCGTGCCACTAGAGTTTACTACAGCTTTCCCCATTGTCATCTCCATCAGTATGTTAGAGGGGTCACACTATTGGCTGTCACCGTGTTTTAGGCCACGTCTGGTATAGTGGGCTTTCGTAAGTTCCTTGCCAATCTTCTTTGAAGACTTCGTATTAGTCAATATAACAAACTCAGTCATGGTTTCGAGTAATTTCTGACGTATCGCGCTATTGAAGGCGGTTTTATATGGTACGTGTCGATATGTTACTATTGGGTCTTTTTAAGGATTTCCGGAGTGTGAATATCTGATTAGTTGTTAATTTACCAAGTCTAATAAGGCCCTATCAGATGGAGTAACACTGGCTTTAGTTTTTCATATAGCACACTCGACAAGACCTGATATGCGATGGGTAAAAGGGACTACGTATTTTTCCTTTACACTCCATGAATGAGGTATGGGAAAGCTTCTCGCGTTGTTGTGAATTAACACGCTTTCTATTTTTAGATTCATATCTAACGGCACCTACTTGTTTATCGACGAATGCGATCGTCACTGTTTGAGAAGCTTTTACTAGACATGCCGATTGACTCGAAACATATACTGCGAAGTTGCTGACGACAACATCGAGGGGGCCGGCAATGAAAGAAATTTTTTGGGATCTCCTGCATGGTAGTGGCGTGTTTTAACAATGATGCTACGCCCGGTCCCACTTTGGTTTAGCTTGGTAGTGGGCAATCTTAGCTGTCGTCGACAATTGGCGTCATAACTTTAAGTGCGCCAGATTTGCATCCTTATCCTTACAGTAGGGGATCCCAGTACCGTAACCTTTTTCTTGAGCTTTCTGGTAAAATTTAGAGCTTCACCTCTATATCCTTCTTCTCCCTGTTCTTCATCTGACGTTTTTTTCGCTTAAATAGCTGCCTTACATGTTTTACTATCTCCTTGTGCCATTCCCTAATAGGCCGAGTTACAATTGGTTGTAGCGTTGCCCTATAAGCGACATCCTGTTCCTTAGACGCTAGGCGACATTCTTCATCGTACCAGGATTTGTCTTAGAGCCATTTTTCATATCCAAGCACGGTTTTTGCAGCGCTTACCATGGAATGCGCAATATGCTGCCACTGTGTATCGGGAAAGTCACAAGTGGAGGCGTTGTGTCGCAGTAGTTGGGAGAGCTGGTTGGATTAGGGAGTGGCTATCTCTGGAGTTTGCAGCTTCGCGATGTCCAGCTTTCTTTGTGTTTGGTTACGTGCGGTTTTCGATCTGCCCAATCTTGTGCGTACCTTAGTTGCAACCAGGTAATAATCCAAGCCAATATCGACAATATATGACAAGTTATCAATATAGCAAAATATAGCGTTGGAAAGGCCGCAGTCTCTTCTTTCCAAATCCACTTAAAATCGGTCCCAGCTACATTATTGCCGAATATAGTTTAGCACTATCACGTAGCGTGAGTTAGCTGTTGCATAAAAACTAATGACACCTTTTTTCGAGGGGCTCACCGATTTTGATCATCTTTTGAGGTCTATAAAAGTAAATGGGTGACCAATCTCGCCAAACTGAGTATAGGGTTTTATTAGCCTTCGATAGTAGAATCGAACATTTACTGTCAAGATCATATAATTTTTTCTAGCACTGTTACACTGTGCTATCATACGATCATTGTTGGCAACTCTGTTTCGTTTCTTTGTAGATAGCAAGGTTTGTGTCAAGGGATTGATAGATGTTGTTGCAAAATTTTAGCCGCCAAACTCCTCCAAAGATGGCGCCAGCTGGTTTTGTTAATTTATTTATATTTGTTGATAAATCATTTCCTTTTTCCTTGGTTCTTGCTCAATCTGGATTTTTGTAGTGGAAGCATCTAGAGTGAGTTGTGTTGGCTGTAGAACTAGAAAGTATTTGAAAAGTAATTTTGCATCAATGTCGAATTGGCTCCGGCCGGGAATCAACACCGGCACCTTCGTATTGCTGATCTACGTCGCATACACTGAGCTATCGAAGGCCACGCTTAACCCGTTGTCGGGTATGCATAATGAATTCACCGATCGATGGACCAAGAACATCTTCCTTTCCTATTTGTGCATTAAATTTTCCCAGGGCAATCTTAATGTCGTGGCCAAGGCATCGGTCGTATGTTTCCTCCAGGTGCTCAAAAAATGTACCTTCTTTATCTTCCATCAAGGCATGTGTACAAATCAGCGTGATGTAGAAATATTTCGCCTTATTGCGGATTGCGGCTATACGATCACTAACAGGATTGAACCGCGTGTCAAAATTTCTGATTCTCTGACCATTTACAAATCTACATCCAAATTCATGTCTTTCCGCATGGTAGCTGTAATAGATGTCGCAATTGTTAGATCACAATCATCCCCGTCCTGTCCAACTTGTTGCCTGGATGGTGGTGATGTTGGACTTGTATTTTTTGAGGACATCCGCCTGTCGGATAGTAACACCTTCTCCATAGAGAGTCCGGACGTTCCTACTACATATGCTTATAATTATGGTCCTTATTACGTTTGCGTTTGGGACCGGCCGTGGCATAGTGGTTAGAACACGCGACTACCATGCGGGAGATCGCAGGTTCAAACCTGGCTCCAGTCATCTTAAAAAAAATTGTTCTTTTATTGTCGGCTCCCCTCGAATGGTGTTGACAGCAACTTCGCAGTATTAAGTGTCGATTTAATCGGCGTGTCTAGTAAGAGCTTCTCAAACTGTGACGGTCGCATTCGTCGATAAACAAGTAGGTGCCGTTAGTTGTGAATCTAAAAATTGAAAGCGTGTTAATTCACAAAAACGCGAGAAGCTATCCCATACCTTATTCATGGGGTGCAAAGGGAAATTAAGTTAAGTTTTTATTACGTTTGCAGAAATCGTCAATATTTAGGAGGTCCCGTTGTTTACACTTCCTTTTTCGTGTTTTCATAGCCAGTAAAGAACCTAAAGACGGGTGGCTAGCCCAACTATCAGGGTTCGTCGCTCACTATCTGCAGCTATTCATGATAAAAATATCCAGAAGCAACGTTGCACAGGTGGCACCATGTGGAGGTTGTGAGTCGACTTGAGATGCAAGACTTACTTTACATCCCAAACGGCAGCCGGTGGGACTACTGATGCCGTTGTTTTTTTTTCATTTCATCATCATGCGACAAGTCAGGTTCTTTTGTTTGATCTTTAGTTACAGAGATAAAAGAATTTAAAGTTACTTACTACTTACTTACTTACTTAATTTCCCTTTACACCCCATGAATGAGGTATGGGATAGCTTCTCGCGTTGTTGTGAATTAACACGCTTTCTATTTTAAGATTCACAACTAACGGCACCTACTTGTTTATCGACGAATGCTAACGTCACTGTTTGAGAAGCTTTTACTAGACATGCCGATTAAATCGACACTTATACAGCGACGATGCTGTCGACTACATCGGGGGGGCTGACAATGAAAGAAAAATGTAGATGGCTGAAAGCGAGAATCGAACCCTCGATCTCCCGCATGGTAGTCGCGTGTTCCTACCACTATGCCACGCCCATTAGATTTTCTCCGATTTCCTTACATTGTAGTGACTTCCCAGAACATTTATGGTGACTTTTGCACTTTTTCATACTGATCACAAATTATGCTCTGTTTTGCCATAAGTAGCTGATTTGTTAAGATTAACGCACACATAATTCATCAAGTTTCTCAATAACAAATAGTAATTTCCAAAGTTAATTCATCATTATTTCTCATCTCTTGCCTATCGAAAACAATATAAGCTACTATATGCGTTTAAGCACTTACTTTAAGATATAAACCATGTGATACCTACGAACTCATGTGATACAAAAATTTCCCTTATTTAACAAAAAATGGTAGTTTACTATAATACACTCATTTAAAAGTTTTAACAATATTAACAAACTTTCCGGATAGCCATCGAATGTTTACCAAACAAAAAAAAGTTCTGTGATTAAGTTTTGCGAACTTCAAAATGTTTCCTTCTAGCATGACTAGCAAATTGTCGGAATTACAAGCGATATAGAAGTATGTTTACTTTCTATTTACCTGGAACCACATATGTGTCATTGGCATATATCTACCGCACTGGTTTACCTTTAAAGCTTAAAATAGAAGCTTTAAACAATATTTAGACATTTTCTAAGAATGTGGCAAACATTTTGCTGCCACAAAATACGTTTATACAGCTATATTAACCACTTTACATTTACTACAGTTCACTTACCTACACCATTGCGTTTAAGTTTATGTGGGCAGATACAAACACTCAACAGGAGACACGCGTAAACATATGCATATATTATGTATGTATAGGCAGACAGAGACGTAATGATGTGATGACACACATTTTCTAAATATTCTATGAAATATATTAATGTAAAGTAAACGGGAAGTTAACAAACAGGCAGTCGTCATACAAACTGTCATCATATTTATTATAATTACACACACATACACAGTCATCTGTAGTGTATGTTACGATTACATTAGTGTAGATGTATTTAGATGTCACCAGGGGCGACATTTACCTCAATTTTATTTTATTCTAAGTATGTATGCAGATTAGAACAGTGTAAACGATAACAAAGATGTATAAAAGTAACATTACTGCATATGTATGTGCATATACAAAAACAATCAACATATGTATTCGTACTAGGTACACAACTACTGTACACAGAAAAAAATTACGACAAATGAATTGTCATATTAAATACCATTTCGTCAATACAATTAAATATTTAATTAAAAAGGCGCCAACAATCGAAATTGTAAAAACAATAAACTGTTTTGTCACATTTACAATTTTTGTATTTTTGTTGAATTTGAACAGTGGTAGAAAATTTGTAAATATGACAATTTACAACCACTCTCAAATAGAAAAATTGTTATAAATCAAAATTGAATGCTAACAATTTTATTTAATTACTTAACAACAATTGTGTTTTTTTTCTGTGTATGTCATTTTGCATACACTCACGTACTTTTCTTATGTATACAAATCGTAAATATTAAATGAATTTGTATAGCAATAGGAATGGGGTAGGGTCTTCTTAAAGTTTAGTTTACAATGCGCCCACATAAGATGATTTAAAAATATGATTAGGTTTGCCCTGAACTTTAGTTTTTTTTATGTTATTGTTGGTTTTTTATTCAGCTTTAGGTCATGACTGGAAAATGGTACACAATGGCTACTGTTGTGTTTTTTATATTGTAACATTTATTCTTAAATTTTGAAAGACTTTATCTATAAGGGGAAAATTACTTAACAAGAAATAGACAACAGAAACTATGTATGCATTTGTTGTTTACTATGAAAATACAAATATTTTTATGAATTGTGTGAAATTTGTTATTTTAAGCTGTTTGACCATTACACACAAGGCAAAGTAAAGTAAAAAGTTGGCTTAAAGAAACTTTGAACGATGACTTGGCTGTATGGTTTGTAAACTATTTCGAGAGTTTTCATTTAAATTTTATGTGTATGGTCTTATTATTACGAAAATCGTCATAATTTTACTCTTTTATGTTGGAATTATTTTTACTAATAAAAATGTCCATGTTTAATTTGCACAGAAAAAAAACACAATTGTTGTTAAGTAATTAAATAAAATTGTTAGCATTCAATTTTGATTTATAACAATTTTTCCATTTGAGAGTGGTTGTAAATTGTCATATTTACAAATTTTCTACTACTGTTCAAATTCAACAAAAATAAAAAAATTGTAAATGTGACAACACTGTTTATTGTTTCTACAATTTCGGTTGTTGGCGCCTTTTTAATTAAATATTTAATTGTATTGACGAAATGGTATTTAATATGACAATTCATTTGTCGTAATTTTTTTCTGTGTGTTGCGTATACTGGTGATATAGTTAGCATTGGCCGAGGATTGCGGGATGTTGCTGCGGTCTTGTCAAGCATTAAGAAACAACCGGCAGAAGTGGGTCTGCCTATAATGCCAAATTGTTTGTTTCTACGAACTAAAAGGCTATTCATTTGGGATGCTGAGTGGATGTTGACAGCTATAACTTTGAAGTGGTGGATGATTTTGTCAAATTTGGCTCTGCCATAGCAAAACGAATTAAATCAGCCTGGAAATCAAGAGACGAGTATTGATCTTAAACCGCTGCTCTCGACGAACAAAGAACCAACCCTACAAGACACTGACCTACCTGTGTTGCTCTACAGCGCAGAATCCTGGGCGGATCAATCTATTCTGGGAGTCTTTGAGGTAAAATTTTTTGGACTGTGCAACATTATCGGCTAGTACCGTCGTCCAATGAACCTAGAGCTGTATGAGCAGTATAAAGAATGGATAGAAATGATTTAACTGTAAAATTCGTTGGCAATAATCTCGATGGTCGGCACAGGAGGGTGACCCAAAATTTCGTTCAATCATTAACGACAACAAGTAAGACAATTTCATCTGGGCAAAATGAGGTTGTGTGACGAGTTGAAAAGTGTAAAGTCTAAGAAGATACCGAAACCAACAACCCACTACGAAGACAGCGCAGCATAACATATGTCACACACAAAGAGAAATGAACAAAAAATAAATGTTGGCGAATTGTCTATAAAGGGGACTGTCTGGGAGGAGCTGTTTGTAATTAATATTGTATGTAACTAATTAGTTGGTAGTTCATATGCGATTTGATAGCACTTTTAACTAGACTCGACGTCTCGAAACTATTTCGAAGTTGCCAAAACTTCCTTCAATGGAAAGAGCTATTATCTGGTGTGACGAATTATCTACGGAGCGCAAAAGACCGAAGAGCATAGAATTCTTTTTTACGTGCAGATACTGAAGGTTGAATATCTGTTGCGGCAGCCAAATAATAGAAACTTTACGTAAAATTTTACTGACTTCCGTGTACTTACAAAAATGAAATATATATATATCTATATATAAAGAATTCGAGTAATATGATCAATACACTTCTGTTATATTCCTTACAGAGGTCTCATTCCGTCCATTTACTACAGTATTAGAGAACCTCTGGGTTTTTTCTCGGCTCCAGTCACATACATTTTTCTTTCATTGCCAGCCCGCTCGGTGTCGTCGGTTCTTAAACAGTGACGTTCGCATTTGCCGATAGGCAAAAAGGTTCCGTTTCTTGTGAATCTAAAATAGAAAGCGTGTTGATTCGCAACAACGTGAGAATCTGGCCCATACCTCATTCATGGGGCGTAAAGGGAAATTAACGAATATGGTGCCAGACATGTTGACACCATCCTTTCTCATCACCTTCTCCATAACTATATTAAATAGTGTACGGGACAGGCTATCACCCTGCCTGTGACCTCTTTCTGTGTTGAATGGTTCAGACTGATTTGGTGTTTTCCAAGGTACATCTGCAATGGGCTCCACGAAAAGCCCCCCAATGAAATAACGCCCAGGAAATAACCCCCAATGAAATAAACCCCAAAAAATAGGAAATAACGCCCAAAAACAGTGAATGAAATAACATCCAAAAATAAATGAAATAAACCCCAAAGCGAAAACGACACAACCCCCAATATTTGGGAGTTATTTCATATGAAATAACACCCAATGATGAAAATGAAATAAACCCCATCAGCAACAAAAATGAAATTATGCCCAAAATTCATAAAAGAGTCAGTTTCACCAAGGATTTCATGAAGTCAATATCCACCAACAGCAAAGTCGCAAAATTATTGAAATGAATCGTGTGGATCGTTGTAGCCCTGCTATTTTTGCAGTTCGGAAGACAATTTGCCTTTTACGTTTGGCCTTTACACAACCACCTCCAGTGTTCAAAAGCAAATCAAACTCTTTGTTTTTTTTGAATTCTTCCTTTTGAAGAACTCTTACAAATTTAAAAAAAAAAATCCATTCTTAGTGTGCTCTAATCAAACTTTGCATTTCGTTGATTTTCTATCCGTCAATATGAATACAAATGGAAATATCTGTAAACATTCAATAGATATTGTAATATTTTCACCGGCTAAAAGTTTTGTTGTAAAAGGCCTATTTTAATATAATTATATAATTATAACCCCTAAAAACCAACAGCATTAAAAATGAAATAACCCCCGAATAATAAATGAAATAACACCCAAATTATTCACGATATGAAACAATCTCCAAATTTAAAAAATTGGTTGGGTGTTATTTCATTTGAGATTATTTCATAATTTGAAAACCCCAAATGAGAAATGAAATAATTCCCAAAGAAAAATGAAAAACGGCCCAAAAAAATTGGGAGTTATTTCATATGAAATAACACCCAAAAATGTATGAAAAAAATTTGGGGAATATTTCATTTCTCGTTTGGGCGTTATTTCATTGGGGGGCTTTTCGTGGAGCCTCTGCAATGTTTAATTAGCTTTGCAGGGATACCAAACTCAGAAATGACCTTATTAAGTCTACTCCTTATCGGAGAGTCAAAGGCATCTTTGTAGTCGACAAAGAGGTTGTAGGTGTCGATCTGCTTTTCATAAGTTTTTTTTCCAGGATTTGTCGTAGAGTGAATATTTGATCGGTGCTAGATTTACCAGGTCTAAAGCCACACTGATATGGTCCAATGAGTTTTTCTGCAATTGGCTTTAGACGTTCCCACAATATGCTTGAAAGGACCTTGTACGCAATTGGTAATAGGCTTATTCCACGGTAGTTCTTACATTCACTACGATCTCCTTTCTTGTATATGGGACATAACAGACTGAGACTCCAATCCCCGGGCATGTTCTCCTCTTGCCAGATGTTTTCCATGACCTTATCCGGTTATCCGGGTCTGTCACTTGCTGACAGACCACGCATTCTCGCCTTAACTCTCTTGTAGAATTTTCGGGCTTCTCCTCTACTTCGGAGCAATTCTGTGTACTCATCTTGCCTCTTCTTTAGCTCCTTTTTTGGCTCCACGAAAAGCCCCCCAATGAAATAACTCCCAGGAAATAACCCCCAATGAAATAAACCCCAAAAAATAGGAAATAACGCCCAAAAACAGTAAATGAAATAATATCCAAAAATAAATTAAATAAACTCCAAAGCGAAAACGAAACAACCCCCAATATTTGGGAGTTATTTCATATGAAATAACACCCAATGATGAAAATGAAATAACCCCCAATGAAATAAACCCCATCAGCAACAAAAATGAAATTATGCCCAAAATTCATAAAAGAGTCAGTGAAGTGAAGTCAATATGGACCAACAGCAAAGTCGCAAATTATTGAAATGAATCGTGTGGATCTAGGCCGTTGTAGCCCTGCTCCACTTTTGCAGTTTGGAAGACAATTTGCCTTTTACGTTTGGCCTTTACACAACCACCTCCACTGTTCACAAGCAAATCAAACTTTCTGCTTTAATTGAATTCCTCCTTCTGAAGAACTCTTACAAATTTAAAAAAATTTCCATTCTTAGATATCATTCTCAAAATGGAAAAATGCTCGTAGCATATTTTTGATTTTCTATCCGTCAATATAAACACAAATGGAAATATCTGTCACCATTCAAAATATATTGTAATGTATTCACAGGCTAAAAGTTTTCTTATAAAAGGCCAATTTTTATATATTTATATAATTATAACCCCCAAAAACGAACAGCTTTAAAATTGAAATAACCCCCGAATAAAAAATGAAATAACACCCAAATTATACACGGTATGAAACAAGCCCCGAATTTTAAAAAATTGTTGGGTGTTATTTCATTGGAGATTATTTCATAATTTGAAAACCCCAAATGAGGAATGAAATAATTACCAAAAATAAATGAAAAACCGCCCAAAAAATTTGGGAGTTATTTCATATGAAATAACACCCAAAAATGTATGAAAAAAATTTGGGGAATATTTCATTTTTCGTTTGGGCGTTATTTCATTGGGGGGCTTTTCGTGGAGCCCCTTTTTTTCGTCTAAAAGGACGAGTTGCCTCTCGTCTCTTCTCCCCGTGCCGTTCACGAACAGCTTGCGTTGCCACTGACTGCAGTTTTGCCCTGTATGTAGCATTCGTCTCTTTCGTGGCAATGCGACATTCATCACTGTACCAGGCATCTTCTTGAGACGGCTTTGAGTACCCAAGTACGCTTATCGCAGTCCATTCTATGGAGTCGGCTATATATTGCCACTGCGAGGTTATATTATATTATTATATTAGATGGTTGAAGTAGGCGTCTGCTACCTCTGTGGTACGCAGTTTCCCGATGTCCAGCTTTTGTTGTGCCTGGTTACGTACGTTTTTCGCCATGATTAGCCTTGTGCATGCCTTAACTGCGGTAAGTTAGTTATAGTTGTCAATGTTCGCACCCTTGATCACTCGTACGTCCAGAACACTCGAAGCGTAACTTCCATCGACTACCACGTGATCTATCTTATTCGTCGTCAATTGAACTGGAGATAACTATGTGTCTTATGAATATTTTTATGGTCAAATTTAGTGCTGCTAACAACCACATTTCTTGCCGCAGAGAAACCAATCAGTCTGATGCTATTGTTCGACGTTTCGGTGTGCAGACTGAATTTTCCGATGATAGGCTCAATTGTGGTCTCCCTACCTATTTTAGAATTAAAATCACATACTACAATTTTGATGTCATGGTCCGGGCTACGGTTATATACATTTTCAAGGATCTCTAGAACACGTCTTTGTCGGGATTTTATTACAGCCGCCCATTCTAGATCAAACGCTGACCGGGGTATTGCTCACTCTGAGCCGACGTGTCTGGGTTTAAGGTTTCGCCCCTCAAAGTTAGCCGGGTGTCAAAAGGCACATTTCCACGTGGAGGTACTCCATACGCAGTAGTACCACGAATACGGAGCTCTGTGAGTAGATTTACAGTGTAATTGGCAAGGATCACCCTGGGTTTGTCAAGTTAAACCGATCAGAAGCTTTACCTTGCATCACACTCCCAACGCCCATAGCACTGCATTATGGTAATATGCCTTACTCTACTCTTGAATCGAGCCTTTATTACGCGGTTTGATACAGGCTTCCATGTTTCGGAGGGAGTTCCTAATTTTCTTTGATATTATGATACGAAATATTAATTTTTCAAAAATAGGTTGTTATGTATGGATGGGCTTGGGATATTTTGCAAATTTACAATCTCATTACTTCATTTTGGAATGTATTAATACTGGTAAATTTACATAAGGATCAGTTATTGTTTACTAGAGTTATCCTGCTTACCGGCTAATCAGAGAGACGGATATGGTAAAATCGTCTTCAAAACGTCCTGAAACGGAATTGGTTTTGGGGTCTAACAAGTTTCCTTTAATGCGTTACACTTTTTATAACTTCACTATTAGAGTTGAGACACGTTGATCGAAACCTGTCTTCCGCACGATAGCCACATGTTTCAACGACATGTGTGTTAAGACGTGTTCATCATAAAATCATATTTCCATCATCTTCATAAAGGATTCACAACGTTTCCATAGTAAATCTATGTTAACCATTGATTATTTTTTCTTCAAAAAGTTTGTATACCTCCTTCAAACTACTTGTTTTCAATCCCCTCGTAAGTTGTCGTTGCATTTACTGTATGCACAAGTAATGCTGTTTGTTGAATATCCAACAATTCCGGTAAAAGTTCGTTTACTTTGGAAATATCAAAATGTATTTGTGTTGTGCAAGAAAACATGAGAAATGTTTGATGTATTTACATTCAGTGTCATCTGCAGACAAGTATATTTTGATCGCCTATGTAAGAACATCTTGTACTATATACGTTTGACATCAAGGACAACAAAAATTTCTTAAAATAGCTGTCAGACATAAATCAATGCATGCAGCTCTTTGAATGTGAAATTGTAGTGGGTGTGTAAATGTAAGCTGATTTCTGTATTAACTGGATTTGATTTCAACTAAATGCTACTTGCTACTTAACCAAAAATATAACCAAATATTATACATTACAATTACAATTTTAGGAATTATTGATTTAAGACCATCGATATAAAAACGGATTTACTAAAAATAACAACAGTGTCTTGCTGTTTATATTGGATTAACTTTTTTATATCGACTGAAATTTTAAGAGGTATAGAATCAAAATAATGTTAGTTAATTCTATAATATTTAACTATACCAACGTTCAAATTTTTAATTAAGTCTATAAATTTTACATTAATATTACAACAGAAAAATATTGCTTACTTTAGTTTATAAATGATTTATTCAGTTCTCTATTTGATAAATTTTGTTCATGTTTTCCAAGTAAATAATTTTTTGATAACTATTCAAAATGTTTTTTACGTATTTTTTTCCACATGATTGCACTTTAAGCCAACTTTTCGTTCCCTGAATTTAAGCTTAGGCATCTGTCAACTGTATACATTTACAAAAAATTAATTTGCTATAAATGCCTACATTATTCTTGTTCAGTAAAAGGCCAAAGTTTACAGAGATTTACATTGCTTACACCAATGCATGGCTAGAGTTCACAACACTGAGTGGGTGGCGTATACTTGTTGTTGTTTCTGTCAACGTATTACTCATACGCAGTGTGGGATTGTTAAGAAAATCCTACAACAGACATTAAAATAAATGTTTTGTACATTTGCAACAGAATCTAAAACATATAAACACACTCACACACTCTGACGTACAAGTACATAGTACATATGTATGTGGGTAAAAATATTAACATATTACATTTTGAAATTGTGAAATATTTACATAAAACATAAACATATTTATTTTGTTTTCTTAGACCTTATCCCTCATACCATGTGTGTATGTATGCAAGTTTCTAATGCAGATAAATCCTTATCAATTGCCATGTATGTGAGTTTGTGTGTGCGTTGGTGCATTTTCTGGTTTAAGTCCAATTCTTATATCCCTTCTCATGTAAATCTTTATCCTTCCCCCTCCCCCACACGTGGTAGAGCATTATACTTTTGTCATTTTGTGTTCCAGCTTTTGTGTGTTGTTTTTCTTCATATGCTGCAAGGAATCGCATTAAATTGAGTTTTTTTTTCTGATGTGTGTTGGGAAAGAGAAGAGTGGGTAGATGTGTGCGGAAGAGTGTTGACAAACACATATGTTGTTGCCAACAAAGTACCACATGACAAAACAGCAACGACAACAAGTATGACAATTTCATCTGGGCAAAATGAGGTTGTGTGAAGTGTTGAAAAGTGTGAAGTCAAAAAAGATACCGAACAACCGACAACACCACTACGAAGACAACGCAGCACAACACATATGTGACACACAAAGAGAAAGGCAAATAAAAAAAGTAAATGTGGGCGAATTGTGTGTAAAGGGTGCTATGGGAGAGGAGGATGTTTTTTTCCTTATAAAAATTATATGAAATATTCAAAACTGTTAAAGATTGATATGCTGTTTGAAAAACTTTAAACTAGACTTGCCGATTGACTCGACACTACTGCGAAGCTGCTGTCCTCCACTGAATAAAAGGTAGATGACTCAGACATGCGTACAACATAATCCAGCTAACACTACCGCTGTACCTTGATGCGTCTGACCACGTCAACGTCCGCATGCTGCTCATGATTCATACGACGTCGATATTCGATATATTTTACGGAGTATTTTCCTCTCGAATACTTTCAGAATCGATACATCGAGTTGTGTCATTACTCAGGATTCTGTGCCATACATCAAGGCAGATAGCATCAGCAGCAGGTGGCAGTTATTCGCTTGCTAAGTCCATAAAAAACGCCTATCTGCTATCATGATTCCAAACGAGTACACTTTTTGTTCTTTAAAACAAAAAACTTGGTTTTGTCCTCATTTATTAGCAGGCCCACTTTACCGACTATATGCTAACGATAATGGGTTCTAATATTTTGCCATGTATTTTTTCGTTAAGACTACCAGAATATAATAATTAGTATATGCCATTAACCAGGATTCTGCGCTGTAGAGCAAGACAGGTAGAATCAGCGTCTGGTAGAGTTGGATCTTTGTTCACACAGAGTCCTAAACAAATAGACTCTATGTTCGTTAAAACAAATAACTTTGTTTTGTCCTCTTTTATCACAAAATTTCTGCGAACTGCTTCTCAATGTTCGAAAAGGCCGTAGTAACATCTCACATCTCGGCCAATGATATACATCCGATAAAAACCTTATGACTTTTATTACGATACCAGTCGTGTTTAGTGCAGCCTTCCGCATGATCATCTACACTATGTTGTCAAAATGATCGAATGACAGGCTATCGCCTTGTCTTAAGCGACGCTTGGTTGAAATTGGTCTGCTTCCACTAAATACTTTGTGTGTGTCAGTGTTATCCCGCGAAGCCATACTATATAAGAGTAACTATCGGACTGTCAACGCTGCTTTGTAATCACTAATCAGATGTAGGCGTCAATATATATTTGTTGGGTCCTCTTCAGAATTTGTCGCAGTGTAAATATCTGGTCGGTCATAAACCTACCATGTCTAAATTCACACTGATAAGGTCCATTCAGTTTCTTTAAGATGAGCTTTAGTCCTTCACAAAACACAATAGACAGGAGCTTGTATGCAATGGTCAAAATTCTGATCCCATAATAGTTGATACACACACTTGCATCGTCTTTGTTAATCACAGGTCAATGAACACTTCTAATCTTGGGACATTCATTCCTTTAGCCAAATCGTATTTATGAGCTGGGACATGTGCATTGCCTGCTCATCGCCGTTCGCCTTTAAAAGCTCTGCTATCAGTCTATTGGCCCCGCTGCTTTATAGTTTTTAAGACGATCAATTGCCGTTCTCACCTCATTTTTGCTCGTTAATGGACGATCTACTCCGTCGTCGAAAATTGGCGTGATTTCGTCATTTAAGCTGCCTTCGGAAACGAAAGTGTTCCCTATGCTGCCTTCAGAAAGAAAGTGTTCTTTCTGTATTTGCAGCACGCCCTGCGTTTTAGTGACGAGATTTCCATCTCTGTCCTTACAGAGATGTCCCTATTTGCAGCACGCCCAGCGTTTTAGTGACGAGATTTCCATCTCTGTCCTTACAGATATGTCCCTGTTCAACTACTTTTGCTTTTAACCTATTGGAAGAACTTTTGGGCTTTACATCTTTCCATGTATTTGTTAATTTCCTGTCTCTCTGTCATTTCTTCCAAAGACGCTTATTCTGACTGAAGAGGTATTTTATCTCCCTCGTCTTCTCGTCGTATCTTTCCGTCACCGCACGTGTTAACATTGGCTGCACTCTTATCTTGTATGCAGCATCCATAATCATACGCGATATTCCGCATGGTACCAGAGCTTGTCTGAGCGAGGTTTTTCATAATCCAGTGAGGTCAATGCGGCAGTGGTCATACTTCCTTACTTAAGTGAACCATTACAACTTAGGAGCATGGTTCATAAATTTGAGGCCTTAAGTATTAAAGAATTGCACAGGCTTCGTTCTCCTTTTAGTCCTACCAGACGGTGGCACATCGCCAACCTCTTCCAACGAAGTTTTTGTCTCCCTGCTCTGCGCCGTCTTTTAGGTTCGCCTTAAAACACCTTCCTCGCCGGAGCATTTACATCCATCCTGGCAACATGTCCCAGCCATGGTAGTCGTTGGATTCTGACTTTTTTAGCTACGTCGATATCGTGGTATGAGCAGCTCAAGGTTCTTTCGATGGCGAAACTCGCAGTACTTCCCCATCGAAAGGACTCTTTCCCATTTTTACTGACTCCTTTTCAAGTGATGAGAAAACTGCAGTAACATCCCGCATATTTCGGCCAATGATGTCTATATCATCGGCATAGGCTAGTGTAATGTGGCTGTTGTGGAATATGATGTCAGACATGTTGACACAAGCCAGCTTCTCCATAACTATATTAAAAAGTGTACAAGACAAGCTAATACCCTGCCTGAGACCTTATTTCATGTTGAATGGTTAACCGAGGATTTTGTGTTTTCCAAGGTACATCTGCAAAGACGAATTAGTTTTGCAGGAATATCAAACATGGCTTCATATAACTTCCTCCTTATCGGAGAGTCGAAAGCAGCTTTGTAGTCGAAAAAAAGAGGTGGTAAGTCTCAGATCTGCTTTTTATGAGTTTTTTTTCAGGATTTGTCGTAAAGTGATTATATGATCCGTCATAGATTTACCAGGAATAAAGCCGCACTGATTAATTCCAATTAGTTTTTCTACAATTGTCCTTAGACGTTCACACAATATGCTCGAAAGAACCTTGTACGCAGTTGGTAATAGGCTTATTCCACGGTAGTTTTTACATTCATCTTCTATATAGCAGATAGCAGACAGAGACTCCAATCTCCGGGTATGCTTTCCTCCAGCCAGATGTTCTCCATGAACAGATGCATGCTCCTTATCTGCTCCTCTTCACCTTCCTTAAACAATTTAGTCGGGAGGCCTTCAGCTCCAGCTGCTTTGTTGTTTTTAAGGCGGGATATTGTCATACTTATCTCACTCTGGCTCGGAAGTGGACAATTAATACCATCGTCATGGATTGGGACGGTGTCTTCTGGAGTGGTGTTCGCATCCAGCAGATTTCTGAAAAGTTATTTCCATATCTTCAGATCAGTCACTAGCTGGTCATTGCTGTCCTTGCAGGAAGGCAATAATTTTCTACGCATCCTCGCCTTAACTCGCTGGAAGAATTTTCGGGCTTCCCCTTGGAGCTTCTCTGTACACTCACCTTGTCGCTTCTTCGGCTCCTTCTTCCGCCTAAAAAAGGCGATTTTCCTCTCGTCTATTCCCGCTGAGCCGTTTAGGAGCAGCTCGCGTTACCGTTAGCTGCACTTTCGCCCTGTAGCCAGCATCAGTCTCTCTAGTGGCATTGCGACATTCATCATCGTACCAGGCATCTTCTCGAGACGGCTTTGAGTACCCAAGTACGCTTCTTGCAGCCCATTCTATGGAGTCGGTTATATAGGCAATATTATCAGGGGTTGGATAATTCCGTAGCAGTTGATTGATTAGGTGTTTGGAGTAGGCGTTCGCTACCTCTGTGGTCTGCAGTTTACCGATGTCCAGCTTTCGTTGTGCCTGGTTACGTACGTTTTTCGCCATGCTTAGCCTTGTGCGTACCTTAACTGCGGTAAGGAAGTGATCGGAGTCAATGTTCGCACCCCTAATTACTCGTACGTCCAGAACACTCGATGCGTGCCGTCCATCGACTACCACATGATCAATCTGATTCCTCATCAATTGATCTGGAGATAACCATGTTACCTTATGAATATTTTTATGGTCAAATCTAGTACAGCTAACTACCATATTTCTTGCCGCAGAGAAATTAATCAGTCTGATGCCATTGTTCGACGTTTTGGTGTGCAGACTGAATTTCCCGATGGTAGGCTCAAATGCGGTCTCCCTGCCTATTTTAGCATTAAAATCGCCTAGTACAATATTGATGTCATGGCTCAGGCTACGGTCAATTACAGTCTAGACTTTCGTAGAACTCGGCTTTGTCCTCATCGCCTTTCTCTCCTGTCGAAGCATGGGCACATATAAGTGTTATGTAGAAAAACTTAGTTTTGACTCTTATGGTGGCTATACGTTCACACACCGGGTTGAACCTTGAGACTAGGTGTCGCAGTCTCTTGCCAACCACAAATCCACATCCAAACTCGTGCTTGTCCGCATTGCCGCTATAGTAGATGGACACCCGTGTCCAGTCTACCGGATTTCCTATAAAGCGGTTGGATGGAGGCACCTGGTCTATACAGTGTTTTAACATTTCAGGTGCATATTCTCAAATCATGGTCCTTAATTCATTTGCGGGGGGTGTCAACAATTTGTGGGGTTCATTTTACTATCTTCTTACTTCTTTTCATTGTAATAGTTCAAACATCAGTGGCGGGTTGCAAGTCCATCGCACCACGTCGCAGTTTTCTCCTTCTGCCTGAATTGTATTACAGCCGCCAATTCTGGGTCACTCTGAGCAGGTACTCCGTCCGCAGAAGTACCACAAATACGGATCTCTGTGAGTAGACCTGAAGTGTAATTGGGATTGCCAAGTAAAACTAACAAGAAGCTTTACATTGCATCACACTCCCGACGCTCTCACACTTACTTACATAATATTCCTTTACACCCCATGAGGTATGGGATAGCTTTTCGCTTTGTTGGAAAGTAACACGCTTTCTATCTTTGGACTCGGTCAATTTTTATAGACTAATATGAACTTTAGTTGTTTGAAAACGTTTTTAGTATTCAACGACATATTACTAATTCATCTGTCAATAACAGAAAAATACTCAAACGAGATAAACACAAAATCGAACTTTGACCTATTTGCGACCAAACTCAAATGCAGTGGTAGACATATGCCGAACGCATGCACACAATAATATGGTGCGCTTGTGTACGGCCGCACAAGAAGTGTCAGCGCTGTTGAATTGTGCACTATGCAAATGTTGTGCTCTCCCAACAATCGTGCTTTCATGCTGCAACAATCGTTGAGCATCGTTTCCCTGTCTGTACTTGTGTTTGTTTTTGTGTTGAATGCGAAACAAGGCATGGGCTGCTTTTATAACATCCAAGCATAGCGCGACTGTTTTGAATCAAACAAAACTTTTGACTATGTGTGAATTAGCGATCGTATCTGTCTGCAGACGTCGGCGAGGCAATGAAATTCGTATCACTTCTCTAAAGTCATACTATCGATGAGATATTTCGCACAATATATTCTTAATTTTGCCAACAGCAAACGTAAGGTGGAGCTCGATGTCCAACATCGCTAATAATATAATAGCGATGTTTTTCGTTTATATAAATTACACAACGTGACACTCAAGTATCCCCTTTGTAAAACCTTTTCATCGATGTCGTTTTGTGTTGTGTTGTGTTTTTTTTGGCACTTACAATGAATTCAACACGCACATAAACAAAAAAACACCAACTGCAATTGCAAAAAAACTTGAAATGAAAAACGAATGAATAAAAACCAAACGAATGAAAATCTTAACAATTTGCTAGTAGAAGCAAAAAAGAAACGAACTTTAAAAAAAATACCCACAACGATACTAACACGACGACCAACCAACAAAACGTCAAGAGGAAAATGAATTTGTACTTTGGTGAAGAACGCAAAAAGCAACATTCAAACACACACACATACACATAAAGAAACGAATAAAAATGCAAATGATATTAACACCATCCCACCAAACACAACTCAGTCGTAATAACTTGATCAAAATGAAAAGTTAATTTCACTTTTAACAAGGTTAAAATGACAGACACAAATTCATGTACATCAAGGGCAAACAAACGGGGGAATTCTGTTTTGTATTACGAATATAGAAATTCTCTATTTTTACATATAACACACATAGCACTCCCGCACCCGCCCTCTGCTGCGCAGCGGTGTCAAACTAATCTGGCTAATCAGCAGAGAAAATAACTAAAGCAGAGTAGGGGAATAACAGGGGGAGGGTAGGATGTAATGACCATAAACTTATTAAGGGGGTAGGAACGAAATTTAGTATTCATATAATGGAATTTATTTTTTACATAATGAAATTAATTTTATCGAACTGATTGTTACAGAAATATTATTATGTTATTATGAGAAATATTTAAATGACAGCAGTTTGATAATGAAATTATTATTGCATATAAATGTAAAACACATTTCAGTTGTCTTAATTTCATTTTAAAGTTTCGTTGTATAGTTGTCACAAATATACAATATTATTTTAATTATTCAATTTGTAGTCCCAAATAAAATAACTTATTTTAGAATATTTATTTAAATTTGATGGGTATGTTTGTATATGGGAATCACGGCATAACATTTATAAATCAAATAACATTTAAATAATGACAATAAATGTTACAGAAAAATGACATGATAATATGCAAACTGTTGTCATAAGTAAGAATAAGATAAAATGTTTCAGTAGTATCAAACAAAATCCAATTCAAATAATTTTTCAATTCATACAAAATTTACAGAAATGTATCATTTTAAAAACATTTGGGAGCTCAATTACTTGTTATACTAACAAGTTACCCCTCAGTTTAGTTTAAAGGACCCATTGCAAAGTTCTCTCATACTTCCGTTGACCTTTTAAGACATTTTTTCGTAATAACATCCCTTAAAATATATTCACATACAATGTCCTTTAAGGAATACAACATGACGAGCACGGGTAAAGGATTTACTCGTTTTTTTCTCGTTTTTTTTTGTTTTTGGTCTACAATGTTATATCAACTACAGGTAAATTAACCCTTTGGCCATAACCTTTTGTTATATTCATTGCAGCTTTTTATGTTCGTTTTTATGTTCGTTGTTATCTTTTAATAGGCCTTGACCAAATATAAACATTTCTTCAGAAAATCCATTAAATGTCAAATAATAGACACGAACGAAATGAGAAAAATTAAAAGGGACATACTCCACATTCAATGAGATGTCTAGCATCAATAACTCTGAAGCCAATTGAATTGGTAATTGTTTGAAATTAGAGATTTTTAACAAATGTGATGTCCTGGTTATCATTAGAAGCATTATAAAATGACTTACTTACTTAAGTGGCCCGTTACAACTTACGAACGTGGTTCATAAATTTGAGGACTGAAGTATTAGAGAATTCCACACGCGTCGGTTTTCTGTGTGCGTTCTCCAGTTAGTCCTATGGTGGCACGTCGCCTACCACTTGATCCTTCCAACCAAGTTTGGGTATCCTTGCTCAGCGTCGTCCTTTAGAATCGCCTTCAGACATCTTTCACGCTGGAGCATTTACATCCATTCTGGCAACATGTCCCAGCCATCGAAGTAGTTGGACTCTGACTCTTTTAGCTGCGTCGATGTCGTAGTAAAGCTCATACAGCTCATGGTTCATCCGAGGGCGAAACTCACCGTTGACACAGATAGGTCCATATATTTTTCGGATTACTTTTCTCTCGAATACTCTCAGGTTTCTTATATCCGTTTTCATAAGCACCCACGATTCAGCAGCATACAACAGAACGGGAAATATTATCACCTGGTACAGATGTTTCTTCATATCTAGAGATAAGGTGGTGTTACTAAAGTGCTGCCAAAGTCCGTTAAAACATCCTTTGGCGAGCACTATCCTCCTTGTGATTTCTTGACTGATATTATTTTTCTTCTTAACGGAAGATCGGAAGTAGGTAAACTCATCTACTATCTCAAAACAATAATTGTCAACGTTCACGGTACGTTCCCAGCGAGAGGACTCTTTGTTCGTCGAAATTATTATTTTTGTTTTGTCCTCGTTGACCGCTAAATCCATTTTTGCAGACTCCTTTTCTAGCGATGAGAAACCTGCAGTAGCATCCCGATTTCGGACAATGATGTCTATATCATCGGCTTAGTGGCATGTGGTTGTTATGGAATATGGTGCCAGACATTTTGACACCAGCCTTTCTCATAATCTTTTCCATAACTATATTAAATAGTGTACAAGACAAGCTATCGCCCTGCCTGAGACCTCTTTCCATGTTGAATGCTTCAGAGTGATCCTTATCAATCTTTACTGAGGATTTGGATTTTTTCCATGATTATTTTTGTTAAAGATCGAGCATTATCTTTAGCAAATGCGTTTGTTGTTACTACTGTATATATACCGAATCTATCCAACAGTTTGCCGGTGATAGTTTTAACCTTTTCAAAGTTATCGATCCTAAAAACTGGCCATGAGCTTGTTGTCTGAAAGACATGCTTTTGGGAGATTGTTTGGTAGGTGGGAGTAGTTTTTCCGATTTTACTCAATTCAAAGACGAATGCGGTGGGGGGCACGCCCCCATTTAATAATGCCAGAGAAAGAGAGAGAGTAGCGGGTCTTACTACGTCTTACTACGGGGCGTGCCCCCCACCACATTCGTCTTTTAATAATTCCAGAGAGAGAGAGTACAAGACTGACTGCGACGTATGCAGCAGGGCGTGCCGTCGTCATGAGTCTGACATTTCGCCCAAAAAAATTGAGTTGGGTCTTCTGTCATAGCATTTGGGCGATATGTCATTTTGTAGTTAGGTTTTTGGTCGAAATGACATGTTTTGGGCGATATGTCATGGTTGTTTTTGGGCGAAATGACATTGGGCGAAATGACGGTACGCCTATGTTGGGTTTAGTAGCGCCGCACGGAAAACTTTTTTTTTTAATTTTTTAAATTTTTTTAAAAAAAAATTTTTTTTTTGGTATATCCCGGAAATGGCTCTAACTCGGTCCAGGAGACCCGTAGGAACCTAAAAATAACATCGTTGGATTTGTCTCGAAAATATCTCTCACTTGAGTACCCGCACCTGGGGGGTCATCATAGTACCGAAAGGGGGCCCTTTTTTGACCCCCGGGCCCCATGGGCCTGAGCGCCAACTTTGACCTACCATTCCGATGTTTGGGGACCAAGATGAAGACAATGGCATATTTTTGATTTTTAATCGGGCTCCCGCCCCATATTCTGCACTTCAGCTTAAATGGGTTATGTAATAAAATTGTGGGTTCAACCCGGAGGTACTCGGAATTAAAAAAAAAAAAATATGCATAATTATTTTTATATTATATCATATTTTTTAGTGCGAAAAATTTAACTTTTCAAAAAAATTTCCACTATGGCCACTCTAATATATATACATTGTCATGCCACACCTTTTTATGGACGTTACAAATAGGAGAAAACAAATTAATATACGCTCCCGTCCGTTCATGCACGTGGTGAAAACAAATACAATTTCCCATTTTTCGTCGAATTTCACGGTATGGCTGTCAAATACAAACTAATTAACTTAAGCTTATCAAAATTTGTCTGCAGTCTATAAACAAATAGTAGTTGATAGGAGATCTATGGATAATACTTTTGACAAACTCGTAAATTACATTTTATGTCTTCTTCTTAAATTTAATTGGTTTCTAGCTGGCCCGGCAGACTTCGTCCTGCCTCCAAATTGTTTTAAAAGATGTTGAGTGCAGTTGAAATCTTATTCCGATTGGTTTATTACATTGGCGTCTGAAATATTTAAATTTAAAGGTCGAGGTTTTCCCGGACAAATTCTGTACTTCCTATATTTAAAAGATCCTATTAATATTATAAATGTGAATGTCTGTTTGTTTGTTTGTTTGTTTGTATGTTTGTTGCTCAATCACGCCTAAACGGCTGAACCGATTTCAATGAAATTTGGAAGATAGTTAGTGTACTATATGGAAATTGCCGTAGGCTATATTTTTTTTTAATTTTTGGCCCCATGGGCGGTGTGGGCGTGAGCTAGGGACATAAAATTTGATACACAGATAGTACTCGAGATCAGGAATATGAATATGCTGACGAAATTTTAATTTTGGACCAGTGGGCGGAGGGGGTGTGGCAAAACATATTTTTAGAGCTAGGGAGATAAAATTGGATACACAAATAGTACTCGGCAACACGAACATCAATATGCAGACGACATTTTAATTTTGGATCAATGGGAGGAGTGGGCGTGGCAAAACATATTTTTAGAGCTAGGGAGATAAAATTGGATACACAAATGGTACTCGGCAACACGAATATAATTATGCAGACGAAATTTTAATTTTTGATCTAATGGGAGGAGTGGGCGTAACAAAACTCTTATTAGAGCTAGAGAGATAAAATTTGATACCCAGACAGTACTCGACAACGCGAAAATGAATATGCAGACGAAATTTTAATTTTTTATCAGAGGGCGGAGGAGGCGTGGCAAAACTTTTTTTAGAGCTTGAGAGACAGAATTTGATACCCAGATAGTGCTCGACAACACGAATATGAATATGCAGACGAAAATTTTAATTGTTGACCCAATTGGCGGAGTGGGCGTGGCAAAACTTTTTTCGAGCTAGGGAGATAAAATTTGATACACAGATAGTACTCGACAACACGAATATGAATATGCAGACGAAATTTTAATTTTGGACCCAATGGGCGGAGTGGGCGTGAAAAAACTGTTTTTTAGAGCTAGAGAGATAAAAGTTGATACCCAAATAGTACTCGACAACACGAATATGAATATGCAGACGAAATTTTAATTTTTGACCCAATGGGCGGAGTGGGAGTGGCAAAACTTTTTTTATAGAGCTAGAGAGATAAAATTTGATACCCAAATAGTACTCGACAACACGAATATGAATATGCAGACGAAATTTTACTTTTTTACCCAATGGGCGCAGTGGGCGTAGCTAAATTTTTTTAGAGCTAGAGAGATACAATTTGATACCCAGACAATACTCGACAACGCGAATATGAATATGCAGACGAAATTTTAATTTTTGACCCAATGGGCGGAGTGGGAGTGGCAAAGCTTTTTTTCTTGAGCTAAAGAGATAAAATTTAATACCCAAATAGTACTCGACAACACGAATATGAATATGCAGACGAAATTTTAATTTTTGACCCAATGGGCGGAGTGGGAGTGGCAAAACTTTTTTTCTAGAGCCAGAGAGATAAAATTTGATACCCAAATAGTACTCGACAACACGAATATGAATATGCAGACGAAATTTTAATTTTAGACCCAATGGGCGGAGTGGGCGTGTCAAATCTGTTTTTTAGAGCTAGAGAGATAAAAGTTGATACCCAAATAGTACTCGACAACGCGAATATGAATATGCAGACGAAATTTTAATTTTTGACCTAATGGGCGGAGTGGGAGTGGCAAAACTTTTTTTAGAGCTATAGAAATACAATTTGGTACCCAGATAGTACTCGACAACACAAATATGAATATGCAGACGAAATTTTAATTTTTTATCAGTTGGCGGAGTAGGCGTGGCAATACTATTAACTTTGGACCCAATTGGTGTATTGGGCGTGGATAAACTTTTTTTTAAGATCTAGAGAGATGCAAGTTGATACCCTGATAGTACTCGACAACAAAAAGAATAAAATGCAGACGAAATTTTATTTTTGGATCCAGTGGGCATATTGGGCGTGACAAAACTTTTTTAGAGCTAGAGAGATACAATTTGATACTCAGATAGTACTCGACAACGCGAATATGAATATGCATTCGAAATTTTAATTGTTGGCCCAATGTGCGGAGAGGCCGTGGCAAAACTTTAAGAGCTTAAGGGATACATTTTGTTACCCAGATAGTACTCGAAAACACAAATATGAATATGCAGACGAATTTTAGTTTTGGGCCCTATAGGCACATTGGTTATTGCAAAACTTTATGATATATACAATATTATACATACATACAATATGATATGATATGACAACACAAATATGAAAATGCAAACAAAATTCTAATTTTCGATCAATGGGCGGATTTAACGTTGCCATTTTGTATTATACAATTTTTATTTTTAATCAGTTGAAGGGCGTGACAAAACTGTATTTTAGCTCTAAAAAGATAATATTTGATACACATATAGTATTTGGTACTACAATTACAAATTTGCGGCGGAAATTTTATTTGCATTTTAGCCCTCGAGAGATGCAATACATTAAATATATAAAACTGTGCGCAACAATTACAAAAGTTTAATCAGTGGGCGGATGGTCGACACAGCAAAACGTTGTTGCTTGAACTGGTTTGGGAGTTACTTGGGGTAACGAATTGTTTACCGAGGGCATAAGATCAACGCTTACAATTATTCTATTAAGAAAGCAAGCCAAACATATTATTATCGAGTTAAGGAAACGCTGCCAAAGTATGTTTTAAAGTGGCATATGCACAGCTTTTATAACTGTGAGCCAATTTAAATTTATATTTGTGTATTATATTATGTTAATTTTATAATATTAGTCAATTATGCAATAGCGAAGCATTGCCGGGTCCACTAGTTATTATATATTATTGTAAGAATTGCTAAAATGGTATGATATGAAGAAAACTTACTTATTGTTAGGCATTTATTCTAAAACAAAATTTTTATGTCGATTGACTGACATATAACATTCTCCGTTGGAGTAATGACAACACTTTGCCCCTTTTTATCCCAAATATCAAAAATCTCTGAAAAACTCGAAAAAATACTTTTTTTAAAAACGGTCACTGGATCTAAATCCTAGGCACGAACTTTTTTGGGATTCATCATAAAACAAACCAAGGTACATTTTAGGTGATGCACCGAATATACTTTTTTTGGCCCCATAAAAAATGAGTCGCTCTAATATATATATTTCTTAATTTTTTTTTAACTTTTTATAGCAATTTTTTATATTTGCAGGACTTACATTTGTATGGATGTTGTTTGGTTGACGTTTGGTTCACGCTTTTTTGGGTAAGTTTGTTTCCAAATATAATTTATATATGTAGTAGTAATATCTATGCCGCCAAAGACATTTTTTTGTTAAAATATTTATGTTAGGACACAGCTTAATTCTTATTTACACTAATTTTAGTAGAGAGTATAGTATCCGCACACTGTTGAATTACCTAGTACAACACATGATTTTGGGACTCAATTCTGAGAATTGCACGTTAAAGTAGCCCCAAAAATAAGAACTTCTGCATCATTCGTTTTGTCAAGTTAATAATTTAATGGCCATACGATTTTTTTTGCTCAAGGTGGATTTTAAGCATTTTTTCAATATTTAAACACGGTTAATTCTCTTCATTGGGGTCTGGTGTTTGCAAATACACTTTATTAAAAATTAACTTAATCATATTGTAAGGAAGCATAAAATGATTTAGTAATTGTGGGTTAAACTTTATTGTGTCGCAAGAAAACTATTTATTTAGGTGACGATATAAAGTTTACCCATGCCAGAGCGTATGAGTTATGCATATATTACGCATACGTAAGTCAGTATATACAAAAGTCAGTGTAAAGGCGCGTTCAGATACAAGGAAACCTTGAGCAAAAAAAATCGTAAAGCTATTAAATTATTAATTAATGCAGCCAAATTAACAAAACGAATGATGCAGAAGCTTTTTTTTTTGGGGGCTACTTTCACGTGCAATTCTCAGAATTGAGCTTCAAATCAATGAGCTGAAAAATGTTGTTCTAAGTTATGTTATGAAACTGAAATTTTTGTAAAACCATTGAACTCGTCAGTGTCAATAGATCGTATTAACTTTGATTAAATAGGTAAATAAATATATTCATTATCATATTGGTTATTGTCAAGGTTCATACATCGTCTTAAGAGCAGCTTGGTCAGGTAATTCTTCACCATTGGACCCACTTTTGTACATCTGTTTAATATTAAAACCACATACATTTAATAAATAATATTTTTATTTTGTTTTTGCTGCTTAAAGTACTTCAATCTACATTTTGTAATAGCTCTTACATTGCACAGTAAAACAAATTTCAGCTTATTGATATGGGACTCACTGCAAGTGAAAGTGGCCCCAAAAAGAAAAAATTCTGCAGCATTCGTTTTGTCGAGTTACATGCCGCAATAATTCAATATCGATTTGAAGTTATTAAATATTAGTAAGTATCGTATAGATTTGAGGATATGCACCTGGAATGTTAGAACACTGTATATACCAGGAAGTCCTAGAGGAAGTCCTCGAAGAATACAAGGCTGACATAACCGCATTACAGGAAATCCGCTGGGCGGGACCCGGTGTGTGAACGTATAGACACCATAAGAGTCAAAACAAAGTTTTTCCACATAACATTTATATGTGACCATGCTCCGACAGAAGAGATTACCAATGAGGACAAAGACGAGTTCTACAAAAGCCCAGAACATGTATATGAACGTAGGCCAAGCCATGACATCAAAATTGCACTAGGTGATTTTAATGATAGAATAGGCAGCGAGACCGCATTTGAGCCTACCATAGTAAATTCCAGTTTGCACACTGAAAGGTCGAGCAATGACATCAGTCTGATTGATTACTCTGCGGCAAGAAATATGTTAGTAAGCAGCACTAGATTTGACCATAGAAATATTCATAAGGCAACATGGTTGTCTTTAGTTCAATTGACGTGGAATCAGATAGATCACCTGGTGGTCGATGGAAGGCATGGATCGAGTGTTCTGGACGTACGATTGAACAGGGGTGCGAACATTGACTCCGATCACTACCTTAATCCAGTTCAGTTACGCACAAGACTAAGCATGGCAAAAAACGAACGGAACCAAGCACAACGAAAGCTGCACATCGGTAAACTGCGGACCACAGGGGTATCGAGCGCATACTACAATCACCTAACTTACTTGCTACGGAATTCTCTTAAACCTGATAATACTACCTATATAACAGACTCCATAGAACGGATTACGAGAAGCGTACTTGGGTACTCATAGCCGTCTCGTGATGATGCCTGAGACGATGATGAATGTTGCAATGGCACGAGAGAGACGGATGCTGCATACAGATCGAAACTGCAGCCAATGGTAACGCGAGCTGTACGTGAACGGTACAGGGAGAAGAGACCAGAGGTAACTCGTCTTTTTAGACCGAAAAAGAAGGAGCTGAAGAGGGTGAAGGATGAGTTTCACAGAGTTGCTCCGAAGTAGAGGGGAAGCTCGAATTCGAATTCTACAAGAGAGTTGAGGCGAGAATGTGTGGAACAGGGTTGCCCTCCTGCAAGGACAGCGTTGGTCAGCTAGTGACGGACCCGGATAACGTTCTGAAGATATGAAGAGATCATTTTAGAAATTTACTGGGTACTGACACCAATCCAGAAGACCCCGCTCCAATCTATGACAATGGTATTAACTGTCCATTTCCGAGCCAGAACGGAAACAACAAAGCTGCTAGAGCCAATGGTCTCCCTGATGAATTGTTTAAGACTGGCGGGGAGGAGCTTATTAGGAGCATGCATCAGCCCATGGAGAACATCTGGCTAGAGGAGAGCATGCCCGGAGATTGGAGTCTCAGTCTGTTATGTCCCATATACAAGAAAGGAGATCGTGGTGAATGTAAGAACTACCGTGGAATAAGCCTATTACCAATTGCGTACAAGGTCCTTTCAAGCATATTGTGTGAACATCTAAAGTCAGTTGTAGAAATAATAATTGGACCATATCAGTGCGGCTTTAGACCTGGTAAATCTACGACGGATCAAATATTCACTCTACGACAAATCCTGGAAAAAAACTCATAAAAAGCAGATCGACTTCTACCACATCTTTGTCGACTACAAAGCTGCCTTCGACTCTCCGATAAGGAATAGGCTTTATGAGGCCATGTCTGAGTTTGGTATTCCTGCAAAGCTAATTCGACTTTGCAGATATACCTTGGAAAACACCAAATCCTCGGTTAAGATTTGTAAGGATCACTCTGAGCCATTCAACACGAAAAGAGGTCTCAGGCAGGGCGATAGCCTGTCCTGTACACTATTTAATATAGTTATGGAGAAGGTGATGAGAAAGGCTGGTGTCAACATGTCTGGCACCATATTCTACTAGAGCCACATGCCACTAGCCTATGCCGACGATATAGACATCATTGGCTGAAATCTGCGGGATGTTACAACAGTTTTCTCAACGCTAAAATGGGTTTAGCGGTCAACGAGGACAAAACAAAAATAAAAATTTCGACCAACAAAGAGTCCTCTCGATGGGGACACACCGTGAATGCTGACAATTATTGTTTTGATGTAGTAGATGAGTTTACCTACCTCGGATCTTCCGTCAACAAGAAAAATAATGTCAGCCAAGAAATCAAGCGGAGAATAGTGCGAGCCAATAAGTGATTTTACGGACTTCGGCAGCACTTAAGTAAAACCATTTTATCTCGGTATACTAAGAAACAGCTATACTAGGTGTTAATTTTACCCGTTCTGTTGTATGCTGTCGAATCATGGGTGCTTACGACAACGGACATACAAAACCTGGGAGTATTCGAGAGAAAAGTACTCCGAAAAATATATGGTCATCGATGTAGCTAAAAGAGTCGGAATCCAACGACTACGATTACTACGACATGTTGCCAGGATGGATGTAAATGCTCAGGCGAACTTAGAGGGCTTCGTTGGAAGGACCAAGTGGTTGGGGACGTGCCACCATCTGGTAGGACCAACTGGAGAACGCACGCAGAAAACCGAAGCGTGAGGAATTCTTTAACACTTCAGGCCTCAAATTTATGAACTACGTTAGTAAGTTGTAATAGCTCACTTAAGTAAGTAAGTAAGTATCGTATAGGGGAATTTGTCACGTTTTAGGCTCTTTGTTTGACATTACTCGAGAACCACTAGTCCGATTTAGATGAAACAAATTTAAAAAAATATAAAATTTACAATTCCTTTAATCTGTTCATATAACGTTTCCCTACATAAGCAACAGTTTCACTTTTCCATTCATCAAATGTTTTTAAACTGGGTTTATTTTATAGCAGTTACAATAAAACTGTTATACTACGTGGCGTATTATTTACGTGGAATATTATTGATGATAATCAGACGCCACAATATAACAATATGACAAAAGAGCCTAAGACGTAACAATTTCCCCTATACGATACTTACTAACTTCTAATACATATGTAATTATTATGGCGTGTAACTTGACAAAACGAATGATGCAGAACTTCTTCTTTTTGGGGCTACTTTCACGTGCAGTTCTCTGAAATGAGTCTCAGCTGTTGTATTGTGCAAGGGAAGAGGTATTGGCAATGTAAGGCTATTGCAAAATGTAGATTTGAAGTACTTTAAGCAGCAAAAACAGAATAAAAATATTAAATTTTTCTTTTTGGGGCTACTTTCACGTGCAGTTCTCAGAATTGAGTCCCAAAATCATGTGTTCCACTGTGTTGTATACACATCATACTCGTATGCTGCTCAAAGAAACTAATCATTTTAAAATTTCACCTGTAAGCGCCTACCTGCAAAACACAATTCCTAACTAATTTAAGCAAAACTTTTCACATTCATTCATTGCATTACAAACTTTAAGAACGAAACAAAGCAACTGACTTAGATTAAATTGCTACATACATACATATACATACATATAAACTCTTGAACATGACCAAATCTCATCAACCAACTCGGCACAACTTCATTAAACTTCAATGAGTGAAACTCTTTGCCGCTTAATTTGATATTGTTTAGGGCAAACGTTAATATGAAGCATCGTATGTGTGTCAGTAAGTAAGCGACAGTACTCATACGAACATTTCATTAGATGATATTAAATGTTTAGTATGCCAACGTGTAGTAGGGCCACAACACAACAACACAATTCAGCCACTGTTCATTTACGAGTATGGTGAACAATTGCCAACTTGAAATGAAACCACAACTGGCATCCTAATCAAGTGGAAGGAGGTAGGAATGGAATCTAAAGCATGACGAGCAGACTGAAAGAAAGATAAAAATCTATGGCATTTCTTCAGGAATTCCAATTCAGCCAATCTTGCTCTGTGCGTTTTTTTGTGTCGTTCGTTGTGTGAGTTTTTTTATTATTGAAACTCTTAAAATATACTCAAACGTAGACATTCACATGTGCTCGTTCAAACGAAACGAGGATATTCCATTTGGCACTGTACATCAAAAGTGTATGTTCATGTTTAAGTAAAGGCAGTCGAGTAAAGAAAAGTAGCACAAGTATATGTTAGATTATTGGAACCAACTCTGATAATTGAGTATTGAAGAGTGTTGTGAATTTTCAAGAAATTCAAATAAATGAAATTAGTTGTGGTATTATTTGCAATGGCCCTCCGTACCGATTCAAATAACTTAGCTATATATATTCTTGTTATATACTGGTAATTTAGGGGGTAAGTTCACTTTTCTCTAAATAAGTATTTGATACGCAGTGATTATTTGAAATTATGGAAAAAAATTTAGGATACTTGATATTTGCCATCTGAGTAAATATATAAGTAAATTGCTATGTTTATGACCTCTACTGTAATGTGAATCTAGAAGAAAAAAACACCTACAAATACCACATCCTATACCGCTTTGAAACCAGGATGTTCTTCATGTTGTATGTCTTAAACGAATGACGAATAAAAGGAATACAAAACGAATCATGAAAATCAATTTAAAACATGTGTGAAGATATCTCTACTTAAGGCTAAATTGCAGATTTCGTGTTTAGCTAAATTGTGGAATTTTTCATGTTCTCAACTTGCTTCGAGTTGTTTGTTTGATTTGCATCTTCAGGTTGTGTGAGAGTGTGTGTGTAAGTGAACAGTAATGCAAAGAATTTATACACGATTTTGTTGTGTGCAAACTGTAGGATGAAGAATTGTGTCTACAAACATAACTTTTGTGTGTGTGTGTCTCCTTATGGATTTGTTGATATCCCAAGTGAAGTGCTTAGAAAACAGAATAAACGGCAGTGATTTGAAATTAGAATTTATGTTAATTTGTTTATATAGAGACATCACAAAACTATTTGCCATCGCTAATATATGTTATGGCTGGCGGAGGTTACCAACCAAATATGTGTATACAAATAACACTAGTTTACAGTCATTCTGCTGCAGAGTTCTAAATAATTTTTTCTATAGATTTCGGCCTCCTAAACACGAATATGAGATTTAAAAAATTTTCCTCTGATTAGTTTTCAAGATATGAATTTTTGAATTATTTTGCAAATTTTTTATGAGATGCATCTGCTTATTGGAGAATAATTCGTAAACGGGTCCAACGATTTGAAAAACAGTGGTCTCCAATTAAAGCTAGTGTGCTCCCCTAAAACATTTCTATACAAACTTTTAACTTCGGTTGGGTAGTTTCGATGGTAGGAGCATTTTAAGTTTAAAAAACTAATTTTTTTGTTCAAAAATCATGGTTTTAAATTGATAAAAAAATTTATAAAAAATATAAATCGCTAAAATTAATTTAATTTCATAAATTGAGTATAAAGATTGGACTTCCCCGAGCAAACCAAGCCATCGTTTATAAAAATTGGGTGATAAGAGGGAGAGTTACACATTTTTTAAGAAGGCACTACTAATGGTAATTTTTTTGATTTCAAGCATATCACTGCAGGCTTGAAGCTAAACTTTACTTTGCATGAAAATAACGATAAAAAGTGTAAATGCCACTGTATTCTGGGTTGATCATGCATCACAAAAATGCTTAAATTGAAATCCTATCTGATCCTTTTTAGAAAATATCGATATATTTCATTTCTGCCGACTGGACCAAAAGTCTTTTTACTTTTTAAACGGTGACAGTGAAAAACTGGACAAACGAAATAAAAACTGGTTACTTATTATAAAACTACACAAACAGGGATTCATACATGAGAGCATTGATTATTTTGACATTGCTGCAACCTGGAAAATTAAAGTGCATTTTAAGCCTATATGTTTAAATAATATTGATATTTTTCATTTTTAAACCATATATATATAAATACATATATTGCAATTAATAAATACTTCACTTTTCTAATACTGAACAAATTCCTCTTAGGCTGTTACGCGGTTTAAAAAATGAAAAATATCGAAATTTTTAAAAATGTAGGCTTAAAATGCCCTTTAAGTTTCCAGGTGGCAGCAATGTCAAAATCATCAATGCTCGTGCATGAATCCCTGTGTTTGTACCTTTTAAAATAAGTAAACAGTTTTTATCTCGTTTGTCCAGTTTTTCACTATCATCATTTAAAAAGTAAAAAGACTTTTGGTCCAGTCGGCAGAAATGAAATATATCGATATTTTCTAAAAAGGATCAGATAGGATTTCAATTTAAGCATTTTGGTGATGCATGATCATCCCAGAATAAAGTGGCATTTACACTTTTTATCGTAATTTTCATGCAACGCAAGGTTTAGCTTTAAGCCTACCGTCATATGCTTAAAATCAAAAAAGTTACCATTTGTATTGCCCTCTTAAAAAACGTGTAACTCTTCCTCTTATCACCCAATTTTTATAAACGATGGCTTGGTTTGCTCGGGGAAGTCCAATCTTTATACTCAATTTATGAAAATGATTTTATTTTAGCCATTTATATTTTTTTTAAATTTTTTTATCAATTTAAAACCGTGATTTTTGCACAAAAAAATTAGTTTTTTTTAACTAAAAAAGCTTGTACGATCAAAACTACCCAACCGAAGTTAAAAGTTTGTATAGAAAGGTTTTAGGGGAGCACACTACCTTTAATTGGAGACCACTCTTGTTCAAATCGTTGGACCCGTTTACGAATTATTCTCCAATAAGCTGATGCATCTCATGAAAAATTTACAAAATAATTCAAAAATTCATATCTTGAAAACTAATCAGAGGAAAATTTGTTAAATCTCATATTCGTGTTTAGGAGGCCGAAATCTATAGAAAAAAATTATTTAAAACTCTGCAGCTCACAAAAAATAAAGATTTGTAAACTGGTGTAATCAATTGTACTATAATTGTGTAGAATATTGAGAAAGATTCTATACCTGGTAGAACCAAACAAATGACCTACGATCTAAAATATTCCACATCTTTTTCTATATATATAAAAATGAAACGGTCCACGTATGTAAACTCATCACTTGAAAACGGCTGCAGCGATTTGGCTGATTTCTTCTTCATCCGGTTTCAAATTTTCAGGAGGTGGTTTGTAAATAAAAAAATATACTCCAGGTGGCGCTAGCGTACATTCATATCTAAAATATGAATGCATTTACCAATTTAACTGCAATTTATAATGTATGCATATTTGATTGATCATGAGAACAAATTTTATGTAAAAATAGACCCGGTAGGTGGCGCTGGTGAGGGTTTATAATAAAATTTTTAAAGAATGGCCCAATTTAACTGATATTTAGAATGGATATTTGTTTGATCATGATTAAAATGTCCAAATATACACGGTAGATGGCGCTGGGGTGAAATTATAATGAAAATTTGAACGAATGGAATCGGAATCGTATTATCGCATCGTTTCGATAAAAAAAAATTTGATTATAATATATTTTAATATACAGGTATGAATTGCCGAAACGTATGTACGCGCATAACTCCGAGCGACTTCACCAAACTTTCCAAAAATGATCGGTCGTACGAAAAAGTTTTTTAAATCTCTTACTATGGAAAATGTATGAATAAATGAAGCAAAAGACAGAAGTCCTTCTCAAAGGTGCTGGCATCAAATGTATTTGATTTGTCAAGAGAAATAAAACGGATGCGCAGAAAAGATTTTCCACTGCAGATATGCTAATACTGGCCAAAATTTTATTTTTGAATAGTAGACGGAATACGGAATACGATCATTTCCTTACCGCAGTTAAGGTACGCACAAGGCTAAGCATGGCGAAAAACGTACGTAACCAGGCACAACGAAAGCTGGACATCGGAAAACTGCGGACCACAGAGGTAGCAAACGCCTACTCCAACCACCTAACTCAACTGCTGCGGAAAGCTCCAAACCCTGATAATATAACCTCGCAGTGGCAATATATAGCCGACTCCATAGAACGGACTGCGAGAAGCGTACTTGGGTACTCAAAGCCGTCCCAAGAAGATGCCTGGTACGATGATGAATGTCGCAATGCCACGAGAGAGACGGTTGCTGCATACAGGGCGAAACTGCAGCCAATGGCAACGCGAGCTGTTCGTGAACGGCACAGGGAGAAGAGACGACAGGCAACTCGTCTTTTTAGACGGAAAAAGAAGGAGCTGAAGAAGAGGCAGGATGAGTGCACAGAGTTGCTTCGAAGCAGAGGGGAAGCCCGAAAATTCTACAAGAGAGTTAAGGCGACAATACGTGGAACAGGGTTACCCTCCTGCAAGGACAGCGATGGTCAGCTAGTGACGGACCCGGATAACGTTCTGAGGATATGGAGAAATCATTTTAAAAATTTGTTGGATGCAGACACCACTCCTGAAGACCCCGCTCCAATCCATGACGATGGTATTAACTGTCCACCTCCGAGCCAGAGCGAGATACGTATGGCCATCCCCCGCCTTAAAAACAACAAAGCTGCTGGAGCCGATGGTCTCCCTGCTGAATTGTTTAAGGCTGGCGGGGAGGAGCTGATTAGGAGCATGCATCAGCTCATGGAGAACATCTGGCAAGAGGAGAGCATGCCCGGGGATTGGAGTCTCAGTCTGTTATGTCCCATATACAAGAAAGGAGATCGTAGTGAATGTAAGAACTATCGTGGAATAAGCCTATTACCAATTGCGTACAAGGTCCTTTCAAGCATATTGTGTGAACGTCTAAAGCCAATTGTAGAAAAACTAATTGGACCATATCAGTGCAGCTTTAGACCTGGCAAATCTACGACGGATCAAATATTCACCTTACGACAAATCCTGGAAAAAACCCATGAAAAGCAGATCGACACCTACCACCTCTTTGTCGACTACAAAGCTGCCTTCGACTCTCCGATAAGGAATAGGCTTTATGAGGCCATGTCTGAGTTTGGTATTCCTGCAAAGCTGATTCGACTTTGCAAATGTACCTTAGACAACACCAAATCCTCGGTTAAGATTGGTAAGGATCAGTCTGAACCATTCAACACAGAAAGAGGTCTCAGGCAGGGCGATAGCCTGTCCTGTACACTATTTAATTTAGTTATGGAGAAGGTGATGAGAAAGGCTGGTGTCAACATGTCTGGCACCATATTCCACAAGAGCCACATGCCACTAGCCTATGCCGATTATATAGACATCATTGGCCGAAATCATCACTAGAAAAGGAGTCAGCAAAAATGGGTTTAGCGGTCAACGAGGACACAACAAAAATAATGATTTCGACGAACAAAGAGTCCTCTCGATTGGGACGCACCGTAAACGTTGACAATTATTGTTTTGAGGTAGTCGACGAATTTACCTACCTCGGATCGTCCGTCAACAAAAAAATAACGTCAGCCAAGAAATTTAACGGAGAATAGTGCTAGCCAATAGATGTTTCTACGGACTTCGGCAGCAATTTAGTAACCCCAGCTTCTCTCGGAATACTAAGAAACAGCTATACCAGGTGCTTATCTTACCTGTTCTGTTGTATGCTGCCGAATCATGGGTGCTACAACGGACATGCAAAACCTGGGAGTATTCGAGAGAAAAGTACTACGAAAAATATATGGACCTATCTGTGTCGAAGGCGAGTTTCGCCATCGGATGAACCATGAGATGTATGAGCTTTACCACGACATCGACGTAGCTAAAAGAGTCAGAATCCAACGACTTCGATGGCTGGGACATGTTGCCAGAATGGATGTAAATGCTCCAGCAAGAAAGGTGTTTGAAGGCGAACCTGAAGGACGGCGCAGAGCAGGGAGACCCAAACTCCGTTGGAAGGACCAAGGTGTAGGCGATGTGCCATCATCTGGTAGGACTAACTGGAGAACACACGCAGAAAACCGAAGCGTGTGGAATTCTTTGTGTTGTATGTGGATATATAAAAAATTTAAATAAATTAATCTTTTGACTACGGCCTTCCCTACCACCTACTTCGCGTAATCTTTAAAAAACGTCTAACATTTGAGCTTCAAATATGGTTAGTGTGTATGAGGCTTTAGTTCTTAGACCATTTTTCTTTATGAAAGTTATTATTTGTGTCCATAGCGTTTGGTACAACTCTTACTTAAGTGAATAACAACTTTGCAGGCAAGACGAAGTTTGCCGGGCCCGCTAGTCTTAAATAAAGTGAGATAAATGTTAACTGACAAGTGATACAGGACTTCTTCTGCTTCTTTAATGGCAGCAACAACAGAAATGTATCCATCTGTAGTCAAGTTAGCGCATTCGGTCTATTTGAACGCGTTGGACTACGACGATGTCATTGTACAGCTCATACAGTTCATGATTCATTCGACGACGGTACTTGCCGTTAATGATGATGGGTCCAAATATTTTGTGAAGTATTTGTCTCTCGAAAACTCCCAGAATAGATTGATCCGTCTGCGGCATTACTCATGATTCTGCGCTGTAGAGCAAGACAGGTGGGATCAGAGTCTGGTACAGTTGGATCTTTGATCTTCGAGAGAGAGCTTTGTCGTTAAATCGCTTGCTCAGCGCATAGTAGCAACGGTTTGCGATCAATACTCGTCTCTTGATTTCAAGGCTGATATTATTAGTATTGTTTATGGCGCAGCCAAGGTAGACAAAATCATCTTCAACTTCAAAGTTATACTGATCAACGTTCACGTAGCGTCCCAGACGAGTGGACTCTTTGTTCGTTGAAACAAATAACTTGATTTTGCCCTCGTTTATCACCAGACCCACTTCAGCCGGCTGCTTTTCAATGCTCGAAAAAGCCGCAGTAACATTTCACAATCCACGTCCAATGATATCTATATCATCAGCATACGCGAGCAAAATGCGGCTTTTGTTAAAGATGGTACCATACCTGTTTACTGCAGCCTTCCGCATGATCATCTCCATTACGAAGTTAAAGAGACCGCAGAACAGACTATCGCCTTGGCTAAAGCCTCGATTGGTAGAAAATGGCTCCGACAGATTTTTTTTTGCAAATTTTCACTGATGACTTCTTGTCAGTTAGTGTCATCCCACGAAGTCATATCAGCTTTGCAGGGATACCAAACTCAGCCTTAGCATTTAATAATTTCTGTCGTATCGGACTGTCGTATGCAGCTTTGTAGTCGATAAACAGATGGTAGGTGTCGATCTGCATTGCTTGGGTCTTCTCTAGGGTTTATCGTAGTGGGAATATCTGGTCGGTCACGGATAAGGTTCAATTATGGGATTAATGAGCAGAAATGCGCATTATTCTTTCACATAACACACTAGACAAGACATTGTATGCGGTAGGTAAAAGGGGAGTCCCGCGGTAATTCGTACACACTTGGATCGCCTTTCTTGAGCACGGGACATATAATCGACATATCATTGGACAAGCATTCCTTGATCCAAATCGTGTTTATTCTGCTGGTGCATGTACTTTGCCAGCTCATCGCCATCAGTTTTTAAAAGCTCTGCCGGCAGTCCATCGGCTCCCGCAGCTTTGTAGTTTTTAAGGCGTGCAATTGTCGTGCTGATCTCGCTTTGGTGGATAGTCCATCGTCCATCGTCGATCGTTGGCGTGATTTCGCGTCACTTATGGTCCCTTCAGAAAAGAGATGCGAACAAAAGTGTTTCCTCCATATTTCCGTCTCCGCCCTTACAGGTGGGGATCTCTGGTCCATAACCTTTACTTTTTATCTTTTAGTTAAACTTTCGGGCTTTACCTCCAGCCCTGTAATTTACGATATCATGGGTCTCTCTCTCTTCTTCCATAGACGTTTTTTTCGCCAGAATAGGCTTGTCATCTCCCTCCTCTTCTCATTAAAACGCTCCCTCACTGTACGCGTTGCCATTTGCTGCAGGTTTGCCTTTTATGCAGCATCCATTTCCTCAGACATTTCTCGACATTCATTATCGTACCAGGCCTTGTCTGAGCGTGGTTTTTCGTAACCCAGTACGGTCGTTGCGACATTGGTCATAGAATTCGCAATATGCTGCCACTGTGTGTCGGGAACATCAGAACTAGGGGGGTTTGTTTGGAGTAATTGAGAGAGTTGGTTGGTGTAGGCATTGGCTTCCTTTGCATTTGATTAGGAGTGTTTTTAGCACTACTTAATCGTGTGCGTACCTTTGCTGCAACTAGGTGTTGATCCGAGTAAATATTTACACTGCGCATTACACGCATGTCCATAACGCTTGAGACATGCCATCAGTTACCACGTGTCGTAAATTTCGTGTCTTTCTGCATGGCAGCTATAAAAGTTGTCACAATTCATTCGTTGTGTACATCCCAATCCCGTCTATAGCATTTCCTGTATGGCGTGGATGTCAGCCTTGAATTTATCGATAACATCCACCTTTGGATAATGACACCTTCTCTGTATTGAGTTCGGACATTAGAGGTGCATATCATTATCAAATCATAACTTGTGCGAGGGTTGTCAACATTTGGGGGGTTCTTGTTTTTCTTTTCATTTTCGTGTTTTCATAATACACTGATGAGCTAAAAATTATACGCTCCACTGCATTTCGGTGCAGATGTAATTAAGGGGTCATAATTATAATGAGGAAGATAATTCAAAACTACACTTTTACATCTAAAAACAACAACAAAACATTAATTTGCTTAGTTTATCGTTTTGTGCATTTCTTTACTATTTGCGTCGATCACGAAATAAAACGCAGTGGTTTTTAATTACAAAATTAAACTTTTTTTATTCAATCAAAAACCAAAAATAAAATAAAACAAACATATTTTAATAATGCGTATGGATTTTCTCTGATTTTAAATAAGTACAAAAATGCCTTTCGGTCATAATATCAGGGATTTTGGGGTTGGACTTTCTAAGTAGTCGCAAGCAGCTATGCTGCCGAATTTAACTCTGCAACGTTGATGTATTGCCTGTTGTTAGAGTACATTTTATAAACAAGTATGCCCAATACATTTTCAATAGGGTTCATGTCATGGAAACACGTTGAATCCTCTAAGACTTCATTGTTTTTTAAACAAAACCCACCTTTTGTTTCCTTACTGGTGTTAATAGACGCATTTTTTTGCTGAAACATGTTATTATGTCTCCTTGTTTCGTCTTCAGGAGGGCATCAATTTATTTTTTCATACTCCTCGGAGTTTATGCGACAGCTTGGCAAGGCCCTCTCCAAAGTTTATTTTGCATATAATCCTTCCTAAACAGTCAATGACCCATTACCGTAGTTTTTTTATTAGAAAAGTAGGGTGGGTCTATCCGCAAATTCCATCAGTAGCAATTAAAGCCGTCAGGTCCGTTTGGGGACCGCTGAGTTTGGGGTAGTACAACTGCATCGAAATATAGTGAAGCGCATAATTTTTTGCTCATCAGTGTAGTTTTTTACTAAAGGATACTGGCTTATAAGGCCACCGCGCCAGATGCTACTCTCGTGGGCTTGCCGAAGCTGCTCAGTGAGCCATTGCGTTGAGCTTCTGTAACTTCTATTACCTACTCCCTAAGACGCATCGATAGAAGCATACCATTAACCCGGACGTTTTAAGCTGCTTGGGCACCTCCTAGCTAGCAATCAAAATACTTAAATTAGAAAATCCCCCATTCCCTAGGAATAGTGAATATAATAATCACTTCTGGTATTTTTTTAATAATACCGTGCAACATTTCAAAGGACATCGTCTGGTGCCACCTTCGTACCCAGCTATATTTGAAGTATATACCGAAACTAAAAAAAATGCCCAAAGGACTTGGCCCCATCACATCGAAACATTTTTTATGGATACTCCAATATTTTCACCTTTACACGATTTTTTGACGACTTTTACGTAGTCCATAATTCATAAACCAATCGGAATTTTTTCTTTTTGTCTTCGGCAAAGTTGTAGATCTAAACCAGAGCAAAAAAAAGCCTCAAATAGACCGATCCAAAAAAATTCCTTCCAGTGCATGAAAATTGCAAAAAAAATGGTAAAAAGGATATTTTTTCATGATGTTTTCGTGTTGGGGTGAAAATATTGGAGTATCCGTAAAAAAATGTTTCGATGTGATGGGGCCAAGTCCTTTGGGGATTTTTTTAGTTCCGGTATACTTACTTACTTACTTAGCTGGTACTTCTATGCAATCCCAGTGGATTATATACCGCACGTAGAAAAATATTATAAGCGCCTCGATCTTCTGCGCTTCTTCTCCAGTTAGTCACACCGAGTTCTGTAAGGTTCTCAGTAACCTGGTCTTTCCAACGGAGTTTTGCTCGCCCTCTTCTGCGCCGTCCATCGAGTTCATTGTCGAAGGCTTTTCGAGCTGGAGCATTTTCGCCCATGCGTATAACATGACCTAGCCAACGCAACCGTTGCACCTTAATGCGTTTGACCACGTCAATGTCAGTGTACAGCTCATGATTCATACGGAGTATTTTTCTCTCGAATACCACCAGAACCGATTCATCCGCTTGTGTCATAACCCTGGATTCTGAGCCCTACATTAAGACAGGTAGAACCAGTATCTGGTATAGCTGGAGTTTTGTTCGTCGAGAGAGGGCTCTGTCATTGAATCGCTTGCTTAGTCCGTAGCAGCATTTATTTGCAAGCAGGATTCTTCTTCGGATTTCTGGGCTGAGACAAAATTATCTACCACCTCGAAATTATAGTTGTCAACGTTCACGCAGTTTCCCAAACGAGTAGATTCTTTGTTCGTTGAAACTAATAACTTCGTTTTGTCCTCGTTCACCGTTAGGCCCATTTTCGCTGATTCCTTCTGAATACCTGAGAAGCGTACGCGAGTAGCATGTGGCTTTTGTTGAATATAGTGCCACTCGTGTTCGCTACAGCTTTTCTCATTATTATCTCCATCACTTTGTTAAAGAGGTCACATGATAGGCTGGTTTTAGGCCTCTTCTGGTACAGAATGTCTCCGTAAGGTCCTTGCCAATCTTCACTGAAGACTTCGTGTTAGTCAGCGTCATTCCGCAAAGACGTATCAGCTTCGCTGGAATACCAAACTCAGCCATGGCTTCAAACAATTTATGCAGTATCGGACTGTCGAAGGCAGCTTTACAGTCGACAAAAAGATGGTACATTTCGATCTGTTTCCCTTGGGTCTTTTCCAGGATTTGCCGAAGTGTGAAAATCTGGTCAGTTGTTGATTTACCAGGTCTAAAGCCACACTGATAAGGCCCGATCAGGTTGGATAACACTGGCTTTAGTCTCTCACATACCACACTCGACAGGACCTTATATGCGATGGGAAAAAGGCTAATCCCGCGGTAGTTGGAGCACACACTTGGATCACCTTTTTTCAGCACAGGACATAATACGCTTACATTCCAATCGTCGGGCATGCACTCTTTAAGCCAAACCATGCGCAGGAGCTGGGGCATGCTCGTTATCAGCTACTCGCCACCGGACTTGAAGAGCTCTGCCGGCAGACCGTCGGCACCGGCTGCTTTGTTGTTTTTCAGCCGCGATATTGCTCTTCTTACCTCGGCTTGACTTGGTGGTGGGCAATCTAAGCAGTCGTCGACAATTGGCGTGATAACTTCACGTGCGCTGCCTTCTGGAAACAGCAGTTGCTGGAAGTGTTCTCTCCATATGTGCAGCACACTTTGCGTATCCGTGACCAGATTTCCATCACTGTCCTTACAGGTCGGGAGGCCATTACCGTATCCATTTGCTCTTACTTTCTGGTAAAATTTTCGGGCCTCACCTCTATCCCTGTATCGCTCTATATCCTCGTTCTCCCGTTCCTTCATCCAACGTTTTTTTTCGCCTAAATAGCTGTCTCGCCCGTTTTGCTTTCTCTTCCGGTATATACTTTAAAAATAGCTGGATACGAAGGTGGAACCAATTTATGTGTTGCACTGTGTAATATATATCAACTTAACTTAAACTTAATTTCCCTTTGCACCCCATGAATGAGGTATGGGATAGCTTCTCGCGTTGTTGTGAATTAACACGCTTTCTATTTTTAGAATCACAACTAACGGCACCTACTTGTTTATCGACGAATGCGAACGTCACTGTTTGAGAAGCTCTTACTAGACACACCGATTGACTCGTCACTTAATACTGCGGAGTTGCTGTCAAAACATTCGAGGGGAGCCCACAATGAAAGAAACAATTTTTTTAGATGACTGGAGCCATGTTTGAACATTCGATCTCCCGCATGGTCGTCGCGTGTTCTAACCACTATGCCACGGCCGGTCCCTATATATTTATATCAAAGTGCTGATTAATCTCCTTTAAAGTTTTATGATTATGATCCTTTATGGAAAAAGTGTTATGACCGTTTTATGACCGTGCTTATCTTGTGGACATTATTTACTATACAGTTTTTATTACTTTTTCAAATTTTTATACAGTATTCTTCTCCTGAATAAAAACAAAACATTTAAAAGCCTATTTTTATATTCTCCAACTTCTAGTCCTCCAACTATTTTATAAATATATATTCTGTTTATTCCAAACCTAAATCAGAAACTTTATTTTAAATGTCCACATAAACTATCAAACACCAGTTACCTCCAGTTGTGTAAAATATTTTACAATTATTTTATCGTGCTTGAATTTTATGCCACACTTTTATATTTATTGCGTTAATATTTCACCTTTATAGCGGTAAATATTTTTGCATATACTTACAATTTATTAACTTTGGCCAGACATCAATATATTTAATGTGCAATGAAAACTGTGAGCCATAAATACTTCTCATATTACATTGATTTCAACGCTCAGCTCAACCATTGATAACCGGCGTGGTGGTGGCAGTGGTGGCTTTTTCCCTTCATAACGCTGGATTGTTGATATTTAATTGTACAAAGAAAAAAATTACTCTCCTTGCATCGCATTGCGTAATTCTGATAAATATGAAAATGTATAATTAATAATAATCCTTTATTGGATATATTATATATAATTATAAAAGTGTGATTGACTGGCACCAACTTGCAGCGGAAATTGATGTAAATAAACTGAGGCAGCGAATTACGATCGCATTCGCTAATTGGGCGGTAATGTCATGGCTGGATGAAGCGTAAAAATTGGATATCAATGGGTGGTGTAATCCGCCATGCAATTGATTAATTTTAATTTTTATTTGTAAAAGTTTTGGAGAAAATTCGCTAAGTCGCATTTGAAGTTTTGACCGGCTATGATAATCTGGACAATTTCTTACCGTGAAAGGGGAGAACATTTTTGATGTAGCAACTTATATTTTAAGTATGTCACCTAAAACGATGGGTGGTGGGGGTTTTCTGATCTGAGGTCCCCAAGCAGCTTACAACGTCCAGTGATAGGAAATGTGACAAGTTGCAATGCCGATCAATCTTAATGGCATACTTCTACCGATGCGTCTTAGGGAGTATGTAACAAAAGTTAGAGAAGCTCAACACAACGACTCTCTTAGTAGCTTTGGTGGGCCCAAGAGACTAGAATCGGGCACGGTGGCCTAATAAGCCACTACACTGATGAGCAAACAATTATGCTCTCCACTGTATTCCGGTGCAGATGTACTACCCCAAACGGGCCTGGCAGTATTAATTGCTGCTGGAGGCATCTGAGAAAAGATCCACCTTACTTTTCTAAGAGAAATTTCGGTGATGGGTCATTGACGGTTTGGGTAAGATTCTCTGCAAAATGAAGTTTACGGCAGGCCTTGCCAAACTGTCGCATGAACTCCTAAAAGTATGTGGGTGCCAGGAGTAAACTACTTGTTTCAGCAAGAAAATGCGTATTTACTCCAGTAAGGAAACAAAAGGAGGGTTTCGTTTAGAAAGCGTTGAAGTCTTAGAAGATCCAGCGTGTTTTCTTACTCATAAATTGTACTTCAACAACAGTCAATACAATAGCGTTGCAGAGTTAAAATCGACACTAACAGCTGCTTGGGACTCCTTAGAAAGTCCAACCCCAAAAACCCTAATAAATATTATGACCGAAAGGCATTTTTGTACTTATTTTAAATCAGAGAGTGGTCATAAGCATTATTAAAAAGTTTTTTATTTTATTTTAGGTTTTTTTTTTAATAAACTGCGTTTAATTTGATGATCACCCCAAAAAGTTAAGAAATTCACATAACGATAAACTAAGAAAATTTCTATTTTGTTGTTGTTGTTGTTAGATGTAAAAGCGTGGTTTTGAATTATCTTTCTGACCTCATATTCGGTTTTTGAATTATGACCCCTCAAGTATATCTGCACCGAAATATTGTGGAGCGTATTATTTTTCGCTCATCAGTGTATTATGACAACTTGAAGAGAAAAAGAAAAACAAGAAACTCCCAAATGTTGCCGACCCTCGGGAAAGTATTTGAGGATATGCACCTCGAATTTCCGAACTCAATACAGAGAAGGGGACATTATCCTATAGGTGGATGTAGACAAAATCTTCTACCACTTCAAAGTTATAGTTGTCAACGTTCACGTAGAGTCCCAGAACAGTGGACTCTTTGTTCTTTGAAACAAATGACTTGGTTTTATCCTCGTTTATCACCAGACCCACTTTAGTCGACTGCTTTTCAATGCTCGAAAAAGCCGTAGTAACATCTCGCAATCATCAGCATACGCGAGCAACATGTGACTTTTGTTGAAGATGGTACCATTTCTGTTTACTGCAGCCTTCCGCATGGTCATCTCCATTACGATGTTAAAGAGATTGCAGGTCAGACCATCGCCTTGTGTAAAGCCTCTCTTGGAAAACGGCTATGACAGATTTTTGTAAATTTTCACTGAAGACTTCGTGTCAGTCAGTGTCATCCAAGAAAGTCGAATGAGCTTCACAGAGATACCAAACTCAGCCATAGCATTCAACAATTTCTGTCGTATCGGACTGTCGAATGCAGCTTTGTAATCGATGAACAGATGGTAGGTGTCGATCTGCATTTCTTGGGTCTTCTTCGGGATTTGTTGTAGTGTGAGTATCTGGTCGGTCGTGGTTTAACCAGGTCTAAAGCCACACTGATAAGGTCCAATCAGGTTCGCCAGAATGGGCTTTAGTCTTTCACATAACACACTAGACAGGACATCGTATGCGATGGGTAAAAGGCTAATTCCGCAATAGTTGGTACACACACGTGAATCGCCTTTCTTAAGCACGGGACATAGGACACTCAGATTCCAATCATCGGGCATGCAAATCGTGTTTATGAGCTTAATTAATCTTGAATAATCGCTATACATAGTTACTGAACTTAGTGATATTAAATAATTATTGTTTAATGACCCATGTTATGGAATATATGAGTTTATGATATTTCATAATATCTAAATCATTGTCAGAACATTAAATAAAAATTAACTTTAATTTTCCATTGATATCCATGCATACAAATAGTCCTTTGCCTGTTTAATTATAACTTTTGTTGTTTATTTGTAGTATGCCAAAATTATTCAGTAACATTATAAAGTACCCTTATGATTATTATTAACATTATCTAACAACTGCCAATAAAGAATTTTAAACAGAAACTTTGAAGACTCTTGTAATTAATGCAATAAATATCTCATTTAAGTGGGTGCCGCATTTGCATACAAACGTAGTGAACAAGCGGACGATCAAGTAGACCACAAAAGATATCCTGCTGTTGAATTCAATCAAAATGCGAACAAAACATTGTATTGCAGAGATATTGTTTAACAATTCGCACGTCTTAAGTAGTCGACAACAGTTGTGACAACTAAAGCAACTTAAGGCAGCTATGTAAGATGTCGGACTAATGGAATGCATATGATGCGGTTAAGAGGGGATCGGTGGAAGTTTTACATTATTGGCTACTATAATTTTACTCACTGGTCTCTTTTAACAGAACAAAATCTTATTCATAAGAATCATCTCAAGAAAGTGTGATATTATCTACTGACTCACAGTGGGGAAAAAAAAAGTTTTTTTGGACATTTGAAATTTTAGGCCGCAATTCTTAACCGATTTTCAAAATTCTTTTTTTGTATTATTGGAAACAAAATTGCGCAACGATTGAATTACTTACCGTAATTTTTTTAAAATTTATCAAACTATATGCAAAAATAATTTTTGACTTTAATGTCAAATATTTTTTGAACTACGTGTCCTAAAAATTATGAACTGTCCTCAAAAAATGTGGACATATGTTACAAATTAAATTCAGTGAAAAAATAAGACATCAAATTTTTTTTGGCACAACTGTAAGTATATATGTGGAGGCACTATTTTCACACTTTAACTCGGTGTCCTGCTCATAATTATTGTTCGATTAGAACAAAACCTAACATATAGCCTGGAAAAGTTTTAAGAAAGGCGTCTGTAAAAAATAAACCAAATCGGTGAAGGTCGCCATGCAATTTTTTTGCGTATGTACCGAAATAATGCAGTTTTAAACTTCTGATAAAATACAATTTTGTGTTTCCAATAATACAAAAAAAGAATTTTGAAAATCGGTTAAGAATTGCGACCTAAAATTTCAAATGTTTTTATTTTGAAATCTTTTTTTCCCACTGTGTGACTGTAGAATTTTATTAAAATTTTGGGGAGCATTTATTAGAAACTAGCTGGCCCGGCAGACTTCGTCCTGCCTCCAAGTTTTTGTAAAATATGTTGAGTGTAGTTGAAATCTAAAAACGATTGGTTTATTTTTTTGACCTTTAAAATATTTCAATTTAAAGGGCGAGGTTTTCCCGGACAAATTCTGTTATTCATATATCTTAAAGATTATTATATATTATTATAAGAATTGCTAAAACGGATCAGCAGTGTCATCCATGATGTGATGAAAACTTACTTATTGATAAGCATATATTCTAAAACCACATTTTTAAGCCGATTGACTGACATATAACTTTCTGCGCTGGTGTACTGGATGACTGTACCTTTCTATCCTAAGGAGTGCGAATTTCCAAAAATGCATTCATTGGGCTCAGCAACCCCATTAACCGTATGGTCTGGGTGATATCAACAGTTATTCCTATTTTCGTTATTGTCCCCTAAAATTTTGAAATGGGATAAAACACTTTGTGAAGCTCTCTAATTCAGTAGGAAGTGCGCCATTATAAAAGTTAGTCATTCATCTTTAAGCCTTTTTGCGGTCTGGGTGACCATCTACAGCCAATCCTTAACTTTCACTGAAATTTTGGGACAAATGGGGTCAACCGTTTTCACAATTAGTGGTGACATCAAAATGTACATCTTTTTTATATATATAGACTTCTGAATAACTATGATGTTAAAATAATATAATAACTATGATGTTAAGTGTATCATAAGCTAAACACCGGCAACTGGTTCCAAACATACATTCAAAATGTTCTCATGCCAAAAAAATCATATATTTTAAGTTTAAGTAAAATCGGACAATCGATATTCAAAATTTTCTCATGCCAAAAAATCATATATTTTAAGTTTAAGTAAAATCGGATAATCGATATAAATTTTCGAAAGAATTCAACCCCAGCCAAATCAACTGCGGGTCATATATACAAAAAAAAAATCTCATAATAAAACAAATATACATTCTAAATTTCAGTCAAATTGTTTAATTCGTTAAAATTTTCATTATAATTCCACCATAGCGACAGCTACCGGGTCAATTTATACAAAAAAATTTTTCTCAATGTTCCACAAACATAAATACTAAATTTTAGTTAAATTGGTACATGCATTCAAATTTTCGATATAAATCCACCCTAGCGCCATCTACCGGGTCCATTTGTACATACGATTTTTTCTAATGATCAAACAAACATAGATTCTGAATTTCAGTTAAATTGGCCCATTCGTCTAAATTTTGATTGTAAACCGACTCCAGCGCCACCTACCGGGTCTATTTGTACATAAAATGTTTTCTCATGATCAAACGAATATCCATTCTAAATTTCAGTTGAATTGGTTCATGCATTCAAATTTTCGATATAAATCCACCCTAGCGCCATCTGGATTTGATTGCGCTAGGAAAAATCTACGGAAAATTTCGAATCGAATAAAAAAAAATCAGCCAAATCGCTCCAGTCGTTCTCAAGTGATGTTATGACATACGTGGACCATTTCATTTTTATATATATAGATTATTGAAGATTCTTTATATGAAGATTATTTCTGATAAAGAGCCACACAAAGATTTTGCCCAGCTCATAATAATCTTTGATTTTTATATTTTTTTTTTTTTTTTATATTTCAATAATATCTCAGCCCCTCGCATCATCAACTTTTCTTTACCAGCTGGCCAATATACTCGCATTCAATGTATTATGTATATACGTATGTATATGTACTCATTTATAATACTATTGTGCATCTTTTCCGTCTTCGTATCGTACCAATTTCACATCCATGACCAATACTTGTAACTGAAAATTGCATCAATGTAACGTGCCATGATAAAATTTAACAACAATCTTATTTGGAGCATGGACAACACAGCAGCAGCAGCCAAGGACTCTACAGTGTCTCTTATATGAAATGGTTGGCGCTTCAACTCACCCCGTCCTCCTTCCCCCTCAGCGGTTATTTGCCCCACTAAAATTGTTGTTAAGGCTGTTGCTGTGGTTGACGCTTTGTGTTGTAGGACACATTGCCATTGCGTCTGTCTGTCTGTCTGTCCGTCTGTCTACATATTGCCACTAACTTGTTCTTGTTTGTTGGTTACATGGTTTGGTTTACCTCATAATTAAGTAAAGAAAGGAAATTGAAAACTTTACAATAATAGTGGTTTCTTGTGTTGTCGCGTGTCAGTCTCTCTCTGCAGCCAGGCATTGTTATCGTTTCATTTGCACTGTACGTGAAGGCGGCACTCATACTTTTCAATTTTGCTTTAAATGCCTTTTGCTTTAAAGCTGCTGTTAATTTATTATCTAAACTGTTGTACTATGAAATTTCATTCGGCCTTTTTAAAGAATTTAAAATGAAAAATAATATTAATAGGAATTAAGGAAAAAGTTTAGAGAAACTTTTTTAAAAGTTTATTTACTAAAATCAGCGAACGATAGAGAATATAGTTTGGGAAAAAGTTTGGAAACTAAACAAAACTGTAGCAATTGGTAGCGGAGGAAATCATAACATAAATGGGTTGTGGTAGATGCTGTAATTTAACGTTAACAAATTGTTAATTAATTTTGCGAACTAGTAAGAGCTTATAATAAAGAGAATCAATTTGAGCCAGTTGTGTTGGCGATTTTTTTTTTAAACTGTTGAATGGTGCCCTGTTAAGTGAATGAACGGCGACCTTAGAACCATAGTGAACTACGGCACATGAGTATTTTTTTGAGATACATAAGAAAACGCGTTGCTGTTACTTTGTTGGCTGCACTAATTCTATAGTCAGTTATTGTGATACCACAATATATTCTAATAATACTAGGCAACACTCAAATTCGACAGACATTTGGGACATAATAAACACAAGTATTTCAACAACAATTATTCAGAATTGTTCGCAGCATACTAAGAGTTTTATATTGTAATCTATATATATAAATGGCTTGGGTGACTGACTGATCATTCCCCAGCCCAAACGGCTAAAGCTAGAACCGTGAAATTTAGAATGTAGGTTTCTTTTATTCGGACTGAAAGGGGGTAAAATGGGAGTGGCACCGCCCCATACAACTGGAATTTTAAATTGACTGTATCTTTTGAACGATTATAGGTACGAAGCCGAGAATAAAAAATAATACTTTGTTTGTGGAAAGTGGGCGGTGCCACACCCCTTTTTTTAAATAATAATATTGGCCAAAAAAATGGACCGATTGCAATTGAATTTTCTATGTGTGATACTGTCCATAGGGCCTCTAAAATAGGCTACATGAAAACATAATTAGACAAAGGGGCGTGGCACCGCCCATACAAACCGAAATTTCAATCGATCATACCTCAAGAGCCATTCGAGGTATGAAGATGAGATTTGCTACATATGTTACTGATATAAAGAGGATTACGTCTCGCTGGAAAATGGGCGGTGCCACGCCCCTTTCGAAAAAAATCGTTATCCGGGCGAAATAAATGAACCGATGCAATGAAATCTTCACTGTGTAGTACTATCCGTTTGGTCTCTATCATAGGCTATATGAAAGCATACTTAGACAATGGGGCATGGCAACGCCCACACAAACCAAAATTGCAAGCGGTCATATTTCGCGAGCCATTAAAGATATGAAGATGAGATTTGCAAATGGTACATGGAGGATTACGTCTCGATGGGAAATGGGCAGTGCCACGCCACTTTTGTAACAATTGTTATGTCGGTCATATTAATAGCTAAGAACGGATTTTTGGAAACTCGTACTTTTATGGATTAAAAATTACTAATAACAGATTAAAGTTGTATCACCACCTAAACCAATCGGCTAATGGTTTAATCGCGAAAATTGATATGAAAATGTCTACTATCAACTTGGATTGAATTGTAATTTTTTTTTAAATCCGATTTTCAGGGTAAAAAAGGAATAAAGGAATAAAAATATTACTATCGCCCAGACCAAACGGCTAATGACGTAATCATGATAAGTTTTATAGGCTTGCTCCCTATGGAATTAGATCAAACCAAGGAGGGGTTTCGAAATTCTTACGTTTTAGGAGTAAAAAGGACGTTTTAGGAGTAAAAAGGAAGGGTAAAGGGAATAGTCTCAAAAATTGAAGTGAATATTTTAGTTGTGCGATGTGAAGTTATTATTCGAAATTCATTCTTTAGTTGTAAAAATCCCGAAAAAGGCATAAAATTTGTACTATCGCCCTGACCAAATCCCTAAAGGTAGAGCTACGAAAATGTATATAGAATTGCTCCATATAGAATTATAGAGCAGCCAGATGAGATGTTTAGAAATTCAAACATTTAGGGGTAAAAAGGTCGAATAGGAATAAAACTGGTATCATAACCCAGACCAAAGAGCTAAACGTATAAAACGTATATGAACATGCTTCCTATAGAATTGTAAGGGATACCAGTCCATTTGAGTTGTGCGATACGAATGTGTCATTTGAAATTCGTACTTTTAGCGATAAAAAGGAACTAAAGTGGTACAAGCACTAAGACCAATGAGATAAACCTACAGTCACATAAATGTGACGAACGAACGTCTTATGAAGCATTCGAATTTTGCCTGTATTGCTCAAATTCATAAGAATGTTAATTGTAAGTACGGGCGTAGCAAAGCGAGCCGGGAAAGCTAGTTTTTCATATAAACCCAGTTTGTTAACAAAATAATGTTTCGTAACACAGTTGTAGTGGATTCATAAGGCGACAAGAACCAACACTTATTCGTTATGCCCAATATGAATCCAAATGACATAATTTAACATTTGATTGCAATGCACGCCGGTCTTGTGACGAAACACAGAATAAATTCCAATAAGTGCATTCACTGTCTGTGTGGTCTAAGTAATTTGATGTTATGATTTTAACTTTTCCTTTTTTGTTCTGACCGCACTTATGATCCATAATTATGACCCACTTAGCAATGGTGTAAACTGATCCGGGTTTAATGAACACATCAGAACAAAACGAAAACATACTTAAAATTAAACGCGTATGAGGCTCGCATGAAAAATAGCACAGCGAGATATATCGGTAAAACCAAACGCTCACACTCATATATATGAATTGCAACCAATGCAAATACATTGGAGTAAATGCAACAGAAGGTACATATAAAACCATGACCACGGTCAATGCGATCAAATGTTAAAAGGCGGAATCAAATTAGAATGAAAGGGGGACATTGATTCCTAATAATGACTCAATGTCCACCAATGAAATCAAAGAAACTCTAGGGTAAATTTAAGTAGAATAATTGGGATTGAATAAACCCAAAAATATTAATAAGTAAACTAATGTAAGCTTATGGATAAATTTAGAAATTAAGTTGTTATAACCACTCCCACATTGTATTAGACTGTAAGAAATATTTTCAAATAAATACCGGGACAAATTCGGTCGAAAGATCAGTCTTGTGCCACAACCAAAAAAGAAACTAGTCGTTTTTCTTTACACAGTATATCATATGATTTTGGAACTCAATTCTGAGAACTGAACGTGAAAGTAGCCCCAAACAGAAGAAGTTCTGCATCTTTCGTTTTGTCAAGTTACATGCCATAATAATTTGATATCGATTTGATGTTAATAAGTATCGTCTAGGGGAATGTGTGTCATTTTAGGCTCTTTTATTACATTGTTATATGGTAGCGTATGATTATCATAAGTAATATTCCACGTAAATCATACGCCACGAAGTACAACAGTTTAATTGTAAATGCTACAAAATAAACCCAGTTCAAAATCATTTGATGAATTGAAAAGTTATATAAACAGATTAAAGGAATTGTAATTCTTAATTTTTTTTTAAATTTGATTAAGCGAAATCGGACTAGTGGCTCTCGAGTTATGTCAAATAAAAGAGCCTAAAACGTGACAAAATCCTCTATACGCTACTTACTAACTTCAAATCGATATCAAATTATTATGGCATGTAACTTGACAAAACAAATGATGCAGAATTTCTTCTTTTTGGGGCTACTTTCACGTGCAGTTCTCAGAATAGAGTCCCGAATCGATGAGCTAAAAAATTTCGTACTGTGTAAGTTAAATCAGAATCAAAGTTAGTTGTTTAAGGCTCATTCTGATATTACGGTCAAATTTCGGTATCAATTTTGTCATTGAGTTGCTTCAATCGTTTTAAGACTTAATTTCTAACTTTGCTGGCAAAATTTTTACAATTGTAGATTTTGAGTACTAGTTTTACGTAGAAAAGTATTACATGCTCTACAAACTTCTGTGCTTCTTCTTCAGTTCGTTACACTAAGCTCTGCAAGGTTCTCACTAATCTGGTCTTTCCAGCGGTGTTTTGATAGACCCCTTCTGCGCCGTACATTAAGTTCATTGTGGAAGACTTTCCGAGCTGGAGCATTTTCATACATGCGCACAACATGACCTAACCAACGCAACCGCTATACCTAAATGCGTCTGACTACGTCAATGTCAGTATACAACTTGTATAGTTAATAATTCATACGACGTCAATACCCTCCGTTAACGATGATATTTTACGTAGTAATTTTCTCTTGAATACTGCCAGAACCGATTAAACCACTGGTATCATAACCCTGGATTCTGAGTCACACATCAAGACAGATCAAACCAGTATCTGTATTTTTTTTGGTCGAGAGAGGGCTCCGTCATTAAATTGCTTGCTAAGTCCGTAATATCACCTATAAGCAACCTGGATATTTCTCCGGATTTCATGGCCGACGATATTACTTTTAGAAAAAATCATCTACCACTTCGAAATACTTCCAAACTAGTATTAGTCAATTCCTTCAAATTAATACCTACGTTTTGTCCTCATTCACCATTAGATCCATTTTTGCTGATTGCTTCTCGATACCTGAGAAGGCTGCAGTCACATTACGAAGTTTTTGGCCGATGATGTCTATGTCAACAGAGTATGCAAGTAGCGAGTAACTTTTGTTGAATATTGGCCACTCGCGTTTACTGAAGCTTTACTCATTATCATCTCCATCACACTATAGGCCGTCGCTTTGTTTTAGGTCTAGTCTAGTACATAAAGGCTCAGTAAGGTCCTTGCCAAGCTTCACTGAAGACTTCGTGTCAATAAGTGTAATTGCGCAAAGGCGTATTAGCTTAATTTCTGCCGTATCGGGCTGTCGAAGGCAGCTTTTTAGTCGACGAAATGTTTTTCTCTTGGGTCTTCCAGGGTTTGGCGTAGTGTGCATATCTGGACAGTTAAGATCCGATCAGGTGAGATAACACTTGCTATAGTCTTTAACATCGACAGGACCTTTTATGCGATGGGCAAAAGGCTGATTCAGCGATAGTTGGTGCACTCACTTGGATCAACTTTTTGTTAGTACAGTATATAATACGCTTAGATTCCAATCATCGGGCATGTATTCGTTCAGTCAAACCGTCCGTAGAAGTTGGTGCAAGCTCGCTATCAGCTCACTGCCTCCGGACTTGAAGAGCTCTGCTGGAAGTCCATCGGCACCGTCTGCTTTATCATTTTTCAGTCGCGATATTTCTCTTCTGACCTCGGCGTAAGTTGGTGTTGGGCAACCTAAGCCCTCGTCGACAATTGCCGTGATAGCTTAGCGTGCGCTGCCTTCTGGAAGCAGCAGTTGATGGAAGTATCCTCTTCATTTATGCAGCACACTCTGAATATCTGTAATCAGATTTCCATCTTTGCCCTTACAGGAAGGAATCCAGTAAACTTTAACTCCTGGTACAATTTTCGGTCTTTACCTCTCGTTTTCACGTCCCTTCATCTGTGGTTTTCGCTTAAATAGCTGCTACGCCTGTTTTACTGTCTCCGTGTGCAATTTCCTAACAGTTACAATTGGTCGTAGCGTTGCCCTGTAAGTAGCATACTGTCACTCAGACGCTATGCAACATTCATCATCGTACCAGGATTCGGCTGAACACCGTTTTTCGTATCCAAGCATTGTTATTGCGGCGGTTGTCACGGAATGCGCAATATGCTGCCATATATGAGAAAGTTTTGCGTAGTAGTTGGGGGAGCTGTATGGAATAGGAAGTGGTTATCTCTGGGATTTGCAGATTCGCTTTATCCAGCTTTCTTTGTGATTGGTTACGTGCGTTTTCCACTCTGCTCAATCTTATGTGCATCTTTAGCTGCAACCAGTTCATGATAATAGTCAATGTTAGCACCAGGGATAAAATGCACGTCCATGACACTAGATGCCATCAATTACCACATGATCAATTTGATTTTTGGTGTTTTGATAGGAAGATAGCCAAGTTGCCTTATGGATATCTTTGTGCTGTAATCTGGTTCCACTCACTACCATGTTCCTCCCCTCTGCGAAGCTAACCAGCATAAACCCGTTGTCGGACGTGTCTGTTTGCAGGCCGAATTTACCGATCGATGGACCAAGAACATCTTCTATGCCTATTTTTGGATTAAGAGCTCCCAGAACGATTTTAATGTCGTTGCAAGAGCAGCGGTCGTAAGTTTCTTCTAGGCACTCGTAAAATGCTTCTTAAATCTCATCGTCTTTATCTTCCGTCAGGACATGAACACAAATTAGCGTTATGTGGAAATATTTCGTTTGATGCGGATTGTGGCTATTCGATTACTAACAGGATTGAACCGCTAGACAAGATGTCTGAGTCTCTTGCCAACATCGAAATTCGTGCTCCTCGGCATGACAGCTGAAATAGATCTCTCAATTTTTACGTCGCGAGCATCCTCATCCTGTCCATGTCATCTCCTGGATGGCGGTGATGCCAGCCTTATATTTGTTGAGGACATCCAGTAGTCGGATAGTGTCACTTTCTCTTTAGAGAGTCCGGACGTTTCAGGTTAAAATCATGGTCCTTATTACGTTCTTACTTTTTCTTGCTCGTGTTTTCATAGCCAGTAAAGGGCCTGAAGGCGGGTGGTGGCTAGCCCAACCATCAGGGTTCGTCGCTCAATAGCTGCCGCTTTTCTTACCACGCACAACATTGCCCAGGTGCCACCATCTAGGAGGTTGTGAGTCGGCTTGAGATGCAAGATTCACTTTACATTCCCAACGGGATGAATAGAAGAAAAAAATGCAGTACAAGTCTACCCGAAAAATGTGCACCCAGTGCCTTAAGTACATGACTTACTTTCATATAAACTGTCTTACGTATGATTAATTAATATATAATTCCACATAACTCATACGTTCTGGCATGAGTATACTTCACATCGTCATAATAAGCTATGACCTTAATAAATAGCTTATTGTGACACAATAACGTTCAACCAACATATATTAGGACATTTAATGCTTCCTTACAATAATAACAGATTAAGTTATTATACAATCACCCTTAGGGATGAGGGTATATATCATTCGATACGACCCAAAAGTGTAACACATAGAAGAAGTCACTTTAGACCCCAGGTTCCTTTGAACCCAATTCGATTCATGACTTTTTAAGTCGTTTGAGCCATGCCCGTCTGTCTGTCGGCCTGTCCGGCTGGTGCGCACGATAGCTTTCGAAAGACCTAACCAAATGTTTTGAAATTTTGCACGAGTAAATATTTCCCCAAAACTACTAACGGCATTGCAAATTGGCTACATGGCCCCGCCCCTTCTGGTACCTCCCATACAAATACATCATTCCGTCTACTTTAGAAATCGAGTAATAATATCAATACATCCAAAGGGATCGTACCCAAATCCTGTACTTAGTAAAGCTATAACAGGATAAAGTTTTGCAAAAAAAATTGGAAGTCTAGCCGCCCACTTTAGAGATGGAGTAATAACATCAATACACTCGACCCGATGGTGCCCATATTCTGTATTTTGTTAAGCTATAACAGGACGAAGTTATGTAGAAAAAAACTGAAAGTTTAGCCTCGCCCCTTTTGTACCTCCCACACAAATGTACCACTCCGCCCACTTTAGAAATCGAGTTATAATATCAATATAAGAGAACATTTTTTGTTTTACTGAGGGTGAGGGTATATGTAAGTCGTTTTGCCCGACTAAAACTTTCTTACTGGTCTTAAATAAAGTTTAAATGACGTTATATTATCCTGTTAAAATATAGAAAAATTCCAATCCACTTTGAGCAAAAAATTAGTATGGCCATATGAATGTTAATGCAGATTACTTGACAAAACGAATGATGTTACTTTGGGGCTACTTTCACATACAATTCTCAGAATTGAGTCCCGAATTCATGTGTTGTACTGTGTAAATCAGCCTGCAGACGTTTGATCTTTAAAAACGACTGTATAACTGCTAGATCACTGTGGTGCGCATATCTGGCAAACCCCGATCGAAATACATGGTTAGCCTATGTATGAGTCACTGGAGACTGTCCTATGGAATATTAATTAAACTGTGGAATACGAGGCACTTTACGCGCAATTGGGTTGGATCCACACCAGACTGTTTTGCTCTGGCCCGTAGAAGGTTAAAATACTTAGGATAAGGTAGTATAGAGAACCTAATGCCTCTCCTCAGTCGATTAAAAATACTCCTGTCAGAAACTTTCAAGTTATTGAGTCGTAGCGTATGATTTATGTGGAATATTATAAAACGTTACACATTCCCCTATACGATACTTACAAACTTCAAATCGATATTACATTGTTATGGCATGTAACTTGACAAAACGACTGATGCTGAACTTCTTCTTTTTGAGGCTACTTTCACGTGCAGATCTCAGAATTGAGTCCCAAAATCATGTGTTGTACTGTGTTATGTTTTCTATGTATTTTAGTGTTCGTTTGACTAAAATTTATGTTTTTTGGTGTATGGTATATTTTAATAATACCCAAACTTCTTATATGAAATACATTTTGAAAACAGCTTTTAAATAAAAACCCTTTGAAATTCTTTAACGTCAAGCGATCTTTGACTTCTGGACTTTAAACATTGAAGTGCACCCTTAAACTTTGTCTTCGGACCTAAGATACCTTTTTTCCAATTTGTTCATCCATAAGAATTTAAAAATCAAATTCAACTGCATATACGGCTAATTCAGGTAACTAAAAACTTAAACTAAAAATGCAGAATCCATACGCTAAATGCACAATCTCTATCTTTTACTAAACTTTAATATCCTTTATCCGGTTTCTTTTGTAAAATCATCTCGCGAAAAGTTCACACACACATAGTATTATGCTGCATACAACATCAAAGTACGTTGAAAGAACAAAACACCGATGAATAAAAGTTTTAACAAGCATACGTAACTTGAAACTTTTTTAACGAACTTATGTACTACACAAGGCTCACTGCCCTCCTCCTCCTCCTTCTGCTTTACGTGGAAGATATAGATACCACACACACACACATACACACTATGATGGTTAAAGTGTTTGAGAGTTAAAGCCAAAGAAAACCATCCCCATCCTCTTAAAGCAAAGTTTCGGCAACCTTTAATCCAGCAAATATCTAACATAGTTTTGGTAAAAAGGATAGTTAAATACCAAAGAGCGAAATGACTGTGAGTGTGTTGGTATGTGTGGCCCTTAGCTAAAATCGTCTGCCAAGTAATCCCCTCTGACAATTTGCTCGTGGATTGTTGGTCGCTGACTGCTGCGGCCAAGTGGTGATGGGTAAATCTGTCACTTAACAATATTTATTGCATTTTATTATTAAGGCTTCAGTAAGAATTTGGCAAAGAGCAACATTCTTTATGGTTCATAGACACATTCGTGCGTGGGATAAAGTGGAATTTCTGTTAAAATTCTTTTGTACAACGATGTTATTGCTTTGAAATTAATCTCAATGTATTTGTATGAAACGTTAACAGTGTCTAGTCGATAGAGCAAAAAAACAAAAATGCTAAGAATTTCATTTGGTTTAAATGAAATTTATTAAATAACAATTGAATTTATTTACTTGTTGCCAGCAACGACGTGAGTTGGAAACGTTGTACTCTTAAATGGCGGTTGAACTGAATGTATCAGATGTGTGAGTAAAGTTTACTGTGTAGAATTTTAAGTGGTTATGTTTTCTGCATCAGTGATAATGATGCGATTGGCTGAGTTCTTAAACGTTGGTCTTTTTAATGGCCTTAAAGTTGGAGCTGTCCATTTTGGACCACTACGAACTGCGAACCACTTGATTGCAATGCAACTGAAGTGTTTTTTCCGAAAAATACTCCGTAAAATATATGGGCCCATCACCGTTAACGGAGAGTATCGGCGTCGTATGAATCATGAGCTGTACAAGCTGTGCACTGACATTGACGTGGTCAGACACATTAAAGTGCTGCAATTGAGTTAGGTAGGTCATGTTGTACGCATTGACGAAAATTCTCCAGCTCGAAAAGTCTTCGACAATTAACTCTATGGAGGGCGCAGAAGAGGGCAACTAAAACCAAGTTTAAAACCTTGCAAAACTTGGTGTTACTAACTGAAGAAGAAGTGCAGAAGATCGAGGCGCTTATAATATTTTTCTATGTGCAGTATACAATCCATTAGGATTGCAAAGAAGTACCAGCCAAGTAAGTTAGTATTAACATTTCTTTTTTCTGCCTAAAGTTGAATTTACCAAGTTTTCCAATAATTGTATGCAGTTAATTGGGTTCCCTTTAATAAATCTGCTACATTTGTTCACATTTGTCATTTCTTTGAAATATTGAACTAAAACATGTCCCTTTGATAATGATGACTCATCATCGATTTCCTTGTTGCTCGACACAATTTTATCACTACAATTGACCATTTATTGTTAATTGGCACAATTTGACAATTCAGTCTTATTTCCGCTCCTTTAGTTGATTTTGCTTTATCCCAGTGGAATCAACAACAACATCACCTTTTCTTGTCAAGTCCAGGTTCTGTAAGGACACGCACTTATATACGCACATATTTTATAAGGACATCTATATATATATATAGAACAGGTGTTAGAGGTGAGTGTGTCGGTGTGTAATTGTGAGTGTATAGTGCAAATTAAATGATATATTTTTCACACATTTCATTTCCGTTAGAAGCCAGTTTAGTTGCGTGTGGTGGTTGGAAGAAAAACTACACCGGAAACGGATGTATGCCAATATGTGCACATTCATTAAATCAATGGAAATATTTATACATATATTCAATATCAAGAGTTATATATGTGAAATTAGTATAACAAATGTATATTTATGATTTCGAATGGCTCAATTGCAAATCATATGAAATGGCCAAGGAATAATTCAAGTATGAGGCGTATCCACATGCATATAGTAACAATTGTTGCTGTAAAGATATTTATTCAGCTCAGCTGAATGATACTTTATCATAATACCGTGTTCTAATAACCTACCCAGAATTCGACGCAAATTTAAATGTATAAAGCTGTGTACGTTTTGATGTGACCACTAAATGCGAAATTGGTTTGACCGATTTCTACCGGTATATACTCTCGTACAAATCTGATATCTTTATGTGGATGACTCACGTTCCGAATCGATTAACACCACTTTTTATGTAATTTTTTTCACATTATTGTTTTGACTTTAGTATTTTAATAGAAAGAGAGAGCTCTACGAAGGGATTTTCCGAAAGTCGTACCTTTAGGATTGAAAAGGTCGAAATAGGAATAATACTGGTACCATCACTCAGACCATAAGGTTAAAGGTAGAATCACGAAAATTGTGGCAAACATTTATTTTACATTTATCCGTATAGCACGGAGACATTTTTCGAATTTCGTACTTTTAGAGGTACAAAGGCCGAAAAAGGATTAAAACTGTTACTTTCGTTAAGACCAAATGGCTAAAGTTAAATGATTATGCTCCCTAGAGAAGTAGAGAGCCACACGTAGAGGATTTTCGAAATAATAGAAATTAAAATTTTGATGAAAAGCGTCTTTTAGAAACGTGATATTCGATAACGGATTCAGACTGATTAACTTCGCGACGGCAAGAATTATAATTGTTAGTGGATCCAGATTCCCGTATAAAGATATCTGCAAGGCAACTTAGATATATTCCGATCAAAATACAAGAAACCAAATTGATTCCGTCAAGCGTTGCAAATATTGACTCGAATCGAAACCAAACGCAAAGAAAGCTAGACATCACAAAGGTACATACTGCCGAAATAGCCAATGCCTACTTCAACCAATTCCCCCAATTACTTTAAACAAGCCCACCTAGTCTTGATGTTCCCCTCAAACAGTAGCAGCATATTGCGAATTCTATGACCACTGCCGCAACAACCGTAGCGTCTCAAAATGTCTGAGGAAATGGATGCTGCATACAAGGCAGCCTATGGCAACGCGTGCGGTGTCAGAGCGTGGTAATGAGAAGAGGAGGGAGATGAAACGCCTGTTAAGGCGCAGAAATCATCTGTGGAAGTAAAGAGAGAGTCAGGAAAGAGAAAATTACAGGTGAATCCCGAAAGTTCTACCAAAAGGTAAAAAGCAATGGTCAGAGTATGCTGTAAACATAGATGTAACACCCTCGTCCTCTGCTCGTTTCAAAAGGCAGCATAAGTGACGAAATCACATCAGTCATCGATGACGGTGTAGATTGTCCATCACTGAGCCAAAACGAGATCAGCACGACAATTGCACTGCTTAAAAGAATAAAACTACGAGAGGCGATGGACTGCCGGCAGAGCTTGTTAAGGCCGTCGGCGATGAGCGGCAACGTGTATGGACCAGCCCATTAACGCTATAGGTTTAGGTTAAAGTTGAGGAAATGAATGACACATGCCATGTCATTACAACACTCGGAGACCATTATGGTCCTATGCGATCCTGATTTAAAAAAGGGATTTATTAAGAATAGAGTATAATACCGGACCGGCCGTGGCATAGTGGTTAGAACACGAGACTAACATGCGCGAAATGCCTGGTTCGATTCCTGTCTCCAGTCATCTACATTTTTCATTCATTGCCGGCCCCTCGATGTTGTCGACAGCAACTTCGCAGTATAAGTGTCGAGTCAATCAGCATGTCTAGTAAAAGCTTCTCAAACAGTGACGTTCGCATTCGTCGATAAACAAGTAGGTGCCGTTGGTTGTGAATCTAAAAATAGAAATAGCGTTTATTCACAAGAACGCGAGAAGCTATCCCATAACTCATTCATGGGGTGTAAAGGAAAATTAATTTTTTTTTTATTTTTAAGAGCAGGGGAAGAGAGAAAGAAGTGTTTAAATAATTCCGGTTAAATAATTCCTTCAACTCGATATATACTAAGTAGTAAGATTAAGTGGGCACACTATGAACTTTACCAGATTCTCCATATTGCATGACGACAATTCGTTGAGCCTAGCCATTTCTCGAGAAATTACTTCATTCTTCTATGAAAAGCCAGGCAAAAGCACAGGAAATTATCAATGATCACAATATCCTCCTTATCGTCGCAAAGTCTGCATTATCTCCGCCTGGAAAACACTGCAACCGTCATCCAATCGGTAGTGTTGGCTGTAATTGAGATCCTCACTGAAGATACCTTATCCTGCTCCAATGTCCATTTTTGAGCCATCAGTGAAGATGGATAGCCCCCTGAAAGGCAAGGAAGTTTTCCACTCTTCTCTATCGGGGATCCCTATTTCAGGGCATGATGTAAAATCTATCAACGGAACCATATAGTCCATTCCTTTGTGGAGTCCTCCGTTGCAACCAGGTCTGCTGAACCATAACAGAATTCATGCGTGACCTGACTTCGATTACCGCCAAAGGCCGGCTTCTCATATACACTACATTGTTAGTCGCTGAAGATAGAGCATGGTGCCGCAGGTTCTTCAGGTTCAATATCACGGCCAGTGCCGATTGTGGAAGGCTTCGTCTAGCAACTGTTATACACAGTGATGCCATTTGCTGTACACTACTAAACAGCTTTCTGGAACCAAAGCCTCTTACCAAACAAGTATATCCAATACACCATTGCATGTTGTAGTCCAATATACCATTGCATGAGTTCCGGCAGGCGTATACGGCATTTAACCCCTTCTTTGTCATTTCTTCGGTTTTGCGTCTCCAGTATAGTTTTCAATCTAAAAAGACACCATTGACACGATTTGCCTTATGGAATACATGTCCAATGATTGGTATCTGAGTGTTCTATGTCCTTTGCTTAAGAAAGACGATCCAAATTTGTGTACCAACTATCGCGGGATAAGTCTTTTACCCATCGCATACAAGGTTCTGTTTAGTGTGTTACTTACTTACTTACTTAGCTAGTACTTCTATGCAATTCCAGTGGATTATATACCGCACGTAGAAAAATATTATAAGCGCCTCGATCTTCTGCGCTTCTTCTCCAGTTAGTCACACCGAGTTCTGTAAGGCTCTCAGTAACCTGGTCTTTCCAACGGAGTTTTGGTCGCCCTCTTCTGCGCCGTCCATCGAGTTCATTGTCGAAGACTTTTCGACCTGGAGCATTTTCGTCCATGCGTACAACATGACCTAGCCAACGCAACCGTTGCACCTTAATGCGTTTGAACACGTCAATGTCAGTGTACAGCTAGTACAGCACATGATTCATACGACGACGATGCTCTCCGTTAACGATGATGGGCCCATATATTTTACGGAGTATTTTTCTCTCGAACACCACCAGAACCGATTCATCCGTTTGTGTCATAACCCAGGATTCTGAGCCATACTTTAAGACAGGTAGAACCAGTATCTGGTATAGCTGGAGTTTTGTTCGTCGAGAGAGGGCTCTGTCATTGAATCGCTTGCTTAGTCCGTAGCAGCATTTATTTGCAAGCAGGATTCTTCTTCGGATTTCTAGGCTGACATTATTTGCTTTGTTGATGGCGGAGCCTAGGTAGACAAAATTATCTACCACCTCGAAATTATAGTTGTCAACGTTCACGCGGTTTCCCAAACGAGTAGATTCTTTGTTCGTTGAAACTAATAACTTCGTTTTGTCCTCGTTCACCGTTAGGCCCATTTTCGCAGATTCCTTCTGAATACCTGAGAAGGCTGCAGTCACATCCCGCAGTTTTCGACCGATGATGTCTACGTCATCAGAGTACGCGAGTAGCATGTGGCTTTTGTTGAATATAGTGCCACTCGTGTTTACTGCAGCTTTTCTCATTATCATCTCCATCACAATGTTGAAGAGATCGCACGATAGGCCGTCGCCTTGTTTTAGGCCTCGTCTGGTATAGAAGGGTTCCGTAAGGTCCTTGCCAATCTTCACTGAAGACTTCGTGTCAGTCAGCGTCATTCCGCAAAGACGTATCAGCTTCGCTGGAATACCAAACTCAACCATGGCTTCAAGCAATTTCTGCCGTATCAGGCTGTCGAAGGCAGCTTTATAGTCGACAAAAAGATGGTAACTGTCGATCTGTTTCCCTTTGGTCTTTTCCAGGATTTGCCGAAGTGTGAAAATCTGGTCAGTTGTTGATTTTCCAGGTCTAAAGCCACACTGATAAGGCCCGATCAGGTTGGATAACACTGGCTTTAGTCTTTCACATAGCACACTCGACAGGGCCTTATTTGCGATGGGTAAAAGGCTGATCCCGCGGTAGTTGGAGCACACACTTGGATCACCTTTTTTCAGCACAGGACATAATACGCTTACATTCCAATCGTCGGGCATGCACTCTTTAAGCCAAACCGTGTGCAAGAGCTGGTGCATGCTCGTTATCAGCTCCTCGCTACCGGACTTGAAGAGCTCTGCGGGCAGACCGTCAGCACCGGCTGCTTTGTTGTTTTTCAGCCGCGATATTGCTCTTCTTACCTCGGCTTGACTTGGTGGTGGGCAATCTAAGCCGTCGTCGACAATTGGCGTGATAACTTCACGTGCGCTGCCTTCTGGAACCAGCAGTTGCTGGAAGTGTTCTCTCCATATGTGCAGCACACTCTGCGTATCCGAGACCAGATTTCCATCACTGTCCTTACAGGTGGGGAGGCCATTACCGTATCCATTTGCTCTTACTTTCTGGTAAAATTTTCGGGCCTCTATCCCTGTATCGCTCTTTATCCTCGTTCACCCGTTCCTTCATCTGACGTTTTTTTCGCCTAACTAGCTGTCTCGCCCGCTTTGCTTTCTCCTTATGCCGTTCTCTAATAGCACGGGTTACAATTGACTGTAGCGTTGCCCTATAAGCAGCATCCTGTTCCTCATACGCTATGCGACATTCTTCATAGTTCGTCGTGTGCATCCCTGTCCCGTCTATGTTGTATCTACCTTGTATTTGTCGAGGACATCCGCCAGCTGGATAGAGGCACCATCTTTGTAAAGAGTTCGGACATTCCAGATGCATATCCTTAAATCATGGTCCTTATATCGTTTGCGGGGGTCGTCAACATTTGGGGAGGGTTCTTGTTATATTTATTCTCCGTGTTTTCATAATAAATTTTGTTTAAGGAGAGTGGCTTATTAGGCCACCGCTCCCGATCCTAGTTTCTTGGGGCTGCCAAAGCCACTAGGAGAGCCTGTGTTGAGCTTCAGTAACTTCTGTTACCTACTTCCTAAGACGCATCGGTGGTAGCATGCCGATTAGGTTACTCGACGTTTCGCCTTCTAACTCTAGCTAACTTCTAAGCGGTTGCTTTAAAGTCATTGCCCAGGGAATACTTGGTCTAAGACCGGAAGTTGTTAGCTGCTTGGACAATGCCTCAAAGGAATCGATTCTGGTCACTCCCAAGTGAGTGACAATCAGTAACTTTCAGCCTCTGGGCAAAGTCCCATTCCTCAATAGTGTGTTATGCTCATCATATATAAACTGATTGGACCTTTTTAGTGTCGCTTTTATCCTGGTAAATTAAAATACGCCAAATCTTGGAGAAGAGCTAGAAATACAGATCGACACCTGTTTACCGATTACAAATCTGCATTCGACAGTCCGATACGACAGAACTTGTTAGATGGTTTGATTTCTTTGCGAAGCTTATAACATACAAAATAGCCACACATCTGACTGAGCAGTTGCCAACCAAAACTTCAAACAAGGCGATAGTCTGTAATGCGGGCAATTTAACATCGTAATGGAGATGATAATTTGGAAGGCTGCAGTAAACAGGACTGGTACCATATTAAACAAAAGTCACATGCTGCTCGCGTATACCGATGATATAGATATCATTGGCCGTGGGTTGCGTGATGTTACTGCGGTCTATTTAAGCATTGAGAAGCAGTTGGTAGAAGTGTGTCTGGTGATAAATGAGGGCAAAATCAAGTTATTTGTTTAAATGTACAAAGAGTCCAGATAATTTTACATACCTTGCACTAAGCAACCAAAGATCCAACTCTTTCGGACACTGATCCCACCTGTCTTGCTTTGCAGCGCAGAATCCTAGGTGTTGACATAAGTAGGTCAAACTATTCTAGGAGTCTTTGAGAATACTTGAGAATACTACTTCCACAATAACGACGAGTACTGTCGTTGAATGAACCTTGAGCTGTATAATGATATCGGCTTACGGCTGGGACTTGTTGTTCGAATGTCTGAAAATTTTCCATCTCGAAAAGTCTTCCGAAAGCAAATTGTTTGAAGGAGAAATTGTTCCAACAAGACATCACAAATCGTCACTTTGTTGTGTCAAAATGTTTGTTGCATAGTGTTTAACTGATGTGTTTCTAAAAAACAGGCTACACTGGTATTTTAATCTCATATACTTTAATCAATTACTGCAACTTTTTATATTTATTTTTCATGGTGTTATATATTTTTAATTGCTTTAAATATTAATTTTGTAAAGGAAAACAATTTTTTTTTTTTTAATTTTTAAACAAATTTTTAAATACTTAATACATATTTAATGCCACCTATGTGCTGTGAGTGTGTGTGTGTGTTGTAATGATTTTATAATGATTGCAAATACATATATTCATGTGCAGTTCTGTGCTGCAGGGCAGACACATGAGAAGAAGAGCAATTTGTTTAAGGATATGTAAGAATTTTTATTGCTTTGTTTTTTAGTCAAATTTATATAAGTATGTAGAAAAATATAATATAAATTCATGTTTACTTGTGATTTTATGTATACAGTAAAAATGTGCTATACCAAAAAGTTCTACGATAGCTAGTAAGTTTGACAAAAAAAAAATAACAACACAACAACAACACATCTTTGTTTTACAAATGACGTTTGCACCTTTTACAATAATATGTCATACAAAGTTTGAAACAAATTTTTGATAATTATGAGAAGTTTTACTTAGGATACTTGCAGGATGAAGGAATGTGGTCCATACTGATGGAAGGCATACCTCATTCTCAACTTATTGTATATCCTGTGGGAATACTTGGGTATTTAAAACCAGGCTAAGAAAATTTGTGGTACAGTGAAGAAGGTCGAATAGTGTTTAAAGGAATTTAATGTAGTATATAAGACTATGCTGCAGTCAAAGGCAACGCGGCCTGCAAGGAAACTACATTTGGTTATAAATGATTTGTGAATAACTTAAGGTCATCTTAGCGATTCGGATTTCACCTTAGATCTTAGAAGGTCCACGTAATGCAAATCGGTACATACCATCTTTTAGTTGACTATAAAGCGGCATTCGATATTACGATACGACGAATCAGATACAAATTTGCGGGATGCCACTGACCGACATGAGCCACCTCAGACAGTTTAAGACTTCAACTTAAAAACTTATTTACCTTTGACACTCCATGAATGCAGTATGGGATAGCTTCTAGTGTTATTATGAATTAACTGTCTTTTTATATTTTTTTTGGCACCTAATTATATATAGACGTATGTTTTTTCAGCGAAATCACTGTCGACAACATCGAGGTGGCTGCCGCATTATTGTTGCACTACAACTATATTTTATTAAACTTCGAACCGCAAAAAATGGGGAGTTTAGGAAACACAGACGGACATCTCCAAAAAGGGGACTTTGAATGGGAGTAGTTTTTGTTCGATTTTACTAAATTGAGAACATAACATCCGCCTAGAGTATAGAAGTTGGCTTCTCAGTTCTATAGCCCTTAAACTACGGCTGCAATCGAGGGCCAAACAGATGGACAACCCCAAAAAGGGGGGTTTGTATGAGAGGTGGGAGTAGTTTTTGTCCGATTTTGTTAATCTTATAACTTAACCTCCGCTAACTTGTGTAACAAACTTAAGCTCGGTTTTTATCGCAGGGATGGACAGACGGAATCCCAGAAAGAAAGTAGTCACAAAGCTGCATACCTGCATAGCATCGAGATAGCCAATGCCTACTACGACCGACTCTCTGAATTACTTCTAACAGACCCAAATAATTCTGATGTTCCTTAAACACAGTGACAGCATATTGCGAATTGTATGACCACTGCCGCAGCGACCTTGCTGGATTGTGAAAAACCACGCTCAGACAAGTCCTTTTACGATGATGAATGTCGCGAAATGTCCAAGGAAATTGATGCTTCATACACGGCAAAACTGCAGCCAATGGCAACACGTTCAGAAGAGAAGGGAGGAAAGAAAACGCCTGTGCAGGCAATAAAAGCTTCTGTGGAAGAAAATACAGAGTCAGGATATCGAAAATTACAGGGATAGAGGTGAAGCCCGAAAGTTCTAGCAAAAGGTAAAATTCAAAGGTTTTGGAACAGGAATCCCTGTATGGACAGAGATGAAAATCTGGTCTCAGACACTCAGAGTGTGCTGCAAATATAGTGGAATCACCCTCGTTCTCTGCTCGGGCCAAAAGGCAGCATAAGTGACGAAATCATACCGACGAAAGAGTAAACTGTCCAAAGCTTTTTAAAGCTGACAACATGCATGCACCAGCTCATAAACACGATTTGCATCAAGTATAGCATGCCCGATGGTTAAAATTCGAGTGTTGTATGTCGCAGGATAAGCCTTTTACCCATCGCTTACAAGGTCCCAGTAGTGTGTTATGTGAAAGAAAAAATCTCATTGTAAATTATCTGATTGGACCTTATTGGTGTGGCTTTAGACCTGATAAATCCATCACTGACCAGATATTCACACTACAACAAATCCTGGAGAAGACCCAATAAATGCAGATCGATACCTATTATCTATTTACCGACTACAAAGCAGCTTTCGATATTCTGATACGACAAAAACTATTATATGCAATGGCTGAGTTTAATAACCCCGAAAAGATGATACGACTTTGCGGGATGACACTGACTGACACGACGTTTTCAGAGAAAATAGGCACAAATCTAACAGAGACATTTTCTACCAAGCGAGGCCTGAGAAAGGCGTTATTCTGTCATGTGATCTCTTTAACATCATAATGGAGAAAACTTTGTCAGCACCTTCATTGAATTTTGATGCTCTATGGATAAAAAAATTACATTTGCCACTGCAATTCCGCCCAATGGTCTGAATATTCCTACTAGCTTCGCCAATATTTTCGAATTTTATTTCTCTACGCCAACTACCGGGTCAATTTATCTCATGATCAAACAAACCTACATTCATTCGGTATAAATCCAATCCAACGAATGAATGAATTTGTCGTGGTCATACAAATATACGTTTTAAATTTCAGGTAATTTGGTCCATTTATTCAAAATTACGATATGAATCCACCTCAGTGCCACCTATTGGGTCCATTTGTACATTTTTTCCCATGATTAAACAAACATACATTCTGAATTTCAGTTAAATTGGACCATCCATTAAAATATTCGATATAAATCCACCGCAGGGCCACCTACCGGTATGAAAATACAATGGTACCTATTCTCACACCTACCAACTATACATACAAAATTTCATTAAGATTGTCGAGCTGTTTCGGAGGATTGCTGCGACAAACACCGTGACACGAGTTTTTTATAAAACAGAAGATTGGCGGCGGATTGCGGAATGTTACTGCGGCCTTTTCGAACATCGAAAATCACTCGGCGGAAGTGGGTCTGGTGATAAATGAGGACAAAAGTAATTTAGTTGTTTCAAGGAACAAAGAGTCTACTCGCCTGGGAAGCTGTGTGAATGTTGAGAACTGTTACTTTGGTATGGTAAATGATTTTTGTCTACCTTGGCTCCACTGTTAACGAAAAAACTTATGTCAGCATGGAAATCAAAAGACGAGTATTGATCACAAACCGCTGTTATTATGCGCTAAAAAAGCGATATAATGACAAAGCCCTCTCTCGAAGAACAAAGATCAAACTTTACCAGACTCTGATCCTACCTGTCTTGCTCTACAGCGCAGTTTGCTGGGTAATAACACAAGCGGATCAATCTATTTTGGGAGTCTTCGAGAGAAAAATACTTCGCAAAATATTTGGATCCATCATCGTTTACGGCGAGTACCATCGTCGAATGAATCATGAGCTTTATGACGACATCCGCGCAGTCAAGCGCGTTGAAATAAACCGAATTTGCTGGCTTGGATATGTTGTACGAACGGATAAAAATGTTCCAGCTCTAAAAGTCTTCGGCAATAAACTTAAAGGACTGTGAAGGAGGGGGCGACCAAAACTTCGTTGGATGGACTTGGTGAAAGAGTGATGGATGTATGAAATTTTGTTGCTGCTGCGATATAAAAAATAGAATTTTTAATTGGTGTAGTACATTTGTATGGGAGGTACCAGAAGGGGCGTTTCTAGACATCCAGACCTTTTCTCTAAAACTTTATCCTGTTATAGCTTTACTAAATACAGAATTTGGGCACGATCGTGTCAAGTGTATTGATATTATTATTTCATCTCTAAAGTGGGCGGAAAGGCACATTTGTATGGGAGGTACCAGAATGGGCGTGTCTAGACTTCCAGATTTTTTCTCCAAAACTTTATCCTGCTTGAACTTTACTAAATACAGAATTTTGTCATGATCGCGGTAGTTCTAATAATAATATTAATCGATTTCTAAAGTGGGCGGTACCAGATGTGTGTGGGAGGTACCAGATGGGGCGTTGGTAGACTTCAGTTTTTTTCTCAAAAACTGTATCCTGCTATAGCTTTACTAAATTAAGAATTAGGGTACGAACGCGATGGATTTATTGATATTATTACTCCATATCTAAAGTGTGCGGAAAGGTGAATTTGTATGGGAGGTACCAGAAGGGGCGTGGCTAGACTTTCAATTTTTTTCCAAAACTTTATCTTGTAATAGCTTTACTAAGTACAGAATTTGGGTACGATCCCGTTGGGTGTACCAGAAGGGGCGGGGCCATGTAGCTCATTTTCAATACCGTAAGTAGTTTTGGGGAAATATTAACTCATGCAAAATTTCCAGACATTTGGTGGCGTCTTTCTTTTTGGTGGTGAATCAGTTCTGGCGGTATTCGAGAGAAAAATACTCCGTGAAATATATGGGCCCATCATCGCTAACGGAGAGTATCGGCGTCGTATGAATCATACACTGTCATTGACGTGGTCAGACGCATTAAGACAGACAGACAGACAGACAGACAGACAGACAGACAGACAGACAGACAGACAGACAGACAGACAGACAGACAGACAGACAGACAGACACCCATATACCCCATAAAAATTTTCCACTCCGCCCGCTCTATCTCAGTAATCTATATATATAAAAGGCTTAGGTGTCTGACTGATCACTCCCCAGCCCAAACCGCTAAAGCTGGAACTTTGAAATGGATTTCTGGATACTCGAACTACAAGGAGGAAAAAAGGGTGGGGCAACGCCCCATACAGCTCGAAATTTACAATGGCTGTATCTCATAAACCATTACAAATACGAAGTCGAGATTTGGTACATATGTTGGTCGTACAAGAAAAATTACTTTTTTGTGGGAAGTGGCGGTGCCACGCCCCATTTAAAAAATAGTTATGTTGAACAAACAAATGGACCGATCGCAATTGAATTTTCTATGTGTGATACTGTCCATAGGGCCTGTATCATAGGCTACATGAAAACATTATTAGACAAAGGGGCGTGGCACCGCCCTCACAAACAGAAATTTCAATCGGTCATATCTCAAGAGCCCTTAGAGGTAGCAAAATGAGATTTGCTACATATAGTTACTGATACAAAAGAGAATACATCTCGCTGGAAAATGGGCGGTGCCACGCCCCTTTATAAAATACAATTAGACAAAGGGACGTGGCACTGCCCACACAAACCAAAATTTCAATCGGTCATATTTCACGAGCCGTTAATGGTAAGAAGATGAGATTTCCTACATATGTAAATGGTACATGGGGGATTACGTCTTGTTGGGCCGGATAGGATGATGAAAGGATGGTTGTTTCCCTTTTTTAGTAAACGTCAGCTAATAGTGGATTTTTTGAAATTCGATATTTCTGGACAACAAAAATCGAAAAAGGGATAAAATTGTTAATATCGCCCAGACCAATAATGATATAATCATGGTAATTTATATAGGCTTGCTTCCTATGGAATTAACACGAATCAGGGAGAGTTTTCGAAACTCTTAGCTTTTGGGCGTAAAAAAGGCCGAAAAGGTATAAAACATGGTACCATCGCCCAGACCAAATGCCTAATGGTAGAGTTACGAAATTGTATATAGAGTTGCTGTCTATAGAATTAGATAGCCGCCAGATGGTGGTTTTTAGAAATTCGAACATTGAAGGGTAAAAAGGCCGAATAGGGATAAATCTGGTACCATCACCCAGACCAAACGGCTAAAGATATAATCGTATATGGGCATGCTTCCTATAGAATTAGAGGGGGTACCATTTCGTTCTGAATTTCATTTGACATTTCTCAATTTCAGACTAACTCAATTTGAACCATGGAAAGATACACAATCTAGCAACTCGTTAAAGTTATTTAGGCTAATTATGAAAATGGGCGTTCAAATCAAAATGCATATCGTGCACTTCGTGATTTTTTCGGTCAATATAATCGTAGAAATGTGCAAACAATCGAAGAAATCGTGCAAAAATTTGAACAACCCGAGTCTGAAGGAGATGTGAAAACACCAGTGCATGCGCGTAAAGCTAATACCGCAGAAAATATTGCTGCTGTTCGCGATTGTCTGGTTGAAAATCCGTCCACCTCAACTCGTCGTCGTGCCCAACCAATGCACTTCTCACGCTCGTCGTTGATGATAATTATTCATAAAGACTAGCATTTACACGCTTACAAGGTGCAATTGACTCAAGAAATAAAGCCTCTTGACCATTCAAAACGTCGTCAATTGTCAGAATGGTGGCAAGAAATGGCAACAGTGGATGATCAATTTTCGAAGAAAATCATCTTCAGTGATGAGACACATTTTCATCTCAGTGGATTCGTCAATAAGCAGAATTGCCGCATTTGGGCGAAAGATAATCCAAGAGCGAGTGTCGAAAAACCAATGCACCCACAAAGAGTGACTGGTTGGTGCGATTTATGGGCTGTCGGCATAATTGGACCGTATTTTTTACAAAATGAGGCCGATCAGTCTGTTACTGTGAATGGTGTTCGCTAACGTGAGATGATAACGATCTTTTTATGGCCCGAATTGGAAGATATGGATGTGAACGATATGTGGTTTCAACAAGACGGTGCCACTTGGCACACAGCTTACGAAACAATAGATCTTTTACGCGACAAATTCAATGGTTGTGTTATCTCACGTAATGTCGATGTCAACTGGCCGCCAAGATCATGTGATTTGACACCGTTGGACTTCTTTCTTTGGGGTTATTGGAACATAAAGCATATGTGTACGTCGATAAGCCAGCAACAATTCAAGAGTTAACATAAAAAAACTTTATTTCCCGTTACACCCCATGAATGAGGAATGGGATAGCTTCTCGCGTAATCGACGAATGCGAACGTCACTGTTTGAGAAGCATTTACTAGACATGCCAATTGACTAGACACTTATACTGTGAAGTTGCTGTCAACAACATTCGAGGGGAGCCAACAATGAAAGAATTTTTTTTTGAAGATGACGAGCCATGAGTTTAACCTGTGATCTCCCGCATGGTAGTCGCGTGTTCTAACCACTATGTCACGGCCAGTCAAGAGCTAAAGGAATAGATAATTCGGCACATTAACGGCATAAAACCACAATTATGCCTCAGCGTAATCGAAAATCACAAGGAGGAAGCAAAACAGGCGAGACAGCTATTTAGGCGAAAAACGTCAGATGAAGAAACGGGAGAACGAGGATATAGAGCGATACAGGGATAGAGGTGAGGCCCGAAAATTTTACCAGAAAGTAAGAGCAAATGGATACGGTAATGGCCTCCCCACCCGTAAGGACAATGATGGAAATCTGGTCACGGATACGCAGAGTGTGCTGCACATATGGAAAGAACACTTCCAGCAACTGCTGGTTCCAGAAGGCAGCGCACGTGAAGTTATCACGCCAATTGTCGACGACGGCTTAGATTTGCCACCACCAAGTCAAGCCGAGGTAAGAAGAGCAATATCGCGGCTGAAAAACAACAAAGCAGCCGGTGCCGACGGTCTGCCCGCAGAGCTCTTCAAGTCCGGTGGCGAGGAGCTGATAACGAGCATGCACCAGCTCCTGCGCACGGTTTGGCTTAATGAGTGCATGCCCGACGATTGGAATGTAAGCGTATTATGTCCTGTGCTGAAAAAAGGTGATCCAAGTGTGTGCTCCAACTACCGCGGGATCAGCCTCTTACCCATCGCATACAAGGTCCCGTCGAGTGTGCTATGTGAAAGACTAATGCCAGTGTTATCCAACCTGATCGGAACTTATCAGTGTGGCTTTAGACCTGGTAAATCAACAACTGACCAGATTTTCACACTTCGGCAAATCCTGGAAAAGACCCAAGAGAAACAGATCGATACGTACCATCTTTTCGTCGACTATAAAGCTGCATTCGACAGCCCGATACTGCAGAAATTAGTCAAAGCCATGGCTGAGTTTGGTATTCCAGCGAAGCTGATACGTCTTTGCGGAATGACGCTGACTGACACGAAGTCTTCAGTGAAGATTGGCAAGGACCTGACAGAGCCATTCTGTACCAGACGAGGCCTAAAACAAGGCGACGGCCTATCGTGTGATCTCTTCAACATAGTGATGGAGATGATAAAGAGAAAAGCTGCAGTACCCATCCTCAGCCTCTTACCCATCGCATACAAGGTCCCGTCGAGTGTGCTATGTGAAAGACTAATGCCAGTGTTATCCAACCTGATCGGACCTTATCAGTGTGGCTTTAGACCTGGTAAATCAACAACTGACCAGATTTTCACACTTCTGCAAATCCTGGAAAAGACCCAAGAGAAACAGATCGATACGTACCATCTTTTCGTCGACTATAAAGCTGCATTCGACAGCCCGATACTGCAGAAATTAGTCAAAGCCATGGCTGAGTTTGGTGTTCCAGCGAAGCTGATACGTCTTTGCGGAATGACGCTGACTGACACGAAGTCTTCAGTGAAGATTGGCAAGGACCTGACAGAGCCATTCTGTACCAGACGAGGCCTAAAACAAGGCGACGGCCTATCGTGTGATCTCTTCAACATAGGGATGGAGATGATAAAGAGAAAAGCTGCAGTAAACACGAGTGATACTATATTCAACAAAAGCCACATGCTACTCGCGTACGCTTATGACGTAGACATCATCGGTCAAAAACTGCGGGATGTGACTGCAGCCTTCTCAGGTATACAGAAGGATGCAGCAAAAATGGGTCTAACGGTGAACGAGGACAAAATGAAGTTATTAGATTTAACGAACAAAGAATCTACTCGTTTGGGAAACTGCGTGAACGTTGACAACTATTATTTCGAGGTGGTAGACAACTTTGTCTACATAGGCTCCGCCATCAATAAAGCAAATAATGTCAGCCTAGAAACCCGGAGAAGAATCATGCTTGTAAATAAATGCTACTTTGGACTAAGCAAGCGATTCAATGACAGAGCCCTCTCTCGACGAACAAAACTCCAGCTATACCAGATACTGGTTCTACCTGTCTTAATGTATGGCTCAGAATTCTGGGTTATGACTAGGGCGACCATTTTTCAGCACGATAAAAACGGTTTTCAGTACTTAAAACAGCATGAAAAACCCTTGAAATAAGCCCGATAGATTTTATATTCAGCATTTATAATTTTTTTTATTTATTGAAAAACAAACAAAAAACAATTTCACATCTATTAAAGAAGTAATAAAAACAATAAGTAAATTAACCAGAGTATACAGTCGTGTATTCATACAAAGAAAGTAATTTTTAAACCAAAAAAAAAAAAAATTTCTTAAAGTGAGATTATACTTGGTTAATGTCACGATTACAATTAAGCACTAAGTGCATTTTAAAATTTTCCATGGTGAAACTTTTACGCTGGTTTGTAAAAAAATTTCCATATATATATATTTCCCCATAAACGCACTTGTTGTTTTGGAATTTTTAGAAATAATATTGTTGATTTCCACAAAGCCATGATTTCGCGCAAGAACGGCAGTCATTTTTTTAAAATAATTTTTATCAGATGTTTTTCTATAGCTTGTTGAATTGATTTTACTGTTTCCAAGCTTTTATTCAATGGCAATTTTTGTGACTTGACTCAATTTTTGTGATGGCATGCCAGATGCACTTAAAGTTAATTTTTATGAAGGAAAAATCGGATTACAAATTTTCATTAGAAAGAACCTCTTTGCTTTATCGCAATGCTTTTGAATCATTTTCGTTAAACTCTTGAATGACTTCCCTTATGTCTTCCAAATAATTAGTATAATACTCCGCTGCTTCCAACCACGTTCCTCATCGTGTCGTTATTGGTTTATGTTATAGAGGCACATTAGGTTTCATTAGTTTAAATTTTTGTTTTCGATAAGGCGCCTGAAAACTTAGAAATATAACGCATCGAACGACCGAAGCTATCGATAAAAATAGGGCTATTACAAAATCTTGAACACAGGCTGTGTGTAAAATAAGAGGATAGTTTGGCAATTGAATTCTACCTGTCATATTTTTATGAACCGCAAGGGCTTGTAACATGTAAAAATTTTCAATTAATAGAAACATACTTATTAAAATGTATCAAAAATTTAAATAAGGGCAAAAACAGCATGAAAAATCACAAACCTTTTAAATAAGCAAGATCGCTTGAAATCGTTAAATTTAGCAGCATCAGCAATATTCAGCATGTGCTGAAAATTGGTCGCCCTAGTTATGACACAATCGGATGAATCAGTTCTAGCGGTATTCGAGAGAAAAATACTCCGTCAAATATATGGGCCCATCATCGCTAACGGAGAGTATCGGCGTCGTATGAGTCATGAGCTGTACGAGCTGTACACTGTCATTGATGTGGTCAAACGCATTAAGGTGCAACGGTTGCGTTGGCTACGTCATGTTGTACGCATGGACGAAAATACTCCAGCTCGAAAAGTGTTCGACAATGAACTCGACGGACGGCGCAGAAGAGGGCGACCAAAACTCCGTTGGAAATCGTTGATCGAAGCGCTTATAATATTTTTCTACGTGCAGTATATAATCCACTGGGATTGCAAAGAAGTACCAGCTAAATAAGTAAGTAAGTAATCGAAAATTTGGACCATCGGATAGAAGTGTGCCGCCGAGGTCGCGATGGCCATTTAGCTGATATTTTGTTCCATACATAATTGAACCATGCCAATATTATCATAATGAAAAGAAATGACAATAATTTCCTAAATAATTTGTGATTTATTGAAAATCAACATTAGCCCTTAAAATTTAGCCATCCGATATTAGAAAAGTTTATGTTTACTGAAGGTAAGGGTATATGTAGGTCGCATCATTTATAACACTATGCAACAAATTTTTGATCCCGGCTTCTAAATAGTTGATCCTTATGTAAAATTTCATGCTGAATTCAAATCTGCTCTCAGATATTTGGAAAGTAGAACAGTTTTTGAGATATGGTCAAATTTCCATTTTTAGTGTTTTGAAAAAAGGAAGGTCTACTAAAATGACATTTTCTCTGGTTTTTGTTCACCGATGTCACCGAACTGTGACGAAAATTAAAGATAATAAAATTATTTCTTAAAAAAACAATAGTTGTTTAAAATCTAATCACAAATGACGAAGTTATGGCACTTCAAAGTTGGATTTTTGTTAAAATTTTGATGATTTTTCAAGTTTTCGCTGCCTTTAATTAAGTATGTTTCCGTGTTTCCGTAAAAATTGCTCCGGTTTCAAACTATTGCATGATAGAATAATATGTTACAAAAATTGTTTGCCCTTGGTCATCAAAATCGGATAAAAAATACTTCCGCATTTGCAGCATTTGGGGAAATAACCCAATTTTTTTTTTAAATATTCCTATGTAATTTATTTAACAAAAAAAGTAGTTATTTTTCAAAAAAGGGGCCCCTTTCGGTTCTATGATGACCCCCCAGGTGCGGGTACTCAAGTGAAAGATATTTTCGAGACGAATCCAACGATGTTATTTTTAGGTTCCTACGGGTCTCCTGGACCGAGTTAGAGCCATTTCCGGGATATACCAAGAAAAAAAAATTATTTTAAACTAAATTTAAAAAATTTTAAAAAGAATTTTGCGTGCGGCGCTGCTAAACCCAACATAGGTGTACCGTCATTTCGCCCAATGTCATTTCGCCCAAAAACAACCATGACATATCGCCCAAAACATGAGATATTTATTCGTCTCAATAACGCTGATTGTGAATTCAAAGAAATGGCCACGATCGTTGGATATATTTTATGTTTGTCAGGAACTTCAGCATCATTGGAGCGAATCTTCTCTGTAGTGAACAAACTTGGACGTCAGCCTAAACACGATTAGATGTGCAAACATTGAAGGCGATCATTCCGGGAATTGATTTTTTTTCGGTTTGTGAAGCAAAGATGCACAGAATTGCTTGAAATTTCGCACAGATCCTAAACAGAGACTTTGTTGTATTCTCCAAAAAAAAAATATGACATCTGATAGAACGCTGCTCAAACGCCGGTCCGGGAAACGACAAATTTCTATTATTATCTTACATTTGTATGAAATTAATAAATTTTCCGGTCTATCCCGGACCGGCGTTCCTAAACTACTTACTCAAATGGATCGCGAGTCAGCAGTATTGAAAAACGACATCAGTACAACATTTCCACAAATTTTTGTGACGTTTGCTTAACAACTGCGGAAACGCTGGTCCGGGAGCGAAGAAGTTACTATTATTTTTTTTTTAGTTTCCCCGTCTATCAAATGGGTTGCGAGTTGGCAATATTGAAGAACAGTATTTGCAGAGCATTTCCACGAGTTTCTGTGACGTTTGCTTTGAAACTGCTGAAACGCCGGTGCGGAAGAGAAGAAGTTTCTATTCTTTTTTTAAGTTTTCCCGTCTATCCCTGACCGGCGTTTCCGCAGTTTTTAAGCTAATATCCCGGAAATACCGTTTCCCGGGAAATGGGGAGCACTATTAAAATATATATGCTATGTAAATATGTACTGCGAAAAGTACTGTTTTTCCAAATCGATGTACTGCTTTTTTAAAAAAATTCAGTGAAATGTACTGTTTTTGTCCAATAAAAATATACGAGCTTTATGTATGACCGATAAACCATATACTTTTTTTTTGCACATTCGTGTTGTTACAACAGTTGATTGCTCCTGAATTGCTATACAAAAAAATTTAAAAAATACAATATGTGCAACATAAATGTTAATGCAAGCAGAACAAAATTGTAGGAGTATTGTGTAATAATAACAGCCAGTTATGACAGACACAGGCATGTTCGAAAAATAACAGCAGATGGGAGGAGTTTTTGCCAAGGTAACGTATGCCAATATGGTCTTGTGCTGTGTGTGATTAATAAAAAGCAAAATGTTTTTGGGGTTATAGAAGGATACTCTTGCAAGTTCGTAACATATATACATATTTCATATGATTGCAACTGCGCTACCCTTTGGCACCTACGCCTCTGTCAAATATTGATTGCAACTCACAACGCTGTGTTTTTCACCCCCACCCACATGCACAAAGAGTAAAAATCAATTTAAAGTTTTTAAATAACAATTAATATTTTTTTGTGGTTTACACACACAAACATTTTTTTCATTGCCTGTCTGTCGCCAACAATAGCTACTGGTACTATCAATATTTTTCTGTTTATTCAATACCTGAATTCAATGAAACGTAGGGAGTTTTATTATTGTGAGTACAAAAAAAACAAAAACTATGTAATTAAATGACGATAGTCATTCAATTCACTTGATATTGTTGTATAGGGTCATAAGCGCAACCAACCGGTGGGCAATTGTGAACCAGACAAGTTCAGTGTAATGGAAATTATTAAATTGTTATTAAGGATTGCTGCTGACTTTTATTAATATATAATAATAATAATGTTAAAACTGGGTGTTAATGTTGGCTATGTAAGTAAACTTTGCTTGACATATGTATGTAATTATACAATGTACTTATACAACGGAAATTGATATCCCTTGACATTAAAGTGTGGATACTGTATTTATACCCGTCACTTTTTGTGGGGTATTGGTGAGTGCCGTCTAAACGTAATCACCAATATAATGTAGATAGTACGATACATTTGAATGTAAAATGTTTATAAAGTTTAAAGTTCTCTTTAAGTTCGAACAATTTTACATTACTTTCCTTTAACAATAGCCGTCTACATATTTATACAAGCTGTACGCAGCTACACATGTAACGTTTACATCAATATCGTAAAGTTTGCATATATTCATCCCGACGATTTATGCCGGGTTTTTCCTTTCTCCTCTCTCCATCGCAGCCTGCCGTAAATTTTGTATTATCCCAGTTTTATGGTTTTATGTAAATAAAATTTCTGTTTTATGAATTACAGCCCAGTTGGGTATATTGTTGCATCGTATGAAATTGTAACAATGCTTTTTATCGCAGACGCAACGCAGACGATATAAATTCATGTGAAACTTAAAAGTTCACCCCTTCTTTAGCGAGTCTACATTTAAAATCGTTGGTCATTGGCAAATGTTAACATTCAGCAGTAGATAAAGCGGCAGTAAAACAAGGAAAATATGTTCTTTTTGTGTAATTGCAATAAAAATAAAATTTTATGATCAGTCTTATGCAAACAATGATAATTAAAAGTTCACAAATTTAAAACGGCGTTCTAAACATTTGCATTTTAGTGTCTGTTAAAAAGTTATTGGCACATTATTAAAAGATTGATTAAAAAAATAGCCAGTTCAATGTGCTGATATGATGTCTTCGAGAGGTCACTACAGCGTGTATATAGGGCACTTACTTACTTACACACCTCGCCTGAATGACGAATGGGTTGACCTAAAATGGCAACAAAAACGGTAAAAGTGTCTTAAAGCTGAAGTCCGTACGCTTCCAATGAGATATATAACACGATATATTATCTCTATGATTTGATGGCGGAATCATGGGGCAAAGAACGTCACTTCTAAAAAAAAGCGCAAAACGGATTATAAGAAGAAAATTCCTTTTATCTTAAAAAAGGATCAGCAAGGATTTGGTTCAAGTGGATTTTTAATGTACAATTGACCCCCAACAAAACCCATTTACCGTTTTTGTTGCCATTTTGGGTCAACCCATTCGTCATACAGGCGAGGTGTGCTTAAGTGGCCCATTACAACTTACGAACGTGGTTCATAAATTAGAGGTCTAAAGTATTAAAAAATTCCACAAGCTTCTGTCTTCTGCGTGCGTTCTTCAGCTAGTCCTACCAGGTGGCACATCGCCTGCCACTTAATCCTTCCAACGAATTTTGGGTCTCGCTGCTCTTCGTCGTCCTTCAGGCTTGCATTAAAACACTTTTTTCTTTGGAGCATTTACATCCATCCTGGCAACATGTCCCAGCCATTGTAGTCGTTGGAATCTGACTCTTTTAGCTACGGCGATGTCGTGGTAAAGCTCTTACATATCATGGTTCATCGTAAGCACCCATGATTTGGCGGCATACAACTAACACCTGGTACAGCTGTTTCTTAATATCCTGAGATAAGGCGGTGTTACTAAAGTGCTGCCGTAGTACGAAAAAACATCTATTGGTGAGCACTATTCTCCGCTTGATTTCTTGGCTCACATTATTTTTCTTTGTTGACGGAAGATCTGAGGTAGGTAAACGCATCAATTACCTCAAAACAATAATTTCCAACATTGACGTTGCGTCCCCATTGAGAGGACTCTTTGTTCGTCGAAATCATTATTTTTGTTTTTAGTTTTGTCCTCGTTGACCACTAAACCCATTTTTGCTGACTCCTTTTCTAACGAAGAGAAAACTACAGTAACATCCCGCAAATTTCGGCCAATGATGTCTATATCTTTGGCATAGGCTAGTGGCATGTGGCTCTGGTGGACTATGGTGCCAGACATGTTCGCACCAGCCTTTCCCATCACCCTCTACATAACTAAATTAAATAGTGTAAAAGACAAGATATCACCCTGCCTAAATTTTTTTCCGTGTTGAATGTTTGAAAGCGATTCTTACCAATCTTAAACGAAAATTTGGTGTTTTCCAAGGTACATCTGCAACGTCGAATTAGCTTTGCAGGAATACCAAACTCAGACATGGCCTCATATAGCCTATTCCTTATCGGAGAGTCGAAAGCAGCTTTATAGTCGACAAAGAGGTGGTAGGTGTTGCTATGCTTTTCATTAGTTTTTTCCAGTATTTGTCGTTAAGTGAACATCTGATCCTTCGTAGATTTACCAGGTCTAAAGCCGCGCTGATAATGTCCAATTAGTTTTTCTACAATTGGCTTTAGATGTTCACACAATTTGCTCGAAAGGACCTCGTACGCAATTGGCAATCGGCTTATTCCACGGTAGTTCTTACACTCACTACGATCTCCTCTCTTGTATATTAGACATAACAGACTGAAACTCCAATTCCCGGTCATGCTCTCCTCTAGTCAGATGTTCTCCATAAGCTGATGCATGATTCTAATCAGCTCCTCTCCACCTGCCTTTAACAATTCAGCCGGGAGACCATCGGCTCCAGCTGCTTTGTCATTTTTAAGGCGGGATATTGCCACACCTATCTCGCTCTGGCTCGGCTGTGGACAGTTAATACCATCGTCATGGATTGGAGCGAAGTCTTCTGGTGTATTGTCCGTAACCAGCAGATTTTTGAAATGTTCCATATCTTTAGAATGTTATCCGGGAGTGTCTTTAGCTGGTCATCACTGTCCTTGCAGGAGGGCAATCCTGTTCCACGCATTCTCTTCTAACTCTCTGGTAGAATGTTCGGGCTTTCCCTCTACTTGTGAGCAACACTTTGCACTCATTCAGTCTTTTCTTCAGTTCCATCTTTTTCTATCTAAAGATACGAGTTGCCTCTTGTCTCTTCTCCCTGTGCCCTTCACGAACCGCTCGCGTTACCAATGACTGCAGTTTCGCCCGGTATGCAGGATCCGTCTCAGGTGCGCTTTTCGCAGTCCGTTCTATGGAGTCGGCTTATATATTAATATTATCAGGGGTTAGAGCACTCCATAGCAGTTGAGTTAGGTGGTTTGAGTAGGCGTCCGCTACCTCTGTGTCCGCAGTTTACCGATGTCAAATTTTCGTTGTGCCTTGTTACGTACGTTTATCGCCATGCTTAGTTTTATGCGTACCTAAAATGCGGTAAGGTAGTGACCGGAGTCAATGTGATCGCATCGTACGTCCAGAACACTCGATGAGTGCCTTCCATCTACTACCACGTGATCTATCTGATTCCTCGTTAATTGATCTGGAGATAACCATGTTGTCTTAGAATATTTCTATAGACAAATCTAGTGCTTCTTCTTGCCGCAGAGAAATCAATCAGTTGTTCGACGTTTCGGTGTGCAGACTGAATTCTCCGATGGTAGCTCAAATGCGGCCTCCCTGCCTATTTTAGCATTAAAATCGCCTAGTATAATTTTGATGTAATGGCTAGGACTACGGTCATATCCATGGCTCTGTAAGAACTCGTCTTTATCCTCATCGCTTTTCTCTTCTGTCGCAGCATGGGCACATATCAGTGTTATGCGTAAAAACTTTGTCTTGACTCTTATGGTGGCTATTCGTCCACACATCGGATTGAACCGTGAGACTAGGAGTCGCAGTCTCTTGCCAACCACGAATCCACATCCAAACTCGTGCTTGTCCTGATGGCCGCTATAGTAGATGTCGCACGTCTTCATACGCGAGCACCCGTGTCCTTCCACCGGATTTCCTGTAAAGCGGTTATGTTAGTCTTGTATTCTTCAATGACTTTCGCCAGTTGGATGGAGGCACCTGGTCTATACATCGTTCTAACATTTCAGGTGCATATCCTTAAATCATGGTCCTTAATTTGTTTGCGGTGGTCGTCAACATTTTGGGGGGTCCATTTTATTATGTTCTTACATCTTTTCATTGCAATAGTTCAAACGTCGCTGTCGGGTTGCCGCCCAGTGCACCACGTCGCAGTTTTCTTCTCCTGCCAGTATTTTATTACCCGCTCACTTTGAGCCGACGTTACTGGGTTTTAGGTTTCACCCCTCACAGAAAGCCGTGCTATGGCGGGAGTCAAAAGCCTCAAGCATCACCACGTGGAGCTACTCCATCCGCAGTAGTACTACGAATTCGAACTGTAATTGTCAAGGATCACCCTGGGTTTACCAAGTTAAACCGATCAGAAGCTTTACCTTGCATCACACTCCCGACGTATTAGGGAACTATTTAAGCCCTAGCCAATCCCCCTTCAGGTTTTTACTCAGGGTGAGGGTATATAAAAGTAGGTTTACCTAAGACGGTTTAGCCATTGGCTCAACGGCCTAATATGTATGTGTCATTGGGCTAGAAAATGTGATTACAAAATTTAAGCCTAATCTAGTAATGTTAAAGATTGGAAAAACAGTGAATAGTTCATTCATTGCAGATATATGTTAGACGTTCTAAGCGGGACATACATTTTACCTACATTTACTGGAAAAATACCATTTTACATTACAAAAAAAAAAAATAAAGTTTACTGCAATGTTACTAAGATAATATTACAGCACTACAATACAAAAATTTTTTCCACTACATCATTACAACAAAAGGTCACGAATAACATACAAACTATCTACTTGCAATTGCACAAACCACTTATAACTTTAATATCTACATGACATTCCAATGACATACCACATGTCAATCAAAATTTTAGTAAAGCCCACAACATTTTCATAATTTCATAGTGCTGTAAATTTTTGTGAAACAATTTTATACTCGTTAGTCTTTCTATTACATATAACGACTATTTTCACTTTTACAATATCTGTTATTACGACCAGAACTAGATTACAGCAACAGCCACAATTGACATGTAATGAAAGTGTATGACAGAGATTGTAATCAAAATGATTCGTTTTTCGACTGCAGCAAGGACATGGGTGGACACAACACTACGGGCTGGCCAGTGGTATAGCTGCAATAAATACTTATGTGAATGCACAAAATACCATCCACATAGCATATTTTAATACGAAAATTACATTCAGTTTTATTATGAGTAATTTGACTCTATGGGCAGGCTGAGTTAAAATAAGTGCATAGGAGTGACTGCGGTGATGGCCACTAAGAGATTGTGAAATTGACTTGTGAATATAATTCCACAAACTACGGCACTTAAATATATTTTAGATATGGTAAACGTATATACGTTACGAGAGTTTTTCTCTATTTGGTATTGTAGAATGATTTACTTTAGTTGACTAACAAAATTGGCAATGAAAGTTAAACTGGCCAACATTTGGTAAAAATTAAAAAAATTGTTTTAAAGCCGCTTTACTGAAGAAAACCAGGACTATGGTCTGTTTTTCATCCCTAAAATGTGTTGCATGTAAATGTGATGAAAAATAACTGACTGAATAACATCCGGATTGTTCCCTTAAGCCCCTCAGTTCATTTATACTGTCATATATCATTTCTGATTCATCTCTTATTGGCATTCACACAATATTCGCGTTCTATTACAATTGCATACAAACACCGACAACAGGACTTTACTCCCTGCCAACTTCAACATTTTCCACAAAAGTGATTAAAACCATTATTAGGTTACGGTTAAGGAAATTAGCTTCAGCCCAAGCCGCGCCAATGACAGCTGTGCCAATGAGCGTACGCTTATCGCGTATAATAGATGGAAATATTCAAAATCGCTTTCAATGAATCGCTAACATTACACAGACATTTTGCTTTGGATTTCCAATACACACACACAGAGATACTCAACCACCAAAAGGCAGACACAGAGATACACAGCCACCAAACTCCAAAGGCAATATGAATGTAGATTTGTAAATGTATATATCTGTGCCATTGTTTTTGTAGCACTTAACTTTTGTTGAACAGCTCGCGGAATGTTGGGTTAACGAAAGAAAACAGTTGGTGAATGGAATTGTGAGGAAAAGCCATTATCATTGAAAAACATAACACGTTCGTTGAAAAAGTGAAACATACACCCGCAAAGATGGAAATACACACACCCACAGTCACACACACACAAAACACATACAGGCAGTTACTGATACAAAACCAACTAATTGTTTTCATGGTTTATTCCAAAAGAGGAACACATAACACAGAGCACCCACGCACATACACACACACAAAAAGCACGTGAACATCAATGGAATTGGTAATGGGTACTACTTTTGGTACTTGTACAGAATGAAACTTGAATGAATGATTTAAATAATTTTAAATAAAATTTCAAATCTATATATATGTTAAGTATATAACCAGTACAGAAATTACAGTCAGGTAAAATGACCAGGAAGTACCCTCACTCTATCTATGATATTGTTTAACCCTCGAGTTATTGGATTTTAAAATGAAAATACGTGTGTAAATAAAACAAAAACCTTTCAGATAATAATCTTCATATTTTCTTATAATGATAGAAGGATTTATGACAATTATATGTGAGACAAAATATCGGCCAACTGCTCGCCACGGCTTCGGTGATATAACTATCCGTTGGTCCATATTTTGAATGACTCTGAGGCAAAATTAACGTTAAATGTCATGAGTGTGCCGAATTAGCTCATCCTTTACCTCTTGAATTGTTCTTGGCCTATTGACGTACACTTTATCTTTTATATATCCCCATCAAACATCATCAAACGACGCCTCATAATTCTATGTCAGCGGAGTCAGTTCTCGGAATATAACGCTTTAGAGAACAAGGCTCGTATTTCCCTAAAGAGCCCCCTATAAGTTTTCAACCCATTCATCGATTCGAATGGGTTTATAAGAATGAATAGTCGTCTTGCGCGATCTCCCACTCTCACCTATGACGAAAGGTTCCCAAAAATCCTTCCCTACAACGGACGGTTCACTAAATTGTACTTAAAACACATCCATATGTGCTCTGTACATAGTGAGGTGTCTTTAATGCTAAGGCTAGTGAGACAAGAGTTTTGGGTACCCAAGTTGAAAAATCTTGTGAAGACAACCATCCATAACTGTCGTGCGTGCGTCCTGTACAAGAAGAGAGCCGTGGAGCAGATTATGTCCGCTCTCCCCCCAGAAAGATCTTCACCTTCTCGTCCTTTTACATGTACAGGTGTCGACTTCGCCGGCCCCTTTGAATTAAATCTGTTATAGGCAGAGGTTGTCATATAACGAAAGGTTATGTTCTCGTGTTTGTTTACTTCGCGACGAAAGCAATGCACCTTGAAGCTACTAACGATCTTTCAACTGATTGTTTCATTGCAGCCTTCTCTCGGTTCTTTTCTCGAAGAGGTTGCCCCGCCAAAATGTATTCCGATAACGGAACAGCCTTTGTGGGAGCTTCCAATGTTCTTGGCAAAGACCAAGCCCGATTTATGCTTGAAGTGAAACGCCAAGACCTTTCGAAGGATGCTTTTCAACTCATTTCGGCTGTGGGAAGCCGGAGTCAAAAGTTTTAAGACCCACCCTTAAAAGGTCTCTAACGATCAGAGGTTTACCTTTGAGGAGTTCACAACAATGTTAGCCAGAATTGAAGCGTGTCTCAATTCTAGGCCCCTTAGTCCCATGTCGGACAATCCTAACGATTTTTCCCCGTTGACTCCCGGACACTTCCTCATAGGCTCAGCTTTGCTATCTCCGCCTGAACCCGATATAGCTTTAGAGTGTCTAAGTTATGCGAATATATGGCAAAAGCTTAAAGTCCTCCATCAATACTTTGCCCGACGATGGAAAGAAGAATATTTGGTGGAACTCCATAAACGTAATAAATGGAAGTATCCCCAAAAGGACTTTGAAGTTGAAGACATGGTGGTCATTCGAAAAGACGGTCTTCCCCCTAACGAATGGAAAATAGGCAGAATAGAGAAAGTCTATTAAGGCTCCGATTAGAGAGTGCGAGTAGCCGATGTACGAACTGCCAATGGCGTTCTTACAAGGCCAGTAGTGGAACTCGTACTACTTCCTACACCCGAACAGAACTAATAGTTTTTTTTTGTTTTTGTGTTCTGCTCGTCCCTTTTTTTCCCTCCCTTTCCATGTAGAACCATGTCTACCCCTCCACGCCGGTAAACAAACGATCGTCCCGCTCCAGAAGAAGACCATGCCAGCACCAGAGAACGTTCTAAGACTCATAGCTGCAAGCTGTGTTCACAGCCCCATCCCTTGCGACGGTGTCTTCGGTTCCGTATGATGGATCCCGCCAAGCAGCTAAAAATTGTGATGCAGCACAAGTACTACATAAACTGTTGGGCGCAATCGCATTTGAGTAAAAACTGCAACAGCCGAGAGCGATGCCAGGAATGCTTAGCCGAGCACCACACGATGTTGCATCCTGATAACCGCGCCAAGGCCAACAGCAAACGCGGCAGGAACAACAACCCAAACCGTAGCAACAACAACAACCCAAACCGTGGCAACAACAACAACAACAACAGTCGTATTAGCGACACTAAAAAGCGCAATCGTCGTCGTCGTCAACATCACAATCACGGCCCCAAACAAGCGCTGTCACCGACAGTGCCTCAATCTGCTGCTGCCCATCATAAGTGCTCCTGCCAAGGGCACCAAAACGTGGACACTGCCCTCGGTGGTGGGTCGACACCCTCCACGTCCATGCGAGGCATTGATAGATGTTTCTGTTTTTATGTATTTTGTTCGTCCTAAACTATTGAATTGTGAATAACTGAATTCTCTTCCACTACCCGTTTATGGAGCCCAGCCTAGATCCTGCTTTCCTCTATATTGCACTCCTTGCAAGGGGGGCGGGATGTCTAGCTGGGCACCCTAATAGTTTTAAGTATATAATTACTATGTTTAAGATCAACCCTTTTTTATAACGAAGAATGAAAAGAAAAAAAGAACATGAGAAAAACCTCTTTTTGTGACATTTACTTCTCTCTAAAAAATGAATCAACACGAATCGCCCGAAGGTAATTTCACCCTCAAATAAAACCAAAAATTATATGAAAAAAAAACTCATAATTTACTTGCGTTTTTTCCCCCTAACGTTTGGATACTTATTATTCTTCCCCACCGTAACATTTTTTTAATTAATATATTTAAGAAGTGGCGGTCGCCTTCTCTCAACCACCTTACTCGACTGATGCGGAATTGAAGTTGATTCGAAGTAGAGGGAAAGCCCGAAAATTCTACCAGAGAGTTAAGGCGAGACTGCATGGAACATGGTTACCCTCTTGCAAGAACAGCGATGGCCAGCTGGTGACGGACCCGAATAACGTTCTGAAGATATGGAGGGGAATGGGACTTTGCCCAGAGTTACTGATTGTCACTCACTTGGGAGTGACCGGAATCGATTCCTTTGCGGCACTGTCCAAGCAGCTAACTACTTCCGGTCTTAGACCAAGTATTCCCTTGGCAATGACTTTAAAGCAACCGCTTAGAAGTTAGCTAGAGTTAGAAGGCGAAACGTTGAGTAACCTAATCGGCATGCTACCACCGATGCGTCTTAGGAAGTAGGTAACAGAAGTTACTGAAGCTCAACACAGGCTATCCTAGTGGCTTTGGCAGCCCCAAGAAACTAGGATCGGGAGCGGTGGCCTAATAAGCCACTCTCCTTAAACAAAATTTATTATGAAAACACGGAGAAGAAATAAAACAAGATCCCCCCAAATGTTGACGACCCCCGCAAACGATATAAGGACCATGATTTAAGGATATGCACCTGGAATGTCCGAACTCTTTACAGAGATGGTGCCTCTATCTAACTGGCGGATGTCCTCGACAAATACAAGGCTGACATCACCGCCATACAGGAAATGAGATGGACGGGACAGGGATGCACACGACGAAAGAACTTTTACAGCTGCCATGCAGAAAGACACGAATTTGGATGTGGTTTCATAGTCGGCAAGAGACTTCGACACCTGGTCTCGCGGTTTAACCCTGTAAGTGACCGAATAGCCACCATTCGCATCCGGGCGAAATATTTTAACATCACGCTGATTTGTGTACATGCCCCGACGGAAGATAAAGACGATGAGATTAAAGATGCATTTTACGAGCGCCTAGAGGAAACATACGACCGCTGCCCTGGCCACGACATTAAAATTGTTCTGGGAGACTTTAATGCAAAAATAGGAAGGGAAGATGTTCTTGGTCCATCGATCGGTAAATTCAGCCTGCATACCGACACGTCAGACAACGGGTTTAGGCTGGTTAGCTTCGCAGCGGGAAGGAACATGGTAGTGAGTGGAACCAGATTCCACCACAAAGATATCCACAAGGCAGCTTGGCTATCCCCCGATCAAAACACCAAAAATCAAATTGATCATGTGGTAATTGATGGCAGGCATGCATCTAGTGTCATGGACGTGCGTGTGATCCGTGGTGCTAATATTGGCTCGGATCATTACCTGGTTGCAGCCAAGGTGCGCACAAGATTGAGCAGAGCGAAAAACGCACGTAACCAAACACAAAGAAAGCTGGACATCGCGAAGCTGCAAACCCCAGAGATAGCTACTGCCTACTCCAACCAGCTCTCCCAACTTTTACGACACAACGCCTCTACTTCTGACGTTTCCGATACACAGTGGCAGCATATTGCGCATTCCATGGCAACCGCCGCAACAACCGTGCTAGGATATGAAAAGCGGCGCTCAGACGAATCCTGGTACGATGAAGAATGTCGCATAGCGTCTGAGGAACAGGATGCTGCTTATATGGCAACGCTACAGCCAATTGTAACCCGAGCTGTTAGGGAACGGCATAAGGAGAAAGTAAAACGGGCGAGACAGCTATTTAGGCGAAAAAAACGTCAGATGAAGGAACGGGAGAGCGAGGATATAGAGCAATACAGGGATAGAGGTGAGGCCCGAAAATTTTACCAGAAAGTAAGAGCAAATGGATACGGTAATGGCCTCCCCACCTGTAAGGACAGTGATGGAAATCTGGTCACGGATATGCAGAGTGTGCTGCACATACGGAGACAACACTTCTAGCAACTGCTGGTTCCAGAAGGCAGCGCACGTGAAGTTATCACGCCAATTGTCGACGACGGCTTAGATTGCCCACCACCAAGTCAAGCCGAGGTAAGAAGAGCAATATCGCGGCTAAAAAACAACAAAGCAGCCGGTGCCGACGGTCTGCCCGCAGAGCTCTTCAAGTCCGGTGGCGAGGAGCTGATAACGAGCATGCACCAGCTCCTGCGCACGGTTTGGCTTAAAGAGTGCATGCCCGACGATTGGAATGTAAGCGTATTATGTCCTGTGCTGAAAAAAGGTGATCCAAGTGTGTGCTCCAACTACCGCGGCATCAGCCTTTTACCCATCGCATATAAGGTCCTGTCGAGTGTGCTATGTCAAAGACTAAATCCAGTGTTATCCAACCTGATCGGGTCTTATCAGTGTGGCTTTAGACCTGAAAAATCAACAACTGACCAGATTTTCACACTTCGGCAAATCCTGGAAAAGACCCAAGAGAAACAGATCGACACGTACCATCTTTTTGTCGACTATAAAGCTGCCTTCGACAGCCCGATACGGCAGAAATTACTTGAAGCCATGGCTGAGTTTGGTATTCCAGCGAAGCTGATACGTCTTTGCGGAATGACGCTGACTGACACGAAGTCTTCAGTGAAGATTGGCAAGGACCTTACGGAGCCATTCTATACCAGACGAGGCCTAAAACAAGGCGACGGCCTATCGTGCGATCTCTTCAACATTGTGATGGAGATGATAATGAGAAAAGCTGCAGTAAACACGAGAGGCACTATATTCAACAAAAGCCACATGCTACTCGCGTACGCTGATGACGTAGACATCATCGATCGAAAACTGCGGGATGTGACTGCAGCATTCTCGGGTATACAGAAGGAATCAGCGAAAATGGGCCTAACGGTGAACGAGGACAAACGAAGTTATTAGTTTCAACGAACAAAGAATCTACTCGTTTGGGAAACTGCGTGAACGTTGACAACTATAATTTCGGGGTGGTAGATAATTTTGTCTACCTAGGCTCCGCCATCAACAAAGAAAATAATGTCAGCCTAGAAATCCGGAGAAGAATCCTGCTTACAAATAAATGCTACTACGGACTAAGCAAGCGTTTCAATGACAGAGCCCTCTCTCGACGAACAAAACTCCAGCTATACCAGATACTGGTTCCACCTGTCCTAATGTATGGCTCAGAATCCTGGGTTATGACACAAGCGGATGAATCGGTTCTGGCGGTATTCGAGAGAAAAATACTCCGTAAAATATATGGGCCCATCATCGTTAACGGAGAGTATCGGCGTCGTATGAATCATGAGCTGTACGAGCTGTACACTGACATTGACGTGGTCAAACGCATTAAGGTGCAACGGTTGCGGTGGCTAGGTCATGTTGTACGCATGGACGAAAATGCTCCACTGGGATTGCATAGAAGTACCAGTTAAGTAAGTAAGTAAGTAAGTAAGATATGGAGAGATCATATCAGAAATTTACTGGATACGGACACCACTCCAGAAGACCCCGCTCCAATCCATGAGGATGGTGTTAACGGTCCACCTCCGAGCTAGAGGAGATACGTGTGAAAATATCCCGCCTTAAAAACAACAAAGCTGCTGTAGCCGATGATCTCCCTACTGAATTGTCATCTCATGGTCTCAGTCTGTTATGTCCCATATACAAGAAAGGAGATCGTAGTGAATGTAAGAACTACCGTGGAATTAGCCTATTATCAAATGCGTTCAAAGTCCTTTCAAGCATATTATTTGAAAGTCTAAGCCAATTGTAGAAAAACTAATTGGAACTTATCAGTGCGGCTTTAGACCTGGTAAATCTACGACGGATCAAATATTCACCTTACGACAAATTCTGGAAAAAACTCATGAAAACAGATCGACACCTACCACCTCTTTGTCGACTACAAAGCTGCCTTCGACTCTCCGATATGGAATAGACTGCATTAGGCCATATCTGAGTTTGGTATTCCTGCAAAGCTGATTCAACTTTGTAGATGTACATTGGAAAACACCAAATCCTTGGTTAAGATTGATAAAGATCAGTCTGAACTATATAACACGGAAAGAGGTCTTAGGCAGTGTGATAGCCTGTCCTGGATACTAAGAAACAGCTATACCAGGTGCTAGTCTACCGGACATGCAAAACCTGGGAGTATTCGAGTAAAAATACTCCGAAAAATATATGGACCTATCTGTGTCTACGGCGAGTTTCGCCATCGGATGAACCATGAGCTGTATGAGCTTTACCACGCCATCGACGTAGCTAAAAGAGTCAGAATAAGGGACGGCGCAGAGCAGGGAGACCCCAACTCCGTTGGAAGGACCAGGTGGTAGGCGATCACCCTTTGGAAGGACTAACTTCAGGCCTCAAATTTATGAATTGTCAACAATAAGAAAATAATTCAACTTACTAAATTAAAATTTATGTTAATTTCATAACAATCAGCAACAACTGACTCGAGTTATCCTGCTCAGCCAGCCTAAGAGACGGACATGGCTCAATCTTCTTAAAAAATCCTAATACGAATTTCGTCTTAACATACTTGAGGTCTAACAGGTCTCCTTTAATACGTTGCACAACTCGTATCAAATGATATGTAACCTCACCATTTAAGTTGACGGTATAGAAAAAGTAGCACGCTCAACCCCGTCGACTGGTTTCTAGCAAACTTATACACAAGGTAGTGAGTGGTTAATGTTAAATTTGGTTGAAACAAGAAATTCATTGGTTTGACTTATACATTTAAAACTTACTACCTAATTTCCTTTATCACCTCATAAATGAGGTATGGGATAGCTTTTCGCGTTATAGTACATTAACACGCTTTCTACTTTAGATTCTCAACAAACGGCATAGACTTGTTTATCGACGAATGCGAACTTCACTTTTTGAGAAGCTATTGCTAGACATGCCGTTTGACTCGACACTATACTGCAAAGTTGCCGTCGACAACATAGAGAGGACCGACAATGAAAGAAAAATGTAGATGTCTGGAGCCTGCTATCGAACCATGGATCTTCCATATTGTGGAAGCGTGTTCTAACCACTATGCCACGGCCGGTCCCTTAGACGTTAGATAAGAAGTACTTAAAAGGGTACTACACAAGGCTTAAAAAGATATAAAACTGATATCATCACCTGGACCAAACGCTTTAAACTATCATTACAAAAATCTATATGGCCATACTTCTTATACAATGTGTTAGCTGTACGAAGGGATTTTGCGAAACTCGTACTCTTAGGGGGAAAAAAGGCCGAAAAAAGTTAAAGCTGGTTCTATCACCCAAACCCAACGGTGATAGATAAAATCGTGAACAAGGATATGACGGGATTGTTCAAATTTCATACTTCAAGGGGGAAAAAGAACGAAAAAGGGATAAAACTATTACCATCTCCCGGACCAAACAGCTAAAGGTAGAATCGCGAGAGTAAGGAATGAATGGGGCATTTGTGCGATATGATTGGATTTTTTAAATTCCGTAATTGTACAGATAAAAAGGGAGACCAACGGGCTAAAGGTACCATCACAAAAATTGCGATAAAATTTTCCGAAATTCGTACTTTCAAGGATATAAAGAAAAGACCTAAAGACTATTATTAAGAGCGGACGGTGCACTCACAAACATTAAATTGAATATTGATGAAATTGAGTTGTTGTGGATTTTTTTTAAATTTGCACATTAAAGGTTTTCATAATAAGTAGAGAGGACGTAACTGGTCCTACCAAACAGATCAGACAACTACTACAGCTAAATCGCTCTATAATGTGGCATACCATAAGGTTCATGGCAATAAGGTTCCCGGACTTTATGACACAAGGCCATGTACATTAGTCTATGGACATTATGTCTTAAATCCACACGTATTGGGACATAAAGTCCATGAACCTTATGACATTTCCCCATTCTTAATTTTAAGTCGTATTTAGGGAAGCGTGGCATAATAGGCCCTCAAAAGGGCCCTATGTTCCCGGCTTCATTTTGAGTCGTATTTGGGGGAGGGTGGCATGGACCCCGCTCGAATTAAAATAAAGCTCTGGCTTTATTTTGAAGGAATGTTTCGTTGTTTTCGTTTTTCAAAATTAACGTTCAATGTAAAGAGACATAAGGTCTATGACATTTTGTTTATGATACACCAACCTCTAAAATTGTTCACATGTAAGTAGCTGGGGAATAACGCGAGCTGTGGGCGGGATGCTAAAGGTAGATGTGACACATTCCATGCAAAAGTTAATGCCAAGTATCGTATTTGTGAACCACTACCATTGGAGGAGTCTTGCAACTTTACATGAGTCTTATATTTAAAATCCTTGGCCATATTAATAAGGATGAAGCGAATATAGTAGACTAAAATTAGAAAGTAAAGTATTGGCCACATGTGGCAATCGTTTTTAATACTGGTAATAATATCGTTAGTAATTCAAATTAAAATAAAATTGGAAACTATAAATTTTTTTATATGTAGTATTTTGCGTACCTTCTTACGGATTTTTCAGGTAATCTCACATTTATTACCATCTCCTATGCACAACCACTAACATCATAGTTACTAACTACGACCGCAGCAGTTTTCAATATCTTTTTGTGGCATCACATAATACACTGATCTGAACATGAATATTACAACCCTTGAGCCAAAAATAGTCTCTATATATATACAACAAACACACCGAAAATAGTTTGGTTTGCATACGTATATACGTAAGATGTATAAAATCGAAAGGCAGAAAATACCATTAAGTTTTTTTTTATGTTCCATTTGGTTAATGTTCTTATGAGTTAATGTGTATCACGAACTGTAACGTTGCTAGAGTGCAATGTCTGGCGTATTGGATTTTTTTTGCTTGTTAACTCATGTTTCTTATCCATTACTATGCCCTTAATCAACTCAGCTGTATTTAGGTCATTTCTAACAATGACTTGGTATTCGTTATATCAAGATATTTTTTGGGTAATTTGAAGAAATTGTCTTGTTGTGAAAAAGAAAACATTTTCTGGAAAATGGCTATGCTTCAAATTTCGCTGTTAATTGCAATTTTGCATAAAAATGCATGTAGAGTAAAATATGCGGACAAGGAATGCATTTGAAATAAATAAGACTGTCTTGTTTAAGGGCGATTCTGATAGAGATTCTGAAGATTTTCAATATAAATTCCAATTCACAATACTTTAATTTAATTTCAGTGAAATAAAAAAGGTCAAGATTTTATAAATAAAATATATAAACATATATGACAACATAAAAGAGAAGTAATTATTATTCGTAGACTTAGTATAAATGATCCACAGGCGATAACTTCAAAAATTAAACATTTATTATTTAAGTTTGTTTTAGTTGTATTAATTTTAAGTTTCATTAATTAATTAACTAAATGAAATAATGAGACTTTTGGTTTTTTTGTACTGTAAACTAGACATGTTGCACTTGAAACATCCCGCCAGACTTTTTATATATTTCATTAAATTATAAACTACGAATTATAAGCGATTATGTTATAAAGTTGTTTTTCTAAAAATACATACTTGTATTGAACATTTTTGTTTGATTTGTTGTTCAGAAACTTAATATTCGTCTAAATGTTGAACACGCGAAGTTAGAATACATCTTTAAGTATAAGTATACGTAAAGTAATACGTATGCGTAATATAGATTTAAGTATTGTATAGGTATACATGTGGAATGGGGGATTTTGTAATTTGAGTATGTTGATTTATGTTATTCACCTAGGAATAACCAGGATCTCTCTTTAGAGGTTCCCAAGCAACTCACAAAGTCCGAGAGATCACGTCTACCCCGGGCAATGCCATTGAACGTCCTTTTAGTGGTATCAAATATTAGTAGGCTCAATGTTTAATAACCTAAATGCAATGATACCGCCTTAGGAAGTAGGTAACAGAAGTTACTGATGCTCAACAAGAGGTTCTCTTAGTGGTTTTGCAAGTCCGAATAAACTAGGATCGGATAGGCCACTGCATCCGATAAGCCATTATCCTTAAAAAAAAACAATTATTATGAAAATGATGAAGAACAGTAAAAGAAACAACACACCAAATGTTGATAACCCCCGCAAACATTGTAAGGACCATGATTTACGGATATGCATCTGGAATATCCGAACTCTCTACAGGGAAGGCGCCTCTATCCAACCGCCATATAGAGCGACCCTATATAATGTACACGACGAAAGAACTGTGACATCTTTTATAGCTGCCATTCAGAAAGACACGAATTTGGATGTGGTTTCAAAGTCGGCAAGAGACTTCGACACCTGGTCTCGCGGTTTAACCCTTTAAATGACCGAATAGCCACTATTCGCATCCGGGCGAAATATCTTTACATTACGTTGATTTGTGTACACGCCTCGACGAAAGACAAAGAAGATGACAGTAAATATGCATTCTACGAGCGCCTGGAGGATATATATGGCCGCTGCCCTGCACATGGCATTAAAATTGTTCTGGGAAATTTTAATGCTAAAATAGGAAGGGGAGATGCTCTTGGCTCAGCAGTCAGTCAGTCAGTCTGCACAATAACACCTCCGATAACGGATTCAGACTAGTTAGCCACGCGTCGTCAAGAAACCAGGTAGTAAGTGGAACCAGATACCCGCATAAAAATATCTATAAGGCCCCCTAATCAAAATACCAGCAACCAGGTTTATCACGTGGTAATTGATGAAAGACATATCTCAAGCGTTATGGACGTGCGTGTGGTGCAAATATTGACTCGGTTCACCACCAAGTTGCAGCCAAGTCACGCACACGTTTAAGTAGTGCTAAAAAATACTCGTAACCAAACGACATCACAAAGCTGCATACCACCTAGATAGTCAATGCCTACTGCAACCAACTCTTCCAATTCCTTCGAACCAACCTTACAAATTTTGATGTTCCCGACACCCAGTTGTATCATATTGCGACTTCTATGACCACTGTCGCAACGACCGTACTGGGCTATGAAAACGACGCACAGTGTGACTTTTGTCACTTTTAGGATGCCAAAAGTCGTAACAGTCAAATAAAAGTAGATATGGCAATGAAATTTAGCAATAATAATGATGATATCGATATAGAATTGGACACAAAAAATGGGCGTGGTGCGCCTTTTTTTACCACCCCCCATATAAGGTGTATTTTCAAAATATCATAATTTCTAATTTAATAGCACTTATTGGGGCGGAAACAAATAAAAACAATTTTAATTTCATTAAATTTTTAGATACACACAAATGCCTTCAATTGGTAGTTGTTTTGAGATGATTGAAAACACATTTAAATTTCATATTAAAAAAAGCAATCTGAAAATAAAAATAATTACTCCGAGTCAATATCGTTTCCATATTCCGGTACGGATAATAATCCAATAACTTATTTTGGCTTTGGCTTTGGCTTATTTTGCTTTCCGCAAGCTGCATATAAAGAGGTCTGATGGTATGAGCAATCTGTACAACAAATCCAAATTACTTTCAATTCTAGATGTGAGGGTATAGAGCTCTCGATAATTTCTTGCATCTTTGTTTCTGGACTCTTGAGCCTCTTCAGAAAGTTGACCAATAGGAATAATGGAAGACGCTATTATATCCTTTCCATGAAAAAGAATTTTATGCACACTCACTAGCATATTGTACCATGCATATTCTGATAAATACAGTTCTTTAGTATCTGTGACAAAGCGGTCAAAAGCTTTAGAATTAATTTGAAATCCACAACCTATTCAGGAAAGTATTGTGTGAAACCTTTTCAACAGATTTATATTTATTCCTGTTATGTCATTTGTATTGCCTGCTTATTGTTTTGGCATATCAATAGAAAGACCATCACATCCCCATTTTATAATTGCATTTACATCTCCAATTTCGCGAACGGAGAGCAACACTTCCTCTTGTGCAACACATTCACTTTCTGGGTAGTGAATGATATATTTTTTGGCTTATTTCTGAAGTATGCTGCCTGATAAGGTTATAATCATTTGTTAAAAGAAATGTATCAATAATCATCGCAAGTGCATGATCTGGTGATTTTTCATGTTCTCATGAGATAATCGAGTTTTCTTTAATGCAGTGCCTCTTGATCGAGAAGTCACGGCCAAGTCTTGTAGTATTTTTGTAGAATTTCTTTTTTCAGATAATCTCAGTGACATTTCCGCAGCCATTAACAATTGGTCATTATCAGTATTGCTCATAAGTTCCTATAGTTTTCGCTTCTTTGAGGAGGGAGATGAGACGCCTCTTCAGGCGGAAAAAGCATTCAGAATGTGCTGCAAATATGGAATGATCACTTTCGTTCTCTGCTCGTCTTTCCCGAAACAACATAAGTGACGAAATCACACCAATCATCGGCGATGGAGTAGACTGTCCACCACCGAGCCAAAAAGAGATCAACACGGCTTAAAAATAACAAAGCTGCGGGAGCTGTCTGTCTGTCTGTCTGTCTGTCTGTCTGTCTGTCTGTCTGTCTGTCTGTCTGTCTGTCTGTCTGCCTGTCTGTCTGTCTGTCTGTCTGTCTGTCTGTCTGTCTGTCTGTCTGTCTGTCTGTCTAGACACGCCCATTCTGATACCTCCCATACAAATTCACCTTTTCGCCCACTTTAGATATGGAGTAATAATATCAATAAATCCATCGCGCTCGTACCCTTATTCTTAATTTAGTAAAGCTACAGCAGGATACAGTTTTTGAGAAATAACTCAACTTAAAAAATACTGACTGAAATTTCTGTACTGGTTAATTAAACATTTAATTGTATTGACGAAATGGTATTTAATATGAGAATTCAATTGTCGTAATTTTTTTTTGTGAAAATTAAAATTTTGTCGTTAAAATATATACCAATATATAATCAAAATAAAAAATTACAATATTGGTGGCCACGGTACATATATACCTGACGCACTGACTAGTGCAAAAATATTGATTATTTGAGTAGCTCCATATTTCCTATATTATATTACAAGTCTCATGCTAAATATATTTAGATTAGTAACCAATTTTTTGCAAACATTTTCTGGCATCTCCTAAAATAGCTCCAACTTATAATATGAAAATGTTTCTCTCAAACAATTGGAAACATTTTATATTTTATGGCCAACACTACACCATCCTCATTCGTTGCCTCCTTTGAACGACCACACAAACCTAACTATATTTTAGAATAATTTTGTAGGAGCCCAACATTTCCTGTTTTAAATTGCAACCGTTAAATTTAATTAACTCAATGAAATATAAATTCACTTAAAAGCTTTCGATTTTCAGGCAGCCTCTTAAAAGCTTTGCCATCAATACAATTCAGCCATAGGCAGCAAGAGACATAACTCTCTTCGGTTTGTATTGCCTAAGCACTTAAATTCTCTTTGTAGTGTTCTCTTCTCTTGTACCTTACCATTTTTCTGGATTTTATAGCTACACTTTTCCCGGAGTTGTGTGCGAGTGTTGTTGTAACCTTTTCAACGAAAAGCTCAACAGCATTCAACATGTTTGTTGGGCAAATAACAAAAGCAAAAAGAAGACAAAACACACACACAACAACGTTTCGTTTGTACGTCTGGTATTTCGCATGCATCAAGTGAAAATCAGTTTTTCCCGGGTATTCAATGCGAGACGTTTGAGACCCAAAGCAAAGCGGAAATTCGCAACGACATTGTGACCACTGAGTGTAGTGTTTAAAAGAAAAGTAAAAATACTCAGTTGAATTGAAGTGTTGAAGTGGAAAAAGAGTGACAACAAATTACCAGGATCGAAATATTTAATAATATTTGAAGAAAAAAAATCAACGAAATAAATTATTTGCAAAACAAAAAATTATAAATAAAGCAAACCTTAAACTTATTTACCTTGTCCTGAATATCAGTGTGTGTGTGTGTGCGTGTGTGGTAAACTGTGAGCAGCTATTATTTGCTTCTTAACACAAATTCTTGTGCCCCGTATCAGTGTTTATCTACCAGCCATCCATCGCTTAGCATCTACGGCAGCATACCAAGGGAATTCACCTTTAATTTCCATCACAAGGAGGAATAATACCAAAGGTATTGTATTCTATGGTTTCTTTGTCTTGTTGTCTGCAATCTTTAAAGCCCTACATGGATTTCAATTTTAAATGGAATATCAACACAAAAACACACACACATTACATATACATATATGCCAAATCATACCTTTTTAGTTTTTTGGGGGAAAACGTTTTCGTGTTGACTTGTTGAAAATACATTTGATATTCTACTACTCCTCTGAAGGTGGTGTTTATCATAACCATCACACCTGAGTCATCAAACTCGTCATTGTCATCGTCGTCATTATGAACAGTTGCAAATCCCTGTTGCCTTTAAGTAATAAAAAAATAACAGGCAGTAACAAATGGATTAATAAAACAATATATCATAAAGCAAACAAAGACACACGAAAAAAAGAAACGTCAACACAAAAAAAAACCCAAAATAAAGAAACACAATATGTATTTGCATTTATTACGGAAGATTTCAATGTCAGCAGAGCGTGTTACGGCGTATGATTAATGGCGCAATTACTTTTTGTCACCCAAAGGCATTAACACATAAATTGCAGGAAAATTTCCTATAACTGAAGTTACTTTTCTTTCTGTGGGATGGATGTACGTGATTTTACGGCAATGTTGTCTAATAGGTGGTACAGGCGCCGTATTGTTTTGTCTTAATTACACTTTTTTTAATTTTAATATTTGTAATAGCAGGTTGAAAAATTTGAAGCAGGCGTAAAATCATTTGCAATCGTTTAAAATTTCTTACAAATTCACGACTACGATTCTTACATATACATACATTAACCTTCACCTATACTAAAACATATTCCTTATACATGTAGTATGGAAAAGTCGGAGTATTGAATTTGTTAAAAATTTCAATCGATCTTAGAAAAAAGGACATTATTGAGGGTATATCGTTGGTATCCTGCATAAATGGTATCAAGTCATATACCTTAAGAAGTAGTTTTGTGGTTATTGTATCAAAATACAAGCGGCCATAAACTTTAAATCATCAATACATTAGAAACACAAAATATGGACTTGAAACATTTTTGCAGGATACCGACAATATATTCAATAATGGATATCTACAATAACACAAAATTTTTCAGGTAACTGCTGATTCGCAAATTAGCAAAACTTTTCATGAACTTATCTTGTCTAACCAATACCCTAATATGAAATACCAGTTATTGTAGCTTCTATGGTAGATAGACAGCATTGCCACAAGAAACCACTTTAAAGCTATAGTTGTCTTTGTTCGTTGAAACAAATTTTGGGTTTGTCCTCTTTTGTCTCCAGATCCACTTCGGTCGACTACATCTCAATGCTTGAAAATACTGCAGTAACATGCCGTAGCCTCGGCCAATGATATATATACCTATAAATAATAAAAATAGACAAATATGTACAGGATTGGTAGCCACAGTACATATTGGAAAAGTGAAACTGTTGCTTATGTAGGGAAACGTTATATGAACAGATTAAAGGGATTGTAATTCTTAATTCTTTAAAATTTGTTTCAGCTTAATCGGACAAGTGCTTTTCGAGTTATGTTAAACAAAAGAGACTAAAACGTGACAAATCCCCCTATACGATACTTACTAAATTCAAATCGATATTAAATTATTATGCCATGTAACTTGATAAAACGAATGATGCAGAACTTCTTCTTTTTGGGGCTACTTTCACGTGCAGTTCTCAGAATTGAGTCCCAAAATCATGTGTTGCACTGTGTAATCGTTGACATTGTGTAAAATTTGACTAACTTCAGTGTTTCCATAACTTACTTACTTACTTAGCTGGTACTTCTATGCAATCCCAGTGGATTATATACCGCACGTAGAAAAATATTATAAGCGCCTCGATCTTCTGCGCTTCTTCTACAGTTAGTCACACCGAGTTCTGTAAGGTTCTCAGTAACCTGGTCTTTCCAACGGAGTTTTGGTCGCCCTCTTCTGCGCCGTCCATTGAGTTCATTGTCGAAGACTTTTCGAGCTGGAGCATTTTCGTCCATGCGTACAACATGACCTAGCCAACGCAACCGTTGCACCTTAATGCGTTTGACCACGTCAATGTCAGTGTACGGCTCGTACAGCTCATGATTCATACGACGCAGATACTCTCCGTTAACGATGATGGGCCCAAATATTTTACGGAGTATTTTTCTCTCAAATACCGCCAGAACCGATTCATCCGCTTGTGTCATAACTCAGGATTCTGAGCCATACATTAGGAAGGTAGAACCAGTATCCGGTATAGCTGGAGTTTTGTTCGTCAAGAGAGGGTTCTGTCATTGAATCGCTTGCTTAGTCCGTAGTAGCATTTATTTGCAAGCAGGATTCTTCTCCGGATTTCTAGGCTGACATTATTTGCTTTGTTGATGGCGGAGCCTAGGTAGACAAAATTATCTACCACCTCGAAATTATAGTTGTCAACGTTCACGCAGTTTCCCAAACGAGTAGATTCTTTGTTCGTTGAGTAATAACTAATAACTTCGTTTTGTCCTCGTTCACCGTTAGGCCCATTTTCGCTGATTCCTTTTGTATACCTGAGAATGCTGCAGTCACATCCCGCAGTTTTCGACCGATGATGTCTACGTCATCAGCGTACGCAAGTAGCATGTGGCTTTTGTTGAATATAGTGCCACTCGTGTTTACTGCAGCTTTTTTCATTATCATCTCCATCACAATGTTGAAGAGATCGCACGATAGGCCGTCGCCTTGTTTTAGGCCTCGTCTGGTATAGAATGGCTCCGTAAGGTCCTTGCCAATCTTCACTGAAGACTTCGTGTCAGTCAGCGTCATTCCGCAAAGACGTATCAGCTTCGCTGGAATACCAAACTCAGCCATGGCTTCAAGTAATTTCTGCCGTATCGGGCTGTCGAATGCAGCTTTATAGTCGACAAAAAGATGGTACGTGTCGATCTGTTTCTCTTGGGTTTTTTCCAGGATTTGCCGAAGTGTGAAAATCTGGTCAGTTGTTGATTTTCCAGGTCTAAAGCCACACTGATAAGGTCCGATCAGGTTGGATAACACTGGCTTTAGTCTTTCACATAGCACACTCGACAGGACCTTATATGCGATGGGTAAAAGGCTGATCCCGCGGTAGTTGGAGCACACACTTGGATCACCTTTTTTCAGCACAGGACATAATACGCTTACATTCCAATCGTCGGGCATGCACTCTTTAAGCCAAACCGTGCGCAGGAGCTGGTGCATGCTCGTTATCAGCTCCTCGCCACCGGACTTGAAGAGCTCTGCGGGCAGACCGTCGGCACCGGCTGCTTTGTTGTTTTTCAGCCGCGATATTGCTCTTCTTACCTCGGCTTGACTTGGTGGTGGGCAATCTAAGCCGTCGTCGACAATTGGCGTGATAACTTCACGTGCGCTGCCTTCTGGAACCAGCAGTTGCTAGAAGTGTTGTCTCCATATGTGCAGCACACTCTGCATATCCGTGACCAGATTTCCATCACTATCCTTACAGGTGGGGAGGCCATTACCGTATCCATTTGCTCTTACTTTCTGGTAAAATTTTCGGGCCTCACCTCTATCCCTATATCTCTCTATATCCTCGTTCTCCCGTTCCTCCGTCTGACGTTTTTTCCGCCTAAATAGCTGTCTCGCCCGTTTTGCTTTCTCCTTATGCCGTTCCCTAACAGCACGGATTACAATTGGCTGTAGCGTTGCCCTATAAGCAGCATCCTGTTCCTCAGACGCTATGCGACATTCTTCATCGTACCAGGATTCGTCTGAGCGCCGCTTTTCATATCCTAGCACGGTTGTTGCGGCGGTTGCCATGGAATGCGCAATGTGCTGCCACTGTGTATCGGGAACGTCAGAAGTAGAGGCGTTGTGTCGTAAAAGTTGGGAGAGCTGGTTGGAGTAGGCAGTAGCTATCTCTGGGGTTTGCTGCTTCGCGATGTCCAGCTTTCTTTGTGTTTGGTTACGTGCGTTTTTCGCTCTGCTCAATCTTGTTCGCACCTTGGCTGCAACCAGGTAATGATCCGAGCCAATATTAGCACCACGGATCACACGCACGTCCATGACACTAGATGCATGCCTGCCATCAATTACCATATGATCAATTTGATTTTTGGTGTTTTGATCGGGGGATAGCCAAGTTGCCTTGTGGATATCTTTGTGCTGGAATCTGGTTCCACTAACTACCATGTTCCTTCCCGCTGCGAAGCTAACCAGCCTTAACCCGTTGTCTGACGTGTCGGTATGCAGGCTGAATTTACCGATCGATGGACCAAGAACATCTTCCCTTCCTATTTTTGCATTAAAGTCTCCCAGAACAATTTTAAAGTCGTGGCCAGGGCAGCGGTCGTATGTTTCCTCTAGGCGCTCGTAAAATGCATCTTTAATCTCATCGTCTTTATCTTCCGTCGGGGCGTGTACACAAATCAGCGTGATGTAAAAATATTACGCCCGGATGCGAATGGTGGCTATTCGGTCACTTACAGGGTTAAACCGCGAGACCAGGTGTCGAAGTCTCTTGCCGACTATGAAACCACATCCAAATTCGTGTCTTTCGGCATGGCAGCTGTAAAAGATGTCACAGTTCTTTCGTCGTGTGTATCCCTGTCCCGTCCATCTCATTTCCTGTATGGCGGTGATGTCAGCCTTGTATTTGTCGAGGACATCCGCCAGTTGGATAGAGGCACCATCTCTGTAAAGAGTTCGTCAACATTTGGGGGGGTTCTTGTTTTATTTATTCTCCGTGTTTTCATAATAAATTTTGTTTAAGGAGAGTGGCTTATTAGGCCACCGCTCCCGATCCTAGTTTCTTGGGGCTGCCAAAGCCACTAGGAGAGCCTGTGTTGAGCTTCAGTAACTTCTGTTACATACTTCCTAAGACGCATCGGTGGTAGCATGCCGATTAGGTTACTCAACGTTTCGCCTTCTAACTCTAGCTAACTTCTAAGCGGTTGCTTTAAAGTCATTGCCCAGGGAATACTTGGTCTAAGACCGTAAGTAGTTAGCTGCTTGGACAGTGCCGCAAAGGAATCGATTCTGGTCACTCCCAAGTGAGTGACAATCAGTAACTTTCAGCCTCTGGGCAAAGTCCCATACGATACTTACAAACTTTAAATCGATATTAACTTATTATGGCATGTAACTTGACAAAACGAATGATGCAGATCTTCGTCTTTTTGGGGTTACTTTCATGTGCAGTTCTCAGAATTGAGTCCCAAAATCATGTGTTACACTGTGTAATCGTTGACATTGTGCAAAATTTGACTAAATTCAGTGTTCCCATAAAAAAAGATATGTATTTAAGACTTTGAGGGTAAATTCGGTCATTTGTATTGGAGGTACCAGAAGAGTACCAATCGAAAATATACTGGAAAATTGGGTTGATGTGATGAGACACTGACGAGGCTGTCCACTAGACCGTATCACCTTACAGGCACACAAAAAAAAGTTCTCCGTACACCAGCGAATATGAAACATTGTTCCAAGGACATTTAAAAAAAAAAATTTATTTTTTTTTGCCGAACGTAGGGGTCGCCTTTTTAGTTTTTTTCGTTATATCTTCCATATTAACAGTCCGATCTTAAAGCTTGATACAGCGAATTTTTTGTCTTCGATATTTTTGCTCTTAGGTCCATTGACCTCAAGTGTACCGTTCTAGTACTTACCCTCCAAATCTAATTTCGTACCACCCTAATGTGACACCCTAATATTAGAAATTTATAGCTCGCGAAAAACCATAAAACTTTTGCGAAGAAAGTATCTCGATAAATACAGCACAACTATCTAAAAAATGCTTTTATAAATTCAATGTTGCAGATCGTAGGGGTCACCTTTTTAAATTTGTCATAGCTTCAGTAGGTATTTACATTCAGATATTAAAGTATGATATATCGATGTGTTTGTCTGTGGCAGACCAATTTTGTTTAATTCAAAAGTCTTTGATCTCAAATTACTTTTACTACAGTTGAGTACGGTTATAGCGAACTCCCAGGGACTACGCATTTAAGTTCGTTATATGCGAAGTTCGTTATATCCATGTTATAAAAAAATAGACTCAAATATGCTCAGCAGGGCCCTTAAAAACTATTTAAGTACAGGAATTTCGATCAGTTGAACTGACTGAGTATATATTATAATAGTATAGTATATAGTATAATTTCACATGTATATCGATTTCACTTTTTTGATTGACTATGTAATTATCCAACATAGTAAAGTCGCTCGGAAGTTGTGGGCGTACATTTCGACGATAAACACTTGAATATTAAAATACGTTTAAATATATTGATGCAATTTATCTCAGATTTAATAAAAACATTTACTTATTTCGTAAGATTTAGTTTTTAATAAATTAATTAATTTTATTTCTAAATAATTTTGATATAAAGAAATGTTAATACGTAAATGCAATTAATGGAGAACATTTGAGAAATTAAGCACATCATAACCCAAACTCTATCTTTAACAAAAGTCTCATGCTGTTCGAGTATGCCGATGACAAAGATATGATTGGTCGTAGATTTCGGTTCTGGTGATAAATGAGGACAAAACCAAGTTATTTGTCACAACGAACAAAAAGTCTATGCATTTGGTACGCGGCGTAAACGTTGAAAAATATTACTTTAAAGTGGTGTATGAATTATTCTATCTTGGCTCCGACGTAAACCAAAATAATAACGTCGGACTGGAAATCATGCGCTAAACAATCGATTTAATGACATAGCCCTCTTTCGACGAACGAAGGTACAATTCTGCCAGACTCTGATCCTACCTTTCTTGCTCTCCCTGCAAGGGGGTCTCCTCCGGGACTCCTTTGGGGAGTATGGCCCCAACGGACCTGAGAGAACCACCAGTGGACCTCTTTCTGGCTTTGCGGTGGCGAAAAGAGGAAGTAAAGGTAGTATCATCTTTACGAGCTCCGACCAAGAAGTCTAAATATGGTGCTACGGTCGGCCAGGATGTAACCAATATAGCATGAACAACTACCTCCCTGGCTCAATGGGTAAGGAACAGCTCTGCTGTGCCATGTAGTGGTTGTTGGCTAAAACTCAAAGTTACGCGAGTAGACTAAGAGTTTGATGTTTGAGAGTAATGGAGCTGGATGGCCCATGATACCATACGAGACTCGCATCTCTCACTGTAGTCGAAAACATAACTAAGAAATTTAGATAAATTCGAACCTTTAACAAGGGTGAACATAATACCTATATGAACCAGTACAGAAATTTCAGTCAGTTAAACTGACTGATAAATACCATCACCCAATATAATATATTGTTTAAGTCTTGAGTTATTGAAAATAATCGATTTGTAATTAAAACCAGTTAGAAAGTTTCAGTCGGGCAACCCGATTTACATTTACCCTTACCCTCAGTAAAACAAAAAATTTTATATTATATTGATATTATTACTCGATTTCTAAAGTGGGCGGAGTGGTACATTTATATGGGAGGTACGTGAAGGGGTGTGTTTAGGCTCCAGATTTATTCTCCATAACTTTATCCTGTTATAGCTTTACTAAATACAGAATTTGCGCACGATTGCGTTGGGTGTACTGATATTATTACTACATCCCAAAAGTGGGCGGAAAGGTACATTTGTATGGGAGGTACCATAAGGGGCGTGTCTAGACTTTTAATTTTTTCTCCAAAACTTTTTCCTGTTATAATATAACAAAATACAGAATTTGGGCACGATCGTATCGAGTGTATTGATATTATTACTCTATTTCTAAAGTGGGCGGAGTGGTACATTTGTATGGGAGGTACCAGAAGGGGCGTGTCTAGACTTCCAGATTTTTTCTCCAAAACTTTATCCTGCTTAAACTTTACCAAATACAGAATTTGGGCACGATCGCGTTTGGTCTTTTAATAATATTAATCGATTTCTAAAGTAGGCGGTACCAGATGTGTATGGGAGGTACCAGATGGGGCATGAATAGACTTCCAATTTTTTTCTCTAAAACTTTATCTTGTTATAGCTTTACTCAAAATAGAATTTGGTTACGATCACGTTTAATTTATTGATATTATTTCTCCATCTCTATAGTGGGCGGAAAGGTAGATTTGTATGGGAGGTACCAGAAGGGGCGTGGCTAGGCTTTCAAAATTTTTTCCAAAACTTTATCCTGTTATAGCTTTTCTAAATACAGAATTTGGGGACGATTCCGTAGGGTGTATTGATATTATTACTCGATTTCTAAAGTGGGCGGAATGATGTATTTGTATGGGAGGTACCAGAAGGGGCGGGGCCATGTAGCCCATTTGCAATACCGTAAGTAGTTTTGAGAAAATAATAACTCGTGCAAAATTTCGAAACATTTGGTTGCGTCTTTCGAAAGTTATCGTGCGAACCAGCCGGACAGCCACCCGACAGACAGACAGACAGACAGACGGACATGGCTCAAACGACTTAAAAAGTCATGAATCGAATTTGGTTCAAAGAAACCTAGGGTCTAAAGTGACTCCTTCTATGTGTTACACTTTTGGGTCGTATCAAATGATATATACCTTCATCCCTACGGGTGATGGTATAAAAAGGAAGATATAATTGTTTATATCTTCTATATCATATAAAATCTCAAAAATTAAATGTTTGTATTTGTTCTGCTTGTGCCTGTATTGGCAATGAAATGCGTGTATTTTGGAAACGCCCGAAAAAAGTGGAAGAAATACAAGTGGTAAAACGGTATAGCTAGAAACTAGTCTGAAGGATGTGTTAATTCACTCGCTGATGGTAGTAGAAGGAAATGCTGGGTATGGTTGGAAGCCTGACAGAGTGTTAATTCACTTGGTAGCGAAAGGGATGCTTGAAGATCTGTGTTGAATATTTTGGTCCATATTTGGGCGGTATATAAAAAATGTCAGATAAGGCCGGCCGAATGGGGAACCTCGGTTCCTAGCTGGTGGCGGCATGGACGTCACATGTGGCGTGTTGGATGGAGAGCAGATATGGTATACCAAAAACAACAAGTGCATGTACTTTCAGTGCATGTTACTTAAAGTAGCAAATAATATGAGTGGGGGCCCAATTCGGACGGAGTACAAGATTTAAGCTTGTACTTGTCAATCAATATGGTATCCTCACAAATCTATATATATAAAAATGAAATGGTCCACGTATGTCATACCATCACTTGAGAACGGCTGGAGCAATTTTTCTGATTTTTTTTTTATCCGTAGATTGTTTGTGTTGAAAAAAATCAAATCCAGGTGGCGCTAGGGTGGATTTATATCGAAAATTTGAATGCATGTACCAATTAGACTGAAATTTGGATCGGATATTCGTTTGATCATGAGAAAACATTTTATTTACAAATGGACACGGTAGGTGGCGCTGGGGTCGGTTTACAATCAAAATTTTAACGAATGGGCCAATTTAACTGAAATTCAGAATCTATGTTTGTTTGATCCTCAGAAAAAATCGTATGTACAAATGGACCCGGTAGATGGCGCTAGGGTGGATTTATATTGAAAATTTGAATGCATGTATCAATTTAACTGAAATTTAGTATTTATTTTTGTGGAACCTTGAGAAAATTTTGTTTGTATAAATTGACCCGGTAGGTGTCGCTATGATGGAATTATAATGAAAATTTTAACGAATTAAACAATTTGATTGAAATTTAGAATGTATATTTGTTTTATTATGAAAATTTATTTTGTATATTTGGACCCGCAGTTGATTTGGCTGGGGTTGAATTATTTCGAAAATTTATTTCAATTGTCCGATTTTACTTACACTTAAAATATATGATTTTTTTGGCATGAGAAGATTTTGAATATCGATTGTCCGATTTTACTTAAACTTAAAATATATGATTTTTTTGGCATGAGAAAATTTTGAATGTATGTCAGTTGCCGGTGTTTAGCTTATGATACACTTAATTTTTGGAATGTCATTTAATCACTTTTTTTAACATCATAGTTATTCAGAAGTCTATATATATATAAAATATGTACATTAGGGTAATAACTTTTTGCATTTTTTGCAAATATCAAATCTCCCCAGACAAAATCGTGTAGGGCATGGAAAAATATTAAGAACTGCGTTTTTAGTTTTTCGCTATCGTTAAAAAAGGTTACGCACCAAACGCGTTAAAGTTTTGAATCAAACAAAGTTTAAAAAAAAAATTTATTGAATCAAAAATAGTACAAGATATATATCCGCTTTGTAAAACATCGCGTATTTTGAACCTAAAGTTTATATCTTACAATACTTACTTTTAATCATTTATTGTTATTATTTGTTTACATACTTACATATGATGAATTTCATATCAAAACCGATATTCATTGAACCCGACCCTCTCAGATTTTAATGAAATTTTGCATACAGGTATATTTTACCTACAGAAACATAACCTCATTTTTAGAAATTGCATTTTTGAAAATATGTGGGCGTGGCAAGGTATCGAAATATTTAAAAAATGACGGTAATAGGTACATTTAAACTGCAATTACTATGGAACGACTTAGCCGATTTAAAAGATCTTGGTGTCATTAGAAAGGTATATGAGTCAGCTTTCGAAAACATACACTGTAAAAATTTTATATTACACTGAAAAAATTTTTTTGCCAAAAATTAAAGTTTAAACTTAGAAAACACTTCGAAGATCAAGAATTTTTTTTCAAAAAAAAATATTTTTAGATAGGCCTATTTAATATATAAAACATATCTGAAAACAAAAACGGCGTTTTTCTTAGTTTGTTTTTAAAAAAATTTTAAGTAAAGTCTCTCTTGTTAACTTCCTAATTTTTTGATATTTTTGTGTGACAAACTGCAATTACTATGGAACGACTCAGCCGATTTGAAAGATCTTGATGTCATTAGAAAGGTATATAAGTCAGCTTTCGAAAACATACACTGTAAACATTTTATATTACACTGAAAAAAATTTTTCCCAAAAATTAAAGTTTAAACTTGGAAAACACTTCGAAGATCAAGCCTTTTTTTGCAGAAAAAATTATTTTTAGATAGGCCTATTGAATATATATAACATATCTAAAAACTAAAATGGGGTTTGTCTTAGTTTTTTTTAAAATAATTTTAAAGTAGACATCTCTTGTTAACTTCCTTATTTTTTGATATTTTTGTGTGAAAAAAAAGAATAAAGTAGCTATAATGGGATTCTTGTTTTAATCTATAAGATAACCCAAAAAAAATCTGCATAACTTCCAAAGTTTAGCTACTTTATTCTTTTTTTTCACACAAAAATATCAAAAAATAAGGAAGTTAACAAGAGATGTCTACTTAAAAATTATTTTAAAAAAAACTAAGACAAACCCCATTTTAGTTTTTAGATATGTTATATATATTCAATAGGCCTATCTAAAAATAATTTTTTCTGCAAAAAAAGGCTTGATCTTCGAAGTGTTTTCCAAGTTTAAACTTTAATTTTTGGGAAAAATTTTTTTTCAGTGTAATATCAAATGTTTACAGTGTATGTTTTCGAAAGCTGACTTATATACCTTTCTAATGACATCAAGATCTTTCAAATCGGCTGAGTCGTTCCATAGTAATTGCAGTTTGTCACACAAAAATATCAAAAAATAAGGAAGTTAACAAGAGAGACTTTACTTAAAATTTTTTTAAAAACAAACTAAGAAAAACGCCATTTTTGTTTTCAGATATGTTATATATATTAAATAGGCCTATCTAAAAATATTTTTTTTTGAAAAAAAATTCTTGATCTTCGAAGTGTTTTCTCAGTTTAAACTTTAATTTTTGGCAAAAAAAATTTTTCAGTGTAATATAAAATTTTTACAGTGTATGTTTTCAAAAGCTGACTCATATACCTTTCTAATGACACCAAGATCTTTTAAATCGGCTAAGTCGTTCCATAGTAATTGCAGTTTAAATGTACCTATTACCGTAATTTTTTAAATATTTCGATACCTTGCCACGCCCACATATTTTCAAAAATGCAATTTCTAAAAATGAGGTTATGTTTCTGTAGGTAAAATATACCTGTATGCAAAATTTCATTAAAATCTGGGAGGGTCGGGTTCAAAATGTCCCTTTTTTTATAGGTTTTGATATGAAATTCATCATATGTATAAACCATATTTAAAAAAAAAAATTATTAAAAAAAAAATTTAAAAAACATATATTAAAGGCATTTTAGAAATCGCGGTCGGTGCGTAAGGTTTTTTGAGCAAATTGAACTGAAATAGTTTTTTTTATCATTAATACAATATTTGCCATTAGAAAAGCCCTGGGGAGAATGTTGTCCAAAAAAAGTTATTACCCTAATGTACATTTTGATGTCACCACTAATTGTGAAAACGGTTGACCCCATTTGTCCCAAAATTTCAGTGAAAGTTAAGGATTGGCTGCAGATGGTCACGCAGACTGCAAAAAGGCTTAAAGAAAAATTACTAACTTTTCAAAATTTCAAAATTTTAGGGGACAATAACGAAAATAGGAATAACTGTTAATATCACGCAGACCATACGGTTAATGGGGTTGCTGAGCTTAATGAATGCATTTTTGGAAATTCGTACTCCTTAGGATAAAAAGGTACAATCACCCAGTACACCAACGCTGAAAGTTATAGGTCAGTCAATCGGCTTAAAAATGTGGTTTTAGAATATATGCCTACCAATAAGTAAGTTTTCATCCCATCATGGACGACACTGCAGATCTGTTTTAGCAATTCTTATAATGATATATAATAATCTTTAAGATATATGAATAACAGAATTTGTCCGGGAAAACCTCGCCCTTTAAATTGAAATATTTGAGAGGTCAAAAAAATAAACCAATCGTTTTTAGATTTCAACTACACTCAACATATTTTACAAATGGAGGCAGGACGAAGTCTGCCGGGCCAGCTAGTAAAATATAAACAGTTTCAAGTAGACGAATTTGATCCGGGATTTAACAGCTGCATTGTAGTACGTTCCAGTGGGGTTGAGCCCACCGTGGAGTTAAGCCCACACGGACAGCTATTCACGTAAAGTCAAAGGACATCTGTCTTGCTCTGAATGCTGATCAGCGCAGAATCCTGGGTAATGACACAAACAGATCAAACTATTCGGGGAGTTTTCGAGAGAAAAAATTATTTGGGCCGTTCATCATCGGGCCATAAATTTAAATTTTATTGTAACCCAGCGACATCTACGGGGTGCATTTATATGTAGACGGGTCCTTTTTCTAAAACTGGGGTGAGAACACATAAACTCTTTTTTTTAAGTCGGATCAAAAAGTGTTACATATTGATATTTTTGCCTCAATGAAAGCAATTTTGGCCTTGAGTACCCCATTCTAATGTTTACCCACCAGATCTCAGTTCGTACCGCCCAAATGTGCCACCCTAATGTCAGGGTGGTAGGAATTGAGATCGGGCACTTGTGGTCAATGGTTTTGAAATTGAACAATTGGTCTCATTGGAACGAAAACATCGATATGTAACACTTTTAGATCCGATTTTTAATGCCGGAAACGAAAAATGTCAAGAGATTTTGATGTGGATTTCTCTAAAAATCATGAAACTTTTGCTTTAAAATCACTTATTTTTAGTCACAATCTAAAAAGTTATAAAATTTAAAAAAAAAACGAAGGTCGCCCCAAAATATGTCAAGAAATTTTGATGTGGATTTCTCTAAAAATCATGAAACTTTTGCTTTAAAATCACTTATTTTTAGTCACAACCTACAAAGTTATAAAATTTAAAAAAAAACGAAGGTCGCCCCAACCCACTTTTAATTATTTTTTAAGCTGCGCTGCCTACCAACACAACAGTTACTTGTTCCTTTCAATAAAGAAGCTTTGTACAAATTTGTTTTTTCATTTCGAAGCAATCAAAAAATTTTCTTTATGGTTTTCGATACCACCCACTATTCATAAATAAGTGCAGCAAAAAAAAACATAAAATAAAATAAAACTGCGCAAACCCAAATCTTATGTTACACTCTTACCTAATCTCAATTACAGTAACAACCACTTTATACCTTTTGGCCAAACCCAACTATTACATTCACTTAATACCACCATCACCTACCAATTTGCAGTTATATTTACGTGTTCATTTCGACTCCAAGTAATTGAAACTCCCACGTAATTTTCGTTATAATATTTTCAGTGGTCTTACCTAACACTCACACAAATCCTTAGCAGGCAGCAGACTAAAGCAGCCAATTCAATTATGGTACAATTTAAAACATCTCATAATACAATTATGATAACTTTTTATAGTCCATAGAAATTTATTTGAAATTGCCTTGGACATCATCATAATTTCCAGTCACATCTTGCCATTAAAATCGTTGTGACTTCTGGTGAAATTGAAGAAAGTTCACTTGCAGAATTTTATTGTAGTTGTTTTGCAAACTGACGCAAATATTCGCAGAAAATTTATGTTATGTCTAAAAATATACTTGCCACAATATATTTACTGAGAGATTAATTTAAATCACGTTTGCTCGGTTATTTGCTCCAAATGTTCGGAGGAAAAGTTTTAAAGATGTTTTTGACTTTCATTCTTTGCCATTGTTTGCCCTTTTCAAACTGTTTGTCGGCCTTAAAATGTCACCCACTCGAATAACTTTAGCTGTTGTGTTGTAGTGTAGAGTTTGTTACATGGACAAAATGCTTGAACTTTTAAATGCCATGTGGACTTTTATTTTATTCTGTTCGCTTTGCATCGCTTTCGTTGCGGTTAGAGAGCAAATTATATCTTTATTTAACGGTTGGTTTAACATTTTAAATTGATCCAGCTGTCGTTGTCATTGGCCGCTTAGGCCTTAAGGATATTGCTTGCTGTCCTGCCAACGAACTTAACGGTTCCGCCATCACTTAAATAATAACTGTTAATAATTATTAAATAGCCAATTAATGGTTGACCACGGGGTCAAGGGTGTGTGGTTCAAGAGTTAGTACTTGACAGTTATTAGTGGCTAATGGCTGCCTGTAAATAATTATGACAATAATTGAAAGCTTATTAATTAAATACTCAAGGTTATGTGGAATTAATAGTGTGGTGGTGGAATATGTTTAAGTATTAAAAATCTGTAAAAACCAGTTTAGAAAATTTTTTTCAGGTGAACTGACAGACAAATACTCTCAATCTATGGTATTGTTTAATTTTCGAATTATTGAAATTAACCGTTTATTAAATGCAATAACTTATGTATTATTACACAGTACAACATTTTCAGCCCATTCATTTGGGACTCAATCTTGAGAATTGCACTAGAAAGTAACCCCAAAAATAAGCACTTCTGCGTCATTCGTTTAGTCAAGTTGGTTGCTTTAATAACACTGTGACACAAAATTGAACTTTTCGAATCGGAATGGGATGAAACCAAAAGCAAATGATAGTTGACATTTTGTATAACAAAACCCTCAAGGGGTTTTTCAAGTTTAGTGCGATATTTTTTTTTGCACGCATTTGAAGTTGGTGATTTTTGAACTCTGGCTGACAAGAAAAAATCATTAAAATAATGCTTATCTATTTTTATTATCCCGGAAAGTTGTGGTATCTTACTGTTTTTGGGGTCGTGGAATCCATTTTTGACATTTATTTTTATTTATGAGCGCCGCCAGATGGCGCTTTCGTACATTTTGTTGTATTATATTGCATTTTTTGTCTTTACTCTCGATTACAGCCTTAGATTAAGAGCTATCGATCTGAAATTTGGTAAGCCAGCTTCTATCATCCATGCGGAGTTTAAGTTCTAAGATGGGCATAATCGGACAAAACCTACTCCCACCTCCCATACAAATTGTACCTTTTTGGGGTCTGTCCCTGCGATCACAGTTGTAGATTAAGAGCTATCGTGCTAAAATTTGGTATGCAATCTTCTATTCCCTAATCGGAGGTTAAGTTATAAGATGGGCATAATCGGACGAAAACTACTACCACCTTCCATACAAAATAACCCTATTTAGGGGTGTCCGTCTGTTTGACCATGCGATTACAGCCGTATATAAAAAAGCTATAGGTCTGAAATTCGGTACGCGAACTTCTAACCTCTTAGACAAAGTTAAGTTCTAAGATGTGTAAGATCAGACAAAAACTCCTCATACCCCTAAAAATGGGGAGTTTACATTGGAGGTGGAAGAAGTTTTTGTCCGATCATGCTCATCTTAGAACTCTACTTCTTCTAAGTGGGTAGAAGTTCGCATAACAAATTTCAGCTCGATAGCTCTTATCCTACGGCTGTAATCGCGAGGTCAAACAGATGGACACCCCCAAATAGGGTTATTTTGTATGGGAGGTGGTAGTAGTTTTTGCCCGATCATGCCCATCTTAAAATATTATCTTCGCTTAGGGAACATAAGCTTGCATGCCAAATTACAGCTCGATAGCTCTTAATCTACGACTGCGATCCCATGGACATACCCCAAAGAAGGTGTATGGGCCGAGGGAGAAGGTTTTATCCGATCATGCCCATCTTAGAACTTAATCTCTGCTTGGAAGATAGAAGCTTACATACCAAATTTCAGATCGATAGCTCTTTATCTAAGGTTGTAATCGCGAGGAAAGACAAAATATGCGATCTAATCCAAAAAAATGTACGAAAGCGCCATCTGGCGGCGCTCCTAAATAAAAATAAATGACAAAAATGGTTTCCTCGACCCCAAAAACAGTAAGATGCCACAACTTTCCGGGATAAAAAGCATTATTTTAAGAAAGTTTTATTGCATTTTCCTTGTTAGCCAGCGTTGCAAAGAAGCCAACTTCAAATGCGTATAAAAAAAATCTCGCACTAAACTAAGAAAAACCCTTGAGGGTTTTGTTATGTATGACGTAAACTTTCATTTGCTTTTGGTTTCATCCCATTCCGATTTTGGTTGTTGCACAGTGTAATTTAATGGCCATATGAGTTTTTTACTCAAGGTGGATTTTTAGCCCTCTTTCTATATTTTAACATGGTTATATCTCAAAGTTGGAGATATTGAATAAGAGAAAAAAGTGCGGAACAAACATACCCAAAATAAGTGCATCTCGTGCCTTAAATATCGCAAAAATGCCAATTTTTCCCCATTTCTCACCTTTGTTGCTCTTAACTGGATTACAAATCAAAAAAGTTTAATTAAGTGCAACAAAAAGTATTGTACAACTAGTACAATTAATTGTACCAAAAAGTACAATTTATGGTAACAAAAAGAACTAAAAAATAAAATTCATGGTACCAAAAAGTAAAATTTTTGATACTAAAGAGTGCAATTTTTTATACCAAAAAGTACAATTTATGATGCTAAAAAGATCCGTTTATTGTACCAAAAAGTTCTATTTATGGTACCTATTCCATATCTTAGTACAATTTATTGCACCAAAAAGTGCAATTTGGGTATAAAAAAAGTACAATTCATTGTACGAAAAAGTGAAATTTGTGGTACGTATTAAATTATTAATGCATCCAACTTGACAAAACGAATGATGCAGACGTTCTTATTTTTGGGGCTACTTTCATGTGCAATTCTCAGAATTGAGTCCCATGTGTTCTACTGTGTTCCATCAGAAAGGAATTTCGGTCGTACGGTGAGACAACTTAAGACGTGTAGTAAAATTGTAGGAAAGGCTCGGTGGAGATGACTTATGACTTATGGAAAAAGACAGAGAGAGGGAGCAGCGAGACTAGGTACGCAACGAGACTAACTACGGCGGGGTCGTACCCCCTACTTCTAATTTTTGGGGTATAATTCATACTTTCAAATAACTACTGCGAAATTAGGCCCCAATATAATTTTTGGGGTCTGTTTTTGATTTTTTTGTTTGAGGTATAATTTCATTGGGTCTATTTTCATAATGCAATTAGGCCCCAAATTGGGCGTGTATTTTCGTGGGGCCTAATATCCTAGCGCCTAAAAAGTTCTAATGCATTTTTTAACAAATTTAAAAGTACAATATATCTGGGAATTAGTAATTTTGTTAAATCTTTTAAGGTACCAACAGAGATTATAGACAAAAGTCTCGTATTAAATAATCGTTAGTTCTTATGGGCTATCAGTAAGGGTCGCCCGTTACAGTCCATATCTACTGCTGAAACAATTTTCATCTTGTTAAAAAAATTACTGAATTCAATGAACTCAGCAAAAATATATGTATGTAAAACTATGACGGTGATTTTGATCATTTGTATGTACAGGAAGGGTATGGAAAATGTAGCTTCTACTATTACAAAATACCGGAAGGAGTCGACTGACACAGTCCATATTCATTTCAGAGTTAAACTTTCTTAAGCGTACATCTAACGCAAAATATGACTGAATTCAGTGTAAATACAAAAAAAGATTTTTATGTAAAACGATGAGGGTGAATTCGGTCATTTGTATAGGAGATACTAGATAGGAGATCATTTTTATAGGTGATACTTAATTTCCATCAATTGAGAAGAATAGAAAATGTGTGCAGAAGTTAGAGAAGAACGGCTGTACTATTTATCAACCACGATCTGGCCGACCAAGAACTTCAAGTGCCACGCCTCTTTGTATAATTATTTTTCATATAGCCTATGACAGAGGCCCTACGGACAGAAACCCTTTGTGAAAATTTCGTTGCAGTTTGTTCATATGTTTGACCGATATAAGGATTTTAAAAAAGGCGTAGCACCGCCCATTTCCAAGCGAGACATAATCCTTATTGTACCAGCAACACTTGCATATGTTGCAAATCTCCTCTTAATACCTCTAATGACTCGTGAGATGTGACCGATTGAAATTTCGGTTTGCGGTTTGTCTAACTATTTTTTTTATATAATCTACTAGTGGGCCCGGCAATGCTTTGCTATTGCATTTTAACTTGTAATATATTTCACATTTAGGTCTACAAAGTACTTTGAAAACGGTTCTTAAGTTCGATAATGATATGTTGAGTTTATTAACTTATGTAACTAATTTCAAGCAACTCCTTAACATGAAAGTTAACAAATTAAGTGTTGTTGTTTTAAATTCTAAATATTATAGGCTCTATGACGATAGTAAAAAGTTCATCAGCAAAGTCATATCTATAGTTTCGACATGTAGATTAAGTTTTGTCTGTATGTAGGGAGAAAAAAAAACTTCTTTCACAAATCGGAAACAGAAATTCCTCTAAAGATCAAAATTCAATGTACGGTTACCGCTAACCGTCTGTATACTAACTATCTCTTTGGGTGTAAAAAACACTTTTGACATGCCTTCTCCGCCTATTGACCGAAAATGGAAATTTCGTTTGAAGCTTTATGCCTTTAGCCATAGAAACCTCTTTTGCCATGTCTTCTTCTCACATGGATCAAGAATATTTCCGAATAATATCTTTGTATTGAACTCGTACTCGTATTACCATTCTATGAGATAATTCGGTCACCAACGTTTGGCTTTACAAAGTGATGATCTCACGCGCTGTATGGCATTTTACGCCGTCGTGTTGGAACCATTTCTCCTCCAAATAATGTGCAATGACATGATAAATAAAAAAAATCAATTGATCGTCCACTGGTTTTAGTTCTTCTACCAGTTGAATATATGAATATAGGCCAAGATCTTTCCTCAGCATTTGCAGAGACCGAGTTGCTGAGAACGGCGTCGGTTAGATAAATTCGAGTCCCCTGTCACACTTACGTCTACAGCGTTGATGGCTTCTATTAGCTGCTTAGATGGATGAGAATATGCACCATAAACTTCACAAAGGGCAAACAGAACGGGAATTTGGAAATAAATTTGCAAGATTTGTAAACGTTGTTCTTGTGTAGTATTTACATTGTGATTTTTCAAAGAAAGTCTCAATGGAAGTCTATCACACTTCACACACCTCGCCTGAATGACGAATTGGTTGACCTAACATGGAAACAAAAACGGTAAATGGGGTTTTGTTGGGTGTCAATTGTACATTAAAAATCCACATAAATCAAAATCCTAGCTGATACTTTTTTTAAGATAAAAGGATTTTTCGTTTATTTACTCCGTTTTGCGCTTCTTTTGAAAGTGACATTCGTTGCCCCATGATTATTGAAAGCGTACAGACTTCAGCTTTAAGACACTTATCAAAATTTAAGTTTTCTGCACTAAATTAAACTTTCCCAGCGCGAGCTAGGAATTGATATTACACACAAAGTTTATTGGTGACATTTTCTAACAATTCATCGTAGATTTGGTTAAAATTTTTGCGAATAAAAAAACTGGCCCACCTTACTGTTCATATCTCTAGGCGAACTTCAATATACTGTAGAATTTTGACAGTTATAACTGTTTATTTTAAAAGGGGTGTGGTACAGCCCACTTCCACTCTTACTGTAATTTATACTGCAACAACAACATATGCAACAAATATCATCTTCATGCCTCTTATAGTTCATGAGATATAGCCCTTTTTATTTTCATGTTGTATGGGCGGTACCACACACCTTTATCCATTCACAACCAAATATAGCCAGGGACTATCTACAGGTCATCAGTACCACTTGGTAAAATTTTCGTTTCAATATGTCCATTGGGAAAGCCTGCAGAGCGGTTTTGAAAAGGGGGCGTGGCACCCCCACTTCCACGCTGGCTGTAATTAACAAATCCAACAACATATATACCAAATCTCATCTTCATACCTCTGATAGTTCATGAGATATAGCCCCTTTGTCCAATTGGACCGAATTGTAAATATAAACCACCCGGGGCGCTACCCAAACGCATACAAAAAAATTTATGCAAATCGGTCCAGCCGTTCGTGAGTTATGAAGTCACAACACACTTGCAACAATTTTTTATTTATATAGATAATAGAGGCTCTACGGAAAAGTGGCGTGGTACCGCCCCTGGAACTTCCTTGAGATACTGAATTTGCATCGATTGAATTAAATAAAAAAATGCAGAAGTTTCAGAAGATAGGCTGAACGATTAATCAACCACGATCCGGCCGATCTAGAACTTGTTATATTTAATCTTATTTTACCTTTACTGCCCATCTTCTATCCCAGAAAAAGAAGAGTTTAGTATTAAGTAGGAAAAAACAGAATCTAGAATTACTTCCAATTTGGGTGAATCACCAATGATTTTATCATTAGCTTGTCTTAGAAATGAATTATTTAATTATTGCATACTTTTCACCTAAATCAAAAGTGGAGCTGAAATGTGATAGAAACTGTATACTACGATGTAACTTCAAAGTGGTAAAGTATGATAAGTAAAGGAAGATAAATCTTTGAGAATAACTTCTCTTTTTGAGATGCCACTGCTTTGCCTGAAATAAAAGAACTTTGTTCATCGAACACTTGTGGACAATAGAACTCTATCATGGTATCTTAACAGGACTTATACTAGGACTTAAGTTGGCTATGTTAAAGACTGCTGCCAAATTAACCTAACCTAACTACATCTTATGAATGAGATATATCAAAAAGCTTCGCACATTAAAGGGATTAACACGTTTCTAGTTTAAGATACTCACCACCAATCCAACCGACAGCTATTTTAAAAAGCTTTGAATAGAATCGACCATTGTGAAATTGCTACCGATAAAAAAATAATGTAGATGTCTTCCGCATGAAGTTGCGTGTTGTTACCATCTTGTCCATGGTCAGCCCACTTTTGAAGTGACACTAATTCATCAAAACCCCCTACATTTACCCAAGAGTACTATATAGGAAACTATGTCAGAAAGAGGCATTTTTGGTCCCTAATTTTATGAAGATCAAAAAAAAACTGTGACGTGCAATAAAGCCATAGGTAATAAAGCCATATGGGACTGGCCGTGGCATAGTGGTTAGAATACGCGACTACCATGCGGCAGATCACAGGTTTAACTCCTGGCTCTAGTCATCTGAAAAAAAAGAAAAACTGTCTTTCATTGTCGGCTCCCCTCGAATGTTGTCGACAGCAACTTCGCAGCATTAGTGTCGAGTCAATCGTCGTGGCTAGTAAGAGCTTCTCAAACAGAGACGTTTGCATTCGTCGATAAACAAGTAGATGTCGTTAGCTGTGAATCTAAAAATAGAAAGCGTGTTAATTCACAACAATGCGAGAAGCTATCGCATACCTCAATCATGGGGTGTAAAGGGAAATTAAGTTTAATAAAGCCATATGGCCTTATTTCCAAATCGATTGGATGTGTATAATAAAGCTATTATGGCATTATTTCTCTAGTACACCTCGCTAGTGGTGTACTAGAGAACACATTGCAGCGAGAGACGAATGCGGCGGCCCGCCCACCCCAACTTCATAAACTTCATTATGCTTTATCATTACTTTTTTCAACGATATGGAATTATAATATGGTGTTATTGCACAACCATGCTGGAAATAAAGCCCAATCGAATGGGAAATAAGGCCATATAGCTTTATTACCTATGACTTTATCTCACGGCGCCAAAGAAAATATGATATTAATAATGTTACAATTCAGAAGGTTATATTGTCTTGCATACATATTATCGCCACATTATGTGTAGTTAGCAAAATTGTAGGCAAAAAATTATATAAAAAAAAAGGTGACATTATTTGACCACCCCGTAGCTCAAACTTATTCCTAATGCACATTTCTCTGGGAAGATTTGTTTCTATTGTTTCCATTCCATTTCCCGTTTATTTTACGTCTTCCCTAGCTTTTGAAGTTTCGTGAGTCTCCAAGTGTTCTTGGGTTGACCACGGTTTCTTGTGCCCAGAGATTTCCACTTAAGCGCTTTTCTTTTAATTCTACCGGGCATCTTCCCTCCACATCAATTTTCTGTGTTTAGTTTGCTTTAGTATGGCTTTATTGTTGGTTAAGTTCTTAAGATCCGTGTTGCTGATGGTGTTAGGCAAGAATATTCCAGCATACGACTCTGATGTTGTCGTTGATGAATACCTGTTATTTTTCCTGTGCTTGGTGCGATCTTTTCCATTATAAAACCATATACGTATATAACGGGTTGGTCTTATGTCATGATGTATTCTGTTTTAAAAATGTTCATTCTCATGGCTTAGCTTTCCTTAATATTTTTTTTTTCGTAAATGTCCAACATTACGCGCTAATCTTTCTACACTTTCTAGTTTCACTTGCATGTTGTGCAAGAGTACACAACGCGACCGTCCGTTGCATGATCGTTAAAACACGAGACCACCATGCGGGAGATCATGGATTCGATTCCCGCCTCCTTTCATCTACATTTTTCTTTTATTGCCGACCCCCTCGATGTAGCTTTGCCGGTAGCAACTTCGAAGTATTGTGTCGAGAGTCATTCGGCATGTCTAGTAAAAACTTCTCAAAAAGTGATATTTGCGTTGGTCGATAAACAAGTAGGTGCCTCATTCATGGGGTGTAAAGGGAAATTAAGTTTAAGTAAGTACACAAATATCATCCTTATGATACCATTACTTGAGTTGGCGTGAGAGACTCCATGTAATTATTGTTTGCTCTTAACAGATGTCGCTCATGATACCATCCAACACGATGGTGAACAGTTGAGGCTTTCGATTAGGCTTGCCAGATGGTCGGGAATAGGCGGGATTTTCCCGACTTCTCGCGAAAATCCCGAGTCCCGAGTATTGAAGTAATTCAGCGGAAAATCCCGACTTTTTAATATTTACTACCTAGATTAATCAAAGAAACAACATATTTAAGAAGGTACAAAAAATACTTTTCTCTTATGAACTACTTGTGTGCACTTAACATTTTTCCATTTACCCATTTCCATGGGTATTAATCTCTTTCCCATCCCTAGCAATTGTCTATCATCTGGTTTTACCACAGCTGTTTATAACATTACGACTTTCAAGAAATGTAAATTTTTGGACAAATTGCGCATTTAATCTTTAAGACTCACTATTGACTTGGGGTAATTCCCAAAGTTCTACAAATATCCGATGCCGTGTACAATGACATGTTGTACAGCGACTACAGCAGTCCTCGATATGTTTATGGTGAATTGCTCAAATATATACTAAACTAGTGGGCCCGGCAATGCTTCGCTATTGCATATTAACATGTAATATATTTCACATTTAGGTCTACAAAGTACTTTGAAAACGGTACTTAAGCTCGACAATAATATGTTGAGTTTATTTACATATGTAACTTATTTAAAGTAACTCCTTAACATTAAATTTAACCAATTAAGATGTATTGTCGTAAATGCTAATAAAAAGTTCATCAGCAAAGTCATATCTATAGTGCCGACATGTAGATAAAGTTATTTCTGTATGTAGGGCGAAAAACCACTTCTTCCACAAATCGGAAACAGACATTCCTCTAAGGTCAAAATTATTTATTTTGATCCGTAGTAGCGTGAACCATCTGTATACTAACTATCTCTTTGGTCACACGGATCAATAATATTCCCGAATACTATCTTTGTATTGAACTCGTATTACCATTTTTTGAGATAATTCGGACACCAAAGTTTGGCTTAACAAAGTGATGGTCTCACGCGCTGTATGGCATGTTACACCGTCGTGCTGGAACTATTTATCCTTCAAATAATGTGCAATGACATGCTAAATAAAAAAATCAATTGATCGTCCACTAGCTCTACTTCTTCTACCAGTTGGATTTTATATGAATGTAAGCCAAGATCTTTCCTCAGCATTTGCAGAGACCGAGTTGCTGAGAAAGACGTCGGTTCGATAAATTCGAGTCCCCTGTCATACTAACGTCTACAGCGTCGATGGCTTCTATTGCTGCTCAGATGGGTCATTATATGCACCCTCAACTTCATAAAGGGCTCCATAAGTTTGGCGAACAGAACGTGCATTTTGAAAATAAATTTGCAAGATTTGTCAACGATGTTCTTCTTTAGTTTTTACATGGTGATTTTTATACTAAAAGAAAGTCTATTACAATTCATTAGTATGACAGCTAGATTTACACTTATACCTATCAGAAGATCTATATGTCAAGAAAAATACCCCATGCATAGGTTATTTTCAATTGTTACCTCTGACATACTATAAAAATTTAACCATTGTAGTATAACTACAATGAATATTGATTAATTTTTCTATCTATATGATTTATTGTTCTCCTGAAAAGCAATTAAAAAATGCATACCTGTAAAGTAAATTAAAAAAAATCACTATTTTAGTCTGCGCTTCCTACACTGCCTAGTGTACGGACCATTATTTGATACAGTTAAAAAGTTAACTATTAAAGTGCGTGGCACTGTTAACTTATTTTGTTCGAAATAGCCTGATCATTAGGGGCGAATCAATTAGTTCGCGTCAAAAAAAATCCTGTTAACCGTATATCAGTATTGGAATGTACGAAAAATTCTTAGACAATTTCACTAAGAAGCTTTATGTCTAAAATTAATTCCTAGTTCGCGCTGAGAAGCATGCAGATTTCAGGTAGAGATATTTTTTTTTTTAGCAATTAGCAATTATTCAGTTACTTTAGACCTATGGGCCCCGGCTCTAATTTTTACCTACCATTCCGATGTTTGGAGACCAAGACGAAAAGAATAGTATATTTTTGATTTTTTTATTGGGATCCCGCCCAATATTCTGAAAAATTATTTTTAAAAACTTAATGTCTGTATGCCAACTCTCAGAGATCGTAACTTTTTAACAAATACATAGATTTGCTTCTGTAATACCTCATTTAGTTTGTTGGGAAGTCAGTTTTACGCAGAAGGTCTCAAAAAATATATATCTGAAGTATTCGGTTTGTGCTCATTTAAAAACAAAAAAAATTTCTATCTGAAATCTTCATGCTTCCCAGTTTATTGGTAAAATTTTCTTAAAATTCATCGTAGATTCCGATTTTGGTTACGATTTTTGCGAATAAAAAAATTGGCCCACCTTACTGTTCATATCTCTAGGCGAACAGCAATATACTGTGGAATTTTGACAGTTTGTTTTAAAAAGGGTGTGGAACAGCCCATTCCCACCCTTACTGTTATTCATACTGCAACAACAACATATGTAACAAATCTCATCTTCCTACCTCTGATAGTTCATAAGATATAGCCCTATCGATTTTCAAGTTGTATGGGCGGTGCCACGCCCCTTTATCCAATTACAACCAAATGTAGTCAGGTCAACGGTACCTTATGGTAAAATTTTTGTATCAATCGATCTATTAGAAAAGCCGTTAGAGCGATTTTTGAAAAGGGGGCGTGGCACCGCCCACTTTCATCCTGGTTGTAATTAATACTGCTCCAACAACATATATACCAAATCTCATCATCATACCTCTGATAGTTCATGAAATATAGCCTTTTTAATTTTCAAGTAATATGGGTGGTGCCACGCCCCTTTATAATTTGCAATAAAATAATATTGCGACTATACTTTAAGATGTAAGCTATCCTATCTTTCAAGTTGGGTCAAACCGAACACGGTGTGCAAATTTGATTCAAATCGGTTAAGTAGTTTAGGAGTCCATCGCGGACAAACAACGTGACACGTAATTTATATATATTAAGATGACAAAATATGGTCACTTTTATACCCTTCACCATGCGCATGAACGGAGTGAAGGGTATATTCATTTTGTTCTTCCATTTGTAACGCCCATAAGGAGGCGTCGTAGGTATGACAATATATATATATATATAAATGATCAGCATCGAAATCTGAGTCGATTTAAAGGTGACCGTCTGTCCGTCCTTCTGTCCCCGCGATTACAGCCACAGTTTAAGAGATATCGAGCTGAAATTTGGAATGCAAGCTTCTATCCTCAAAGCGGAGGTTAAGTTCTAAGATAAACCCGATCGGTCGAAAACTACTCCCACCTCCCATACAAACTCCCCCTTTTTGGGGTCTGTCCCTGCGATTACAGCCATAGTTTAAGGGCAATCAAGCTGAAATATTGTACGCAAGCTTAGCTGCTTTAAATGGAGGTTGAGTTCTAAGATGAGCACGATCGGTCAAAAACTACTCTCACCTCCCATACAAACTCTCCCTTTTTTGGGGTTGTCCCTGCGATTGCAGCCGTATTTTAAGAGGTATATTGCTTACATTTTGTACAAGATTCAATACCTAAGCGGAGGCTACTTTCTAAGATAAGCAATTTCGGTCAAAAACTACTCCCACCTCCCATTCAAACTACCTTTTTTGGGGTGTTCTCGTAACTGACCCCGCGATTGTAGCCATAGGTTAGGAAATACTGAGCTGAAATTGTATATGCAAGCTTTAATCCTATAATAGGAGCTTACGTTGTAAGATAAACAATATCGGACGAATACTTCTCCCACCTTCCATACAAACTCCCCCTTTTTGGAAGTGTCCGTCTGTATGTCGCTATAGTTTATGAGCTTTCGGGCTGAAATTTGGTATGTAAGCTTCTGTCCAGAAGCAGAGGTTAAGGTCTAAGATAAGCATGATCGGATTTAAACTACTCCCACATCCCACACAACTTCCCATTTTTGGGGAGTTACAAAATTCATAAAAATAAGCTCCAACTCATTAACCTATCGGTAAATCGAATCAAATCGATTCAAAATTATTGACAAAATGGATGTGTGAAGCTAAAAGTAGCGTCCACTTCTCACCAACTCCCCTGTTTCGTGGTACAAAGTTTAATAAAATATAGATGTAGTGCAAATAACCAAATGGTGAAGGGTATCTGAGCTTTGGCATAGCCGAAGGTAACCGCGTTACTAATTTTTGGTCACTTGAATTTGTTTAAATTAATCTCATTTATATTTTTTTTACGATAAGTAACGCTTATTGCGAAAAAGTATTTAGTATTTTAAACAAATTATATACGAAACATAGAAACGAATGTCTTTTGATCTTATAAAGGCTGAACTAATCATAAGATTGGATATTGATAAAAGCTGTCAGGAATTCCAATCATTTTTAACAACTAATAATATTTCTTAATAAAAAATGTCAAAACCTATATAATATGATCTTTATATTTGTCCCGACAAATCCCGCTTTTTAGTCTCGGTTTTCCCGACTTTTCGAATTCGGTGCCTGGCAACCCTACTTTCGATAGCTGAGCGGAAGCGACGTAGACCAGAAATCCGAAGGTGCCGGGTTCGATCCCCTGGTGGGCCACTGGTCTAATCAAAATCGATGAAAAATCACTTTTCAAACACTTTCGAGTACTTCAGCCACTAAAGCTCATCCTAGATGCTTTCACTACAAAAAATCCAGATTGCGCAAGGACCAAGGGACAAAAGGAATTATTTATCAACTTCTCAAAAATAAATCAATAGAACCACCTGACGCCATCTCTTGGAGGAAAATGACGACAACTACCAATCCTTGACACAAACCTTGCATCTAGAAAAAAGGAGCAAAAAAACGGAGTTGCGAAAAAAAATTATCGTATGATAAACGGATTAGATGCCCGAACGTGTGCCGATTTATTCGGCATAAAGAATTATCAACCAGCTGTTACAACAACAACAACAACAGTTAAGGTGATAAAGGGCTAGTGTTAGTCTGAAATGGTTATCTGATGCTCCCGCCGCACAGTGGCACCGCCCCATACATTTCTTGGAAAAAAATAGAAGGAGTGGTCGTACAGCAATGATACTTTGCATATAACTGCACTTGTCAAAATTCGTATTTTTGGACCTAGGGACTCGAAATTCGGGACACTTCTTAATTGAGTTCTCCTTATGGAAAAAAATTAAACATATTGGGGATGCCACGCCTACTTTAGATTTTACGCCCATTGAAAGTTGTAGATTTTAGGTATTTTTCTTCCCTGTCGAGAATCATATGAAAATTTCATATAAGTTAAAAAATGTTCATTTTTATTAAAAACTTAAACATGTGTTGTCCGATACAAAAGAAGAGAATATCCCCAACAACCCTCCGCGAAAGATATTAGCCTTCAAATACACCGAAAATATCGCACAAATGCATGCATTAAAATCGATGTTACTTAATTTGGCGGTTAATTTTTTTTTCTTAATTGAAAGTACACCCTCGGACCTTTAATTTTTTTATAGTTAGAGGGCTAAGCAAGGCAAAGCACATAAAGTTTTTTTCCATCAAAAAGTGAAAAGTTTCTATTTTTTAGTATAATATTTGATAAATTATAATAATTAGTTTACTTGTCCAATTTCAATAACTTTTTTTTGTATAAAAGAGTAAGTGCTATATTTTCACTGAAAAATAAAACAAAAGCCATAGCTATAAACGTACACACACAAAAAGTACTTTATTTGAACAATAATTTTAATCTAATTTCATTGAATAAATTTCCGTTGACTTTTGTTAGTATTTTTAACTACAAAATTTCACTTTTCAAAAAAAACTTTGTTGAATTATTCTTATCCAAATATTTCTTTACAAAACCACATCATTAAAATTTTGAAATTGCATAGTTGAAAAACACTATTTTTTCCACAGAAATGCCACTGTGCGCCGTAAAGAATTATCAACCAGCTGTTACAACAACAACAACAATAACAACAGTTTAGGTGATAAAGAGCTAGTGTTAGTCTGAAATGGTTATCTGATGCTCCCGTCGTGAACAACTGTGAATTGTGCATGCTCGTACATAACTTTGATGATCCAAATTGTGTTCTGGGTTACTTCTTTCCTACTTACTGTTTTCTATATGGCAGTCCGTTAGATGGCATCGTAGGCTTTCTTAAAGTCTATAAACAGTGAATACAGTATAATGTCATACTCCAGATTGTTGTATTGTAGGCATTACAATTAGTCTGATTTAAGAATCTTCTATTTGGCCGGAAACCTGTCTCTCCATCTCGCAGTATATTGTGTAAATTTTTTTGAAATCCTCCATATACAATGACTGTCAGTATTTTTTCTATATTTTAACACGGTAATATCTCCGTATATCGTACGGAATATCTCTTTTGTGTCTGAAAATAATCGCACCATTAAGTTATTAATGCAGCCAACTTGACGTGAAATTTTTAAAACTAAGTCCTGAATCAATGTGCTGAAAATGTACTGTGTTTATGCCGTTATAAGGGGTAATTTTGCCGACACCCTTTCGGTAGCCCTATACAAATGGTGTTAATTGTTATTTTGAGATTTAGAACGTTAGAGCGTGTTTAGGGTTAATTAGGTACAATAATTTATTTTCCAGCCCCTATCTCTTAAATACTAAGTATACTTTGTACCAATATATTTCAAATCTCAGCGTATTCGCCTCCATTTACTTCAGAATTAAACACTGGAGAAAAAATTCCTTCTTTATTTCTACACACCACGCTATAATGAGTCTCAGATAACATTATTTCCTAATCCATATGGAATTACCCTTCATCTCGGTTTGCGGCGAATGTAACGCTTCTATTGAGACATCACAGCATCCGTTTGTGATTGTAATTAAAAGTTAATAGCACATACTCACACATATCTCTTAATCTGGTTCGCCTTTTTGTTATGTTTGGTATCTAAACTTTTCTGTTTTTGTGTTCTGTTGTTGTCCCATCAAATCCTCTTAAATGGCGGTGACGGTTGAGAGTATGAGCGTGATGCGTGTTGCCATCGTTTTCGAGTTGGAAGCAGAGCAAACATAAATTCTTTTGCGGTTTAGAATTTTGTTTATTTTCGAAATTAATTTTAAACGTTTTTTATTTAACATTTATTTCGTGCAAAGAATTGTGATGAAGGAAAGCAATTAAGAGGGTGAGCTGGTAGGAGTGTCGTAAAATCTTATGGTGTGGCAAAACTAAATGGTGGGAGAGACAAAATTTAATGGCAACTATAAAGGAATTACTAATATAAAGCAAACAATGTGTTTAATTGTTCTTCGTGTTAAATAGTGTTCATAACTATATGTGTGCAACAAAATACTTTGTTGTATTCATGCAGTGGAATTGAAATTCCTTTCCTCTTCTTAACATTGTCGACCTCAATTTAAAGTGAGGAACAATTTGTTCGGTAGGGGTTTTTTTCATGTATTTGATTTATTGTAACAGCACTTTTTTTAGTTCTCAAAAAGTTAACTCTTAAGCGTTTGCTAAAACTTTGAACAATTAAGTATTGGATGACATTTCGGAGAAGAGTACCGGAATATGCTGATTTAGACTACTTCTATTCTTTAATGGCATCGTCAACATAAATATATCTATCAGTAGCCGCATGTAAAAAAGTATTCCAAGCGCTTCGGTCTTTTGAGCTCCATAGATAGTTCGTCACACCAAGCTTAGGTGTATGGTCCATCCAACGAAGTTTGGTCGCCCCATCCTGAGCCGCCCATCGAGTTATTGCCCAAGACTTTTCGAGCCGGAGCTTTTTCGTCCATTCGTACAACATGTCCAAGCCACTGCAATTTCAACGCGCTTGACTACGTCGATGTCGTTGTACAGCTCATGATTCATTCGCCGTTAACGATGATGGGTCCAAATATTGTCCGGAGTACTTTTCTTTCAAAAACTCCCAGAATAGATTGATCCGCCTGCGTCATTTCCAGAATTTTGCGCTGTAGAGCAAGGTCAATGTCTCGCAGAGTTGGATCTTCGTTCTTCGAGAGAGGGCTTTATCTTTAAGCACTTGCTCAGCGTATAGTAGCAGCGGTTTGCGATCAGTACTCGTCTCGTAATTTCCATTATTAATTTTGTTTATGGCGGAACAGAGGTAGACAACGCTTACAACGTTCACGCAGCGAAGTGTGAATTTCTGGTCGGTCGTGGATTAACCAGGTCTAAAGCCACACTGATGAGGTCCAATCAGTTGCGTTACGATAGGCTTTAGTCTTTTACATAATACACTACACAGGACCTTGTATGCGATGGATTAAAGGCTGATCCCGCAATAATTGGTACACACACTTGGATCGCCTTTCTTAAGCACTGGACATAGAACACTCAGATTCCAATCATCGAGCTTGCATTCCTTGAGCCACATCGTGTTCATGAGCTGGCGCATGCATGTTGCCAGCTCATCGCCGCCGGTTTTAAAAAGCTCTGCCGGCAGTCCATCGGCTCCCGCAGCTTTATTAATTTTAAGCCGTGAAATTGCTGTGCTGATCTCGTTTTGGCTCGGTAATAGACAGTCTACTCCATCGTCGATGATTCGTCACTTTGGCTGACTTCGGGAAAGAGAAGAGAACAAAAGTGTTCCCACCATTTTTGCAGTACTCTCTGAGTATCCGTGACCAGATTTCCGTCTCTGTCCTTACAGGTGGGTATCCCAGGCCCAAAACCTTTGCTACTTTATGGTAGAACTTTCAGCCTTCACCTCTATCCCTCTATGTATAATTTTCGATATCCTTGCTCTCCCTTTTCTTCCATAGACCCTTTTCCGTCTGAAGAGGCGTGTCATCCGCAAGCGTTGCCATTGGCTGCAGTTTTGCCTTGTATACAGCATCCTTTTCTAAAGACATTCCTCATAGTACTAGCGACATATGAGCCCAGGGGGTTTTGTTTGAAGTAATTGAGAGAGTTGGTTGGAGTAGGCATTGGTTATCTCGGTGGTATGCAGCTTTGTGATGTCTAGCTTCCTTTATGTTTGGTTACGAGCGTTCTTAGCAGTGCTCAATCGCGCGCGTACCTTAGCTGCAACGAGGTGGTGATCCGAGTCAATATTTGCATCGTGTTTTACACATTATTCCATTACACTTGAGACTTGCCTTCCCTCGATTACCTCGTGCTTAAACTGGTTTTTAGTCTTTGGATCAGAGGATATCCAGGTTGCCTTGTGGACTTCTTTATGCGGAAGTCTGGTTCCACTGACTACCATGTTTCTTGCCGAGGCGAAGCTTACAAGTCTGAATCCGTTATCGGAGTTGTTGTTGTTGTGTAGACTGAATATTCCGACTGCTGAAGTAAGAGCCTCTTCCCTTTATATTTCATCATTTAAATCTCCCAGAACAATTTTAATGTCATGTCATCATCTTTGTCTTCCGTCGGTGCGTTTACACAAATCATCGTATTATAAAAATATTTCGAATAGTGGCTATTTGGTCACTTACAGGTTTAAACCGCGATACCAGATGTCGAAGACTCTTGCCAACTATGATTCCACATCCAGATTCGTGTCTTTCTGCATGGCAGCTATAAAAGAGGTCACAGTTCTTTCAACGTGTACATCCTTATCCCGTCCATCGCATTTCCTGTATGGCGGTGATGTATCTGTCGAGGACATCCGCCAGTTGGATAGAGGCACCTTCCTTGAAGAGAGTTCGGACATTCCAGGTGCATACCCTAAAATCATTGCCCTTATAACGTTTGCAGGGGTCGTCAACATTTGGGGGGAGTTTTTGTTATTTCTTTTCTTCGTGTTTTCATAATAGTATTTTATTCAAGGGGAGTGGCTTATTAGGCCACCGCGCTGGATCATAATTTCTTGGGGTTGCCAAAGCCACAAAATCTCTGAACAACATCTTTGTCGAAATGTAATGAAAAGAGCGCAGGCCGTGTTTTTAACACGTTACTGAACGGAATTCATCATTTCAAGATATCATATGTATTACCTGTCCACCTTTTCTCCCCCTACTGTTAAACATTCAAACTGAGATAAAAGCCAAATTCAGACCGTTGTGGCCACGTGACTCTCTCTCACTCTCTCTCTTTTACAAATCAGTTATTACATAACTTAAGCATTAGCGCCGAATAAAAAACTAACCAACTGCCAAATGGCCACTATGAAGATAAGCAAACTCTTATATCGCTATAATTTATGGTCAATAAGATTTAAGCCTACCCCCCTAATAAAACCTCCAGCAGACATAATTAAGGCGAATTAAATAGGCGAATAACATACGATTCCTCTCCCCCATACATTACAGCAACAAGTGCTGCCCGATCAATAAAATATATTTATGCAAATTTATCACATAACAGCGCTCTTATCGATATCGTTTAAAGGCATTTTCACTGTAAACGTGGCCTTATCAATATTTTAATATCGAAAACAAATTAACATCAACAATGGAAAATATCGCAATGATAATACAAGAATTGGATTTTACTGGAATTGGCTAATCATAAACAATACTAGATAGATAGATAGCAATGAATGAAATGAAATATTGATTTGTAATGAACCATATTGATCAAACATTGCCCCCGGGGGTAAGGCATTTGTGAGATGAAGGCCAAATGTGCGGCAAGAAGAGAGAGGGAGGGAGGGAGATAAATCAATGATTGCTAAGTGGCCGGTGTTTGGAAGGCAATGCAGTAGATGATAACGTGTGGACGGAAGGGAGGAATTAATCACACTTTTGCCAAACAATAACTCATGAAAGTCAGTGAAAATGCGGACTAAAAGACTAAACACTAAATGCAGTTTACTTCAACCGATTGATGGACATGCTAAACTGTTTACCATCGCCATCGCTTTGGAGCTACAGTTGAATAGCCAGAAACGATTTAAGAACGAAGAGGCAAAATGATAGTCAAAGTCAAATGATAAAATCGTTTAAAGAATGAATCACATGACATTGTTCAGACTAGTGCAATACACAAATGAGCTTTTTTTCAACACAAAACGTGTAATTAAGTGAATGTATTTTCTGTCTTAATACTCTTCAAAGGCGTTAGGCTTAGGGGGATCCTAGCGAAGGATTACGTATATACGTATTGTTTTGCACGATGCAAATGTAATGTGAAGGTCAAACTTTAGGCGAAAAAGAAACGGTACAAAACTCATTAGGATTTTTGCTATTCAAGCACTTCTCTGTGTAATTAAGATAAGATAAGACTGTGCAACATAACTAAAAAAAGATAGATACTAGTACACCCAATTCCCTAGTCACAATGGCATTAATATTCATCGATTTTCTTAGGAAAGTACTCATGTTATTCAGCGACTGCCTTTGGCCTTGTTACGTATTTAAGGAAATCACAAATGCAAGTTTCACTTGAAGCTGAATGCGTTTAAACAGAAACGCCAATTCGGTTAAATTAAAGGGATTGCGAGGAATTAGGCAATCTTCCCCTTGAATGGCCCTTTTAATTTTTAATTCAAATCGAATTATTGCGACTATCACATTGTTCATTATCTTAATCACAATTAGTGGGCTTTCATTGCACAGTTTCGGGGCGTGAAGATTTTTAGTAGAAGGTAAACCACTCGTCACTTCTACGATTAGACCTTTGGTCCCTATTAAGGGAAGGTAAGATAAATGCTGTTGTTTAAAAAGCTGGAGTTAAAAAAAATAGTTATTAGAAATTGTAACAAAACCAGTAAGAATGTTTCAGTCGGGATAACCGACTGGCATATACCCTTACCCTCAGTAAAACATAAAATCTTTTAGAATATTGTTATTTTTACTAGATTTCTACATTTATATGAGAGGTACCAGAAGGGGCCTGCTTAGACTTTCAGTTTGTTCATAACTTATGTTCAGCACTATGAGCATGTTTTATAAACAACTGGGCATAGATTATGAACAACATTTTCATAGATTCTTGACAACTGTACATAGTTTCTGAACAACTGTGCATAGGTTATCAACAACTAGGCATAGATTATGAACGACATTTTCATAGATTGTGAACAAATAGGAACAATTTTTACACCTCCAGCTAATATTATAGAAACAAAATTTTATTTTATTTTCAAATCTATAATATTTATTTCAAAGTACAATTGCTTAATTTAAATTAATGTTCTTGCTCACACAAAATTTCTTACGCTTGTTTATAATACTTTGTATGTCGGCAGAGCTGTTTATTTCAATGACGAAGGAATTCCAAGCGTCGCTTTTGCTAACCTTCCACGATTACAGTGGTAATTTAAGAGCAATCAAGCTGAAATAATGTATGCAAGCTTCCCTACTCTAAGCGGAGGTTGAGTATTAAAATGAGACTGATCGGTCAAGAACTACTCTCACCTCCCATACAAAATCCCTCAATTTGGAGGTGTCCGTATGTCAGTCTCCGCGATTACAGTAGTAATTTAAAAGCAATCAAGCTGAAATATTGTATTAAAGCTTTTCTGCTCTAAGCGGAGGTTGAGTATTAAAATGAGAACGATCGGTCAAAAACTACTCTCACTTCCCATACAAACTCTACCTTTTTTGGGTTTGTCCCTGCGATTAAGAGGTATATAGCTGACATTTTGTACGCAAGATTCAATATGTAAGCGGAGGCTACTTTTTAAGATAAGCAATGTCGGTCAAAAACTACTCCCACTTCCCATTCAAACTACCTTTTTGGGGGTGTCCGCTTAACTGCCCCCGATTATAGCCATAGGTTAGAAAATATTGAGCTGAAATTGTATATGCAAGATTTAATCCTATAATAGGAGCTTACGTTGTAAGATCAGCAATATCGGACGAATACTTCTCCCACCTTCCATACAAATTCCCCCTTTTTGGGGGTGTCTGTCTGTATATCCCTATTATTTATGAGCTTTCGGTTTGAAATTTGGTATGTAAGCTTGTGTCCAGAAGCAGAGGTTAAGTTCTAAGATAGGCATGATCGGATTTAAACTACTCCCACGTCGCACACAACTTCCCATTTTTGGGAAGTTACAAAATTCATAAAATCGAATAAAATCTGTACAAAATTACTGACAAAATGGATGTGTGAAGCTAAAAGTAACGTTCAGTTCTCACCAACTCCCCTGTTTTGTGGTACAAAGTTTAATAAAATATAGTTGAAGTGCAAATAACCAGTTTTACCACCATTTTTACAAATGGTGAAGGGTATCTGAGCTTCGGCATAGCCGAAGATAACCGCCTTACTAGTTTGTGTATAACTTATGCTCAATTTTAATAGATTGTGCAGAATTTATGATTATTAGGCATATGAGTCATATGATATGACTCAGAAATTAATATGGTACCTGCCATACAAAATTGGGATAGCATACTATTTCTTCCATAAATTCTAGACGAAGGACTACAGGATATTTTAATGTGGTCAGTGTAATTATCTTGTAATAATAGACAATTCCTCTGAAAACCGAAATCTTTGACACACCCCTACTGGTACCTCCTATAAAATAACCCAATTAACTTACATTTTTATTTCTGTATTCTGAATTCATTCATATTTTGCGTAAGACGAACACTTATCAAATTTTTACTCTGGAATAAATATAGACTACGTCGGTTGAGCGCTTATGGTACCTACCGCACAATATTAACATTTCTCTCATAACTTCCAAACGGACAGCTGGAGGATTTTTCTATTTGGTCAGTTTAATTGGTTTATATATGATGTAAAACCCCAAAATGGAATAATATATTTTATTGAATTTTTAACATTTGTTGGTGAATTCCGTAAGATCTTTTACACTGTAACCTTTCTTCAGACTTAACCTACATAAATAACCCAAATGGAGGGCCATTTTTTAAAGATTTTCGTGAACTTTTATGCTGTAGCATATGTACTTATGCTCTCTCCCAATGCCTGTTGTGAATTAATTCAAAGTACACAATTGCAATGTTAACTTGCCTGCTTATATCGCTTACACAGGTATACCCAACTGTAGGCAGAAATGACAACATACACTCTTTTTTGTCTCGTTGTTTGCAAAAAATGTGCAACATAAAAGTACTTAAAATTGTTTACAATAAAACTTAAATGTTTTTTTGCAGCGTACATATATTTATGATGTCATTATATTTACAAGCATCACGATTACATCGTCCTGCGAGTAATTTTAATATAGACAACAAGATGTAATATCTTAATCGGCTTACTGTGTTCTACTTGTTGTTTCTGAAACAAATAACCGTATGTAATAAATGGCACACACTCTAGCTCTTTTTGTGTTTTACATATGCCCATCATCAGACAAAGTTGTTGCAAAAGTTGGAAACAGCGTGATGGTTTGTAAAAAAAAAGCTCCACAGTTAGCTGTCAGACATTGTCGCTAACAATATATGAATATCGTTTTGTGTTATGTTTACAAACACTACTTAAGAACTTTAATGTTCCTTTATTTTTTTATAAAAAGGTCAAATTAAATAAAATGAGTCCAAATGATGTGTAATGTGTGGCCATTGGCTTACTCGGGCTTGTTAAAATGAATAAAAACTAAAAAGAGTAATAAAATAAATTATGAAAACAGACGACACTAATGCTACAAATCAAAGGTTCTTATTATTATCAACTAGCTGATCCGGCAGACTTCTTCCTGCGTCCAAAATTATTGATAAAGATGTTGAGTACATGTTGGAATCTAATGACGATTGGTTAATTTCCTTTGGCCTCTAAAATTTTTAAATTTAAAGGGCGTGTGGTCTCCAAATTTTTTTCCGGGAAAAAAATTTTATTTTATGCTAAAAACAAAGAAGATTATAAGATGTTTTTGTTAGAATTGCTAATATGTGTCAGCAATACCACGTCCATACTTTGATGAAAACTTACTTGGTTAGTTCAATTTAATTGTTATATTTGTTTGTTTGTATTGTACCGCAAAGTACTTTTATTGTACCAAAATGCACTTTTCTTGTATCATAAAAACAATTGACCGTACCAAAAAGATCAATTTAATGTACCAATAAGTACATTAACTGTAACAAGAAGTACATTAATTGTACCAAAAAGCAACATTTATTTTTCTAAAAGGTACTTATATTTTATAAAAAAGTACAATTTATTATCTCACAAACTACTTGTTTTACTGTTTAGTACTTTTATAGTACCAGAAAGTATTATTTTGTACCAACATTTATTTTTATTAAAAGTTATGTTGTTGTGCAATAGATTTTTCGTAATTTCTTCAATGTTTTTCAAAATTTTTTTGTCTGCAAAATTTTTAGTCGGAGTAAATCGTCTGGCTTCGAATACTTGAAATTTGTCACGCTTGTTATAACTTTCCCCGAATGTTAAAAAAGGAGGTTTTTATTCTTGGGAAAAAGTTATTCCCAGGGAACTTATTACAGTTGGTGCCATGTTCACTCCTTTTTTCCGTTTATCCTCTAAAAGCGCCAATTTCATATCTCCCGTCTAATATCGCGGCTGTGTCATGAAATCAAAATACATGCCAATTACAATGATACATTGTTTGGTCCTGTTTGCCACTTTTTACCCCCTAATGGTACAAATTTTTAGAAAAAACGTAACAGAAGAAACCTACGTGCAAAATTTCAAGGCTTTAGCCATTTAGGGTTGGGGGAGTCATCAGTTTCATATGATTGATATAACGATGTTTTCAAAAGGGGTGTGGGACCGCCCATCCCATTTCCCGGTGAAACGTAATCGTCCTTGTATCTTTAACATATGTAGCAAATCTTGTCTTCATATCTCTAATGGGTCATGGGATATGACCGATTGGAATTTCGGTTTGTGTGAGTGGTGCCACGCCCCAGTGTCTAACTTTGTTTTCATGTACTTGATGAACCACTACGAACCACATAGAGAAATTTCGTTGCAGTCACATCGAACCGTTGACAAATGCATCCTGGGAACATCTCACCGACTGCGTACTATTTAAAAGAAATTAAACGAGACTGGACGGAAAACGTACCACGGAATATTTGACCGAGACTGGATGGAAGACGGCACTATTGCAGAACACTGTCACGTTAGTCCTTTATATCGAACTAGGAGAAAACGCAGAAAGACTACTGTAGACTGTGTGAGGATAAGGAGGAAATTGAGACTATTTGGCATCTTTCCTGCCATTGCCCAGTTCTTCAAAAAAGAAGATGCAATTCCTAGGGAAATAATATTTTGATAGTCTCAATGACTATCGCCAGACAACATGGAAAATCTGATGAAATTCACTGTAATGGTTTGAGCTGGCTTACGAACAAAAGACCATAGGTAACCAGGGATTGAAAAGACTCCAAAACACTCTGCTCAACACATTTGATCGAAGATGCTCCGCACACAGAGTCAACACATAACAAAACTCTTTTGTACAATTTTTTCCTGAGCACTCAAAGATGGTGTGCACACATAAACGAGCGACACTAAAAGATTGGTAGAGAAAAAGAAGAAATATAGCTGTATATGTATAAATATATGTATGTATGTGTTTTTTTCTCTATATGAATATTCATGTGTTACTCCGTGTTTGGGTATTTTCGTTTCTCAGTGCACATATGAGTTGTGTCATCTTTATCGCACACACGACGGGAGTCAGAAAAAAGAGCAACATCGTTTTCCGACACTTAGCGAGATGTGTTTGCATGTTAACATGCTCAACGGTACAGAGTTTGTGTAACATTTACCTCTCAAACGCTCTCATGAAAAGAGTTTTGCATACATTTTGTGCACATTTGTGAGTTTTTTTCAAACGCTGTAGGTAACCCATATATTTCATGCCTTATCTCACTACTTTATCTTTATAAGTTTAAGGAGAAAAGGCTGATATTAATACGTGAAACATTTCTAACTTTAACTCTAAATTAACTATATTTTTCACTGTTTGAGAAGCTTTAACTAGACATACCGATAAACTCTCGACACTATACTAAGAGGTTGATGTCGACAACATCGATGGGTTGTACCTAGAGACTAGGTGTCGCAGTCTCTTGCCATTCACAACCACATGTCCGAATGGCCAATATAGTAGATGTCGCACGTGTTCATGTGCGATCACCCGTGTCCCGTCCCCCGGATTTCCTGTAAAGCGGTTATGTCGTCTTTGTATTCTTCGAGGACTTCCGCCAGTTGGATGGAGGCACCTGGTCTATACAGTGTTCTAACATTCCAGGTGCGAATCCTCAAATCATGGTCCTTAATTTGTTTGCAGTGGTTATCAACATTTTGGGGGTACATTTTATTTTCTTTATTTCTTTATTCACGATTTTATTACAGCCGCCCATTCTGGGTCATACGCTGACTAGTGTACCGCTCACTCTGAGCCGACATGACTGGGTTTTTAATACCATAAATTTTACTTTTTGGTACCATAAATTGTGCTTATTGGTACAATAAAATGTTCTTTCTGTTACTAGTTGGTACAATTATTGTACTTTTTGTAACAATAAATAGAACTTTTTTTTATTTGTAATCCAGTTATTTAGCAAAAAGGTGAAAATGGAGAAAAAATGGCAAGTCTCTTACTCAAAATCTACAAACTTTACTTCAGACGCAAAAGAGATATTCAGAGTTCAAAAGTGTTAATCCACATTGAGCAAAAAGATAAGTATGGTCATTAAATTATTAATGTAGCCAAATTGACAAAACTAATGATGCAGAAGTACTTATTTTTAAGGCTACTTCCACGTTCAATTCTCAAAATAGAGTCTCGAATCAATGAGCTGAAGAATGTTGTACTCTGTAGTACTCGCTGACGCAAAACTCACCTTGTTCAATGTTGCTGAATGGCACCATGGCACAGAATTCCCATTTTCTACTCTTGTATTTCATTACCCTTTCACCGATACAATGTAAACGGGACTTTAGGTCCACTCCATGTTACATACCGATAACGTTTACCAATAAATATACATCGTCATTTCCTTAATGAGCAAATTCTAATAAACAATTATGAGCCAACCTATTTGAGTATCTTAAATTTGAGTGTATTTTAATGACAATACATATAAATATCACTCATAAGAAATTTTAGTGTATTTTGATGAGAATGATATTACTCATACGCCACACATGACTGGTATTACTTATAAGCATTAGGGCGACCACGGAGAAGTGAAGAAATAAAATATTTTTTTACGTTATGATTTAGTGACTTATAAAATAGTAAAAATAATAAGACCACGAATAACGACATATGATTTGAAACCTACCATTGTATTGCGATTTTGTAGCAAGTGTCAGGCATATTTTTTTATTATAGGTATTACATATAAAAGAAAATATACAATTACGGTTATCAGATATGTCAATTGGCATAAAGTACTACATAGTATTGCACTATATCATATGACCAAATTTTTTTTTGTGTTTGTTAAATGTTTTATTGTATTTAGATTTCAAAGCGATTAAATAAATGAAACAATACTCTATGATAATCTAAAGATAAAGTTTAATGCTTTGCCAACATATGTATGTGTATGTTTCTTTAGGCAAATGTTACACAAATATTATTAAATTACACACTTGTAAGTGTAATTAAATAAGTTTGCAGCATAAATTACAAATTAATATCAATTATTGATTAAGTCCGCAAGCTTTTTGAAACAAAAGTCAAAGCATCATGTTATTGATGAAATTAATGTCTTAAAGAAAATATACATACAAGTATTCACAAGAAATTTAAACTCTATAAGAGTGCAAGGGAATGCAACGTGGATATTACATTTCATACAAATGCACAAATATCCTTGTTGTAGTACCTGGGCTACATTGTATTCTGATGGCTACAGGAGTTTATGTTAATAGTAAACGAAGACCTCCTCGCTGGTAGGCGCACATCTACCTTCAGTAAATTATTAGCAACTATACCATAGAAAAAAGAAGTAAGGGCGGAAACGCGGAATCTTGACGATCACGTAAATGCTGTAATGCCACTAACTTAAGTTGTTACAAGTACACAGTGCAGGTATGCACACTAAAGTGGATCGTGAATAAAAGTGGCAGCGTTCGCAATGTAGTTTTACAGGCACAGCACAGACAAAATTATAATGCACTCAATATATACATACAGCGGTTTTTTAAGATAACCGCCTAAATATATCAATATTAAGGTAATAGACTTTAAGACTATTTACACGACACGGTACAACATATGATTTTGGGACTAAATTCTGAGAAATGCACTTGAAAGTAGCTCAAAACCTAAGAACTTCTGCATCATTTGTTTTGTGAAGTTGGCTGCATTGATAATTTAATAGCCATACTTTTGCTGAAGGTGAATTTTTGTAGGACTTTTTCTATATAGTGTGGTGGGGCTTTTGCAAATAAAACTTTACTAAATATTAACTTAAAGCAAGGCTAAAATTTGACAAATTCCCCTATACGATACTTACTAACTTCGAATCGATATTAAATTCTTATGGCATGTAACATGACAAAACAAAAGATGCAGAACTTCTTCTCTTTGGGGCTACTTTCACGAGCAGTTCTCAGAATTGAGTACCAAAATCATTGTTTTGTGCTGTGATATTAATTGACGATATGAAGTTTACCTAGGCCAGAACGTATGATTTATATGCAATTTTATTTATTACTCATACGTAAGTCAGTATATACGAAAGTAAGTGTAAGTAAGTCGAAAAATGGTTCTGTCATGAATGTCATCGATAACGAATTGCAATGACATTGTAGTTGTCGACAACCATTCACACACGAAATTGTCTCACACCGCCTAAGTCATAGGTTGCCGTATTTCATCTACAATTCGTGTGTAGAAAGGCGAGTACAATTTAGTTTTTTTTTTTGTTTTTTACAAAAGACACGAAATCACGTTTTCGTTCTGATAAAGGCACAAACAGCACTTGTAACAAAATTAGGTCATAAATCTCAAAAACAAGCACAAAATTAAATATCTTTAAGAAGACCATCTGAGTTCATGTCCTTAAACCAATAGGTTAATGGTAAAATTTTTTTGTGATTTTTAAGGCACTGGATGCATTTTTTTGTCCAATTCAATACACAAAAACTTTACTTCAGACACATAAGAGATATACCTTACCTAGTTATAACCCTGTTAAAATATATAAAAAGTTTTTAAGATCTACCTTGAGCAAAACAATTTGTATGGTGATTAAAATAATAATGCAGTTAACTTGACAAAACAAATGATGCAGATGTTCTTATTTTTAGGGTTAGTTTCATGTGAAATTGTTAGAATTGAGTCCCAAATCAATGAGCTAAAAAATTGTGTACAGTGTTACTTGTATAAAGCCCATAAACTTTAAAATGACATTACAACAATATTGAAAATTTGTTAACCTATCCTCCAACTCAACTGAAACGTCGAATAATGAACTGATAGACCATGAACCATGATCCCTGCTATTGATCCCTTTGCAATTCAAATCGTTGGCACTTCTCTATAGAAAAACATATTAATCATTGTGCCGAAGCGGCTATGGTCTTTGACCTTATTTAATCCTACCTTAGCTACGATAATAGTGAAAAACGTATTTTTCATTAGCCCCCAGCAATAATTCAAATACACATTTTTCACCAAGTCTCTTCTTCTTACTCCCGCACTCACGCAGAGTTACAAAGTGAAATGTAAAATAGAAAAAACACAATAGACTCTACAATACAACAACAATAGCAGTAGCAACAACAACAAAAAGTCCATTAGCTACCGAGGGAACATCCATCTGTCTCCAAAAAGGAAATCACTCGTGCATGTTGCGGTTATCATTTGTGAAAATGCCATTCATTATTCATTTGAGATTAATGCGCACGCACAGATGACATTTAGAATGGCAATGAGAACTTGTTGTGTCGTGTGTGCAGTGGAGGATATAAAGATGACAAAAACACAAACGTACAAGAATAAATTCAAAAAAAAAAAAAAACGAAACGAAATATTTAATTGAAATCTCACATTTACTGTTTAAACACTGAATTTTATTAACATTTTTTTCTAAAGCCTTTGCATCTTGTATTCCCTATGGGACCCATTATATAACAGTTAGTTTAATGCATATATGTCTCTTGGTTGCTCGGGCTGTCCCTACAATAATAGTGAGATTAAACCATTTAATATCATCATCATAATTATTATCTCACTTATATTGTCGCATTGCTCACTAGAATGTGTAGACGGTGTTAGCTTTTCACGGGAAATGTAATCCTAACTAATCTCTGCATTCCTCACACTCCGTTTGTTGGTGTGATGCTGCGCAGTTTTTGCGTGGTTTCATATTTATGACAATTTAATTAAATGTGTATATCTTTTGCATTCATATGAATGCTAAAGGTGGTTCCGTTAGGGATTTAAGAGGAATTTTTGCATTATCTAGTTGATATTGTGAAGGTCAAATAGACATTCTATGAATCGTTTAATACCTTTAGACCAAGGTTAAGGGAGAAAAATGCTTAAAATTAAAGCAACACCAATAAAAAAACAGGATATCCACTAAAGTCTTTTGATGTAAGGTGTATTTTTTATGAAGCAAAGAACATTTAAAATAAAACACATGAAATTCAATGAAATGACCAAATTTCACGGTATTTAATGTTTAAAAAGAATTTATGGCATACGAACGTCATGCTGTCTGCTAAACTTTGCACCACTTTTTCGAGCTTACCTGGTGTCATTTAATCAACAGTGCGTTAAATGTTGGCTTCTAAATGATCAGTCGTTGGAAGCATATACCACTGATTTGACGTTCCCTCGAAGAAGTAGTCCAAATTTTTCAAATCAAACGAACAAGGTGGGCAATTAACTGGTCACCAAACGTTTGGCTCAACAAAATGATGCTTCCAGGACCTAATAAACACCTCTGTCATGTCTTCTTCTCCAACAGATCGAGAATTTTGCCGGTATAGATAGGGAAAACTGAAAACTTTCATACAAATGTATTAAAATAATAGACATTTCTTCGTTCCCGGACCGACGCACAGTGGAAAATTTTAGTCCTTATCGGATCAAAAATCTGTAACTTTTTTGTTCTTAGAGATAGAGTTCTGAAATTTTGCACGAATAATCTTAAATGTATGTGCTATTATTCTATAAAATATGAGCCAAATTAAACGTGAACTTTTTTCAGAATAAAGGTAAGAAGTTTACTTTTAGCATATAGAGATGACTTGTACATGTAATTGGTAACATTTTTGATCCGAAAAAGAGTCTAACGCATTATAGGAGACGAGTTAGACCCCAAGTATCTTAAAACCAAATTCGTTTTGTCCGTCTGTCTGACAGGCTGGCTGGAGTGCTGGTGAGCAGGATAACTCCAGTAAACCTTAAAAAAAATTCTGTCTTAAACTGCAAATAAAATAATATTTTGTGTTTATAAGTAGGCTAAGTAGTGTGGATTTTATTTAAAAAAACCAATACCATAATATGTTACATCATCTATCAAAATAAAGAAATTTGTTAAATTCAAAAATTATTTGAAATTAAAGTCAAAAAATTATTTTTACATTGAATTTGACAATTTTTAAAAAAACAACGGTAACGAATTTAGAGTACAAAACTTTTTTTGAAAATATCGATATTTTACATTTCTGAAGACGGGACCAAAAACCTTTTTACTTTTTTATCGACGACAGTAAAAAAAATTGGACAAATGAGATAAAATTTGTTTATTTACTATAAAAGTACACAAACAGGGATTTATAATTATTCATGTATTGTCTTTGATTATTTTGGCATTGCTACAACCTGGAGGCTTAACGGGCATTAAAATCTTACATTTAGGGTAAAAAAACCTTGTTTGATACATAAAAAACAAGATATTTAGCATGCATAGAAGCATGCCATAGCCTTCAACGAGGAGAAAAAGTGAGTATGCAGTTTTCCTTTACATGGTTACTACTATCACTTGCATAAAGTCTCGATCATGGATCATAATTGGTGTCGCATGGTCTCATATACTTGGTATTAGGTAAAGAAACCGTCATTGTAACTCAAAAATCTAATAATGCAGTTCGCTTCTTCGTGTCCGAACTAGGTTAAAACCGTCGAGTCCGGTCGTATCTATTTTTTCGACTACCACAGTGTCCTTTTTCACTGAATGTAATCTACAAATCCAAAGAACTAATTAAGTTAGTATCATGTCTTGTTAAAAGTTGCCTCAAAAATTACTAATTCCACACTCGATTGCTTTTTTTAATATTTTTACTGTGTTCATTCAATTGGCTCCATCGGTTTGCATCGAAGTAGCTCATTCTGTCACTCCAATTTTCCAAGACATTGTTAATGCTTTCGGGCTGTAGCTTATATTGACCTTAAGTGTTTGAATCGCTTCTGGATTAAAATTTTGAAACGAGAAAAAGTGTAACGTATTAAAGGAGACACGTTGGTCCTTAAATATCTGAAGAGCGAATTCAATTCTGGAGCTATGTCCGTCTGTCTGGGCGGCTGGCTGGTGTGCAGGATAATTTGATCCTTTAAAAGATTTACTTAATTTCCCATTACACCCCATGAATGAGGTATGGGATAGCTTCTTGCGTTAATGTGAATTAACACGCTTTCTATTTTTTTTAGATACACAACTAACGGCACCTACTTGTTTATCGACGATTGCGAACGTCACTATTTGAGAAGCTCTTACTAGACACTAATGTTGCAAAGTTGCTGTCGACAACATTCGAGGGGAGCCGACAATGAAAGAACATTTATTTCTTTTTTTTAAGATGACTGGAGCCAGCAGTTGAATCTGTGATCTCCCGCATGGTAGTCGAATTGCTAACTACTATGCCACGGCTATTGCTTTGTTACATGCCTGTAAACGTCTGACCAACAATTACCACTGCATAAGTAGGGCAATAACAATACATAAGTACTTTTACTTAAAAATCAGTAAATTTCATGACTCAGAGTTAAAAAATATCAGTCAGTTCACCTTAGTGAAATTTCTGTACTGTTTTATTATGAATTTCAAATTTTTTCGGGATTTTGACAGATTTTCCAAGCTGTAGGGGGGGGGGCAGCTGCCCCCTCTGTCCCTACCTGGCAACGCCCTTGGGGCTGGTCTTACTCTACGATTTTCCACTGGGCGGCGTTTGAAATTTCCATCAAATGGCACTATTTTTTTTTTTGGGAAAATATAACGAAGTATCTGTTTGTGATCTCTATCTACTCTGTGCATCTTTGCTAAACAATCCGAAGAGAAAAATATTTTTTTTCCCCCCAGAATCCCAGTATTCTCAGGAAATATATCAATCTTGGTTTCCCGGGATATGTTCGGGAAAACTGAGAATAAAGTTTCCCGGTAAATGAGGAGCTCTATTAACTACCCTCGATAAAAACGAAAAGTTTTAACGGAAATATTATTTTGTGGAAAATTTTTGTGTTTCTGTCGTTTTAAGTGAATTTTGTATGGTAGCCCCCTTAGCGACTGAGGATAGGGGGTAGGTATGTTCGGGAAAGATGCTTGGAGGAAAATACTATTGGGGGTTGGTCGTACATTTTACCCCTCTGGAGGCATCATGGGAGCAACAGGAGCAGATTTCATAAAAAATAAAAAAAATACTATGGGGACCACCTTAAGGATTGAAGATAGAGTGTAGATATGATCTGATAAACTGTTGGGGTTGAAAAAATATTTGGGACTGGTCACACATTTGACTCTTCTAGGGGCAGTAGAAGCTGTGGGAGTAAATTTAAAAAAAAATAGCTTATGGCAGCCCCCTTAGGGGGTAAAGATGGGGGCTCGATTTTGATTTTTGACCCATGGTTTCTTGGACAAATTTTCTTAGAATTCATCGTAGATTACGATTTAAAAAACCGCTTGGTCGGGAAAAGAAATTCATTGACCCACTTTACTGTTCATATCTTTAGTTGAACTGCAACAAACTGTGAAATTTTGAGGGGGATCAAACTATTCTGTGGCAGATAAAACAGTTTATTTTAGAGAGGGTCAGCCCACTTCCACCCTGGCTGTAATTTCTGATCTTTATATCATTGGTAGTTCATGAGATATAAACATTTTAAATTTTAAATTGTATGGACTGTACCGCGCCCCTTTTTTCAATCAAGTATAGCCAAGGACTATCAACAGATCATCAGTACCACTTTGTGAAATTTTGGTATCAATCTGTCAATTAGAAAAGCCGTCAGAGGGATTTTTGAAAAGCGGCGTGTCACCGCTCACTTCTTTCATACCAACTATCATCTTCATACTTTGAATAGTTAGACTTTTTGAATTTCAAGTTGTACAATCTTTATACAATCACAACCAAGTATAGCCAATGACTATAAACAGGTGATCAGTACCACTTGGTATTTATTGGTCTATTATAAAAGCCGCCAGAACGATTTTTAAAAAGGGGGGCTGTAATTCTAACTGTACGAACAACTTATATACCAAATCTCATCGTCATACCTCTGATAGTTCATGAGATACAGATGTTTAAAGTTTCAAAGTGTAAGCCACGCCCACTAAATTGATTCCGCCCATTTTTTGTCGAATCTAAAATGTTGGTGCCAAGTGCATGCACAAAAATTTTCAAGGCGAAACAGTCCTCCAGATGTTGCGTATTCAAAAATTGGGTCCAAGAGGCGGGGCCACGCCCACTTGATATATAAAAAATTCAAGTAGCCTATTTTCACCACTTACCACACAAAGCAACACTCTGTAAACATTTTTAAAAGATCAGTCCAGCCGTTCTCGAATCAATACGATATATAAACCAGTAAGAAAGTTTCAGTCGGGCGACCCGACTTACATATACCATCACCCTCAGTAAAATAAAATATTGCTATTATATTGATATTATTACTCGATTTCTAAAGTGGGTGGAGTGGTAAATTTGTATGGGAGGTACTAGAAGGGGCGTCTCTAGACTTCTAGGTTTATTACTAAGTACAGAATTTGGGTACGATCCCGTTGGATTATAACTGGATTTCTACAGACAGACAGACAGACAGACAGACAGACAGACAGACAGACAGACAGACAGACAGACAGACAGACAAACCATTAAACAATCAAACAAACCCATTCCTATACACTCACCCTACGGGTATACCATAAATCATTTGATACGGCCCAAAAGTCTAACACATAGAGGAAGTCACTTTAGACCCTATGTTTCTTAGAACCAAATTTGATTCATGACTTTTTAAGTCGTTTGAGCCATGTCCGTCTGTCTGACAGATACCTTTCGAAAGATATTACCAATTGTTTTGAAACTTTGTATAGGTTACTATTTCCCAAAAACTACTTACGGTATTGGAAATAGGCTACATGGCCAGGCTCCTTTTGGTATCTCCCACACACATGCGATCATGCCCAATTCCTTAAGCTATAACAGGATAAAGTTTCTGAAACAAAATTGGAAGTCTAGCCACTCCTCTTCTTGTACCTCCCATATAAATGTAAAACTCCACTCACTTTAGAAATTGAGTAATAGTATCAATAGACCCAACGCGGTCGTGCCGAATTTCAGTATTTTGTTAAGTTATAACAGGATAAAGTTTTAGGGAAAAACTTGGAAGTCTAGCCACACCCCTTCTGGTACCTCCTAAACAAATGTACCATTCCGCCCTATTTAGAAAGCGAGAAGTAATATAAATACCTCCGAAACGATCGTGCTCGAATTCTATATACTTGTATAAAAGGAAAAAGTTTCTAAAAAAAATTGGAAGCTAAGCCACGCCCCGTTTGGTTCCTTCCATACAAATGTACCACTCCGCCCACTTTAGAAATCGAGTAATAACACAATGCAACAAATATGTGATCCCGGTTTCTAAATAGTTGATCCTTATGTAAAATACCATGCTGAATTCAAATCTGCTCAGAAATATGTGGAAAGTAGAACGGTTTTTGAGATATCGATAAATTTTAATTTTTCATGTTTTGAAAAAAGGTTGGTTTACTAAAATTAAATTTTCTCTGGTTTTATTTCACCGATTTTTGGGGCAAAATACAAGACAATAAAATTATTTCTTAAAAAAACGACAGTTGTTTTAAATCCAAACATAACTGACGAAGTTATGGCACTTCAAAGTTTCGCTGCTTTTCATCAAGATTTTTTCCGTGATTGCGTTAAAAATTTCTCCGGTTTCAGGCAATTAATTGATAGAGTAATATCTTACAAACATTTTTTGCCCTTGGTCATCAACATTTCCATTATTTTCATTCATTCATAAACGAGTGCTACATATTATTTAATTAATAATAACTTTAATCTTATGATTCTATTTGCAGGTGTGACTCCTTTACTTTTTCTGTTGGTAAGTGCATAAGTGTAGTAAACTAAACCATGAGGCATTTTTTTGTTTTTTTTTTATTGGAAATGTGCCACATTAAATTAGTATACATCAATTGAGGGGATCAGAAGCAAAGGAGTGCAAGTGGTAAAAAGTTCATTTCGAGATATTTGCCTTCAAAGTTTCAAATTCTAGTGCAAATGCAGGTATAACTTGTACTGTTTGTTTGACTAGTACTGTTTGTTTGACTAGCCCTGGTAATAAAAATTGATCTACATTTTTGTCTATTTATCACTTGCAACCAATTGCTTCATTAAAGTTTTCCTATATTTCAGGTTTTCATAATTCTTGACACGTGTAGATCGATCCATAAGATCATCCTAAATGAAAGCACCTATACCTTTTGTTAATATTCATGTACATACGTTTGCTGTTTTGTGTTTTATTTGCAGTTGTTCCGTTTTGTGTCCTAAATATTCATGGCATGTCAGTGCGCTTATGATAGGACATCATATGTAATATGTTTTATGCTCATATGTCTGTGTTGTGCAAAAACAAGTTCCAAAATGTAGGCAGGAAATCTTTTATCTTCAGTCAGCATGAAAAAAAACCACATCAAATAATAGTGCCCAATGGGGGGTTTTCAGTGACTGAACAAAAGTAGAACATGTAATAATTTTATTTTAACAAATTTTTCAAGCGAAACATTAAATTTTTCAAATTCTGCATATTCATATATTTAAGCATACACACTTCGTACATTTGGTCACCCAAACATTTAGTGGTTATACAGCTAGGAGGGCGAGGTACCCTATTACAATGGTTATACATATGAATACAGTTTTTAGATTTTCAGAAAAGTTATTAAAATACGAAAACTGATTTTTGCCGTCAGCTTGCCTTACTACTTAGAATGGTTGCATAATTTCAAAATATAAAGTATACGACGTGGTTATAAAATTACAAATTAGTTTAAATCCCAGTTAAACAAGTAATATACTATATCGTCGGTGAGATGCATAAAGGTCTCAAGTCCACTTTTTGTGTTTCTGAGTATTGATGATTTAATGTTTTGTGGACGCTTGTGTGATGGACTTAAAATTAAAATAACTACAAAACTGTTTTAAATAGATATGTGACAGGGCATAGACCATTACTTTTGGGGCACTTTTACATCATTTAGTCTATTTCACAAAAAAATTAGACTTGGAACCTATTTTCAGCACACCAACGATATGGTACCAAAAATATTTCGACATAGTAAGTAAAAAAGTTAATGTTTATTATTATTTTAAATACAAATCCTCTAAGAGCAACTTTTTTCTCGACCTAATTTGCCTGTAACTTACGTCATTAACGGTAATGTTGTCACAAGTTTCCGCACCAAAAAGTGATGTTATTGAGTCTTAAGAGTCTCATGAGAAATGTACTTCCTCCAAAAACTACATTTCAGTTGTTTACAATTCGTTAAGCCAGGTTCGCTGGCTTTATTTCTTGCAATTGGATCCTATATATATATATGCCAAGACCTTACTTACTTACTTAAGTGGCCCATTACAACCTACAAACGTGGTACATACATTTGAGGCCAGAAGTATTAAATAATATCACACGCTTCGGGCTTCTGCGTGCGTTCCCCAGTTAGTCCTACCAGATGGTGGCACGTCGCCAACCACTTGGTCCATCCAACGAAGTTTAGTTCTCGCTGCTCTGCGCCGTTCTTCTGGTTCGCCTTCAAACACCTTTCTCGCTGAAGCATTTATGGATATAACCTGGCAACTTGTCCCAGCTATCGTAGTCGTTGGATTTTGACCCTTGTAGCTATGTCCATGTCGTGGTAAAGCTCATACAGCTCATGGTTCATCCGATTGCGAAAGTCGCCGTCGACACACATAGGTCCATATATTTTTCGGAGTACTTTTCTCTCGAATGATCCCAGGTTTTGTATGTCCTTTGTCGTAAGCACCAACGAATCGACAGCATACAACAGAACAGGTTATATTAACACCTTGTGTAGCTGTTTCTTAGTATCCCGAGATAAGGTGGTTTTACTAAAGTGCTGCCGAAGTCCGTAAAATCATCTATTGGCGGGCACTATTCTCCGCTTGATTTCTTAGCTGACACTATTTTTCTTATTGATGGAAGATCCGAAGTAGGAAAACTCATTGATTACCTAATAACAATAATTTTCAACGTTAATGACTTTTTTTTCCAGGACTTGTCGTAAAGTGAATATTTGACCCGTCGTAGATTTGCCAGGTCCAAAGCCGCACTAATAAGGTCCAATTAGTTTTTTTTTTCAATTGGCATTAGACGTTTACACAACATGCTTGAAAGGACCTTGTACGCAACTGGTAATAGGCTTATTCCACGGACATAACAGACTAAGACTCCAATCCCCGGGCATTCTCTCCTCTAGCCAGATGTTCTCCATGAGCTGATGCATGCTCCTAACCAGTTCCTCCCTGCCAGTCTTAAATTATTCAGCAGGGAGACCATCGGCTTCAGTTGTTTTTAAGGCGGGATATTGCCACACGTATATCGTTCTGGCTCGGAGTTGGATAGTGAATGCCATCTTCATGGATTGGTGCGTGGTCTTCTGGAGTGGTGTCCGTATCCAGCAGATTGCTAAAATGTTCTCTCCATATCTTTCGAACGTTTTCCGGGTCCGTCACTAGCTGGCCATCGCTGTTCTTGCAGGAGGGCAACCATGTTCCACACATTCTCGCCTTAACTCTCTGGTGGAGTTTTCGGGTTTCCCCTCTACTTCGGAGCAACTCTGTGCACTCATCCTGCATCTTCTTCAGCTCTTTCTGTTTTCGTCTAAAGTTGCCTCTCGGCTCTTCTCCATTCGCGAACAGCTCGCTTTGCCATTGGCTTCAGTTTCGCCCTGTATGCTGCATCCGTCTCTCTCGTGGCATTGCGACATTTATCATCGTACCAGGCATCTCTTGACACGGCTTTGAATACCCAAGTACGCGTTTCGCTGTACGTTCTATGGAATCGGCGATATATTGCCACTGCAAGGTAATATTATAAGGGGTTGGAGCATTTCGTAACAGTTGAGTGAGGTGCTTGGAGTAGGCGTCCGCTACCTCTGTGGTCCACAGTTTATTGATGCACCTGGTCTATACAGAGTTCTAACATTCCAGGTGGATATCTTCAAATCATGGTCCTTAATTCGTTTGCGGTGGTCGTCAATTTTATTATTTTCTTAGTTTTATAGTTATTCTTATCTGCCATATCACCCTTTTTTTGTCTCTTGACAATTTTTATATATTCTTGACTTCTGAAATTTAATCTGCCTCCAACTTAAATTCTCTCTCCTTGAAGTTCATAATAAACATACTCTACTGTATTTCAAATTGAATTTACATGGCTAAACCCAATTGAGTGGTATTAATGTAAACACAATTTAAAGTGAATCTGTAAGATTAATGATAATAATACAGACAAAGCTAAAGCCTTAGCTTTCCAACACCCAGAAGGCGCCTTTGCAAATATATGAAGCACAAAAAAAAATTATATTTTCCTTAGAGTTCAATTATTTATTTTAGTTTACATCATTACAGCAAATTGGGTGGTATTACAAACACCCACACACCCACCAACCCAGCCACCTTTCTTACCATCATTATGGAATTCTGTGTAATTTAATTATGAACTCATATTTGGGCTTCGACACCATTGCAGGCGTGAATGTCTAGATCTCTCCATCTGTTTGTCTGGCTGTCTAGAAATGTGTCTTGTAAATATTACAACGACCCACAGTACCAGCACAATTTATATGAATCTGACGAGCGATTTATTTTTTGTTTGTTTTTTGTATATGTATATGCCATACAATGTCCTTGTACACCACGTGTAGGCAAAAGTTCAACAGACTGAATGAAGCCTTGTGTAGCGCAGCTGAAGCTGTAGCCCTACTGATATCCTCCTGTTGATGATTAGCCTCCCTCATCATCATTGTTGGACAAACATAAATACAAAGCTACTTAATGTGGGTGGCAGGCATGTGCCTCTCATATATATTTTTTGTCACTTCATGTCTCTAATAAGTTTGTAAATAAGATTTACGGATTTATATCAGTCTTTTACTGACGTTCATCATGCCTAACGGACAGAGGTATAGATGGTGGCTGCCAAACAATCGCCGATAAAACGCTTAGAAAGCATTTATGCACAAGATTGGTCCATGTTTCTTTAATTAAACCAAATTGGGCATAGGACTTCCCTCTAGATACATATTATTACTTCATAAGAAGTAGAAAGTTATCTCACATCAATGTCTTGCTTCGTTAACTGTACAAATATTGTTATGTATTTCCTGGAAATCTTAATCTATGCGAGAAAGCTCTGGCCAATGTTACAACAAAACTGTGGTATTTTATATTTTATTAATGCTCTCTCTCTAATTTGTTTAAGAACATTATAGGAATCATCGCATTTCCGTAAAGTAATGCGATGGTTTCAGTAATGCGAACTGATTGAGTGTGGAAAAGCCAATAAGCTGCTTGTCTATAACAATGAATGATGTGCACGTGAATATGCATTCACATGACTTACTTCTTGGCTGTTTCTTACAAATGTATATTTATTGGGGAGTTTTTAGTATGTATGCAATAGTGAGTGGTAATTCGTTCGTGTCAAAATAAATTGATCAGGGGATTTATGCTGCTAAATATTAATATTTGACTGAAAAAAGATGTCCAGCGGATGCTGACCAACTTTTTCTCTTATTAAGAAAATTGTTGTATGGCATGAGTATTCTGTTCACTTTAAAGATTTTGCTCAGATTAGGCCAAATTGTCATAAGCTAAAGAATGCTGCCATTTAGTCATATGATTTTGGGACTCAATTTTACGTGAAAGTAGCCCCAAAAAGAAGAAGTTCTGCATCGTTGGTTTTGTCAAGTTACATGCCATAATAATTTAATATCGATTTGAAGTTAGTATCGTATAGGGGAATTTGTCACGTTTAGGCTGAGAATCATCAAATGACACCCTTAGGCATGATGGTATATATATATTTTTTGATACGTGAAAAAATTTAACTTGTAAGAAGTTTGTGGGCAGGAATGAGTAAAACACAAACTGAGCTTCACTGGGTCTAATCGCCTTGGTTTACAAGATACTGGTGGGCCGGTAGTGATAATGTGGTGACAAGTATCATGCTTGGATGTAAACGACTCATTTGGTGTGAATATTTCTGGATAATTCTTTAAGAGTTGATGGTAAGCAGTTTCACCAGAAACCATTTTAATACCAACAAAGCTATCTTGTACTATGTTGCCACTAGTCTTTAAATTCGTAGTACCATCAACTAACACTCTTTCTTTTAGGTCTGGAAGAAGATGGTAATGGCGCAGAAAATCTGCTCCAATAATTGGACGGGACACGTCAGCTAAAATTCCATCGAAAGCATCTGCGAAGTCCTAAATTTAACGTGAGAACTAAGTGCCCATATGTTTTAATTTCGGTGCCATTAGCTGCATATAATGAAAGTTCTTGTGGTGATTTACGGTTCTGGCAGGGATATACGGAAATTTCAGCCCCAGTGTCGATGAGAAATTGTATTTTAGAATGTTTTTCGGTTACGAATAAGCGACCATTATAGATTTCATCTACACAAGTGGCCGCAAGGCTTGTGTGAGACGAATTCAGTTTTTTTGCACTTCGTATCTACAGGGTTTAATGCATTTACGAGCATCGCCAATGATACCAGCAAAGACCATTCCCTCTTTTGGAAACCGACGTTTCTCGCGATTTTGAACGGGGTCTGTATGACGGTCTGAATTGATATTGGGAAGATCTAGACCGAGTTTCCAACGCATCAATTCTGGCGATGATGCTGTCCAACTTATCCGATAATTCATTTGAGTTAGATGGTGGAGAAATTTCAGAGACAAACATTGACGTCGAATTTGAAAATGTCTCAACGATTTTATCGGCTTGCAATGCCAACTTGTCAATATCGGTCGTCTCACAAACGGCCAAAATGCTTCTAACCTTATCTGGCAGCCGTTCCAGAAATAATGTTCTTAATATTTCAATATTTACCTTTCCACCTGACAGAGATTTCATTCGGTGCAGGTAATGGGACGGCTTCTGATCCCCGATTTCTATTCCGCTAAGTAACCGCTTCAGTTGGTGTTCAGCAGATTCAGCAAATGAATCCACGATGCGTTTCTTAAGGGCTTCATACTTTCCCAAACTTGGGGGAGAAACTATTATATCCTTCACAAGAAACAAAACAGATTGGTCCAAATTCATCACCAAATATTCAAACTTGGTTGAATCTTGCATTATGCCACTAATGCGAAAGCATGCTTCGACCTGAAAAAACCAAACTTCAGGTTCTTCCTTCCAAAATGCAGGAAGTTTTGGAGCCTTTGCCGACGAAATTTCCATTTGTGGTTGCGACTGAGCTTGATCTATTGGAGGTGGACTATTTTGTTGTTCGTTGTTTGCAGGCAAATCTCCAAACACAGGCATATTGATTGATGCGCTATTCTTGTTCTTATAGGGGTCACCAATTGTAAGAAGTTTGTGGGCAGGAATGAGTAAAACACAAACTGTTACAAAAATCTTAAAATTATTTATTATTTTGAAAATTAAAAATAATTATTCCCGTACAAACGTTTGAAAAAATTTTTACAGACTAAATACATTTTCCAATAAAGTTGACAATTACAAAAAGTTGCTTTGATTAAATATTTTTCTTGAGTGCAAAGTGAATATAAACAAAGTTGAAAAATCTAGATAATTAAGGTAACTACAAACTCATTAACGAAAACGAGCTAGAACCCAAGTATCTACGTTTCAGGACTTTTTAAGACGATTGAACCATATCCGTCTGTCTGACCGTCTGGATGGCTGGTGGGCAGGATAACTCGAGTAAAACCTAACTGATTTTTATGAAAATTCATCAGTTTTAATATTTTCAAAAAGGAATAATGGGGAAATGCGGGTTTCTCTATTAAGAGTCTTTCTGATCGTTACTCACTTGGGAATAATCCGAATGTCTGTTTGGAGGTAACCAAGCAGCTCACACAATTGAATATTCGTTCAGTAGTATCAATTGTTAGAAGGCGTAGTATTGAGTAACCTAATTGGCATGCTACCACCGAAGCATCGTACGAAGTAGGTAAAAGAAGTAACTGAAGCTCAATACAACTACTCGCTTAGTGGCTTTGGCAGCACCAAGAAACTAGTATCGGGCTGTCGCTTAATAAGCCACTCTCTTAAAACAAAAACAATTATTATAAAAATAAGGAAGACCAGAAAAAACTAGAATCCCCAAATGTTAATGACCCTCGCAAACGTTAAAATGGCCATGATTTTAGGGTAAGCACCTGGAATGTATGTGCCGCTATGGATGTAACACGTAAAAGGAAATGTACCAAACGGAACCTCCCAAGTGTCGACGACCCCCGCAAACGTTATAAGAACCATGATTTATGGATATGTACTTGGAACGTCCGGACTCTGTGTAGAGAAAGTGTCACTATTCGACTGGCAAATGTCCTCGACAAATACAAAGCTGACGTCATCGTCATCCAGGAGATGAGATAGACAGGACAAGGATGCTCGCGACGTATAAATTGCGACATCTATGCGGAAAAGCACGGATTTGGATGTGGTTTTATATTCGGCAACTGAGACTTCGATATCTGGTCTGGCGGTTTAACTCTGTATGTGAGCGAATAGCCATTATTCGCATCAAAGCGAAATACTTAAGCTCATTTGTGTGCACGCCTCGACCGAAGACAAAGAAGAAGGCATTTTAGATGCATTCTATCAGCGCATGGAAGAAATATATGACCGCTGCCCTGCACATGACATTAACATTGCAAATGACTTTAATGCAAATGCTCAGCAGTCGAAAAATTGAGTCTACACAAAAACACCTCCGGTAACGGATTCAAACTGGTTAGCTTCAAAGCAGCAAAAGAAACATAGTAGCGAGTGGAACCACATTTCCGCATAAAGATATCCACAAGGCAACCTGGATATCCCCTGACCACAAAACAAGAATCTTGATTGATCACGTGGTAATCGATGGAAGGCATGTCCCAAGCGTTATGGATGTGCGCATGATGCGCGGTGCAAACATTGACTCGGATCACCTCCTAGTTACAGTCAAGGTACGCAACCTATTAAGTAATGCTAGAAACGTTACGAGCGTTGCAATTGAAGCTAGACGTAAAGCTACATACCACCGAGATAGCTAATGCCAACTCTCTCAAATACTTTAGACAAACCCCCCTAATTCTGATGTTCTCGACGCCCAGTAGCTGCATATTGCGAATTCTATGACCACTGCCGCAATGACCGTACTGGGTTATGAAAAACCACGCTCAGACAAGCCCTTGTACGATGTGGAATGTCGCGAATCGTCTGAAGAAAATGATGCTGCATACGGTGACGGAAACTTATAATTAGAAAGAGAGGAAGATGACACACCTCTTCAGGCGGAAAAGCGTCTATGGAAGAAAAGAGAGTGGCTGGATGTGGAAAATAACAGGGATAGAGGTGAAGCCCAAAATATCTTCGAAAATGTAAAAGCAAAGGTTTTGGAACAAGGATTCACACATGTAAGGACAGAGGCGGAAATTTAGTCCTTAACACTCAGGGTGTGCTGCAAATATGGAGGGAACACTTTCGATCTCTACTCGTTCCCGAAGACAGCATAATTGACGAAATAACACCAATCTTGGACGATGGAGTAGGCTGTCCACCATCGAGCCAAAACGAGATCAGCAGGGCAATCGCAGGGCTTAAAAACAACAAAGCAGCGGAGGCCGATGGATTGCCGTCAGAACTTTTTAAGGCCGTCGGCGATGACCTGGTTACATGCATGCACCAGCTGGTAAACACGATTTGGCTCAAGGAATGTATGCCCGATGATCGGAATCTGAGTGTTAAATGTCATGTGCTTAAGAAAGACGATCCATGTCTGTGTACCAATTATCGCGGTATCAGACTTTTAACCATCGCATTCAAGGTTCTATCTAGTGTGTTATAGGAAAGACTAAAGCTTATTCTAGCGAACCTGCTTGCAACCTATCAGTCTGGTTTTCCACCTGGTAAATCGACGACTAAACAGATATTCACACTACGACAAATCTTGGAGAAGGCCCAAGAAAAGACTCCTTCCGATACGAAACTATTAGATACTATGGCTGAATTTGGTATCCCCGCAAAGATGATACGACTTTGCGGGATGATACTGGCTGACACGAAGTCTTCAGTAAAAAAAGGCACAAATCTAGCAGAGTCTTTAGACAAGGCGTTAGTCTGTTATGCGATCTATTCAATATCATAATGGAGATTATCATGCAGAAGGTTGCAGTTAACACGACTGGCACCATCTTTTATAAAAGTTAAAGGATGAGAAATGCGGAATGTTACTGCAGCCGTCTCAAACTTTGAGAAGTAGTCGGCAAAAGTGGGTCTGGTGATTTAGTTTTACAAAAAGCTTTTCGCGTTGTTGTGAATTAACACCTTATTGATAAGGAGTCATTTCATATCGCTCTCCCGATTTGAGTTAAATTGAAAAATTAACAACATCTGTCCTAATGTGACCAACACTTAAGGGTATAATATGCGGTATGTATAATTTAGCAGTCTTGCTAAAAACTCAGTGTAAATGCTGTCTGTAATTTATACCAGTAGCTTAATATTCTCTAGTTTCACAAAAAAGAAACCCCAAATAACTTTAATCCCTATTATATATACGTCCTTTCTTGATAAAGACCTGCTTAACATCATAACATAAGAAACAACTGATTATCTTACAACATAACATAATAATAAACGTAATAAGCAACATAAAATGTTTACATTTTAGCACAGATCAACTGCAAGGGTCCAGCATTATTATCCTCTTTTTTTGTCATGGAAAGCCCCTAAAGCATATTCTTGCTATGACCTTATCCTTTGTACTGACATCTTTGTCTGATGTACAATTATTAGATTTTTATTAAGCCAATTTTATGGAATTAACTACAAAGCCAAAGGCCAATTTCTGTGATGTTTTTTATCGCCCTCACAACAAAACCCACACAATAATATGCTTAACATGAGGTGGCATAAGAAAAATCTACTACTGCTGGGCATTAATAAACATAAAATCACATGTCGGCTGCCAATAAAAGGCCAAAGCAAAAGTCAATATCTACTGTAACAAGATTCTTGTACAAACTATAAAAATCAACATGAAATTAGCCGAGAACAGATGGCCACAGCGACTGACATTAAGAAACAGAGGCATTTAAATAAACAGCCAAACTCGGACAAGTGAACAAAGTCAACTACCGAAAAATTGTCACTCATTTGCGGGCATGAGTGACATTAAAGCCTATTAGAAGTTGTTTTTTTTTTGCTCAAAATGACTGTGGAGTTTTTGCCAGTTTGGCTAACAATAATTTTCTATTAAGTGACTGACACAAAAAGTTGGTACTTACGACAGTTTACAGCTATTTTAGGGGGACAAAAAAATACCTTTAGCTTAATTATACGAGGGCTGCAAGTTAAGTTGAACATGACTGCATAAACAGCAATATAAAATGCTAATGCTATAGAAACTGTTCTACTTTATCATCGTAGTGACAATTTTTGCTCGGTGTTATTTGGAATATAGGAGCCTCAAATGTACTATACATATCTATACCATGTGCCTCCAGCTGAAATTCATGTTGGCAGCAGTCATTGTGTAGTTTGCTATCCAAAAGCAGACATTTGAAACAATTGCCCCCAAGCCAAACGTAATTGACATTCAGTAGCAAAGATAAGGAGGCGGCAATCCAAATATATGTATATATGTGTAGGTATATGTGTAAGCACAGGCAAACAGACAATGAACGCGTTAAAACCCTGATAATTTTTGTTAATTTATTCAGTGCACATGTTGTTGTACTCTGATTGTTACTTCAAGTCCTTATATAATGTTACCATTACATTTATTGCCGCTCAATTGCCTTGGAGCTAAAACAAATCGCTACGGGTGGGTGTTAATTTTTTTGTTTTCGCTGTTTGCTTATGAAATTTTGCCACCATTTTTACATCTGCTACAATAGAATTAACATTGGGAGCAAAAAAGTAGGGCGTTTGAACGACAGGTGGGTATATGCCTGGCCGTACAGGTTTATATTCGGCTCGGCATTGAATTACAAACTAAAATATAAAAACAAGAGTAAAATCATTTGTATATCGTTTTGTAAGAGACAATAAAGGGCTTTTTGAAAATACTTACTAAAAAAGAGGACGGAATTGAAATTGTCGAGTTGAAAATACAGTAAGTGCGACCATTGTACTTTAACTGCTGTAACGATTTAAAAACTATGTTTAGAATTTGTGTAGACCAAATACTTACTTAGCTTTTTTCCCTTTACAACCCATAATAGCGATATTGAAGAGCTGTTCCCAGTTGAGTGTTTGACATGCTTCTATTTTTAGACATTAACAACGGGACCTACAGTATAACAAAGAATTCAATCGTCATCTGTTTCGAGAAGCTTATAATAGGCATATCGAGTGACTTGACACTACGGCTCCGTTGCTGTCGGCAATATCAAAATGTAGATGGTTGAGACAAGAATCGAACACTGGTCTCCCGTATGATAGTCGCGTGTTCTTATCATGACGCCACAGTTGGCTCCATAGCCATTTGTCTTTAAATTAACATTATTTTATCTCAAAATATAGCAAAAATAGTAAAACTAATGTAACGTGAAAACGACATCACCAGGGAAAGAGTTAATCGATGCAGTATGATGCGATGTAATTCTCATTACATCGAGAGCTCCACTTACTGAAATGATCGAGTATTTAGCTTGGTAAGGTGGTCGGTTGCTACCGCCGCGAAGTTTAGTGCTAAGTTTCTTTGTACCCCCTCCTCTGCCCTTCTCAAGGCAATCATTTATCGAAAGAAATATTCTTCTTTTTAATTAGACTTCGGTCTGTTGAACCAACTTCTGTTGGTTTAACCAAACAAATTTCTTTAGCTTAACTCGACTACGGTCGGTTGAATCGGACTTCGGTCTGTTGAATCGGACTTCGGTCTGTTGAATCGGACATCGGTCTGCCGAATCTGACTTCGGTCTGTAATATCGAACTTTGTTCGTTTGAATCTAACTCCGGTTGGTTACACCGATTCATCGGTTGCACAGATTTAGGTCTGGTACACGAAGACAATCTTCGATCCTGTAGCATTGTATTATAAACTAGCTGACCCGGCAAACGTTGTTCTGCCATACAACTTCTGACTCGGCGAACTTCGTCTCGCTCCAAGGTAAAGCCTTTATATAAGCTCCAGAGTAATATTAAAACACATATAGTTCAAATTTTAATATGACTTGTTTGAATTTAGTCGAAATCAGTGAAGAGCGGTCTGATAAACAATGTTTTTTGATTTGTTTTCCGGCGCTAAAACAAACAATGAAGACAGTTTGCCAACACGCAAAAACTGAGAAATTCGAGGTTGATCCCACCCACAAACTTCCAATGATTGGCCTTGCGATTTATTGATTGTCATCGCAAAAGCCAATCGAATGGGAAATTGAATTCGCTAGAATTGGAAGGGAAAATCGGTTGGAATAATAGAAATTCGAGGGATAAGGACTTTCTCTCCAGTTGAAACATCAACAGGAATTTGGCCATTACAAAGCGCCGGTAGATATTTTGAAAATGCAATAGCCGATGGGTCGTTTTGCAACGTGACTCTCATGTTCGTAGTTAATTTCAACTCCTTGTCATTCCGCCACAAAGACATTAATTTCATCAGCAGCAGTAGATTTTAGGATGGCGGGAGGCGTTTAACGAAAATCTTCCGACAGAAATATTATAGCCACACCAAATCGTTTCGAATCACCTCATAAATCCTACATATTTCGGTCAACTGCCTCCAAAGCTTGCGCTATCCCAAATCATCCCAATTGATGATTTTGCATTCTCGCAACAATATCACTGTCGCCGAACTCTGGATATTGTGCCCAATGGCTTGTCAACTGTGAGAAGATTCATCGGCAACTTCAAAGCGGAGTGTGCAGTTCGACCGCCTTTCAACAAAGTGGCAGCAGATGGTGCAACAGCTAACGCAATTTGCGATCGATACGCATAAAAATTATTTGAGTTAACCTGTTTATTTGTTTCTTTTCCTGATGACTTGTAAACAAACATGTCGTTGTCTTGACCATCTTTAAGTTGTGGCGATATTCACCCTCTCCATGGCAGAACTTCAATAGGTATTGAAGTGCATAATATGACCAATGAGTCTCCCGACGCTTGAGAACAATATCGTGTGATTCCACATTCTCACCCTGCAATAGCTGTGAAGCCGTCGATATTCACATGAACAACTTTAAATGCAGTTATCTTCTAACAAAAATGTTCGTTCGCAAAAAGGATACAGTTGGGATCTCATCTTAAAATAGATTGGGATCTCACCTCGAAATGAGTAGCAGCATAAGCCGGGAGTTTCCGATTGTAAATTCAATGCATTGCAGTGCTGGCATACGACATACAATGAACCAATACCAACACAGCGAAGATCTTTGTAGGCGATTGTGGAATCGTATTCAAAAGCAGCGCGATTCTAGTCTATATTTACGACTGGTCTTCTTCTAGTAACATTTTGTCGAATTTGAGGAGGTGATTGTGCAGCGCGAAACTGTGCAAAATGGGCAATTTTTTTGGCACGTTCCTTTTGCGTTTGATTATTACGGACGTTCTGACTAATTATAGCACGACGCGTACGTCGCACAGTGGAACCGCCCCATACATTTCTTGGAAAAAAATAGAAGGAGTGGTCGTTCAGCAATGAAATTTTGCAGAAACACTTCTCTGGGCTAAATTAAGAAATTTTGAAAAAATCTTGGAAAACCGCCTACTGCCACACCCACCTCTCATATAACTGCACTTGGCAAAATTTGTATTTTTGGACCTAGGGACTCGAAATTCGGAACACTTCTTAATTGAGTTCTCCTTATAAAAAAAATTTTATATATTGGGGATGCCACGCCTACTTTAGATTTTACGCCCATTGAAAGTTTTAGATTTTAGGTGTTTTTCTTCTCTGTCTAGAATCATATGAAAATTTCATATAAGTTAAATGTTAATTTTTATTGAAAAGTTAAACATGTGTTGTCTCCATACAAAAGAAGAGAATATCACCAACAACCCTCCGCGAAAGATATTAGCCTTAAAATACACCAAAAATATCGCACAAATGCATGCATTAAAATTGATGTTACTAAAAGGGACGGTATTTGGCGGTGATTTTATTTTTCTTAATTGAAAGTACAGACCTCGGACCTTTCATTTTTTTATAGTTAGAGGGCTAAGCAAGGCAAAGCACATAAAGTTTTTTTCCATCAAAAAGTGAAAAGTTGATATTTTTTAGTATAATTTTTGATAAATTATAATAATTAGTAAACCTTTCCAATTTCAATAATTTTTTTTTCTTATAAAAGAGTAAGTGCTATATTTTCACTGAAAAATAAAACAAAAGCCATAGCTATAAACGTACACACACAAAAAGTACTTTATTAGGAAAATAATTTTAATCTAATTGCATTGAATAAATTTCCGTTGACTTCTGTTAATTTTTTTAACTACAAAATTTCACTTTTCATAAAAAACCTTGTTGAATTTTTCTTATCCAAATACTTCTTTACAAAACCATATCATTAAAATTTTAATATTGGAAAGTTGAAAACCCCTATTTTTTCCGCCAAAATGCCACTGTGCGTCGTCCAAAGTTTGATTGTCTAATAGGAGGCATTAATCTAGTAAATAACTCTCCCTAAAAACAACCATGTCCTATTCGAAAAATCCAAATTTTTAGAGTTTTCCACCAAGAATTTGTCTATTTTTCCATTCGGAAAGTCATGTCGGAATAATTATCTAAAATTGTTCGCAGTTACATCGTCCAAAACTATCGAATCATACGACAATAATCTAAATTTCGTCGAATAAAAAATTAAAAATTTTCGAATCTAATAAAATTTATCTATTTTTCTATTTGAAAAGTCATTTGCAATTATTGCACACAAAATTCCATACAAAAAAGAAATTTTCGGTTATTCCAATTTCCCGTCTTTTCCGGAGGATTTTCCCAAAAATCACATAAACTTTCTCCTGGCAATTGCGAACAAATGAAACAAAATTTCAGCAAAATCGGTCCAGCCGTTCTCAATTGATGAATTACTATTACACCATTTTTATATATATGGATATTATTTATCTCGTTAAATTTTCCAACCAACATCAAAATCATCTAATCATGCGAAAACTGCAAAATTTCGTCGATAAAAAATCAAATTTTTTGCGCTTTTCCGGAATTTTCCGAGTTTTCCGCTAAAAATTTTCTATTTTTGCATTCGAAAAGACATTTCGTAACAATTGCACTTAAATTTCCCGGCTTTTCCTAAGGATTTTCCCAAAATTAAAAAATAAAAAAAAAATTTCTGTCAATATTGAAATAAAAAAAAATGCAAACTGGGCCAACGTTCTCTCTTGATAAATTACTATACATTTTTCACACTATTTTTATATTTATATATTTCACAATAATCCGAAATTTTTCAGCAACACAACGAATTTTTCACCTTTACGTCGTCTGAAATCATCAAATCAAGCGATACAATGGAAGATTTCGTCGAAGGCATCTAAATCTTTTGATTTTTTTCTGGAATTTTCCAAGTTTTCCAGTTTTTTCAATTTTTTCAATTTTTTATTCGAAAAGTCATAATTGTTTGAATATGTTCACATTTACATCGCCCAAAATTACCAAAACATATGATAAGATGCAAAATTTTTTCGAAAAAAAAATAAATTTTTTTTTGGCATTTTCCATACTTTTCCAATTAAAATTTTCTATTTTCCCTTCGAAAACCGACAAAAATTTAATTTTCGATAACCTCAAATCAAGGTATGAAATGCAAAATTTTGCCGAAAAAATTTAAATTTTCCGATTTCTTCGGAATTTTCCGAGTTTTCCACCGAGAATTTATATATTTTTCCATTCGGAAAGTCGTTTCGGAATAATTATCCGAAATTTTTCACAAGTTACATCGTTCAAAACTATCAAATCGTACGACAAAAGCAAAATTTCGTCGCAAAATAATATTAAAATTTTTCGAATTTTTCCGGAGTTTTCCGAATATTCCAACAACATTTTTTTATTTTTCCATTCGAAAAACCATTCGTTACAATAGCACACAAACTTCCATACAAAAAAGCAATTTTCGGTTTTTCCAATTTTCCGGCTTTTCCGGAGGAATTTCCCAAAATTTTCATTTACATAAACCTTCTCCTGGCAATTACGAACAACTAAAAAAAAATTTCAGCAAAATCGGTCCAGCCGTTCTCAATTGATGAATTACTATACATTTTTGCCACCATTTTTATATATATAGATTAGCACCGACGCATTTCTATACTAACACTCCATCGGGTACTTTTATTAGTTCGCGAATTCGAAATTGATATAACTAAACAAACTGATTTACCGACGATATGCCCTGATCAAAAGACAAGAAACCAGATTGACCACGTGGTAATCGATGGAAGGCATGTCTCCAGCATTATGGCTGCGAGAGTGATGCGCAGTGTAAATATTAACTCGGATCAACACCAAGTTACAGCTAAGGTACGCACGCGATTAAGATGTGCTTAAAACGCTCGAAAACGCTGAAGCTAGACATCAGAAAGCTGCAAACCACCGAGATGGCAAATGCCTACTCCAATCAACTCTCTCAATTACTTCAAACAAACCCCCATAATTCTTAATTTCTCGACACCAAATGGCATCATATTGCGAATTTATTACCACTGCCGCAACGACCGTAAAGAAAAGGATGCTACATACAGGATAAAACTGCAGCCAATGGCAACGCGTGCAGTGACGGAGCGTTATAATGGAAGAGGAGGGAGATGAAACGCCTATTCAGGCGGACAAAACGTAAATGGAAGAAAAGTGAGAGAATATTGAAAATTACTACGACAGAGGTGAAGCTCAAAGTTCTAATGTAAAAAACAAAGGTTTTAAAACAGAGAGTCACACTTGTAAGGATATAGAGGGAAATCTGGTCACGGACATAAAGAGTGTGCTGCAGATATGGAGGGAACAATTTCGTTCTCTGCTCGTTCCCGAAGGCGGCATAGTAGTGCATGCCCACCACCGAGCCAAAACGAAATCAGCACGGCATATCCACGTCTTAAAAACAACGTTAAAAACAGCTGTCAGAGCTTTTTTAAGAAGGCGGCGATGAGCTGGCCACGTGCATGCTCCAGCTCACGATTTGGCTCAAGGAATGCATGCCTGATGTTTGGAATCTGAGTGTTCTATGCCCTGGGCTTACTAAAGGCGATCCAAGTATGTGTACCAACTATCGCAGGATCAACCTTTTATCCATCGCATTGAAGGTTCTGTCTAGAGGATTATGTGAAAGACAAAAGTCCATACTAGCGTACTTGAATGAACATTATCAGCCAGCCTTAGACCTGGTAAATCCACTACCGATCATATATTTACACTCCGACAAATCCCGGAGAAGGCCCACTGTTCATCTGTTCATCTTTTACAAAGCTGCATTCGACAAATCCGATACGACCAAAACTGTTATATGCTATTACTAAGTTTGGTATCCACTCAAAACTGATACGACTGTGCAGTATGACACTGACTGTCAATAGGCAAAAATCTAACAGAGCTATTTTCTACCAAGCGAGACTTTAGACAAGGCGATAGTCTGTCATGCCATCTCTTTAACATCATAATGGATCACACTACTGTTACCATCTTTAATAAAAGTCACATGCTGCTTGCGTATGCCGGTGATATATATAGATATATATAACAGCCCAAGGACAGAGGGCTGTTACTGCAGTCTTTTCAAACATTGAGAAGCAGTCGGCAGAAGTGGGTCTGGTTGTTAGTGATGACAAAACCAAGTTATTTGTTTCAATGAAAAAATGGTCTACTCGTTTGGGACGCAGCGTGAACTTTGACAATTATAACTGGTTAAGTGGTTTTGTCTACCTCGGCCCCGCCAAAATAGAAATAATAATGACAGCCTGGAAATTTAGAGAAGAGTATTGATCGCAAACCGCTCTGAGCAAGTGTTTTAATCCCTCTCTCGACGAACGAAGATCCAACTCTATCAGACATTGAGCCTACTTATCTTGCTCTATAGCGCAGAATCCTGGGTAATGACGGAGGCGGACCAATATATTCTAGGAGTTTTCGAGAGAAAAATACTTCGCAAAATATTTTTACTTATCATTGTTAAGAGAAAATGTTTTTGTGACCAAATGTGTGAGCATATAATCATGAAATTTGGAGACTATGTTGCTCTCCTGGAGTAAAAGCCTATATTTGGGTTTTTTTCGAAAATGTATTTAGAGGCGGTAGAATTGGTGGCGTGGTATTGAATAAAACCAATTAGCAGCCTGATAAAACGACTCAAGTATGTATTATACCATGTGTTGCGATTTTCTTTTAAAAAGGTGGACTTCAGCTAGTAAGGCATTTTTAAATATCTAAGTTAAGAGCGGACCAAATAGGTGTGGCACTAAATCAGACTAACGAGCATTCTGAGCAAACGACTGGGTCTGGGAAAAATTTTAAATTTAATTTAATTTTAAATTCAAATTTATTATTAGTCTAGCGAATAGTATGACCAAGGTAATGGACCAATCGTTAGTAGAGCATAACAATACTCAATCAATAATGTTGCAGGCAGAACAAAGTGTGGCGTGGAAGCTATTAAATTGATAAATATAGCTTTATTCAAAATATAACTTTATTCTGCTTTAATATCGAAAGTTTATTTACCGTGCGCATTCATTTTTTACGGCAAATGATTTATAAATCTCTTCAAGACAAAGATTTCATTCTGAGAACAATAACAATCTCTCTCCTAAACAAAACTTTAACTACAGAGACAAATTAGAAACCCCTTAAAATTCATTTTAATATGAAGGTTTCCAAGACAGTAACATAAGTACTTAATATAAATTTCAGTAATAGAAATGTAATTACATTGTAAAGGTAATTAAAGTTTCCTTGAATTCTGACTAAGGTAATGTAATTAAATTGAAAACGTTGTAAAAATAAATCCAGTACACCTTTTCTCACATGCATGACAAAAATTTCAAAGCAGAAATGTAATCAATCATTTTGTTACTGCGTATTATAAATATCTAAGTATATTAAGGATTTAGAGCCTTTATAAATGTAGCATCATTGTTCTGCCTTACCTCACCCCATTTAAAATCATTAAATCATTTATAACAAAACTCATCTTTAAGCGTTTCAAAAAAATTACTTAAACAATTCTTTAAAATAAATGTTTTGTTTTTTGTTGGTCTTTTTCACTGTTAACTGAAATGTTTAACTCATTTCCATATTCAGCGTTTTTGCTGTCACACATTTTTTTTTTTGTTTTGCGCTCATGTGTCTGGTGGATTGTGAGTAAAATTTATGTTGCTGTTGCTTCTCATGAATTTTTGAAACATTTCATTAGCATTTTTGTCACATTAAAAGTTGAAATCACAGCATTTAAAGCCTTAAGGTTTGATTATGATGCTTGCTGGTTGTTTTTCTTTAGAATATTTTTGTGTTTGCTTATTTTGTGGACGGATTTTTCTTTAACGTTTAAGAAGGGATTTAAAAATGTATATAAAGCAATTTTTGTATTATTGTTTATGATGGCTTTTGGCAGATGCCTTACAACGTTTTGAAAAGATGTCAGCAGGTGAATGCTATGGCTGTAATGTGACAATAAATTGGGCGGTTGGGGGATGACGTTGAATTGATAATGTTGGTTGGCATTGGTATTCTTACTAACATCATTTAGCCGCTTGTTGTAGCTTCACGTATCGTTTAACTTAATTTAAGCACACTTTGTTATGATGCTGTGTAAGGGTATGAAACCAAAGAGTATTGAATGAGTAATGCTTTCAACTGAATTCTAATCGTTTTCTTCTGCTGTTCATGTGGAATTAAATCTCATAGGTGTATTAGTAGAACTTGGGATTTTTCTAAGCAAGGCTACGTCCAGGGTCGTGCCTACGTAGGGTTGTTTACAGGATTCTGCCACCATTCACGTTGAAGCGGGGTATCCTATTAGAAGAAGGACCGACTTAGATTAAACGAAAAAATGTTTTAAAACAAAATGAACTTTTGCTCTGTAGATCTTTTCTGGACCAAATTAACAATTTATTTGTTTTCTGTCCAAGCGTACTAAAAGCCTTTGATTAAATTTCACCACATTTTTGGACATTAACTTGTTTTTTATACCCTCACCCTACTGGGTAAGAGGGTGTATATCATTTGATACGACCCAATAGTGTAACATATAGAAGGAGTCACATTAGGCCCTATGTTTCTTTGAACCAAATTCGATTCATGACTTTTTAAGTCGTTTTAGCCATGTCCGTCGGTCTGTTCTTTCGAAAGACGTAACCAATTGTTTTGAAACTTTGCATGGGTTAATATTTCCCCCAAAAAATGGACTACATGGCCACGCCCTTCTATAAATCGCGAAATAATATCAATGATAATATCATATTTACTAAAAAGTTTTGGAGAACAAAATTGGTAGTTTCACCACGCCCCTTATGGTACCTCCCACACAAATGTGCCACTCCGCCCAGTTTTGAAATCGAGTTATAATATCAATACACTCAACGTGATCGCACCCAAATTCTGTATTTAGTGAAGCTATAGCAGTATAAAAATTTGGAGTAAAAAACTTAAAGTCTAGCCACGACCAATCTGGTTCCTCCCATACCCATCTGGTACCGCCACATTAGAAATCAAGTAATAATATCAATATACCCAACGCGATCGTGCTCGAATTCTGTGTTTTGTTAAGCTATAACAGGATGAACTTTTCGAAGAAAAATTTGAAGTCCAGCCACGCCCCTTCTGGTACTATTCCGCCCACTTTTGAAATCAAGTAATAATATCAAAACCCCCAACCTGATATTTAGTACAGCTAAATCAAGATAAAGTTTTGGAGAACAAAACTGGAAGTCTAGTCACGCCCCTTCTGAGAATAAGGGCCACTAGGTGGATTTATAACGAAAATCCAGTAGGTTCCGCTGGATTGAATTTTTACAGAAATTTTTAACGAATGGCCCAACTTAACTGATATCCAGAATGTATGTTTGTTTGATCATGATAGCAAAGTTTTTGTATATATGATTTGTATGTATGTGGCGCTGGAGTGGACTTATTTAGAAAATTTATATTGATGATCCGATTTTACTCAAACCCAGTAACTATGTTAAACATGTTTTTGTTAAACGTATGAACAAATTTACATGAAATTTAGAATGTATATTTATTTAATCATGAGAAAATTTTGATGTACAAATGGACCCAGTAGATGGCGCTGGGGTGGATTTATACTGAAAAATTTACAGAATATAACAATTTAAGTTAAATTCATGAGAACTATTTTTTGTATAAATTGAACCGGTAGTTGGCACTGGAGTGGTCTTATTTCGAGAATGAAAGAACAAACAACTTCCTCAAAAGGAAGCGGGCATGTAAAATGTATTTTTTAGGTGCAGAGAATGTTGCACATAAAAGATTTGGCAAAGCATTTATTAATAAACAGACGAAATTTATTATTATAATTGATAAGTGGGCGTGGTAAATAAACTTTTAGCACGTAAAGTACTTGGCACTACAGATATGAATATACAGACGAAATTATTATTTTCGGTTAGCAGGGGAAATGGAGTGGCACAAATGTATTTAATAGTGAAGAAATTAAATTTGATATACGGTTAGTAATTAGAACTTCACATATGAATATGCGGTAGGAATTTTTATATTCGATCGAAGGGCAAAGAACGCATAGCGTTACCCTTAACTGACGACAACAGCCTTCCCTACAATTTACTTAGTGTAAACTTTAAAAAATATGTTACATTTGAGTTACAGATGTAAAATATGGTAATTGTGTATGAGGCATCCATTCTACTTTCTTCTAAGACATATTCCATTTATGTTCTTAAAGCTTGGTACATCTAATAGTTATGTATTTAAAAATATATTTACCTATGGTACATAAACGACTACTACTACAAAGCTTTTTGCTCTGATACACTGGGAGATCAAAAATAAGAAAATTAATAATCTAAACAATTGAACGAATAGAAAGCAGATGTGTTTTGTGGAAACCCCTTAGCTCATGTTATTTATTTGGTTTTTTTTTGCAAAGAGGTTTGAATATGTCTTTTTTCAATTATAAGATAACAAATATATCACTATTTTATTTTAGATTAAAATTTTGGGATTTATTTCATTGGGGATTTAATACCGCCTTATTTCCTTTTAAAAGATTCTGAGGAGTCATTAGCGAACTTACTTTATGTTGTTTTTATGTTTTGGTTTTGTTATCTAACTTTCTCCGGGGATGAAACCTTCGATGTAAAACAGTGGTCTTCACAAAGAAATAGCACAAGAAAGTAACAAAAATAAAGTTTTACTATCATTAAAATGTGTAAAATTTGAAAAGATGCGATATTATTTACAAAATAACTTGAGATGCTAATTGGGTAGCCTATATTTAAGAGATGAAAGCTAAGTAGGCGTGGCATATTTAAATATATTTTTAAAGACTTGAGTATAATATGTACCAAGTGATATGATTACAAATGAAATATGTCCGTAATATTTTATGTCTGGAACTTTGCCTTACCCATTCCGGTACCTCCCATACAAATAACCTATTTCATTATTATATATATACATGCATAACTTTTTTGTAAAAACACTGAGTTCAGTCAAAAATTGTTCAAAGTTAACACTTATGGTAATCTAACCTATAAATTAATATGTGTTATATTGGCCTACCTCTTCTGGTACCAAATATACAAAATATGTATGAAATATTCTCCCTTAACATCCAAATTGACTACTGGAGGATATTTGAATGTGGGCACCTAAATTATCTTGTAATAACAGACAAATCCTCAGAAACCCGAAAGCTTAGCCACACCACTTCTGGTACCTGTCAAACAAATGACGGAATTCACCTTAATAGTGGCATGATGGTTAGAATACGCGACAGTCATGCGGGAGATCCATATTTCTATTCGCGCCTCCAGTCATCTACATTGTCTTGCATCGACGGCCCCTTCGATGTTGTCGACAGCAACTATGCAGTACAGTGTCGAGACAATCGGCATGTCTCGGTAAAAGCTTCTTGTTTAGCGAGATATGTTCCCAGCTACGTACTCGCCCGTACCACGCTTGGCGTTCTCTAAGCTAGAATTCCGTACGCTGTGGCCTCGCCTTACGCAACAACAGAAACTTGGATACCCGGACCACATACACTTACTCCATGCAACGATCACGTCTATGCTTGCCTTGCCTTTTGCAACGGCACCAACCAGACTGCTTCCCCTGGAGTACCTCCTGGTGTATGCTACCTTGCCCGTCCGTCAACGGACGCTTGGGTGTCTTATAAGCTCAGCTTTAAACACTCGAGACGTGTCCGGAAAATGCCTCACACGTACCTTAACTATTTGAAGGACAATAAAAAAACACACCGTCGATTTCTGCTTTTCTTAAACACTTTATTTTCGCAACTTGCGACACAATTCAACAAACTTCTTATCTTTTACTGATCACTTATCCTATGTCAATTCTCTTTATGTACACTAACATTCGAAGTCGAATTTTTGTATATATATATGACATTCGATGTCGACTTAAATATGTATATTAATTAGGCAGAGAAGCAAGCGTCGCATATGTTCTCACGCTAGAGATCAGTGCTGCCTAAAATGCATCTCAACGCAGTTGAAGTTACCATAGGTTACGCATGAAACTCTGTATGATGTCACCGTTCGCTAGATGGCGCGCACACTTCTTAAACCGTGACGTTAGCATTTGTCTGTTAACAAAAAGGTGCCGTATGTTGTGAATCTAAAAGTAGAAAGCAATAACACGTAAAGCTATCCCATACCTCAAATTTATGAGGTGTAAAGGGAAATTAAGTTTTTAAGTTTACGTAAGTTTTACGTTTGTCAAATTTTATGTATATTTTCAAATGTTATAAGTTTATTTCTTTGACATATCACATTTGTCATCTGACTTATCGACCTACAGACAAATCATTTGCAATAACACAGTCATTTATTATTACATGAGAACATGTTGGGATATATGTAATAGAAGGATTCCTAGATATGAATACAATATTAAAGTTTTCGGAATACGTAAAACGAGCACTTAGTGAACCATTATACCAGGAATCATATTTTTAGTAACTTGAATATCCAAGGAAAAGTTTTTGTTGTTAGCAGCTATTAACATGAACAAGTTTTTCTTTACAATGATTTCAGGTATATGTTTTAAAATATGTAATAACATATAAAGTTACAAATGAAAATCATGCAGCAGGTAAGGTAATTGCTGCAAAAACCCTTCGCCGAACATATAATGTTACAAATGAAAATCATGCAGCAGGTTAAGTAATTGCTGCAAAAACCCTTCGCCGAATGAGCTCATCATAAAATAATCGTTCCATGCCACCTTACTTTCAAAAAAACACAAACGCAAACATTGCTTTTCCTCTTCTTGGTACATACGAATGGAATATCTACCTTATACGTTATAGATTCGAAAACTTTTGCCAATTGTTGCCTTCACAAATGGTTTCAATTCAATTGTTTTGCATTACACCCGATTTAAGCTTAAAACACTTATGTATATGTGAAAGTTCACCTTCAGAGTATTCTTTGTCAATGAGTTAAGGTTTAAAATGCAATCAGACATAATTTCATAAAAATTTGCTTACACCAGCACGAGTGAAGTAAATCCTCCCCCAATATTGTTTTCCATTGTATTTAACTTTATAGCATTTGCTGTCTTCTGCTCGCTTTGCTTTTATACTCTTTACAATTGTTGTTGTTTAAATCGTAATCAACATATTTTCTTAAACGAACAAATACAAACTCTCCAACATTTTTGGGCGTTTAACACTTGTCGAACAAATAAAAGCACTGAAATTCTCTCTTGTTCGTCTGTAGGCCATCAACAGAAGCATGAAGGAATATTTAATCGTATTTTTTTTTTAAATATGGCCTCGTAAGGAACTCGTACAAATCCTACAATCCAACAGATTATCATGAAGTTAAGCACACCAGTCAAAGAAATCTCAATAAGAGAAAGCAGTGCAAATATTTTGTATACATTATAGAGGTCTGTAGGACGATGCAGGACGATATGCGAAGAATTTGGTAAGTACTAGCAAATTATGCCGAATATTCCAGAACTGTCAGACAGACAGCCTGACTGACAGACGGACAAGCATACTAACAGAAAATCCGTAACATTTCATGAGAAAATTTATGAAATGTGCTTATGATGCACACACACGCGCAGTTTCTTTGTATCCCGTTCAATTACCATTGCCATTGTGTTGGGATGTGGATGTGGATGTCGGAATGTAGTTTCCATTGGTAGTAGTCCATTATGCCACACTGCCTCGATATTGCGGCATTCAAATAATAAGGTTCATTTAAGTATATTTACACAAGAACGCTTCAACAGATGAACGAACGAAATGGCAAACAAGCCATCGTCGTACGATGAGCCTTCCCTCCAATACAATCGCACATTCTTAAGTATTTGCATAGCGATGAAGGCCAGAAACAGCTTACAATTTCATATTCATCTGAGATTATAAGAGGGAAGAATCCAAAAGTTGAAAAATGGGAAAAAGTGGTGCGATATGGGAATGCAAGTCATATTTAGGAAAGTGTTTAAAATTCAAAAACTTAACTTTAAAACTTAACTTCCCTTTACACCCCTTGAATGAGGTATGGGATAGCTTCTCGCGTTGTTGTGAATTAACACGCTTTCTATTTTTATATTCACAACTAACGGCACCTACTTGTTTATCGACGAATGCGAACGTCACTGTTTGAGAAGCTCTTACTAGACACGACGATTGACTCGACACTAATACTGCGAAGTTGCTGTCAACAACATTCGAGGGGAGCCGACAATGAAAGAAAATTTTTTTTTTTTCTTTTAAGATGACTGGAGCCAGGTTTGAACCTGTGATCTCCCGCATGGTAGTCGCGTGTTCTAACCACTATGCCACGGCCGGTTCCAATAAAAAAAAAACTATTATAAATAATAACACTGTAATAGATATTGACAAAAATTTTTGAAGACAAGGCCGGACTCAACGTTTTTACTCTAATTCGGACACGAGGAATCGACATGCATCATTAGTTTTTTGAGTTACAATGACGGTTTTAAACATAACAAACGCGTATTGTTTCGGGATTAGATGTATGACAGAACAATTTTATCCATTTTTTAAAGTTTACACTAAGTAGATTGTATGGAAGGCTGTCGACGCCAGCTACGGGCCACGTTATGTGCTCTTTGCCCTGTGATCGAATATATATATTCCTACCGTATACTCATATGTGTAGTGCTAAGTACTAACCGTGTATCAAATTATATTTATTCTCGACTTATCTGAACCTTTATATCTGTGGTGCCAAGTTCCATGTGTGCATTGAATTTTGATGCCCTAGTGTATTTTTTTTCCAATACACTTGCTACTCCAATTCCACTCAATAATCAAACATAAGACGTTGGTATGTGTATTCATAGCTGTAGTGCTAAATCCGTCTAAAAAATACGATTTACATACCCGCATCCTTTTGGAGAAGTCCTTTGTTTTATTCTCGTCCACAAAGTCCACTCCAGAGCCAACTACCGGGCCAATTTATTAAAAAAAATTGTTTTCATGGCCAGACAAATCTACATTATAAATTTCACTTAAATTGGTCCATTCGGTCGATTTGTCGGTATAAATCTATCGCAGCGCCACCTACCGGCTCCATTTGTGCATAAAATACACTTTAACTTTAAAGTATATCGTTCCATACGTTTCACACAAAGATATTTAAAAGTGAAAATTTGTTTCTACCTATGACCGCTATAGACTTCGAAATCATCCAACCGTGTGTAACAAACTGGTTTCATTAGAATGATAATCTTCTAAGGATAGTTATAGGCTATTTAAATATTGCATTAGACACATTCAGTCCATTGTCGATTTTTCCCTCACCCAAAATGCAATCTGGCCTACTCTTACAAAAAGTGACTTTAAATAAGGTGTGGATGCAAAATGATCAGATCAAAAACTGGCGGAATTATATTATAAGGCGTGACCACGTCCATAGGAGCTAATTTATTAAAGTGCGGTATCTGAAGTACCTAGAACTATTGTGCGAATAGTCATGAAATTAGGTATGGATTCAATTAAGATCAGTATACGTATTTTAAAGAAAATGGGAGCGATTGAAATTTGGTGTGGAATAAACACCAATATGCGTGATCAAGCCAAAAATAGGTGGTCCTTCACAATTCTTTCTTCCAAACGCAATAGCTGGAGTACTAAAGCACCATTCGTCTCGATATTTGGTATGGAATTATTTGACCGAGATCTACGACGGAAAAAAATTCGAATTCGAAATTCTATTACAGGTAGAGTAACGAAGGTATACAACACTATTATATAAGCAATAAATTGTAATTTTCTGAGACCCCACATGTAATATCAAGGAAAAAAAAGTTGCAATCATGTCAAATCATATTAAGGGTTGAGTGTGCTATGGCACACAAACAATTGTTGGAACAACTTGATGGCGCATTACAGAATCTAAGAAGCAATGCATGATTGAGTCATCCTTTTAAATTAATTTAACCGGAACATATAAAGGAACGGATGTATGTATTTCACTGTATGTATTCCAATGATTACCGTGATTGCCGTTTGATTTCAAATGATTACAGTTTCCAATTCGGTTAGAATTTGCGATAACAATCAAAAAAGCTCAAAAACAGTCTATTCAAGATTGCGGTTTGAATTTGGAAAATCAATGTTTTTCATATGAACATCTTTATGTTGATGTTCCATGTAGAAAGACCCACTCCTCCTCCCATACACGCTGTATTATCAAAAGCATTGCAATAAATTTCTGTCTTAAAAAAATACGATTCTTTAATAAGAATTTTATATTTTGTTAAGTTTCGATAAGAATATTTAAAGAAACTAACGCATCCCAAGATTTATTCCACCCACAAAAGTTACATATAAGTCAATACTTCTTTACGCAGAACGAAGTCTGCCCGGTCAGCTAGTATTAGATACAAATATAAATTATATTATAATAATAGTAAATATTATAAGTTTTTTTAAATAACAAATACAATTTAGTTTACAAATTGTACTCGGATCTCTAGACTTTGTGGACGGAATTTTTAATGTCGGTCAGTGAGCGAAGGATGCATATGAAATAAGCAATTTAGCGCTAGAAAGACTATTAGATATAGTACAAAGAAATACTCTGCACTAAAGATATTAATTTATATGACATTATTTTTTTTTTTGGTCAAAAGATATATTTTATTCTAGCCATGAAAACATATAAAATACAATAAACTAGTAGATACGGCACTAAGGATATAGTTACTCAGACGAACTTCTTACTGCCAATCAATCAATAGTGGTCGTTGGGAATGTAAAGTGAAACTTACATCTAAAGTCAACGTACAACCTCCATGTGGTGGTATCTTCATGATGAATAGCGGCAGATATTAAGCGAAGAATCCTGATGGTTGGAGTGACACTTTTGCTGACTTCTTTTGTAACGATGAGAAAACGGCGGTAACATCCAACATCTTTCGGCCAGTGATGTCTATATCATCGGCATAGGCTAGTGGCATGCGGCTCTTGTATAATATGGTGCCAGACAGTTTGACAGCAGCCTTTCTCATCACCTTCTCCATAACTATATTAAATATTGTACAGGACAACCTATCACCCTGCCTAAGGCCTCTTTTCGTATTGAATGGTTCAGAGAAATCCTTACCAATGTTAATGGAGAATTACAAGGTACATCTGCAAAGGAGAGTTGAAAGCAACTTTGTAGTCGACAAATAGGTGATAGGTTTCGATCTGTTTTTCATGAGTTTTTTTTACCAGGATATGTCGTAAAGTGAATATTTGATCAGTCGTAGATTTACCAGGTCTAAGGCCGCACTTATAAGGTTCAATTAGTTTGTCTACAATTGGCTTTAGGTGTTCACACAATATTCTCGAAGGGACCTTGTACGCAATTAGTAATAGGCTTATTCCACGGTATTTTTACGCTCACTACGATCTCCATTATGTTTTACGCAACTCTCTGGTAGAATTTTCGGGCTTCACCTCTACTTCGAAGCAACTCTGTGCACACATCCTGCCTCTTCTTAAGCGCCTCCTTTTTCCGTCTAAAAAGACGTGTTGCCTCTCGTCTGTTCTTTCTGTGCCGTTCACGAGCAGCTCGCGTTGCCATTGGCTGCAGTTTCGCCCCGTATGCAGCATGAGTCCCTCTCCTGGCATTGTGACATTCACCATCGTACCAGTCATCTTGTTGAGACGGCTTTGAGTACCCAAGTACGCTTCTCGCAGACCGTTATATCGAGTCAACTATATATTGCCACTGGTAATATTATCAGGGGTTGGAGCATTCCGTAGCAGCTGAGTTAGGTGGTTGGAGTAGGCGTCCCCTACCCCTGTGGTCCGCATTTTACCGACGTCCAGCTTTCGTTAAGCGTTTTTCAACTTGCTTAGCCTTGTGCGTACCCGTGATCTCTCGTACGTCCAGAACACTCGATGCGTGTCTTCCATCGACTACCACGTGATCTATATAATTCCTCGTCAATTGATCTGGAGATAACCATGTTGCTTTATGGATATTTTTATGGTCAAATCTAGTGCTGCTAACTATCATATTTCTTGCCGCAGAGAAATCAATTTGTCTGATGCCATTGTTCGACGGTTCGGTGTGCAGACCGAGTTTTCCGATGGTACGCTCAAATGCGGTCTCCCTGCCTATTTGAGTATTAAAATCGCCTAGTACAATTTTGTTGTCATGGCTCGGGCTACGGTCTAATACATTTTCTAGGCTCTTGTAGAACTCGTCTTTATCCTAATCGCTTTTCTCTTTTGTCGGAGCATGGGCACATATACATAAGTTATCTGGAAAAACTTTGTTTTGACTCTTATGGTGGCTACTCGTTCAGACAATGGGTTGAACCATGAGACTAGGTGTCGCAATCTCTTGCCAACCACAAACACACATCCATATGCTTGTTCATATGGCCACTATAGTAGATGTCGCAAGCTTTCATGCGCGAGCACCCGTGTCCCGTCAGCCTTATATTTTTCGAGGAAATTTTTCAAATATTTCAATATAGTTGATAGTGGGCAACTTTCTCTCCTATCCTACTACTCGCTGTGCACCAGCGACTGTTGCAGAACGTGATCCATTGTTTGTTCCCCTAAGTATTTGCATTTTTTGTTACATTGTGTCTTATTTTCTCTCGAAGGAAAAATTGTTTGTTTCAATTCAAAATAATTTCACGAAGAAAAGCCGTAATGAAAAAATACAATGACTAGTAACGAAAAAAAAAACAGAAACATCTCATTACCAAACATTTACACAGTCATTTTCGTACAGTCGAGTTGTTATTACTCTACACATACACAGTTGGTGCATAGCATTTCTTTAGCTTTTTTCACTGGCTTGTAGCATAAAATGAATAACAAATCTTTTTGACTAAAACAGTGTAAGATTACTTGGACCCCGAAGACATGGGCAGGCCAATATTATTCTTAAATTAAGTGCCGCCGCATTCGCACTTGGCGGTACTCTTATTTGGATATGCAAATAAGAGTTTGCCTTAATATAGATAGATAGCACGTTTATATAAAAATTTGTTATTATTGTATAAATTATATTTCATTCGCATGATTTAAAGAACAAAATTCAATTGGAATTGTTTTCTTAAATATTAAAGAGAATTTTCCAACTCTTTTTTTACAAATTTAAAATAATAATAAAACGTGACAAATTCCCCTATACGATACTTACTTACTTCAAAACGATATTAGATTATTATGGCATGTAACTTGACAGAACGAATGATGCAGAACTTCATCTTTTTGGGGCTACTTTCACGTGCAGTTCTCAGAATTGAGTCCCAAAATCATGTGTTATACTGTTCTTATTTTAAGAGCTAGAGATCTTTTGAAATGATATTTATATATTTGTTATTAATATGTATTAGTTTTGTGTTTGAAATAATAAAATGACAAAGAAAATCCTTTTCTTAGAAATTGTATAACATAAATTAAACAAATTTAAAACTGTTATTTTCTTACAACTGACACAAAGTACTCATATACATAAACATTTATCCCATTTATAGTTCCAATCAGTTTTTCATTACGCCGCAATGTCCCTTTCACAACAAAGTTAGGTCACACCTGCGGTTAATAGAAATGAATAGCTTAGCTAGAGAACCTTTGGAAAAATGCCAGATTAACAACAAAATTCTAACGTTGTTATTATCTCAAGAACACAAAGGAATGTTGATGAAACACGTTGATTTATTCTTTTGTTATTCCAGTCCTGCTATTTCGCCCCCAAAACAACATGAGCCTCAACATCACCATCACCATCGCATGTCATACGCATCTCCCCCGTCCCACATCTGAAGGTGAAATAATGAATGAAATGAAACCGTCAGAGCGATTTTGTTTAATACTACTTAAATTTGTATACAACTTTTTTTAGTTGTTAAGCTTCGTCCCCTTTAAATAACTGAGAGTCTTTTCATTGCCATACATTTGAAGGACAAAATTAAATGAATAACAGTCGCTGAATAACCAGACCCAATTGAAACTTTGTCAACACCCTACAACAAATTTTATTTTTATAGAACAAAGTGGGTTGGTATCGTTGACACCGAACATTATGTGAGGGGTGGAATAAATCAGACGATGATGTGGTCCATTGACCATTTAAGCACACTAAATTTGCATATGTAGTATTTGTGTGACTGTAGTTTAGTAGAACAACCCAGTAGGATGTGTCTGCAAGACATCCTCAAGGATTGGTTTATAACCACCAATCGTTGATGACACATACAGGACCGTTGTTGGTGAGCTTGTCATCAACCGAGTGTTTTGACGACAAGTAAAGACATGTTAAATTGTAAGGGCCGATGTTGAATGTGTACCACACCTAAACGTCAAGTTCTTTTCTGTTTTTCATTTGACATTTCTCAATTTCAGTCTAACGCAATTTAAACCAGGCAAATTATGAAAATGGGCTTTCAAATCAAAATGCACATCGTGCACTTCGTAATTGTTTTCGGTCAATTTAATCGTCCAAATATGTGTACAATCGGAAAATCGTGCAAGAATTTGAGCAAACCGGGTCTACAGCAGATGTGAAAACACCAGCGCATGCGCGTATAGCTCGTACTGCAAAAAAATCGTAGTAGTGCCAAATAATTGCACATCTCACACTCGTCGTTGATGAACATTATGCATAACGACTAGCAGGCTTACAAGGTGCAATTGACTCAAGAACTAAAGCCTCTTGCCTATTCCATACGTTGTCAATGGTCAGAATGGTGGCAAGATATAGCAACAGGGATGATAAATTTTCGAAGAAAATCATCGTCAGTGATGAGACACATTTTCACCTTAGTGGATACGTCAATAAGCAGAATTGCCGTATTTGGGCGAATGATAATCCAAGAGTGATTGTCGAAAAACCAATGCACCTGCAAAGAGTGACTGTTTGGTGTGGTTTATGGGCTGGCGGCATCATCGGGCCGTATTTTTTTTTCCAAAATTAGGCAGTAAATGTGAAATGTGCTATGGTTTGATGATAACGAACGTTTTATGTCCCGACTTGGAAGATATGGATGTGGACGATATGTGGTTTCAACAGGACGGTGCCACTTGCCACACAGCTAACGAAACAATGGCTCTTTTGCGTGACAAATTCAATGGCCGTGTTATCTCACGTAGTGGCGATGTCAATTGAATGAAGAATGAGATAATTCGGCACATTAACGGCATAAAACCTCAATTATGCCTTAGCGTCATCGAAAATTTGGGCCATCGGATGGAGGTGTCCCGCAGAGGTGGCGACGGCCATTTGGCCTATATTTTGTTCCATACATAATTCAAAAATACCAATATTATCATAATAAAAAGAAATGACAAAAATTTCTTAAATAATTTGAGCTTTATTCAAAAACAACACCGGCCCTTAAAATTAAACCACCCTTTACAACAATTTATCTCATTTTGTCAGGAGGACAGTGTTGACGACAAAGTCGTATATGACAAGTCCGTGAGGATAAATACGTTCTTAACTAGCAGACACAAACCACATTTAATACCAGAGCACTGTAAATGCATTTAACAGAGCTCTGTTAAGCGACAAATTTGGTGGTGTATTTTTAAAAAAACGTGATGCGCATAGACAAAGGATTCTTCGTCGATCTGACTTATGTCACGATATAGTGCATCGACAGTACTTCCTATCCCTATTATCAAAATATTCAAAAAGACCTTCTGAAATAGAAATTTATGATTTTTTTCAAAGTCCTTGCGTAACAGTTTGGTTTACTGTGCCTAAACGAAGAATTCTCCGTCGATCAGAATAATGTCACTATATAGTCTTTTGAAAGTGCTTTCGATCTGTATTATCAAAATATTCAGAAAGACCATCTGAAATATAAATTTATAAATGTTTTTTCCGAAGTCCTTCCATAACATTTTGGCCCTCTGTGTCTACACGAAGAATTCTTCGTCGATCGAACCTATGCCACGATATAGTGCTTCAAACGTACTTTCGATCTGTATTATCAAAATATTCAGAATAATCTTCAAAAATATAATTTTTTTAACGTTTTTATCAAAGTCCTTGCATAACATTTTGGCCCACTGTACCTAAATGAAGGATACTTCGTCGATCGGTCTTATGTCATGATATAGTGCTTCGAACGTACTTTCGATCTTTATTATCAGAATATTCAGAAAGAGCTTATGAAAAAGAAATTTTGAAATTTTTTTTAAAGTCCTTGCGTAACAGTTTGGCTCACTGTGCCTAAAGGAAGGATTCTTCGTCGACTGGACTTATGTCACGATATAGTGTTTTAATAGTACTTTCGACCTGTGTTATCAGAAAATTTAGAAAGACCTTCTGAAATAGAAATTTTATAACTTTTTTCAAAGTCCTTGCGTAACAGTTTGGCTCACTGTGCCTAAACGAAGAATTCATCGTCGATCGGACTTGTGTCACGATATAGTAAATCGAAAGTGCTTTAGATCTGTATTATCAAAATATTCAGAAAGAACTTTTTTGAACTATTTGTTCAAAGTCCTTGCATAACATTTTGGCCCACTGTACCTAAACGAAGGATTTTTCATCGATCGGACTTATATTGATTTAGAATTTTGATAGTACTGTTGATATGTATTATCAAAATATACAGAAACCCCTACTGAAATAGAAATTTTTTAACTTATTCAAAGTCCTTGCATAACAGTTTGGTCCACTGTGCATTGTGTTGTGCTATGGGTGGGGCCACGCCTACTTATGTTATCCCGCCAATTTATGGTCTAATCACGAATGATGCTGTTTAATGCGTCCGTACCTAAATTCAAGTTGTGTAATACACTAGAGAGCGAAAAATTATACGCTCCACCGTATTTCGATGCAAATGTACTTTAGAGTTCATAATCCAAAAACGGAATATGAGGAATGAAAGAGAATGAAAGAAATTGAAATACTACACTTTTACATCCAAAAATAACAAAATTTTATTAAGTTAAGTTTATGTTTTTTGCACTTCTTTACATTATGGGGTGATCATAAAATTAAACGCAGTGGTTTTTAATTACGAAATAAAACTTTTTTATTAAAACAAAATGCAAACTTTCCATAAAAAACTTAAAAATTACTTTCGGTCATACTATATATCAGGGTTTTTGGGGTTGAACTTTCTAAGGAGTCCCAAGCCGCTGAAAAATGAATTTTGGAGCTGGCCTTTCCGAGCTGTATGAACTCCGCGAAGAGTATGAACTCCAACGAGACATACTGAAAATTAATTTATTGCCCTTCTTAAAGCGAAACCAGGAAATAAATTACATTTCTCAGCAAAGATTGCGTCTACTCACTTTAATAAGGGAACAAAACGTCGGGTTTGGTCAGAAAACGTTGAAGTCTTAGATGGGCCAGCGTGTTCCCATGACATGAACCTTATTGAAAATGTGGGCGGCATATATGTTCATAAAATGTAGTGCTACATCAGGCAATACAATAGCATTGTAGAGCTAAAATCGGCAGTAATAGCGGCTTGGGACTCCATATAAAGTTCACCCCAAAAACCTTGATAAATAGTATGACCAAAAGGCATTTTTGAATTTATTCAAAATAAGATAGGTCATACGCATTATTACAAAGTGTTTTTTATTCTAAACTTGCTTTATGTTTTAATAAAAAAGTTATATTTCGTAATAAATAACCACTGCGTTTAATTTCATGATCTCCCCAAAATGTAAAGATATTCAAAAAACATAGACTTAACTAAACGCAATTTTGTTGTTGTTGGATGTTAAGTGTAGTTCTTGATTCTCTTTCATTCCTCATATTCGGTTTTATGATAATGACCCATTTAGTACATCTGTCGAAATACAGTGGAGCGTATAATTTTCTGCTCTCCATTGTATATGGTAGCCCCATAAGGGGTGAATATGTGGAGTAGGTATGTTTGGGGAAAATGTTAGAAATATTAGTAGATTACGATTTTGATAGCCGCTTGCTGCATTTTTTTACTCCATACAAATTGACCCACTCTAATGTGTATACTAATTTGACAAGGAAAATCGTATTGAAGTGATCAAAATAAGAAACTTTGACCGAGGAACCATACCCCTTGAAACGATTTTTGATGTCCCAACTTTTGAATCGAGTCCAAATGTATGATCGAACCCCACTAACTTGGAGGGCCGACCCACCCATGCCAGTGTTACACCCCCTGGGGGTTCGCCACACAAACAATTCAAAAAATCACTATTTTCGGCACTCTATATGGGTCAAAAAGAAATTTTTCAAAATTTTACCCTACGGGTCAAATGTCGGAACATCGGAATTCGTTTCAGAGGTATGGGTCCTCAACAGGTTTCTTATTTAGATCCCTAGAATTCAATTTTCCTCGAGCGATTTTTTTGCCTCCCTGCAAATCGACCTGCCCTTGTGTATACATTCAACATTTTCAAACCAAATCATTATTATTACAAAATCAAAACTACTCAAAACTAATTAAACAAGTAAGGTCTAACCTCTTTTCTGCAATAATTTGATTTTTGTTACGAAAAACAGTAAATCTAAAATTGCGGAGAAATACCTGGTGTGAGTTTTATCACGTCAAATTCACCTAAAAGCTGTTTCATGGAACTTACGAAAATCGTAGCTGCATCAAACGTCCTTATCTGAACATCCAGCTTGTTTTTATTAAGAAATTGCTAAATTATTTGTTATTCCAGGATGCCAATGATTTTTGTTCGTTTTATTCGCATATTACATTTTTCATTTGACATTGCGAATCAATTGACCTCTTTCCAATAACACAATCATTGCAAATTACTAGAGTGCATGCTGGGCAATATGTGATATGCAAATTCCTAGATGTACATACAATATTAAATTTTCAGGAAAATGCAAAATGTCCACTTATCGATCCTTTATTCCAGGAACAATGTTTTCAATAAATTGAACATTTAGGCAGATGTTCATTTTATTTAGGTTTTTTTAGCAAGAATAAGTTATGCCTTTAATGAAATATTTCAAAATATTCAATATATTAATATACTGTATCATAGTTCAGTTTTGGATAATTATCATCATAATCTCCATTGGCAATTATTTGTTACTGAGTTTTTTTTTTGTAACAATTTGAAAACGCTGTCATTCTTCAAGTTAACAAATCAAACGTCAAACTAAATATGCCCCACCACATCAGCTACATTATTCTTGTTTATGAGTTTGTAAAAAACAAAAATCTAAAAATGTCCTGTTTATTTCTTTATATTAACTTTTCTCTAGTTATTTACATCCCTTTTCCGGTCCATATTTATGCTGTCTATATGTATTTTGGCTTACGTAGCAGTATTTCTGTCTATTTATTTTTGTATTAGCCGTCCTCCTACAAAACAACAACAACAACAAAAGTAAAGGCAACACAAATCCTTAAAGGGATTTTCCCTCACTCCTTTCCTATACATTGGTTGTTTTTTTTTTATAAATATTCCGGCCGGACTGTTTTCTCTACAAATACAAATTTAGATACTGTGGTTGTTGTTGTTTTTGTTGCGTTGTCATCGTTGTATATTTGTATTAGTATTTGTATAGAGAGAATTTGCTGCCCTCGGCTATTTGGTTTTTCAAATTAAAAATGTCCTTTAAGCTGTTGCCTAATGCTATAAGTGTATGGTTGTCTGTTTATGTGAACATTTTTTGCGGAGCATGAGGGTGGCTTAGCTAGAAAGCACTAAAGCTATTTGCTTATAGGTTCCTTAAACTCTTTGCAAGTCTTGCAAATAAAAAATCATTCGATGGACAGTTTGGCATCATGTGGGAGGCAAAAATCCCCAAAAAATGAAACTACGAATCGAAGAGAAAAGAGATTATAGGCAGGCAGCATTAACAAATTGCAAATTCGGTACTTTTTTACTGTTCGTTCGTGCACTAAACAAATCATGTTAGGCAATGTCTCATAAACTAGTTATCGTTTGAAAGGGCTTTGGAGTTGCTGCTTCAACAGATATACAAGATTGATGGGTAATAAACGTGCATACGGCAATTGATAAGTATAAACAGTACTTATAAATACCGAAATTGTAATGGAGCATATATTCATAGTAATAGGAGGTAAAACAGCGATGTTAAAATTAACGTTTTAATGAAATGAAACTTAAAACTAATCAGTGCTTTGCAGTGTGATATTAAATTGTATAAGTTAGATATAAAATTATGAGACAAAGTCACTAGTATCATTTTACGTACCTACAAAACTTATCTTTCTCAATACATTGCACAGTACAACATTTTTCAGCTTATTGATTTGGGACTCAATTCTGAGAGCTGCATGTGAAAGTAGCCCCAAAAAGGAGAAGTTCTGCATCATTCGAGTTTGTCACGTTTTATTATCTTTTGTTTGACATAACTCGAGAACCACTAGTCCGATTTAGCTGAAACAAATTAAAAAAAAAATGAAAATTACAATTCCTTTAATCTGTTTATATAACGCTTCCATACATAAGCAACAGTTTCACTTTACCATTCATCAAATGATTTTAAACTGGATTTATTTTGTAGCAGTTACAATAAAACTGTTGTACTCCGTGGCGTTTGATTTACGTGGAATATTACTTATGATAATCATACGCCACCATATAACAATATGACAAAAGAGCATAAAGCGTGACAAATTTCCCTGTACAATACTTACTAACTTTAAATCGATATTAAATTATTATGGCATGTAACTTGACAGAACGAATGGTGCAGAACTTTTTCTTTTTGAAACTACTTTCACGTGCAGTTCTCAGAATTGAGTCCCAAAATCATGTGTTGTACTGTGTTATACTAAATCTTATGATAAAAAACAAGCAGCCTTGGCAGTACTTAAAAAAAACCTAATTTCCCTTTACACCCCATGAATGAGGTATGAGATAGCTTCTCGCATTGTTGTGAATTAACACGCTTTCTATTATTAGATTCACAACTAACGGCACCTACTTGTTTATCGATGAATGCAAACGTCACTGTTTGAAAAGCTTTTACTAGCCAGGCCGATTGACTCGATACTAATACTGCGAAGTAGCTGTCGACAACATTCGAGGGGAGCCGACAATGAAAGACAGTTTTTCTTTTTTTTTAAGATGACTAGAGCCAGGAGTTAAACCTGTGATCTGCCGCATGGTAGTCGCGTGTTCTAACCACTATGCCATCAGGCATATTTTGTAAATAGAAGTGCTACGTGTGTGGATAGGTTTACATAGAGAAGTTGATGGCGGAGGAACTAAATATGGCGCATAGGGCTGCGATACTGTTGTATAGAGGTGGGGTGCTAATAAATGACAGAGCATCGCATTCAAAGTTGGGTGGAAAGGGGAAAAATCCCCGCAACAGCCTTTGAGACGCCTCTTGAGGTGTAAAATGTATTACCGACCACCAGTTATTTTTCCCTCTAAACATTTTCCCCAAACATAAACACCTCCACCATCTTCGCAGCAATGATTAAATTTATATTTTTATTAAATTGCTCCTAACTGCCCTAAAGGTGCCCCTAGAGGAGTCAAATGTTTGACCGACCCCCAATATTTTTGCAACCCAACAGTTTCTTAGAACATATCTACCCTTTATCTTCAACCCATACAATTTTTTATTTTTTTCAAATCAGCTCCTGCCACTAGTTATTCCTTTCAATATTTTTCTCGAACATACCTAACACTTATCAATTGATATTATCGCAAACACTTTCGAAACCGTTATGTTACAGTGTTGCCATATGTTACTTACTTACTTACTAACTTATGTGGCCCATTACAACTTACGAACGTGGTTTATAAATTTGAGGCCTGAAGTATTAAAGAATTTCACACGCTTCGGTCTTCTGTGTGCGTTTCCCAGTTTGTCCTTCCAGATGGTGGCACGTCGCCAACCACTTGGTCCTTCCAACGGTTGCCTTCCAACACCTTTCTCGCTGAAGCATTTACATCCATCCTAGCAACATTTCCCAGCCAACGTAGTCGTTGGATTCTGACTCCATTAGCTACGTCGATGTCGTGGTAAGCTCATACAGCTCATGGTTCATGTTCACGGTGCGTCCCCATCGAGAGGACTCTTTGCTCGTCGAAATCATTATTTTTGTTTTGTCCTCATTGACCGCAAAACCTATTTTTTCTGACTCTTTTCTAGCGATGAGAAAACTGCAGTAACATCCCGCAGATTTCGACGAATAATATATATGATTTGGCGTTTTCCAAGGTACATCTGCAAAGTCGAATTAGTTTTGTTGGAATACCAAACTCAGTCATGGCCTCATATAGCCTATTCCTTATCGCCTATTCCTTAAAGCAGCTTTGTAGTCGACAAAGAGGTGGTAGGTGTCGATCTGCTTTTCATGAATGTTCTTCAGGATTTGTCATTAAATGAAAATTTGATCCCTCGTAGATTTACCAGGTCTAAAGCCGCACTGAAAAGGTATCTTCTCACTCTGGCTCGGATATAGACAGTTAATACCATCGTCATGGATTGGAGTGGTGTCGGTATCCAGCAGATTTCTGAAATGTTCTTTCGATATCTTCAGAACGTTATCCGTGTCCTTCACTAGCTGACCATCGCTGTCTTTGCAGGAGGGCAACCCTGCTCCTCACATTATCGCCATAACTCACTGGTAAAATTTTCGGATTTCCCCTATACTTCAGAGCAAATCTGTGCACTCATCCTGTCTCTTCTTCAGTTCCTTCTGCTCGTGCAACATTTGGTTAGTGGCAGTCATAATTTATAGTTTTGTTATGACAATGTTGTTGTGACCTTTTTCGACTGTTCAGCCATTTGTATAAGTATCAAAAACAAACATTATTTTGAATATATTTGTGCGAAATTCACTAGCAAGTTTTATCTTCATCATTTAGAGAAAAATTTCGTGTATGGATTATTTTGCACTCATTTATTGTGAAGTAAACACGATTTGTAATTCAAGGTAAACAGTGAAAATATAATGCAAATGTACACTAGACTGGCCATAGCGTTATATAGAAAAATTAAAAATGTGAAATCCAAAAGTTTTCGCACTGAAAAATATGAGGTTGGGGATAAAAATAATTATGCATATTTTTTTTTTTTTTTTTTTTGATTCCGAGTACCTCCGGGTTGAGCCCAAACTTTTATTACATTACCCATTTAGGCTGAAGTGCAGAATATGGGGCGGGAGCCTGATTAAAAACCAAAAATATGCCATTGTCTTCATCTTGGCCCCCAAACATCGTAATGGTAGGTTAAAGTTGGCGCTCAGGCCCATGGGGCCCGGGGGGTCAAAAAAGGGGCCCCTTTCGGTTCTATGATGACCCCCCAGGTGCGGGTACTCAAGTGAAAGATATTTTCGAGACGAATCCAACGATGTTATTTTTAGGTTCCTACGGGTCTCCTGGACCGAGTTAGAGCCATTTCCGGGATATACCAAGAAAAAAAAAATTTTTTTAACTAAATTTAAAAAATTTTTAAAAACTTTTTGCGTGCGGCACTACTAAACCCAACATAGGTGTACCGTCATTTCGCCCAATGTCATTTCGCCCAAAAACAACCATGACATATCGCCCAAAACATGTCATTTCGACAAAAAACTTAACTACAACATGACATATCGCCCAAATGCTATGACAGAAGACCCAACTCAATTTTTTTGGGCGAAATGTCAGACTCATGACGACGGCACGCGCTGCTGCATATGTCGCAGTCAGTCTTGTACTCTTGCCCCCGCCTTAGGGGGGCGTGCCCCCCACCGCATTCGTGTTTTAATAATGCCAGAGAAAGAGAGAGAGTAGCGAGCCTGACTACGACGTATGCGGCGAGGGCGTGCCCCCCACCGAGAGAGAGAGTACAAGACTGACTGCGACGTATGCAGCAGGGCGTGCCGTCGTCATGAGTCTGACATTTCGCCCAAAAAAATTGAGTTGGGTCTTCTGTCATAGCATTTGGGCGATATGTCATGTTGTAGTTAGGTTTTTAATCGAAATGACATGTTTTGGGCGATATGTCATGGTTGTTTTTGGGCGAAATGACATTGGGCGAAATGACGGTACACCTACGTTGGGTTTAGTAGTGCCGCACGCAAAAATTTTTTTAAAATTTTTTAAATTTAGTTAAAAAAAATTTTTTTTTCTTGGTATATCCCGGAAATGGCTCTAACTCGGTCCAGGAGACCCGTAGGAACCTAAAAATAACATCGTTGGATTCGTCTCAAAAATATCTTTCACTTGAGTACCCGCACCTGGGGGGTCATCATAGAACCGAAAGGGGCCCCTTTTTTGACCCCCCGGGCCCCATGGGCCTGAGCGCCAACTTTAACCTACCATTCCGATGTTTGGGGGCCAAGATGAAGACAATGGCATATTTTTGGTTTTTAATCAGGCTCCCGCCCCATATTCTGCACTTCAGCCTAAATGGGTAATGTAATAAAAGTTTGGGCTCAACCCGGAGGTACTCGGAATCAAAAAAAAAAAAAAAAAAAATATGCATAATTATTTTTATCCCCAACCTCATATTTTTCAGTGCGAAAAATTTAACTTTTCAAAAAAATTTCCACTATGGCCACTCTAATGTACACACACAGTTTGGCTTCTCTATAATGTAGAATTATCCGTAGGAATTACACTCCTTTTGTTATATTGTTAAGTGGTGGCGTATGATTATCATAAGTAATATTCCACGTAAATCATACGCCACGGAGGACAACAGTTTCATTTTAACTGCTACAAAATAAACCCAGTTCAAAATCATTTGATGAATGGAACAGTGAAACTGTTGCTTATGACGGGGAAACGTCATATGCACAGATTAAAGACATTGTAATTCTTATTTATTTTTATGTTTGTTACAGCTAAATCGGACTAGTGGCTCTAGATTTATGTCAAAGAAAAGAGCCCAAAACGTGACAAATTCCCCTATACGATACTTACTAACTACAAATCGATATTAATTATTTGCATATTATTATGGCATGTAAATTGACAAAACGAATGATGCAGATCTTCTTATTTTTGGGACTACTTTCACGTGTAGTTCTCAGAATTGAGTCCCAAGTCAATGAGCTGAAAAATGCTGTACTGTGAAATCTTTTGAGATATTATAAATACCACGGATTTCTCTCATGATTTATAAGAGAAAATTACAATGGGCATAACATCCATTTTATTTATACACAAAACCAAAATAGTAAAGATACCATTTCACTGTGAAATTAGTAATACAATATGAAAAAAATTAATCGAATCATGTTATGATTCCACAAATAAGTATCCAAACATTATTGCTTAATTATATGAAACAAGATCGCCTTCCACTTAAATTATGCACAATTTCGTACAAAGAAATATACAATTAATGTTAATGTTATTATAATTAATAATTTGGGCTTACTTTAATGACCAGTTGTTTTATTTAATACGCCCTACACAATTTTCTTAATTGCAGCAATCTCATATTTCTTTATTAACTTCGATGACAATCAAAATTAATATAATAATTATTTATTTTATCACAATTTCGACAATAATGTTATCACATAAATGTAATCAGTATATAGTCTATTAGCTAATACATAAAGTTTGAGGTCTTTATGTTGATTCTTTTAGTTATGTTTAACATTTATGGAAAAATGTAGATAATATAATTTGGATATTTCTGTTGATGATTCTTAACAATTTAAACTAACAACTGTTTATGCTTTCTGCAACAACATGTAAATACCAATTTTTAATAAGCAGATTATTACGATATGATACAGAACTTTCAAATTTGTACTTTTCAAATAATCAGGACATTTTAAAAGATACCAGTTCAAATACGTCGGTAGTGTAATCCAAGGTAAAACTTCTGATCGGTTTAACTTATTAAATCCTTAAAGTTTAACATCGGTAAACTGCAGACCGCAGAGGTAGCGAAAGCCTACTTCAAGCACCTAACTCAAATGCTACGGAATGCTTCAACCCCTGATAATATTATCTCGCAGTGGCAATATATAACCGGCTCCATAGAACGGATTGCGAGAAGCCTACTTGGGTACTTAAAGCCCTCTCAAGAATATGTCTGGTACGATGGTGACTTTCGCAATGTCACTAGAGAGACAGATGCTGCATACAGGGCCAAATTGCAGCCAATGGCAACGCGAGCAGTTTGTAAACGGCACAGGGAGAAGAGACGAGAGGCAATTCGTTTTTTTAGACGGAAAAGAAAGAGCTGAAGAAGAGGCAGGATGAGTTCACAGAGTTGCTTTGAAGTAGAGGGGAAGCCTGAAAATTCTACCAGAGAGTTAAGGCAAGAATGCGTGGATCAGTGTTGGCCTCCTTCAAGGTCAGCTAGTGACGGACCCGGATAACGTTCTGAAATGACGATGATATTAACTGTCCACCTTCGAGCCAGAGCGAGATACGTGTTGATATATCCTGCCTTTAAAACAACAAATCGGCTGGAGCCGATGGTGTCCCTGCTGAATTGTTTAAGACAGGCGGGTGGGAGCTGATAAGGAGCATGCATTTACTCGTGGAGAACATCTGGCTAGAGGATAGCATGCCCGGGGATTAGAGTTTCAGTGTTTTGTGTCCCATATACAAGAAAGGAGATCGTAATGAATGTAAGATGTACCTTTCGAGCATATTGTGTAAGCATCTGAAGCCAATTGTAGAAAAACTAATTGGACCTTATCAGTGCGGATTTAGACCTGATAAATATACGACGGATCAAATATTCACCTTATGACAAATTCTGGAAAAAAAACACACATGAAAAGCAGATCGTTACCTTCCACCTCTTTGTCGACTACAAAGCTGCCTTCGACTCTCCGATAAGGAATAAGTTATATAAGGCCATGTCTGAGATTGGTATTCCTGCAAAACTAATTCGACTTTACAGATGTACCTTGGAAAACACTAAATCCTAGGTTAAGATTTGTAAAGATCAGTCTGAACCATTCCACACGGAAAGAGGTCCCAGGCAGGGCGATACCTTGTCCTGTCCATACGAAATGAGGTAGTATTCGAAAGAAAAGTACTCCAAAACATATATGGACCTATCTGTGTCGAAGGCGAGTTTCGCCATCGGATGAACCATGAGCTGCATGATCTTTACCACGACATCGACGTAGCTAAAAGAGTTTGAAGGCGAACCTGAAGGACGGCGCAGAACAGGAAGACCCAAACTCCGTTGGAAGGACCAAGTGGTAGGCGACGTGCCACCATCTGGTAGGACTAACTGGAGAACACACGCACAAGACCGAAGCGTATGGAATTCTTAAGTACTTCAGGCCTCAAACTTATGAACCATGTTCGTAAGTTGTAATGGGCCACTTAAGTAAGTAAGAACTACGCCAATTTTAGTACAAATGTAGCTCATTCAGCTCGTGGTTCACAAATCGCCGATATTCTTCGTCAACGCAGTTAAGTCCATAGATGAGAATCACGTATAAAGGATTACATTATACATTTTTCAAACCCTAATATGTTTAAAACTAATATGCATCATTAATTCTCCTTTTCGTCTCTATTAGTTTCCAATTAATCTCATCGCCTATTAGAACGATTAATTGTGTATGTCCTTACCAAAAACAAAAAGTCTCCTGTTTTCTTTGGCCACATTAACATAGCAAATATTTCACAGCCATCGTTCGCAGTGCGGGCGCTATAAAAATTAAAATCTATAGCATTCATTTATTATTGTTGTCATTACAATTGCGCAGGCATAGCTACAACAATAAAATACAACCATAATTGATGATTTGCAACGGTAACAACACAACAACAACAACACCTTTTATGGGCTACAATGAAACGGTATATAATGAAAAGTGAAAGGACTTCAGGCTAAGCGGGCCTGGCACTGTATGCTTTAAAAAAAAATGATGGCCATTATTATAGTCATTAACAAAGGAAAAATAAAAACATAAACTCGCACAATAACACGAATGATAATTAAACAACATTAACAAATTTGAACAGCGTTGTGTAAAACAACAATTGCAACAATACCTGTCAAATTACATAATTAAAAATAGAACGTCTGTTAAAATAAACACAAAATATCACAAGGTATTTTTTTTAAATGCAAAGCAATTGAAGATACCAACCCAACGGAAGTGAGAGGGACAGATAACAAATATTGATAATAAACATTTGCAGAGGCGGCACGAAGATAAATAGGGCAACAACAATTACGTTTAAATTGCCAGCTTGACTTTGTCCTTGCGAGAATACAAGAGAATAATATATTTAGCAATGATGTACTTAAGGATACTTGACAGGTAGAATATTACTGAAACAAACAAACTTGAAGATTACTAAACAAACATATTCCTGATTTAAAGATTATATCAATTAATTGGTAATCCCTCGCTTATTCGTATTTATGTTAATAAGAACCGTAAAATCCAATATGTTAACAGCAAAAAGTCGAAAGCGCTTTTTATCTGTTAAAAGGATAAACAGTATGCATTGAAATTAGTGCGAGACTGTCTGAAAGGGTTTGGGAAATAACTCTCTTATATTACAATCATTGTTAGCTCTAAAGCTAAGGTAGCTATTTTCGGGAAATATATTAGGAGGGAAGTGCTAGTACGTGTCGGTTAAACATTTTACCCCTTTAGGAGATATCATAGGAGTGGCAGAATAAAAATACATTATAAAAATATAAAAAAAAATGTATGGTGAACACTTAAGTGTTGAAGATAGAAGGTAGATATGTTCTGAGATACTGTTGTGGTGGCAAAAAGATTGGGAGACGGCATACATTTGACTCCTCTTAGGGCAGTTAGAGCGGTGGGAACAAGTTTTATAAAAATGTTATTTTTGTATGGTAGCCCCTTTAAGGGGTGAAGATTGGGATTAGGTATGGTTAGGGAAAAATGTTACGAGGGATAAATGACTGAGGGTCGGTCACACATTCGAACCCTCTAGGGACGATGCCGGGGCAATTGCGAGGCTTGTTGTGGATTTTTTTCATAATACTAAAAGTTTCTCAATTTTGATTTTAGACCCATGGTTTCTAGGGCAAATTTTCTAAGAATTCATTGTAGATACCAATATTGATAACCGCTTGGTCGAGAAAACAATTTACCCTCTCTAATGTACATAAAGACATTATTAAACCTCACACTCTAAGAACCTCCCGACATACGTTCCAAGCAGAAAGATCAGTTGATCTCTGCGATGTCTATGACGTGGTTGGCTTTACGAAACGCAACCTAAAGTCAGGTGACTTTACTTCAGCAGCTTTTCTGCATATTGAAGGGGCTTTCAATAATGTGAAGTCATGCGCAATAAGAAACTCTTTGGGCAACATTAATGTGTCATGCTAGAAGTGAATTGGGTGGACTGTACTGGAAAACCTTGACGTCTACTCTGAACTTGGATGAAGATGCATGAAAAAGTAGCTACTATAGGCACACCACAGGGGAGAGTCCTGTCCCCTCTTCTTTGGGTTCTTGTGAAAAACGAAGAGCTTAAATCGTTGAGGATGGTACGGAAATTATGACATATCCGGACGATGTGGTTATCATGAGATGTGGGAAATTTCTAATAACGATGAACCAGCACCTACGGTATGGGGCTGGACCCTTAGAAAACGTAACAGGTTCTCTTTCCTCGTAGATATAAGGCAAAAGACTTGAGGTCCCCGAAACAGAATGGCTTGAAACTGAAGCTTTCAACGGAGACCAAGTATCTTTGTATTGTCCTTGATCAGAATCTAAATTGGTCAAGGAATATCGAGGAAAGGTTAAAGAGAGGTGTCAATACCATTTATGCGTGGCGGACTTCTGTAGCTAAAAGTTGGGTACTCAGCCCGAAGGTCACAATGTGGCTGTATAACACTGTAGTTCGGCCAATCATCACCAATGGATGCCTGATTTGGTAGGAGGGTCCAGGGAAAGGTCAAAGGTCATATGGGGGATTATTAAGGCTAGTAGGGGCTTTGGATGTGTTTCTGGGTTTTTTCATTTCTGGACCTGTACATCAAGGCTATTGCAGCCCAAGGGTCTAACAGACTGAAGAAAGCTTGAGATTAGCATCAATCCATACATCGTAATGCGAAGCTTCTACGGCTTTTTAGTAATGGCGTTTCTTTTCATTTACCACCTCGTACTTATTTTTTAAAGAAATATGAGGATAGATGTTGAAATTCCGGAAAAATCGGAATGGAATGACTGCGAAACTCCTAATGGTGACTCCATTTAGGTCTTAGAGCACAGGCGCTTGTTTTTACAGCGAATACCTACAGCTAAGCCTCCCTATCAGGCCACACAATGAAAGCAGTGTTTTTCAGGCAGAGGAATTAGTCAATCTGAAAGAACCGGGGACTATAATGGGGGATTATTGAGTCTAGAAGGGGCTTTGGATGTGTTTCTGGATTTTCATTTCTGGACCTGTACATCAAGGCTATTGCAGCCATAGGGTCTAACAGACTGAAGAAAGCTTGAGATTAGCATCAATCCATACATGGTAATGCGAAGCTTCGACGGCTTTTTAGTAATGGCGTTTCTTTTCATTTGCCACCTCGTACTTATTTTTATACCATCACCCTTAGGGATGAGGGTATATATCATTTGATACGACCCAAAAGTGTAACACATAGAAGGAGTCACTTCAGACCCTAGGTTTCTTTGAACCAAATTCGATTCATGACTTTTTAAGTCGTTTGAGCCATGTCCGTCTGTCTGTCTGTCTGTCTGGTGGCTGTCCGGCTGGTTCGCACGATAACTTTCGAAAGACGCAACCAAATCTTTTGAAAATTTGCACGAGCTATTATTTTCTCAAAACTACTTACGGTATTGCAAATGGGCTACATGGCCCCGCCCCTTCTGGTACCTCCCATACAAATACATCATTCCGCCCACTTTAGAAATCGAGTATTAATAACAATGCAGCCTACGGGATCGTCCCCAAATTCTGTATTTAGTAAAGCTATAACAAGATAAAGTTGTGGAAAAAATTTTGAAAGCCTAGCCATGCCCCTTCTGGTACCTCCCATACAATTCTACCTTTCCGCCCACTATGGAGATGGAGAAATAATATCAATAAATAAAACGTGATGGTACCCAAATTCTATTTTTAGTAATACAATAACGGGATAAAGTTTTGGAGAAAAAAATTGGAAGTCTATCCACGCCCCATCTGGTACCTTCCATACACATCTGGCCCCGCCCCTTCTGGTACATCCCATACAAATACATCATTCCGCCCACTTTAGAAATCGAGTAATAATATCAATACACCCTACGGGATCATCCCTAAATTCTGTATTTAGTAAAGTTATAACAGGATAAAGCTTTGGAAAAAATTGTGAAAGCCTAGCCACGCCCCTTCTGGTACCTCCCATACAAACCTACCTTTCCGCCCACTATGGAGATGGAGAAATAATATCAATAAATCAAACGTGATCGTACCCAAATTCTATTTTTAGTAAAGCAATAACGGGATAAAGTTTTGGAGGGAAAATCTGGAAGTCTACACACGCCCCTTCTGGTACCTCCCGTACAAATGTTCCACTCCGCCCACTTTAGAAATAGGGTAATAATATGAATACATTAGACACTATCGTGCCCAAATTCTGTATTTTGTTATATTATAACAGGAAAAAGTTTTGGAGAAAAAATTGGAAGTCTAGACACGCCCCTTATGGTACCTCCCATACAAATGTACCTTTCCGCCCACTTTAGGGATGTAGTAATAATATCAGTACACCCAACGCAATCGTGCCCAAATTCTGTATTTAGTAAAGCTATAACAGGATAAAATTATGGAAAATAAATCTGGAAGCCTAGACACACCCCTTTTCGTACCTCCCATACAAATGTACCTCTCCGCCCACTGTCGAAATAGAGTAATAATATCAATATAATAGAAAATTATTTGTTTTACTGAGGGTAAGGGTAAATGTTAGTCGGGTTGCCCGACTGAAATTTTTTAACTGGTTTTAATTACAAATCGATTAATTTGAATAACTCAAGACTTAAACAATATCTTATATTGGGTGATGGTATTTATCAGTCAGTTTAACTGACTGAAATTTCTGTACTGGTTTAAAGAAATATGAGGATAAATGTTGAAATTCCGGAAAAATCGGAATGGAATGACTGCGAAACTCCTAATGGTGACTCCATTTAGGTCTTAGAGCACAGGCGCTGGTTTTTACAGCGAATACCTACAGCTAAGCCTCCCTATCTGGCCACACAATGAAAGCAGTGTTTTTCAGGCTGAGGAATTAGTCAATCTGAAAGAAGCGGAATAAAGGGATGTGTTATTGATACTAGCTGACGGATAACCAACTTAGCCTAGGCTGCAATAAAAGCGTTAAATTTTGTAAATCAAAGTTGGTAAGGAACTGTAAAGATAAGTTGGATGATCTTAAGCATCTGGGTGCCAGCCTCTGTTGGGTCCCGGACATTTCGTGATTCCTGGTAATGAATCAGCAGACATATTGGCCAGAGAAGGCTTAACTCTGTCTGATCATGAATCTCTGGCAGTTGTTATATCTTAAACCGTGTCCAGTGGGATTCGAACCTTGCGATTTCCAGCCTGATGCTCACCCACTATACCATGTCAAGAGGGCGTTGCAAACCACCACACAACACACTCAGCATCATCGATCCTCAATTGAAAGGCTGTCGGAACGCATACCATAATACCAAATAACAACATAATCGGTCATCGGAGCAAGGGTTCATAATTCTCATTTGGTTCATGTCATCCATAACTTAAGGAGACGACGATTTTTTATACAACGGTTAACGGTGACTCCTCCAAGACGAAGTTTATTGCTAAGTCATGGAATGTTATCTGATCTCCTTGATCCTTTGGGTTTTGTAGGAAGAAAAACATATTTGTTAAACGGACAACAAACAAGTCCATACAACCGAGCTAAAGGCCTGTACAATCGGACCTTGAGACTGTACTATTGGGCTATAAGCCTCTACAATCGTACCTTGAGTCTGTACAGCCGGGCTATAAGTCTGTACTATAGGACCTACGAGTGTGTACAACCGGGCTATAAGCCTGTACAATCGGGCTATAAGCCTGTACAACGGACGCTTAGTGTGTACTGGTACTTATAAGGCCAGGACCTATCAATAGTTGTTTTATTCTTCTGTTCCAGGACCTTAGCAAATTTCACCAGAAGATCCTACCGAATTTACCTGCGAGTCCTCAACGTCCTCAACGACGCCAATTAGCGCAACGATAAACCTGTCCTGTTTCCAATCACCGAATAACCGCCGCGTCAAGCCAGTCCTGTTTTCCATCACCAAATTACCGCCGCTCGTCTAAGAACCGCTTCTCCGTACAAATTGCAACAACCCCAGGCACCGCAATACATTACACCATCAACGATACGAGCGCACTGACTAAGCATAAAACTCCCATTATAAACTGCTAGATAACTGTGGTCCGAATACAGCAGATTCCGATCGGCGTACATGGTTGGCCTATGCAGGAGTGCACTGAGACTGGCCTATGGAACTCTACCAGGTCGTTGCAATATCAGGTACCTGACATTGCAATATCAACATGGCGTTACCACAATTTTCTCTTCTTTCTCTACCCCTCCGCTCTCTCTTCTTTCACCACCCCTTCCCTTTCTCGTTTTTCTAACTGACAATCACAATGGATCAGCAGATTTCTGTGTGTAATGAGATCTGATTTCTACCAGATTATCCGTGTCCACAACTCAACCTAAAATACGTGTAAACAATTTATTCCTCGAAACAAACAACATGGATTGTCGTCTTCTATACTTCCACGTCCATTTTTGCTAACTTATATCTATTCTTTAAGAAGGCTGCAGTAACATTTTTTTTGCGACGAACCATTAGTAAAACAAGTGCATGTGAATTTTGTTGTGGAATGTTAATATAGGAGATCGCATGATGGATTAAACTCCGGACATAGTCGTCGCCTTAGCCGTCTTTATTGAAATTTGATGTGCTTGGAGAAATTTCAAATCAATGTGAAGGTACTAGGCCAGTAAAGTATAACTGCTATAGGGTTTGGCGTTCTCCGAACTTTTTTCAATGACCTTTTAAATGTGTTGCTTATATTAATGTTTGTTCACTTAGTTTTTCAGCTACAACTCAAGAACTATTGATTATTTCTCATTTTATTCTTCATACCTTTACCCTGAGTTGGAATTTCTTACTCCCTATATCGAATGTTGCACAGTTATTTGAAAGCATTAATCCACAATATTGGAACGATGTTCGTATGATTAATACAAAGTCCTAATAAAATTAATATTACTCATACGTTTTAATACAAATTTAGCGAGTATCATATGAAAACAGTATAAAAAAGATAAAGATTTGAGTCAGGGTTGTCATTCAATATTATCAGCAAGGACAAGATTTATACTTATCACAGATGAGACAGCCAATATATGACCAGATATTTAGAGTTATTGGGAAAAAACTTATAATGAGAAATCACTAAAAGTTTTTGGGATATACCTGAAAAACTAAGCGAACAAACATCTAGATAAGCAAAAAAATATAAAAAGTAATAAAAAAAGTTTGGCCGTATAACGCCAAACCCTTTAGGGTTTTTATTATACTTACCTAGTACCTTCACCGTGATTTGGATTTTCTCTCCCCTCATATTGGCTGTTGCCCAGTGTTACTATAACCCGATAGCTTTAGATGACATTTGTAGTAGAATTTTCGTTGCCATCCTAATAAACATACACATGACAACTTCTTGGTCGTGAATGAAAACAAGGACGATCTTGCTTTTTTTAAGGAATTCATACTTATGCTCACATTTTGTTGCCAAGAATTTCCTACATTCATCAATTTAACTGTCACTGTCTTATGTACTTACAAAAAGTGTCAAAATAATACGAAAATATCTTCTCTTCCGCTTGCTTTCAGATATGGGCTTCCAGCTATTGAAACTACATAGCTAAAAAAAACTGTGAAGTTTCCTTTGAACATCAACCAAAAGAAAAATGTTAAATAAAATCTCTGCCAACATCATTATAGCACAAGAAGACAAAAGAAAGGAAACGCTTGTGGAAAATACATCATCTGCGGTAGTGCAACTCAGACAAGATTAAAACGCTACGCTTTGCTTCGCTTCGCATTGGCACAGTGCTCGCAGCAGTTACTGCAACATCTGCCTCGTAGTCATCGTCATCATCGCCTCCTCCCTCCGCTCCAACAATTTCACCATCATCAGTGTCACGAATGCGAATGACAAGAAAAATTTTCTAAATAAATTGTAAGTCAAATAATCCAACACGTCAGGATAAGATTCTCCAGGACATTAATTTATTGCACAGAATAGAGCAAAAATTGTGGTTGTGGAAACCGCTTGAAAGTGAAACGGAAATAGAGCTCAGATTTCATACCGCCTGGCATTTTTAATACCAGCACCAGAAAGGGCGGCAACATAGCCCGAAACTTAAGGACAACAGCAATCACAAATTGTTAAAATAATTGTAGTGTATAATTCTCGCAGTTGAGCAGGCATACCAACGTTGACTGATACATCACAATGCGCGGCCGTCATTTACGTAGGCGCTTCAGTTTGCAGCCATCCTTTATGAAGGATGACAATGGCGAGGATAAAACGACCAAACGTGACAAGTAAGTAATGCCACACTTCTCTTGAATGTATCGCACATAGCCATCTTAAGAAAATTTGCCATGCGTTCGTTGTATACAGTTTTATTGTAACATTTTAATTTAATGGCTTTCATATAAAACAAATTTTTGCCAGTTCTCTCCCCACAGCATCCAGCATTCATTATTTCTCACACTTGAATTCATCCAATGCCTTTGGCAGTAAGGGACAGTGGGATTCGTTTCATTGTTCTATTGTTAGTAATTATAGCTTTAGTTAGATTATTTGTTTCTCTAGATAATTAAACAAAATTAAAGTGTTTTGCTTCTCATTCGTTTTTGTTCAGCATTTAGGGATTTCATTATTATTTAATATCCCTGTTGAATTCTCTTACGCTCGGTACGGCGCCCTCCCATCCAATCACCACAATGTTAAACTTAACGCTACAATTTGAAACAATTAATTTTATTTTTATTGTGTGTTGAGGATACACGAAAGGACGACAGAACAAGGCAGACTGAGCTCGACATCTTTTAAAGGGAGGGGGAAGGGGAATGAAAACAATGACCGAAAAATCAAGCTCATAAATTATGGTAGAAAGTAAAATACAAAGAGTAAACAACATTGTCTCCAGATGGGGCAAGAATAAGAAAGAAAGTTTATTGAACGTACTCTTGTAAATGTTGTGATAAAGGATAATTAAGGATTCGCAGAATGGTGACTTGTTCAACTTTCAAGTGATCCTAAACATGTTATGCTGACTGCAAAGCGGATTTTGCTTTTGAGATTGACATTTCTTGATTTCTTAGGAATGGGAATGGGTACTGCCTCCATTAGGTAGGTATTAGCTGAAAAACCTGTTCAGGAGTCATACATATGTGGGACCGGCCGTGGCATAGTGGTTAGAACACGCGACTACCATGCGGGAGATCACAGGTCAAACTCCTGACTCCAGTCATCTTAAAAGAAAAAATAAATTCTTTCATTGTCGGCTCCCCTCGAATGTTGTCGACAGCAACTTCGCAGTATAAGTGTCGAGTCAATCGGCATGTCTAGTAAGAGCTTCTCAAACAGTGACGTTCGCATTCGTCGATAAACAAGTAGGTGCCGTTAGTTGTGAATCTATAAATAGAAAGCGTGTTAATTCACAATAACGCGAGAAGCAATCCCATACCTCATTCTCGGGGTGTAAAGGGAAATTAAGTAAGTCATACTTATGTGCAAACAAATTTGAATTTTGATGTCGTTGATATCAAATCTCTTGAAATATAAATAAGTATAGATTTGATAGAAAATCGAGACCTATGTGGAATTAGAAAAATATACAATATTTTCCAATCATTTATTGAGATATGTGAGAGCTAGTGAGTTTACACCAAAAAAGTAAACCGCTACTGCTAAAAAGTAGAAGGTTGTGTCGGAATTCGAACGCAAGATCATCCGCCCATTTTAACATTTAACATAAAATGGTGGATTTGTATAACCTTCACCACGCACTCGAACGGACTGAAAGGTATATTAATTTTGTTCTTTCATTTGTAATGCCCATAAGGAGGCGTTACAGGTATGACAATATATATATATATATATATATGAAAGATCAGCGTCGAATTTTGAGTCGATTTAAAGATGTCCGTCTGTCCCCGCGATTGCAGCCTTAGTTTAAGAGATATCGAGCTGAAATTTGGAACACAAGCTTATGATGAGCCCTATCGAGCGAAATCTATTCCCATCTCCCATACACACTTCCCCATTTTAGGGTTTCCGTCTGTCTCTCCCAGCGATTATAGCCTTAATTTAAGAGCTATTGAGCAGAGGTATGCAAGCTTATATCCTCTAAGCGGATGTTAAGTTCTATGATAAACATTATCGGACAAAAACTACACCACAATGTCATACAAACACCCTCTTTTTGGGGGTGTCCGTTTATCTGCCTCCTCGAGTAGTAGCCGTAGTTTAATAGCTTACTTACTTACTTAATTTCCCTTTGCACCCCATGAATGAGGTATGGGATAGCTTCTCGCGTTGTTGTGAATTAACACGCTTTCTATTTTTAGATTCACAACTAACGGCACCTACTTATTTATCGACGAATGCGAACGTCACTGTTTTGAGAAGCTCTTACTAGACACGACGATTGAATCGACGCTTAATACTGCGAAGTTGCTGTCAAACAACATTCGAGGGGAGCCGACAATGAAAGAAAATTTTATTTATTTTTTTCTTTTAAGATGACTGGAGCCAGGTTTGAACCTGCGATCTCCCGCATGGTAGTCGCGTGTTCTAACCACTATGCCACGGCCTTAAATTTAGTATTCAAGCTTTCATCTTCTAAGCGGATTTCAAGTTCTAAGATGATCGTACAAACTTTAGTCTGCCCTTTTTAACGGATCACAGTTTAATAGAGCAACGTTATAGTGCAAATAACCTGTTTTGTCACAAATTTTACAAATGGCTTCGACATAGCCGAAGATAATAACCTTACTAGTAGAGTATACAAACATTCGGCTTTTTCGAAAAACCGGTTTCGGTTTTACTCGAAATTTACATTATTCCAAAAACTCGGTTTTCGAATACTAAATTAAGAAAAAACCGGGTTAACCGGTTTTTCGGGTTTTTCAATTGTGCACAAAAGTAATAAAAAGTGTTACTATTATTGCAAATTTAATTTTGAAATGTTAAAAACAACGTATTGTTTATATTATCGTACTAATAATCTGGTTTTTATTAAATACAGCCATTCATAAAATTATTTATACGTCTCCTAATATATTCCTCAGGTGAAATTTTCAGTTTAACCTTAAATTAAGTTTGAAATAGGTCCTTAAACACAATGTCTTTTTTTTTTTTGTTTTAGTGCTTTTTCGATACCAGGTGTTGTCATTGAATTTAATATTCTTATCGACTCCTTACGTGTCCTTATTTCAAGAAAAGTCTGAAAAGGACATTATAATAGGACTTTACAACATTCAAATGTTCCACAAAAATGTTGCTGAGAAATACTACTCAGGGTGCTCTAAGACAAAAATCAATAACTCCAACTTTTACTAATCACTTTGTTTTCAAATCACTGTGTGAACAGGGACCTAAAAAAGTCCGACCATCTATGTTTCTTCATGTTTTAGTGCATCTTCGATATCAGATGTATTCAATGAAATTTAAGGGGATTTTTCTGCACTTCTCTCTATCTGCACTCCTTAGCTGTTTTTTCACCCTTACATCGTGAAATGTCAGAAAATGATCTTTAAATGTGACTTTACAGCAAGCATTGAGCATATTATATGTTGTTAGGCTGTGATTTTCATATTTTCAGAAAACCGTCAAAACCGAAAAAACCGACCTCAAAAAACCGGTTAAACCGGTTATTCGAAAATTGATATTTGGTTAAAACCGGCTGACGGTTTTGAACAAAAAAACCGGTTTGCCGGTTTCCGGTTTCGGTTTTGTATTCTCTACTTACTAGTTTCATTTCAGTTATACACTTGGGATTATGCAGAATGTCTCATTGGAGGTCGCCAAAAAGCTCACAACGTTCGATAGATCGCGGGTTTCCCAGGCAATGACACTAAATATCCGTTTAGTGGTAGTTAATGCGGGATGGCGCAATGTTGAGTAACTTAAATGGCATGCTAAGGACATCTTAAGGAGTAGATCATAGAAAAACACAAAGACTCCCTTAATGGCTTTGACAGCACCACTCTCCTTAAATAGAAAAACTATTATGAAAACACAGAGAAAAGAAAAGACAACCCCCGCTAATTTTTAGATTCACAACAAACGGCATTTACTTGTTTACCGACGAATACAAACGTCACTGTTTGAGAAGCTCTTACTATACACGCCGATAGACTCGACACCAGTACTGCGAAGATGCTGTTGACAACATTCGAGGGAAGCCGACAATGAAAGAAAAATTTATTTATTTTTATTATATTATTTTATTTAGAAAAGTCCAGGAATAGCGGAACAGTCCGAAAGTTATACAAAAAGGTAAGAAGCAAAAGTTTCGGAGCATGGATCCCCACCCGTAAAGAAATACATGGAAATCTAGTGCATACAAGGTTCTGTCTACTTAATTTTGCGAAAGACAATACCCCATTCTAGAGAACCTGACTGGACCTTATCAGTATGTCTTTAGATCTAATAAATCTACAAACGACCACATATTTACACTACGACAAATCCTGGAGAAGACCCAAGAAATCATCAACAGAACAACAACTACTACAACTGTTTATCGATTACAAAGCAGCATTCGACAATATGATACGACATAAACTATAAGATGGTATGGCTGAGTTTGGTATCCCCGCGAAGTTGATACGACTTTGCGGGATGACACTGACCGACACGAAGTCTTCAGTGAAAAAAGGCATAAATCTGACAGATCCATGTTCTGCCAAGCAAGGCTTTAGACAAGGCGATAGTCTGTCGTGTGATCTCTTAAATATTATATTGGAGATGATCATGCGGAAGGCTGTAGTAAACACGACTGGTACCATATTTAACAAAAGCTACATGCTGCTCGGGTATGACGATAATATAGATGTCATTGGCCGTTGACTGCGAGATGTTACTGTGGCCTTTTCGAGCATTGAGAATCAGTCGGCAGAAGTGGGTCTGGTGATTATGTATTTGTTTCAACGAACATAGTGTCTACTCGTTTGGGACGCTACGTGATCATTGACAACTATACGTCTGAAGTGGTACATGATTTTGTTTACCTTTACTGTGCCTCAAACAGAAATAATAATGTCAGCCTGCGGCTACTGATGTATGAATTTCCTTTGAAGAAATACGGGAGGTACCAAAAGGGGTGGGGCATTTATGCCCAGTTCAATCACATTTGTTCGTTTTAGAAAATATTAAAACCGATAAATTTTCATATAGACCAATTAAGGTTTGCTCGACTTATACAGTCTTCTAGCCAGACACACGAACAAAGCCTAATCGCCTTTAAATGTCCTGATACGAATTTTGTCTTAAGATGCTTAAGGCCCAAATTGACTTATTTGTATAGGAGGTACAATTAGGGGCAGCATAACGTGTCTGATATTTTTTTCGTAAGTCAACGTTTAATGATCGCTTATCTTGGCAAAATTTGTCTGAATTCTGTGTTCATACAAAAATGATATGTATGGAAAATGAGCACTATCGGTAATTTATATGGGAGGTACCACAAGGGGTGTGTCAAATAGTTAGGATTTTTTAAGTTTTGCCTCCTATTACAAGATAAATTAACTGGTCAGGTCATTTTGTATGGGAGGTACCAGAAGGGGGGAACAGATGTAGTCCATATTCATTTCTGATTAAAATTTTCATAACCGTACTACATACGCAAAATTTTACTAAATTCAGTGAACTTACAAAAAAAATTTTATGTAAGACTATAAGAGTGAATTCGCTCATTTGTATGTGAGGTACCAGAAGGGGTGTGTCAAATAGTTAGGTATTCTGAGGTTTTGCCTCCTATCACAAAAAAAATTAACCCATCAATTTGTATTATCCCCCAAGTATCCGTTTGGAAGTTATGGGAGAAATATTAATTTTCCAAAAATATATAATTTTTAATGGGAGGTACCAGAAGGCGTGAACCGATATAATCCATATTCATTCCTGAGTCGAATTTTCTTAAGCGAACATCATTCGCAAATTTTGAGTGAATTCAGTTTACTTACAAAAAAGATTTGTATGTAAAACTATGAGGGTCAAGAGGTACCAGAAGGGGTGTGGCAAAGGTTTCGCTTTTCTTGGGGTTTGTCTACTATTGCAAGATAAATATACTGACCAAATTCAATTCCGGTCGTCTGTTTGGCAGTTATGAAAGAAATATTATCCCAAAACAGGTAATATTGTATGGGGCCCACCCTGAAGGGGTGGTGCTATTCTGCCCATTTACAATTCCATTAGTTCGTTTTGTTGACTTGAGTTAAGGTTTACTCGAGTTATCCTGCTGACCAGCCATCCAGCCATACAGCCAGCCAGACAGACGAACATACCTCAATCGTCTTAAAAAGTCCTGAAACGAATTTGGTCTTAAGATACGTAGAGTCCAGCTCGTCTCCTTTAATGCGTAACACTTTTTTTCGTATCATATGATATATACCCTCATCCCTAAGGGTGATGGTATACAAATAACAAAAAGTGAAGTGAATAACTAAAACTGAAGGGGGAGGAGGCTCGGGCGTCCCGAGAAAATATTGGGTGATTTTGCAGAATGTGGGTGATATTCTCAATCATAAGGGCATTTTTCATAAAGAGCAGCAAAAATAGTATTAGAAATATGTTTTTCCAGAGCATTGCATATCAACTAAAATACACACGTGTATGTTACTATTAAATTTTTTCCTTCAATTCTTCATTTTCATATTAAAATAAAGAAACTCACAAGTAATTTAAATAAATTAAAAAAAGGGAGCATAACAATGCATTTTTACAGAATGCCACTAAAACAAATTACAAGGGAAAGTCCTCCCTGTACAATGACATTAAGGAACATTAAATGCTAACTATTCAATTACGTATATTCCGTACAATGCTATTGTGCAATACTACAAAGATAAAGATTGACACAATCAAATGTCAATTTTACATCAAAATTTAATTAACATATGACCTTCTCTATTGCTGCTCACTCTTAAATAAGACAAATAATCATCGATGTAAGTACTCAAGAATAGCCGAGAAGGTTGGAGGGACAACAAGAAATACATCAATGTTTATCTATCAACATCAAACGTTTAAGTATCCACTGAGATTGGGGATTGTGGCCCAAAGGGAGTAGTACTACGTAGTACTGTTTGTCTTGGTAACACATAGCATTTTGTTGAGTTTCATAAAAGACACCCCCCAGCCACTTGAACGTAGCTAGTTTCCATCTGCTCATGGCTAAAGACAACAACTATGTACATTGAGGTAGGACAACCGAGTCGAACAGACCACATCGTCTGTCGAACTACTTTAACTAAGTTATCTTCGCCACGAAAATGTAATTAATTATTATGGAAAATGCTAGACTTGTTGTAACAAGAGCTGTGTGGGTAGCGAGGTTAGTTTGTTTGTTTGGGTGGTACGACTACAGGAAATAAGACAAATTGTTGTACTTAATTTAAGTTGTACTCTCATTGAGAGTAATTTATTTTTATACATTTTATCCCACCAGAAATGTTCAAGATGACAATTTTTCGCCACGAATATAGTAGATAGGAAAATTTGTATTTACAATTCATGTCAGCTAATGGATATAGTTACAAAATGGATGATTAGGAAACTTAATGTCGATCAGATTTTTTATTCGTAGTTTTGGTGGCTAAATCGGTTATTTAAGTTAATAAACCTCACTAAGTGGTTTGCCAATATTTTTAATTTTTTAAATGTTTTATTTCAAAAATTAAAAATTACAAAATTACAAAATTACAAAATTACAAAATTACAAAATTACAAAATTACAAAATTACAAAATTACAAAATTACAAAATTACAAAATTACAAAATTACAAAATTACAAAATTACAAAATTACAAAATTACAAAATTACAAAATTACAAAATTACAAAATTACAAAATTACAAAATTACAAAATTACAAAATTACAAAATTACAAAATTACAAAATTACAAAATTACAAAATTACAAAATTACAAAATTACAAAATTACAAAATTACAAAATTACAAAATTACAAAATTACAAAATTACAAAATTACAAAATTACAAAATTACAAAATTACAAAATTACAAAATTACAAAATTACAAAATTACAAAATTACAAAATTACAAAATTACAAAATTACAAAATTACAAAATTACAAAATTACAAAATTACAAAATTACAAAATTACAAAATTACAAAATTACAAAATTACAAAATTACAAAATTACAAAATTACAAAATTACAAAATTACAAAATTACAAAATTACAAAATTACAAAATTACAAAATTACAAAATTACAAAATTACAAAATTACAAAATTACAAAATTACAAAATTACAAAATTACAAAATTACAAAATTACAAAATTACAAAATTACAAAATTACAAAATTACAAAATTACAAAATTACAAAATTACAAAATTACAAAATTACAAAATTACAAAATTACAAAATTACAAAATTACAAAATTACAAAATTATAAAATTATAAAATTATAAAATTACAAAATAACAAAATCGCAAAATTAAAAATTACAATGTAAATCTGCTTACCAATTTATATATAAACTTTCAATGGTGACTTCTTTATTATTTAAATCCTGAATAATTTCAAGCTCTTCATATATTTAAACACACCTACTATTTTATGCCTTTTTTTTATTCGTAACTTTGTGTTCATTGCGATTACAGCAGGTAAACAACATTAATAATGCTAAACTTTTCAGTTAACCGTACACTAATACTGACCGATATTGCTGATATCATAGCGCAGACTTAAGACTACAACAGAATTTATTATCATATTTTAGTTTATTTATTTAATTTACCTCGTTTTCCATGTGACCGATTATCACAAGTGGATGAGATATGAGCGATGTATACCGACCGATCTAAGCTGTGTACCTATATCCTTCACTTTATCCTTACTGACATATATTTTCCAACGACATATAATTTTAATTGAATTTGTTAGGAAAAATTACATTACCACGGTAACCGCAACGACAACCACAGAATCTGGCTATACAACACAACAATGGTGAAAACAATCTAAATCTATTATGAACTCATTTGCCCCACAATGAAGTCTAACCGTCATCCCTTCTATCAACCCATCACTACTAATGCCAACACCATTTTACCCATACCACCACCTTTTACCACCACTAATGGTATATTGGGATCACCTCTTTCTCAGCATCCATCTCATATAGGGTGTGCGGTTTCCCTGATTTTTTTTTAAATTTCGCAGGAAATGGGAGAACATTTTCGAAAACAGAAATTTGTATTTAAAAAAAAAACTACCACAAAAAATAAATTATAATATATTTATTATTGGAAGATAATAGTAATAAGTGGGAATATTGATGTCGATATTTGTGTCTATTGTGTTGCATTGTTTTATTAGAATTTTTGAGTATTATGTTATTACAAATTGTTTTATCTATTAATAGTGAATTATTGATGCATAAACTCGAAAACTATGTAATTTTATCATTCAGTATTTGCAAGTGTTAACTTGTTGATTTACTTAATTCCTAGTTATAAAAACAATTTCTATTATTATTATTTTTAAGTTATTTTTTAAGTTATTTATATATTTTATTGTAAATTTCTAAATCTCCTTAATTCTCCGAACCTCATACCCTAATATCATAGCATAAGCATCAATCTCTATTATTCTGTCTATGTAGTACATGTAGTTCGAATATAGACGTATATGTGTGTGTTTGTTTGTTCTCATGTCGTATCTATGCACTTATATTCTTGCAGAGTTGGCCGGAATAATGCTGTCGATGATGCCATTGGACCAACAAATGCACGTCACAAAATCGTTGTTATGGGCGCTGCTAAAGTTGGTAAAACCTCAATAATTACACAATTTCTGTACAATACATTTACAACCAAATACAAAAGGACCATCGAGGAAATGCACCAGGGGAACTTTTCAATAGCGGGTGTTAGTCTTACCTTGGATATATTGGATACAGCTGGTTCATATGAGGTAAGTGTGTTTATGTATGTATATGTACATATTAGGGTGGCTAGTTTATCAAATAGTTCTCAAAAAATGATAATAAAATGTGGATTTCCAATATAAAATGTCTGTAAGTGAACAAGTACCTTCAGTCTTAGCTGTTTGTCTATGTACACTGTACATTGTACACGAAATTTTAAAATAAAAACTTTCTGGCAATATTTAAGTTTTCGTAGTATTTTCGTCTTGAATACTGCTACAACTGATTCATTGAAGAATCATTTTATTCCGAAGAAATAACAACAAAAAAAAAAAATTTGGCACACTGTAATTTTTACTCACACAACTACATATCTTGTTTTCTCCTTTATGATGAGAGAATTAAATGCATGCAATCATAAACGTGTACGCGTCAATGTTAACTGTAATTGTATTAGTATCTACTACGAGCTGCAGCTGCTGTGGTATATGGTCTTCTGCTGTAAAATTACATCAAGATAAAAGTTTATTTGTTCGGGTATACGTGTTACTGCTTTTACTATACCCCTCTTTGTAATCCTTATTTTTTCTTTCAATCACATTGCACAATGTGTTAAATCTTTAGAATTACTAAGGATAATTTATATGACGTCTATTATAGGGAAGAGCTTAGTTGCAATAACAGCAACGTCAACTCTGTTCGTTGGCAGGTGTTATTGTGTAAATA